>CM053792.1:428400113-429617613 GCA_028749045.1 Cupressus sempervirens
AGATTTTTTGATAGGGAAAACCTTTTGGTAAAACAACCCCACCCCTCTAGAACCTGCATAATGTATTATCTTCAACACAAGGTTACAATACACTTGCAATGCAAGTTCAACAATGACAATAGAAGACTCCAGTAACAACTCACAATACCAACAATACACTTTTTCGCATCCACATCTTCGCAACCCTTAAAAAATGCTTATAACATGCACTTCACTTTTAGGCCTACTCCCAAAGGTAACAGTACTCAAAATTATCAATTTCCACATGTCTTCACCTATCATTTAATCTTCCTAACATAGCTCTTACATGTCATAGGAATTTGTCATAACCGTTTTAGCTATGATCTCCTCATACACAATTCAAGATGCTGACACATCAACATTATTTACAAGAAATACATTTTTTTTTTAAAATAATAAGAATAGGAATTATCCAAGGTTGAGACACCTGATCCCTAACAATTCTCTACTAACATAGCTCTTGCTACTTCTATTATTAACATGTTCCTTCTCTCTATAATGCCATTCTATTTAGGGGTTCTTGGAGCTAATAACAATCTTTTGATTCCATTTTCTTCATAAAACATGTTAAAATCATTTAAAGTAAATTCTCTTCCTCTATCTAATCTTAAACATTTAATCTTCATACTAGATCCATTATCAACTCTATTCTTGAATATCTTAAACTTATCAAATGCCTCAGATTTCTCTTTAAGAAATGTAACTCACATCATTCTAGAAAAGTCATCAACTAGAATCATAAGATACTTTTCACCATATAATCCTTTATTCTTCATAGGACTGCTAAGGTCTATGTGTACAATCCCCAACTTTTGTATAGTAGTAAACTACTTACTGGGAAAAGAAGTTATGTTATGCTTTGCCAAAACACATTCTTTGCAAATTGCGTTAGTAGGCTTTACAATCTTAGGAAAATCTCTAATTTCAAACATACTACTAGTCTTCACAATAGTTTCAAAGTTTATATGACAAAATATCTTATTCCATAACCAACTTTCATCTATGTTTGCAACTAGACATGTCATTTCAATAGGATTCAACAAAAATACATTACCTCTAGATTTGATTACTATTCCAATCAGCTTTCCATCCTTTTCTCTAATCATGCATGTCTTCTTTATGAACTATAACTGATAACCTTTGTCTACCAGTTTTCCAACACTAAAAATATTTTTCTTCAAATCTTCTATAAAACATACATCCTCAGTGTTAGTTTTACCATCAAGAGTTATAGATCCAATACCTTTAACTTGGCATGCTAAATTGTCTCCAACCCTAGCAATGCCTCCATCCTGACTTTTGAAGTCAAAAAATTTGTTCATATCACTACTCATATGATGTGAACAACCACAATCATCTATCCAATTAGATTTCTTTTCAACCTGTGACACCAAAGCTACTTTTTCTGGACTTTCTTCTTTAATTGCCACAAATCCTATTTCATCATCACTAACATGTACTGCTTGATCATCATAATCATTTTCTTCATTTGCATAAAAACACTTTCTATCTCTTCTAGGCTTTTAATTTCCTTTATACTTTTTCTCTCTTTTAGGACACTTAGATGCATAATGACCATATTAATCACAAGTCCATCATTTAAAGATTTTCTTACTGCCTTTTTCTATTCTTACCAAAAGGACTACTCCTTCTTCAATCTTTCTATCCTCATCAAATATATTGCTCCTAGAAAAATCTCCTCTAGCACTTTTGCTTCTTGATAAACTAGGTTGAATGTTCAAGGCATTGAAAGTTGTATTAGTTTTGGTCAATTCTCTGGATTGTCTAAGCTCATTCTCAATTTCTTTGAGTCTTCCAAGAAATGTCTCCTTTGTGAAATCTTTGGTACAAGATATCAACAACTGTATCATTTGAACTGCTAGCTTAAATGGTGGTGTTAAGCTCTTCAATATCTTCCATATAGCCTCATCAACTTCTTTGGTTCCTCCTTGAGATCTAATACTTGTGATTTATGATATCCTACCTATAGATGTTATTATAGATTCATCTTCCATCATCTTAGCATCTTGAAATGCACAAATCTAGCTTTATAACCTCAATTTTTTGGAATGTTCATCACCTTCAAGACTATTTTACAAACCTTTCCAAATCAAATTAGAAGTAGTAAGTGACTATACCTGATTGTATTCAGTTTTAGGAAGTGTAGTCAATAATGCTTCTCTATCTCTCATGTCACACATAAAAAGATCTCTTTCTACCTTAGTACAAGTTTCCAAATCACTTTTAACAATGATTGTTTTTGCTATTTTTGTCAAGATCCAATATCTCAAACCCATACACAAAAAATGTGTCTTCATCTTTTCCTTCTAGTTGTCATAATTTTTTCCATTGAACTTTAGACTAACTTTTTTGAACATGCTCACCATGGATCCCCAAAGTTGTTAAACTTTATCTTAAAGAACCTGATGCTTTGATACCAATTGTTAGAAACAATAGGCCACCAAGATAATTGGAAGGTGAGAGTGGGGGAGGTGAATTAGTTATCCAACAATTAAAAAATTTATCTTCCTTAAGTAAACTTAACCATTCAATCAAAGTAAAGAGTAACCACACAAAGATGCACATAAACAATTGTACTAGATTTGTTAACTACGAAAACCCTTGATCAGAGGGAAAACCCTGGTGGGAATGATACATGATGATTTACTAATATAAATATTCCTTATTAGAGAATGGAACCTATTAAGAGTCTATGACAACATTTAGTACATATGAGTCCTTTTTTGGAGACTTTGAATCCCTATTAGAATATTCCAACCCTATTAAGAGTTGTAGCATAATGTATGTCATGAACCTCATCAACTAAA
This sequence comes from Cupressus sempervirens, assembly GCA_028749045.1. Taxonomy (NCBI): domain Eukaryota; kingdom Viridiplantae; phylum Streptophyta; class Pinopsida; order Cupressales; family Cupressaceae; genus Cupressus; species Cupressus sempervirens. The sequence continues at coordinate 428,402,963 of CM053792.1, forward strand.
CCAATCACTATCAAACCTTTTAGACTAGGTCATGAACCTCAAATCCAAATATCAAACCTTGAATCACTCAGCAAAATATTGGCAATAAAGTTTCCTTCACTTTTGCTCTGCTCTACTCAATTTTGTATTCCATTCTTTCTCTTTCTTACAATTACTTTGCATCGATACTATTCCATGCTATACTTGATAAAGGAAAATTTCCTTCCTTTTTATCAAGTCCATAAAACGATTCTCTAAGTTGACTATTAGACCTTCTCAATTAATCATTATAGGACCACATTACATTTAGCAATAACATTAATCTTTCACTTTGTAACTTAAATATATTTCTGTACACGCAATATTATAATGAGAAAACTTAGTCACATCATCACCTACATGTCTTCTTCATATCATCAACCTTGATTCTCAGGATAACAAATTTTCTAAGAGATATAAAATGTTTACTTGAACATGCCTCTGTAAACTCTATCTCAGAACAAACGTCACCAAGACTTACATAACTTCTTCTAGGCTTATCATTTCTTCATTTGACATTAACTGCATACACTAGATACTTAGATGTATCTCCCCTAACCTTAGATAGTGAGAATACTTAACTATCCATCCATACCAACTTGATCTTTTTTTTGTTCTTCTATCAGATACCACAGAAAACTACTATATTGACATCAATGCCAAACTCAGTCATGAATGTAACATATCATCATAGTAACATATATGCAATGCACCCCATAGGAATATCATCAGCATCCATGCTTCCAACACCTATTCAAGCCCTAACTAAAAAGGATTTAAAAAAGAAGAAAGAACATAACAAGGAAATATTGGAGATTACCTCTACCCTAAGCTATGTTGAGTTTGATGATATCAAAAGTCTTGACAATGAAAAGAAAATGTGGGATGCTTTACACACCATCTATAGAGGAGACAATAATGTCCTAAGAGCCAAATTTGAGAGTCTTAGAGGTAAGTTTGATGATATGAGAATGCAAGAAGGTGAAAATATTGCTTAATATTCTTAGTGCAATAAGAGGAGCTATTGGTAAAATAGATGATGATACTACGCTAAGAAAATTTTCAAGAACAATGTTACCTATATATTCTATTAGAATTTCTACAATTCAAGATCTAAGATGTATACCAGGGAATTATCTAACTCTTGAAGATCTAGTAGGTAAACTCACTACTTTTGAGCTATCTAACTTTGATAATTACAAAATTGAAAATATTGAATATGCCTTTAAAGCTAAGATTTCATTGAAAAAATCTAGTGTGAATAAGGAAAAGATAAAATATGTGTCCAATGATAGTGATATAGATGAGGAAGATGTATATCAACTTAAAGCACTACTGACAAGGATATTTCATAGAGGTAAAGGCAAGTTTAAAGGTAAATTACCTATCATTTGTTTCAATTGCAATGAGGTTAGTCATATTGTTGCTAGATGTCTATAAAAGAAAAACTGCTGAGGTGGTGAGAAGTATAAAAGTAGAAGAGATGAAGATGGAAAAGATTACAAAGATAAAGGAAAGAAGTCTTGCTACATTACTGGAGATAAAACAAGAGATGAATCTGATGAACATGATGATCAAGTGGTGTATGTTGCAATGAATGATGAATCTGATGAAGATGAGAAAACTACACTTGTGTCTTGTGTGAACAATAATGACAGATGGATCATTGATAGTGGATGTTCACATCACATGACTGGAGATAAAGTAAGATCATTACATCAAATTTTTATTATGGAAATAGTGTAAGATTTGTTAATGATGCACCATGTTTGATAAAAGAAAAAGGTTCTATCAAACTCATAGAAAAGATTTTATGTGATAATGCTTACTATGTTGAAGGACTTAACTATAATCTATTGAGTGTTTCACAACTAAATAATTCAATTTGTAAGGTTGATTTTGAAAACAAGATTGCTAAGATATACAATAATGAAGGAAAACTTATTGGAAAGGGTGATCAAACTAGGAGTAATCTATTATACCTTTATGTAGAGGATGTTACTTGTCTAGTTGTAAAATTTGATAATGTATGGATATGGCACAAAATGTTATGTTATATTAATTTTGATAATGTGGTCAGTACGAGTGACATGAGAAAAGTTTAAGGTTTTCCTAAATTGAAGAAGCCTGAGAATATAATGTACAAACAATGTCAGTAAGGAAAAATGACGAAGTCAATTTTTAAGAGTAAAACTCATACCTCTAAAGGAATACTAGAGATTGTTCATATTGACTTGTGTACACCAATTGAAGTGAAAAGCTGAAAAGGAGAAAAGTACATTATGCTACTTGTTGATGATTATTCTAGAATGATGATAGTTATGTTTCTGAAATAGAAATTTGATGCTTTCCAAATGTTTATGTGGTACTTAGCAATAGTTGAGAAGGAAATAGGTAAAAGTCTAAAATGTTTGAGATCTAATAGAAGAGGAGAATTTACATCAAATGAGTTTGAGATGTTCTATAATGATTGAGGAATCAAAAGATAGACATCTGGTCCTAGAACCCCTCCACAAAATAGAATTGGTGAAAGGAGTAATAGGTCTATAATAGACTGTACCAAGACACTCATGATGGAGAAAAATGTTTCTTTAAAATACAAGAAAGAAGCTATAAGTAGAGTTATCTATACCTTAAATCATGTACAAGTTAATAAAGGTATTCATTCAACATGTTTTGAACTATGGTATGGATACTCACCTAATGTAAAATATTTTAAGGTATTTGGAAGCAAATGCTTTATTCTCAAAGATTTCAAGAATGGTAAACTAGATGCAAAATTTGAAGAAGGTATATTCTTAGGTTATTCCATAAGAAGTAAAGCTTATAAGTGTTTAAATACTAACATAACAAAGTTGTGGAAAGTGAAAATGTGAAGTTTGATGAATATAAAGAAGTACATGAGGCTAAACTATGAAGGGACCAAAAGAATAAAAATCATTTGTTTACTTTTATGAAGGTATTCTTGCTGAAGAATATGCTATAAATCAATTTACTAACTAGTAGAAAGTTTCAATGACTACCGAGTCACATAATATGAATGTCGAGTTGCATTCAGGAATTGAGCTACATTTAGGTGCTAAATTATAGAAAGAATTTGATGCATATTCTAATTCTAAAATTAGTGTACATGAGAGAGATGTTGAAATACCTAATAGAGATGTACATAGTGACTCTAAAGTTTAGAGACAAAATGAAGACCATGCAACAATACAATATTGCTTAAATGACATGCTCTTTCTGCATGCGTTGTGTCTTCTTTTGCTACTTGGGTAATTGATTCATGTGCTTCACACCATAGTTGAACCAAGATTGTCCAAATATGTCAAAAGACATCATCTTGTTGCACAAATTATTGGAGATAAAGATGCTACACCAATGACAAGGAATAAGTTGAGAAATGATACATGTTTGTTGAGAATGAAAGAACCCAGAATAGTGAAAGATGCCTTAAAAGATGTGGATTGGAGTAAAGACATGGAAGAAGAAATTGAAGAAAATGAGAACAATAAGACATGGACTCTAGTTCCTAGACCAGAAGACAAAAATTTGATTGGCACCAAGTGGGTATACAAAAACAAGCTAGATGAAAATGGTGAAGTCATAAGGAAAAATGAAATATTAGTCTACAAAAGATATGCACAAGAAGAAAGAATTGACTATGGAGAAACGTTTGCCCCTATTGCTAGATTAGAAGGAGTAAGAACTTTTCTTGCTTATTCTACATACAAAGGTTTCAAAGTTTATCAAATGGATGTTAAATCTACATTTCTAAATGGCATATTAGAGGAAGAAGTTTATATAGAACAACTAGAAAGATGTGTTGATGTTAACAATAAAAACATGGTATGTAGATTACACAAAGCTTTATATGGTTTGAAGCAAGCACTAAGAGCATGATATGAGAGACTTCATAATTATCTTGTGAAGATTGGATTTGAAAGAATTAATGATAACAACAATCTTTATTTGAAGACAAAGAAAGGAAAAGATATTTTGTTACCCAAAATTTTTGTTGATGATATCATATTTGAAGGTTAAGATGCTTTATGTAGGGCTTTTGCAAATGAAATGAAGCAAGAATTTGAGATGTATATTTTTGAAGAGATCAAGTTCTTTGTGGGTTAGAAAGTATGCTAGCTGAAGTCAAATTATGTCAAGGAGATACTAATTTTTTTTGGATTGAAGGATTCGAAACCAATAAGTACACCTGTGGTGACAAGACACAAATTATCAAAGAATGATGATTTAGCTGAGGTGAACCAAAAATTATACATGTCTATGATTGCAAAATTACAATATGTAGTACATAGTAGACCTAGTATTACATTATCCATAGGTACAGCTGCAAGATTCTCTGCTAATCCTAGGGAAAATCATTTGATGGTTGTAAAGAAAATAATGAGATATGTAAAAGGAGTAGAGGAATATGGTCTATACTACAAGAAAAATGATTTTTTTTAAATTTAGAGCCTATAGTTATGTTCATTGGACTAGAAACATTGATGATGGGAAGAGCACAAGTGGAGGATAATTTTTCTTAGGAAAGAGGCTAGTCACATGGACTAGCAAGAAACAAAACTGCACTTCACAATCTACTGTTGAAGTTGAATATGTTATTGCTACTATAAATTATACAAACATTGTATGGATCAAACAACTATTGAAAAGTATGAAGGAAGAGATCACTAAACTAGTGATACTTTATTATGATAATAGAAGTGTTATAAATATATCAAATAATCCTACGATGCACACAAAGACTAAGCACATTGCAATCAAGTATCATTACTTAAGAGAATTTGTTTAAGATAAAGAGGTGAAGATGGAATATGTTAACACAAAAGAGAAAATTTTTGATATCTTCACAAAATAATTACCTAAGGATGCTCATGATTATCTAAGAGGTAAACTAGGGGTGATAACCCTATCAAAGGCTATATACAAAACAAGAGTGCCTTGCATCAAACAAGTTGATTGACATATGTTATACAATGATGCAGTGGATCTTACTTTAGGATCTTCCTAAAGTAATCAAAGAGCTAAAACTAAAAATTAGTCACAAGCAAGGTGACAAAGGGAGAAACTAAGCAAGTGCATAGCTACATATTAAGATGATAAGTCTTTGGCATTGTTGTCAAAGAAGGAGAAATATAGGAGATTGGAACTGATCATAAGAGACATATAACTGAAGGGAGAAATACAAGAGATTGGGAGATATGAGAGAGATAGACATTGAACAAAGAGGGAGAAATCCTAACATATAGTATGAGGGATAAATTCTAACTATCGAGAAAGTAAGTGAAGTAAGTGTATCTACTGATTACATCTACCTAGTAAGAGGAAGATAAGATAGAGGGAGATATAAGAAGTAATTCAAAGGGATTCATAAGGATGAGTTGAATGTATATTGATTATAACATAACAAAATTTTGTAACCTATTCAAAAAATTAAAATTTCTAAAAGAGGGAGAAATTTCAATACAAGGAATTATTTTCTTTTTGGTATTGTGTTGATCTTACTATTTTAACTGAGTTAGTTTGGTTTTCCATCAATGCCAAAGATGGAGATTATTAAGAGGGAGATTTCTTAAAATATATTGATAGAATTATGATAAATGTGTTTCAATCATTGTTTTGTCACTAATGCCAAACCTACTATTTTTGTAGTAAGACAAATAGTTATATGATTTAAGTACTATCAATTATTTGATTGATGAAGAGGATATGATAAAATGATATAATAATAGCACCTAGAGGAAAGGTTGAGTTATGATATGAATAGGAGTACAAGAACCAGCTAAGATAGTGATATCATAGTGTATTGATAATCTATTTAAGGTTGCAAAGGTTGTTTATACTAAACAAGTTCAAAAGAACAACTTAAACAAAGTTTGTCTACCAAGCTTGATTGAATGGATGATAGGTGATGTGAGGCCTCACCCCAACCCACCATAGCAAAGATTTTTTTACTTGCATTTTTATAATTAAGACTTTGATATTTTGACATTTATTCCAGACTTAGATGGATAGTGGCTTGTTTTATCTATTGATTTTGACATTTTAGTAGCATTTTGCATCTATGATATGTGCTAAGAACCTCATATTGTAAATGGAATGATCAAACACATATGGATGCAACTTTATGACAAGATAGAAATTATATTATGATGGACACAAAATGCTAATTTGATTATGATGATTTATGGTTTGATGTGATATGCAGATAAATGTTAATATGACTATGATGATATATGATATGCAGATTTTGATATTTTGACATTTTGAATGACTTATTTGAAATGATTAGGAAAGGAAAATTAATTGAATAATGTTAATTTGGATTATGTAACATTTTAAATTTTATGCATTTATGATATATATCTTATATGACCTCCTTGGACTTCTAATGCTTGAGTTTAATGTGAAGGAACTGGAACCATGGAAATCTTTGGAGGAAACAAATTCTAAACCTATGTGAACACATTTTAGCAAAGGTGAATCTTTAGAAGATTCAAAAGCCTCATTGTTATGTATTTTATTTTTTAAATGTAAGCTTTCTTGTGTGTGAAATTTTTAATATCAAAGATGCATTAGGGACATGTCATGGTGATTTGGAATGTGTTTTTATGTGTCACTTGACACTTGTGGATTTTGTGTGTAATGACATGTCATCTAGGGTTGTGGTCATGGTGGAATTCTACCCTAAAACTAATTACCTCATTAATGATTAAGTAAACCCACTTGACAAGGGATAGGATGGGTCACAATCAAAGGAAATTCGAATTTAGAATTAACTAGCGTTTTGAGGGGTCATTAAGTGGTCCCAAAGTGTCTTTTATGTAAAAATGAGCTACCCATATGATAGTATAACATGTTAGGGACCAAATTTTTACCATGATAGTGCCTAGATAGCCTATGGGGGCTTTTACCAATGCCTTCTTCCACCAATTTGAAAATGGAGTTGTCACATGTATTCTCTCCCATGTTTCCACTAAGTCAAATATAGAAAACTTAGAGGGAGACAAGTTTTTAAGGTGAAGTGGCTTGGAGTTTTTGCTAAAATAGTTAGTGGGAAAGCCTTTTTAGAGAGTCTTGGATAAACTAGTGGGTTGTTCACCCACTCTCTATGTTTAAAGATAGTTAGGATTTTGGAGGAAGACTAAGGGAGCTCTACGACAACTATCATTGCCTTTACCTTAGACAAAGGTTGGTGTTCAAAAAATGATCATTTTATTTCTTTTAATATTGCATAATTAATCTACAAGCATTGAGTATTTGTTATGTGCTCATGCATTGTATTGTGAATCTTTGCATTGTAAATTTTGGTATTGTGTTGTGATGGTTTGAATGTGTATTGTGTTCATGTAATTTTCTTTGATTTTTTCTTGATCTTCTTGTTTTGATTTGAATGTTGAATGTGTTCATGGTTGTGAAGGATTTACTCACTCTTGAGAGGGAAGAGAAGCCTTGGGTGAAGGGCTTAGCTTGGCTCAACATTGTGGTTGAGAAAATCTACCTCATGATGAGGAGTTGTTCTTTCATTCATGGAGTATGGGCTCCATTAAAGCCATATGCATTTTATTGTTTTTTGTAGGTATAAGTGTATTTTAAGGAGGAGTTTTATGATAGCCTTGAGGGTCAATTATGCAATTGCAATTTATTTTGTGTTATGGATATGGTATTCTCCTCCTTGAAGAGCCCACCTTCACCCAATGTGTTATTGATTCCAATGGTGAATCAATGTGAAAATCTTGGAAGGGATTATTATGTGCTATGTTGTTTTTTTTCATGCATAATCAAATTGTTGTATGTCTATTTCCCATTTGGACTTGATTTCCCTACTCGTTGGGTGGCTTCATAGAAGCCTATGATGGGAGGTGAGCCCCCATGGTTCCAAATTTGTGTTGTTTTGTAGGTTTTGAAAGGATGGTTCCTATGAAGATATTAGGGTTTCATTCTTGGAAATATTGAAAGTCAAGTGTGTGGAGAGATAAATTTTCTCATTGTCACCTCTCAATGTGTTTTGATGTTAAGTTTTCTTTTTTGTTTCATTGTAATGCAAAGAAGAAAAAATATTTACTTCTTATTGTATGTTGTTGTAATTCTATAAAGTGGAGTTTTGAGAAACAGTGTATATAGTTGTCCTTGCATGGAAATGTTCATTGTGAGAAAAGGCATGTTAAAAGTAGATGATCAAGCTTCTTCAAATATTAAGATCTATACATTTAGTTTATAGATAAATATTATGGGGTCTTTGTGTAGGATAATCCTTGTAAAAATCATGCAGTGTAGATTGAGTAAATCATTGTAAGTTTCATAACTATGTGATTGAATGTAATATGGAGAAGTCATGTGAATTAGACACTCCTCCTTATGTTGTTCTATAAATCATTTGGTATAAATATTTCATAGTTGTTGTGTGGAAGATTCTTATTGGTATAGTTGGTTCAATTTGAAAACATAGGTGATTGAATTGTAAAATCATATATCATGCATTAGATATAATGGCAGAAAGTTATCATATTTTTTTGATGGTTAACTGTATATGCATGGAAATGGGTTCATTTGGTCTTCAAGTTCTAATAGAACCTATCAATTGGAGTGATAAACCTTGAGTTACCTTACATCATCAAACCTCTAAGGTTATATAGATTTGGGGATAACATCAATTTTGTAATCAATCAATCACCTTAGCTTCATAGTTAAAGTGAAAGAAAATAACACCTTGTATGACTTGGCTTAAAAATCTATAAGAAAGCTAGCTATAGGTGCACTTCACTTCTCTGGAATTTATATGAGGATAAATCAAATGTGCTGATGCCTATTATAGGGCAATATTTTATTTAGGATGCATATACCCAGAATCTTTTCTATAAGATACAATTAAAAATAAACACTTTAGAGAAAAAAAAAACATAATAATAAACTAACTTAAGGACCTACCTAGGTACCTAAACTATGTCTACTCACCTTGGGATGTCATAAAATGCTCCACCTCCAAGTTTAGTCACATGAGTAGAGGTGTGTTTCACATTTAAATTTGAACCAAATAAAAGAAAATATAAATTCAAAACACTTGAAACAAAGAAAAATGAAGAATAATATATATAACAAACTTAAATATTGATCAATCTATATTACCTAGACATTACCATTAAGGGAAAAAGATACCATGTTTAAACAAAAGAAATAGGGGTAGTTATCCCCAGTAGGTGGCCTTCTTTTTGCTACCCCTTGAACTCATGTGAAGGGTAATGATGGTGACCAATTTTTTTTTTTGTGACATAAGTTGGACCCCTTCTTCTAGGTGCCTAACATTTGAATATTCAAAAAAGGTTTTGGATTTTTAAATCCATCCAACCATCTCATGCCTAGGGAGGAGTAGTTAGGTGCTTGGGAAGTGGGAGGAGCAGTTATGTCAAATTTGTGGTGTTAATGTCACCTCCACCTCTGGATAAATGTTGCCACCATGTTATGATGCCTCCTAGGCATCCAAGGGAAGATGGGACTCTTGACCACCTCACCTCACAAAGAGGTAAAAGGGCACATGTGACCCTAAGTCTTAGGAAATTTGCATGGGAGGATGTGGAGTTTAGTTAGAGGTATGTTATGTTAGGTATTATGTTTGAAAGTATATTATGGTGTGGAGTAATGATATGATTATGTTGTTTTTGGGTAAGTATTAATTTTTTTTTTTTGGAATGATATTATTGTATAGGGTAGTGAGTTAGTTGTTAGTAGGATTATGTAATTGCTTTTATTGAATTTTAGAGAAAAAAATTTGGAATTAATTTAGTAGATAACGGTATGTGTTAGTAGAGAAAGCTAGCATTAGTATTAGTGGTAGTAGATTTAGGAATATATGATATCTTTTATCTAATAATTAATTATACATAATTAGTAAATAAAATAATTTAAAATAATAATAATAAATAATAAGATAAACTAAAGAGTAGTATGTATAACAATTAGGTTAAGAATAAATATTCTAATAATTTATCTATATAATGCCAACATTACATACATGTATATGAAAGGATGTAAATTAAAAAGGACACAATAAGTGGTATTCATAAATTGACACAATGAAAGGTCAGAATCAGATGGGTTTGGCATCTGGCACATCTGCAACTGTTTGCTGAGCTAGGGCAACTGTGACCTAGCTTCTCATTGCCATGTCTAGTTGTGCACAATGGGGGGAGATTGTGTTTTTGTGTGGGGAGTAGAGTTTTTTATTTTCATAGGCACTAGTTTTCTAGTTTAAAGTGGATGTTATGTGGGGGTTGGACGTTGTGTGGGTCAGCGAAGGAGCTCGGTCAGATCCCATTGCATTGGATTTACCAAGGTAGAGCAGGGCTATGGCTAAGGATGAGTCCTCTAGGGTGTCACCTATTGTAGATTCACATGATATGGTCGATTTGAATATGTTGGGATAGGAGGCAAGGGTTTTTGAGAATGCTCCTTTTTCTTAGAATATAGATGTACTGGATTCGAGTCCACCTGGGGGATCACAGATCACAAAGATTAATGGATGCCTCGAGCACTATAAAGAGAGACCCAAATTAGTTATTTCTTTTGAAATGATCACTGAAGATGTTGAGTATTACTCTAAACATTCATTGTACTACAAGTTTTTGGGATTAAGAGTTTCTCTTCAATTTCTAGAGAATTGGGCTTGGAGAGTTTGGGAACCAGAGGGCAAAATGGAGGTCACATTGCTTGCAAACAATTTTTTCATGGTTACTTTTAATTGCCTCACTGATCATAATAGGGTTTTTGATAGCGACCCTTTTTCTTTTTTACCAGGTTGGAATTTTCATCAAACCATGGCATGTAGGATTTAATCCTTCTAAGGAGCTTCAAAATCAAGTTTCAGTGTGGGCTCAGTTACCCAGATTTCCAATAGAATATTGTAGAGAGGATGTTCTTCATATGCTTGCATCGATGCTAGGAAAGATAGTGGGGCCTTCTACAAAAACTCTAAGTAAGAAAGTAATGACTTTTGCCCAAATTTGTGTGGAACTTGATTTGAGTAGACCATTGCCAGATGTGGTGGCAATGTGTGTAGGCTCATATTTCTGGGTGCAATAGCTAGACTATGAAACCCTTCCTTTTTTATGTCACCTTTGTCACAAATATGGCCACTTGATGTGAAGATGTTTGAAGGCAAAGCCAATGGAGTAGCAGCCTCCACCTCCTCCTCATAACACTCCTAGTATTGATAAGGGGAAGAAGCCTACTATTGATGAGGGCAAGCATGCTGAGGGTTTTGTTCAAGTTAAGGCTCAAAATTGAAATAGAGGTCAAAAGAGGACTTTAATGGAGAGACAAGATGAGGATACTTTTAATAGGTTTGAGGTTTTGGAAGAATTGGGTCAGCAAGAAGTTAATCCTAGATTAATTAATGTAGAACTACCGGTGGTAGATTTTGGACTGGAGATTTGTTCTCCCATTCCTCCCTCTACTTCTCATGTGGAATCTGCCATGCCTATGGTCATGGATGGATAGATAGGGACTCAAATGATTTTAGAGCCAAATGTTGATTTGGGTCAGGGGGTGGAGGACATAGCTCTTCCTGTAAGGACTATAGCTTTAGATATAGATAAGCAAGGTAAATCTACTTCTCATTTGGGCATTCTTCAAAAGGATGGTAAGAAGGGGGTTTCAAAGAAAAATGTTAAAATGGGACGTAAGAAGGCCTTGGAGAAGATTAAGATGATAGGGGATACTTTGGTGGAGTAAGGTTCTATGAAGACCTTGGATTCCCACTTTTCAAATCCTCTAAAATGATCATTATTTATTGGAATGTTAGGGGCTAGAATAGCAGCCCTAGACAAAAATTTGTTCGAGAATTAGTTAGAAATCATTCTCTTGATGTTCTTTTTTCTTCAGGAGACTAAGGTTTCTATGGAGTGTATGATGAGTATGGCACCTAAACTATGGAGAAATGGCCAATGTTAGTGCATTAGAGCTTAGGGATCTTTGGGGGGTGTGGCATGTCTTTGGAACCCATGGTAGATCCAACTTGTGTCATGGATTTCCTTCAAATCCTCCTTATCCATGGTGTCTTTATACATTGAGTCAGGAGAATCTATCCTTTTCTCCAATGTCTATGCTCCTATTGAATTCCAAGGTAAGCTTCTTATATGGAATAATATTCATTTGGTTCATAGGTTATTTCCTTGCCATGGATTATTGTTGGGGACTTTAATGCTATTCTTGATTTAACTAAAAAATGAGGAGATAATGCCAGACTGGAGCACTCTTCTGTCTTGGTCTGGAACAATATGTGGGCACTCAATCTTGTCGATATCAAACCTAGCAATGGTCAATTCACTTGGAATAATAGAAGGGTGGGTGACAGGTACATTGCTAAACAATTAGAAGGCTTTATGGTTTCCTATTTTTGGGTGGGAGAATTGTGGTCTTCTAGTTCTAAGATATTAGATTGGAGAGGTTTGGATCATTGGCCCATTAATATTGTCATTTCTTCAGCCTATTTTCCTCAGATGCTAGTTTTCAAGTTTCAGCTCATGTGGCTCAGGGACCCATACCTTTACGAATATGTAGCCGAATGGTGGAAGGATGGTAGGCCTTCTTTTGAGAAAAATGTTAAAATGGGGCATAAGAGTTCACTGGTCCTTTCTCCAAAAGGTTTAGGGTGCCTTGCGTTTTGAGGAGGAATGGATTCACTAGGTTATGAGTTGTGTGAATTCAACTTCTTTCTTATTTTTGATCAATGGGGAGCATTCTAATCTCTTTGGGGCCTCTCAAGGTTTATGAAAAGGTGACCCTCTTTCTCCTTACCTATTTCTTCTTTTGGTAGAAGGTTTGGGATGGTTTTTTAAAAGGAATGTTGAAGAGGGCTTCATGCAGGGCTAGCAATGGGTAGGGGGTCTTCTTGTACAATCTTACCTCTAGTTTGTGGATGATACAGCTTTGATGGGCATGGCTACCATTAGGGAGGCTTCTAATATGTGTAAGGTGTTGGATGTTTATATGGCTACTTCAAGACAGTTAATCAATGAGGGCAAGTCTTCCATTTTTTTCTTCAACACTCCATCTTCCATTCAAAGGAGAGTTTCTTATATTCTTAGGTTCCAAATTGGGAGACTTCCATTGCTATACCTTGGGATCCCTATCTTAGCTAGTAGGTAGTCTAGGAAATTGTGGTAGGTTATTTTGGATAACTTCCATGACAAAGTGAGTCATTGGACCCATCGTTGGATATCCTTTGTTGGTCGAGTCCAGTTGCTTCAATCTGTGGTGTAGGCTCTTCCTCTTTATAGGTTTATGATTCAAGTGGTGCTGATGAGCTTTGTTAGGGACCTTGATTCCTTAGCAAGAAAATTTTTATGGGCTGGAAATTTATCTTCAACCAAGTGGAGTCTTATTAAGTGGGAGGTTGTCTATAGCCCAAAAAGGTTTGGTGGTCTTGGATTACGATAGTCATTTCTTTCTAGTATTGCTCTAGTAGCTAAACTGTATTGGCGATGGTGTGTGGAATATGAATGGGTGTGGGCCATAAATTTGTCTCATAAGTATTTTTTTGGGATCCCACATAATGATATCCCTTGGTATAGCTTGACAGGGAAGGCTCGATGATTTGGACTATTCTCAAGAAAGGGGTTGTGCTCATAAAGGGAGGCCTATTTTGGATTTGTAAGAGGGAGTTAGAGGCACAGTTTTGACATGATTCTTGGGATGGCCATCCTCCCATATTCATTCAATATCCTCATTTTTTCATATTGTCCTAGAGGTTTTGTGAAGCTGGATGGACTAGGGTGAGTGACTTTAAATCCTTCTCCCTTCAGGGATAGTTGGTGGAAGCAAGATGGAAGAACCTAGGGGAGTGGCCTATCTTTGGGTTTGAGGTAGAGAGCGCTAAGCTTTATCACATTCTTTCTTGTCATTATTACAGAACTCTTATGGATAGCAATGTGTTGGCTTGGTCCCCTAATACTAAGGGTGTCTACACTATGTTTTCTAGTTATCAAGAGTTTCTCTCTTAGCAATTGGTGGGGGGAGGTCCATTGGTGGAAGAAAGTCTAGAATAAATTCTCTTGGCCAAATTGGAATTACTTTATTTGGACTTTGGTCTAGAATAGGTGCTTGACTTGGGACAATATTTGAAAGAGGGGCTTTTCTAGCCCTTCGAGGTGTGTTCTTTGTAGTGGTGGGGAGGAAGATGTACAACACTTATTCTTCCATTGTTCCTTCAACCTACAATTATGGTATTTTTGGTCTGATATTTGGAAGTGCCCATGCATTCAGGCTTCCTCCCTAGTAGAGTTTTGGATGAGATTGGGAAGGCCCCCTTCATCAGCTCCTTTCCTATATGATTTTTTGTATGTTGGTCCTATCTTCCTATTATGGCAAGTTTGGTTGGAAAGGAATAGTAGAATCTTTTGAGGTGAAAAATTGGGGATTCAACAGGTTTGGACTAGAATTATGGGAATGATCCTAGAAGCTATTGGAGCTAAGAGCAAGATTATGTTGCCATTGGAGAAAGGAGATGTTGAGATGGTTGGTAGGTTTGGCATATAGGGGATATCTTCAGCCTCAACTTGCACTAGGAGAGGGAGACGTGTGAAGCAAAAAGTTCAAAGGATGGGGAAATGGCTACCTCCTCCCACTAGTTTTTTGAAAATTAATACAGATGGTTCTTCTAGGGGTAATCTAGGTTCGGCTAGGATTGGTTGGATTGGAAGGGATTATTCAATTTTTGATGTTTTTGTTTTCTCAGCCAATAAAGGGGTGTGAACTATTAATATGATGGAAGGCGTGGCTATCCTATATGCTTTGAAGTGGGCCTATGCTCTAGGATGGCAAAAGGTGATTTGTGAGGCAGACTCTCAGGTCCTGGTCAGTATGATTCTTGAGAGGAAGACTTTTGATGTTAGCTAGTAGTTATCTATGATAGTGAAATAGATATTACAAGTTAGTTCTTTAATGGATTCAGTGTCTTATGCCCATATTCCAAGGGAATGGAATAGGGCGGTCGATTGTCTGGCAAAATGGGTGTCAGAAGCTATAGATGGCTGGAAGATTGATGAGCGGGAGCAGATGCCCTATGAGTTATGTTAGGAATTGGAAAGGACTCTAGTAGGGGGTACTAGTGGTATTGGGGAGTGATGATAATAGTGGTAGTGGTATTGTGGTCTCTGGTATTTCTTGGGGCTTTGGCCCTTCAATGCTTTGTATTCAGTTGTTCTAATTATCAATAAAGTTTTTACCCCTCTTTTTTTCAAATAAATTGACACCATTAATATCATAATGATGTGTTTCCTAGTGGGGCACTGTAAGTATTTATTAATTTTATGAGGAATAGTAGTTAGGGTACATGATAGTATATTGTAGTAGTTTTAACAAGAAAAAAAAAACTAGTTGGTAGTACCTAGTCATAAGACATCAAAAGTAGAAGTAAATAAAGGATAAAATGTAAGAAATTCATTAGAATAGTTATACCCTTAAAATAATAAACGAGAATAGAATTGGTCATAGAACATAATGGGTTAAGGTTATGGACATACATAGTAAGATGACTTGAAATTGGAGCATCTAGGACAATTATAAAACATCTTCACATTCATATACAAAATATCTTAATTTTAAGGATAGGATGTGAAACTTGAAATGATACTTCAACTACCTCTTGGGTTTTAAATGATTGTTAAAAACTAATTGGTCTCCCTTGAAAACTTGAAATACAATAATTGGACTAAAGAAAACTCTTCCACATCATCTAAAATTAACGACCTATTAAAATAATATTCTAATGTTCTTGAGAAATATGAGCTGATATACACAAAGCACCCCATAGTTTGATAGAATGTTAATAATAGAATATATGTTATGCACTATCCCTTACTTCACCTTTCAAAAAAAAATTGTTGGTTGTGTTTTTCCTTGTTAAATTTAGGGCATGATAGGTGGTGAACAAAGTTAGTACAAGTCGAGACAAAATTCACTTGGGGCCAAGTAAAAGTCTATTTTAGTATATGCCGAGAAAAAAAAAGGATGC
The DNA here is from genome assembly GCA_028749045.1 of Cupressus sempervirens. Taxonomy (NCBI): domain Eukaryota; kingdom Viridiplantae; phylum Streptophyta; class Pinopsida; order Cupressales; family Cupressaceae; genus Cupressus; species Cupressus sempervirens. Next base: position 428,419,008 of record CM053792.1, read on the forward strand.
TAAGTAAAGTTTAGTCAAGCACTAGTAAACTTTAGGTCGTGCTATGTGATTTTTTAGAGGATTCCAAGAAAAATAGTTTGTGTTGAGCATCAGAAGCAAGTTAATGCCAAGTGTCAACATTGTTAGAAAGATTATGAATTTGATGGATCTAAGCCAATAAGTTTGTTTTCTTAGATTGTGTGAACTAGGTGGAAGGTAAATTGATGAGTGGGTGGCACATAATTCCTGATAAACCATTTTGAGTTGAATTCAAAGAGGATTAAAGGAGAAGTTTCTAGAAATGAAATGGAATGACAGGTAGATTCATTAAATCCTATCTAATATTTCCTAACCCTAAATTGGACGATGGAGAATGAATGACAAAATATATTAATTCTCTATTTATAGGGATGGCTAGTTAGAAGCAAGGGTTTTCATGTATGAGAACCTAAGGAAGACAAGGAGTCTAGGATATTGTTTCATCAAGTGATTTAAGTGAAGAGTCTCTATTGGCAAGTTAAGTAAGATGGCTTAAGGGTATGGATGCTTGAAGGGTGCACAAGCTATCAAAGCTAAAGTCTATGAAAGCAAGTAGAATGAAGGACTAAAACATAGATCTATAATTTGTAAATGGAGTTGTAAGTTGTTAGCAGATCAAGCCTTACTATTACTCTCTAATAATTGTATCAGTCTAGGGTAAATCCTTTGGATTAAGGTTGATCGAATAGTCATTTGTAAATCTTTTAACTAGGTGACATTCCAAGTGAATGGTCTAAAGTCCTCTAACAAGGCTTGACACTGCTAACATGGTGATTGAAATCCTTTGACAAGGTCATATTTAACAGTGTACATTATAAGTTTTAATAGGTTTGGCCTTTCATAGGGCATCACTTTAGAAGAGGGAGAAAGAGTAACATGCTACTGGTGATTTTTTTCAAATTAGGTTTCTATGTAAATCATTGTGTCAAGTGTGTTGTTGAATATGTCATGTTTTATGTTTACATTTCTACACATTGATTTGATAGTAACCTACAAGTTTTAAGTAATTGTATAATATAATGGATGCATGCATAATGATAAATGTTTTATGGGTTTACTAAGCTATGAAAAAAATTATTTATACATCTAGACCTTAAATAATTGATTCACCCCCCTCCCCCTCTCAATAATTTTAAAGAATTCTAACATCACCATTTGATTAGGCTCTTGCTTCTATTTTATTTTCTCAATTGCTATGGGCGTAGGACCTTCTATGTATTCATTCCAGGTAATATAGTGTAGAATCTCCAACTCCCTATAGATGCAATCTCATTAGATGTTTCCATGTTGGGAAGTTTTCTTTGTTAAGCTTGGGTACGTCTCTCTTTTACATCTTGACCTTTTAGCTTAATTTCCTTCAAAATTTCCTTATATGCACCAAAGCTAGGATACCAATTGTTAGAATGATTAGAATAACTAAGAGTGAATTGAATCAATTATCCCCAGGTTTAGATACACCAATTCAACTTTTAACAACTAAATCAAACTCACAAATCCACTCGACCAATATAGAAATTCATTAGTAATCCAAATTATTATATTATCACTTAGCTATTTATTTTAGTATATGCCAAATAAAAAATATATATAATACTAAATAACATGAAATATGAAACCAACATTCACACATGTATGACACCAATATTTAACATGGAAAACATTTTTGGGAAAAACTACCAAATAACATAATACTAATTTTCACTCTTCTTAAGTGAGCTTGGTCAAGAGCCTACCCTGTTAAAGGTTATATAACATACTATTAGGTGTGACATTGTTAAAGGATCTAATAACCTTCTTAGGAGTGTCCTCATTAGAAATATTTAAAACATTCCATTAGAATGTCACCTTGATTAAAGGATGTACAATATGACTGTTAGGCCAAACTTGATTAAAAGATTTTATTGCCACAATGTTTAGAAAGTAACAACTAGGTTGATCTAATAAAATACAATATACTTTGCATGCTCAAATATCCATTCGACTTATTCATGGTTCATTGATTGGAATTCATCACATTCTCTATATTTCATCTCTGATTTTCTTGGCAACTCTTGAAGCAATCCCTCTTTCACAAAGTTTTTACTTTTTCTTTGTAACTTTGTTCTTCACAAATTCACTATCCAACAACCCTACAAATCATTTCTTATGTCTCCTTAAATAGATGGGTTTAATCTTTTTCCACCTAATAATAACTATAGATCTTAGGGTTTTTTATGAGCTTCATTAAAATCTATCTATTATTTTGTCCTTCTTCTTTTTCCTTGAAACTTCTCATTGAATCTTTTCCTTAGACTACACAAATTCAATTCATGAAACATATGTCAGCTCATCAATCCTTATCTTTTATGTGTTTTGACCAATCCATAAATTTATCTATGTCGACGTCAAAAATTGGTTCTTTCTCAAAAAATCAAAATGATGACCTTTTGTCATCACTATGTTCTTCAGCTTGGTCATCACTAGATAGCTTAGTTACTACTGATCTATCTTACTTGGCTTACACAAGCTTCCTTGTCCATCTCCTTTCTTGGTCATTACTTTATTTTACCTTGATCTTTCTCAATCACTACTATTACTCAGCTAATACTATTTTGTTGGGCCAATAGTTAAGTTCCTTAATGTTCTACTTAGTAATGCTTAACATCTTCATTAGCATAGTAACGTGTCACTTGGTCAAGCTCATGTTTTACTCAACTTCTTGACTTCTACTCCATCTCTTTTATAATTCAACTAGAACTTATTCTTCACTTAATACAATGATAAAACAACACATTATCTTGTGAAATACTAATTGATCAAGTACCCTTTGGAGTTCCATCATACTTAGTCCTCTTTACTCAACACTTTACTAGCTCATCTTTATCTTCTCAAGTCCTCTTTATCAATCAAATAATATGGCACACAACTATCTTATGAGTAAGTTTTTTACATCAATGACAACATAACAATTGTTCCTATTATAGTTTCCAGCTTGTATAAGTATTTGGGTTTAAGTATGTAGTTATGACTCTGCATGTTAATGGGGTATATAGTTTTGTCATTAATGTCAATTTTTGCATAAATATTGTTGTTTCCATGAAATAAATATTTCTTTTATATTTCTTAGAAAGCTTCTATACAACCATTGAATCATAATTCACAAAGATCTTTAGAGTGGCAAGAGAAAGAACAAGAATAGATTGGTAGAGATGGACAGAGGTATCAAGTTGATATAGATAGAATTTTTGAATCAAGCTATGTTTGAGATGGTTTTTGACAACATGGATTCTTTATATGATGTCATCCCTCTTATATATTTTTATAACATTATTTTAAGTTGTGTTTTAGTGCACCTTCTTTTTAAAGGTATTTACAAAGCTTATTAGTGGACTTTAGATTTTATGTTTTCATTAGGTACTATAAAACGAAAAGTAGGCCTAGTTATGAGAAAGCTTTAGAGCCAGTAACATCAATTGAGGTGAGATATCTAAGATTATAGTTTCCTACTTGATTTATGAAGTAGGGTGATCCTTGCTATCCACATTATATGATTGCATTTTATTAGGGTTTTTCCATTTTCCTCTCCCTCCCCCCACTCTCCGCCTTTATCTCTCACTCTTTCTTGCATATTTCCCCCCCTCTCTCTATATCTCACCTTTAATCTGTCTCATTGCCTCTAGTATTGCATAAAATAATGGGGTTATGGAGATCAAGTTATGTAGAACTAGAATTGCTTCTAGTTATTCATAATGTGACCACACTTGATATTAAGCATAACATGATCACATTCAAAATGTGATAAAACTTTGCTAAGATCAAAATTTTCTATCATTTTCTTGGCTGATTAACAAGCCAAGCCCCATTTTATAATTTTATAAAATACACATAATGTGATTGCACTACATAGTTTTGAATTTATTTTTTATGGTGCCCACCTTTTTTCACACCATCTTGGTGCATATACCCTTTAGAGGGACCACACCAGACACTATCTTACATTTTTTCTAAAAAATAGTACCACTTTGTGTGTCTTCCTTTCTAGAAGGCCTTAAACTCCACCATTTAGAAAAATAGTAGTTCAGAATCTAGATTCAGAGGAAAAGGACTTTTCCTTTAATCATATCATTAAATTTTGAATGTAACTATCTTTGAATTCTCATTGAAATTAAGAAACTGTTGATTTCAAAAAAAAGGTGGCATCTTATATCCCTCTTTAGGTACCACAAATTTGTGCACTTGCCCTACATTTAATTAAAGAAAATCTTATGACTAACCACCACACTTAAAACAATATGAAGCATGACAACTAAAATAAATATGATAAGTACAAGACATTCTTGTAGCTCAGTAAATATAAAAATATTAGATACTAAATATTTTTTATAAAAAATAGATTTTTGATTTTTTTTTAAAAATTCCCTCAATTTTTTTGTACATATTTTTCATTTAAATTTAATAATGAATTAAATTAAAATACTACTGTATTCAATTTTTTGTTCTTTTGTGCCTATATTACCAACTTCTTTTCTTCTCAAGGGCATTTTTGGAATCAAGATTGTATCTCCATATTTTGATAGGCTTCTACAAGTTCAAAATTGCTTTCACCTACTTCTTCCATTTGATTATTTCTTTCAAACATGTAAAGATAATAATTTAAGTTTCTTTGTAGTAGTGTAGTGATTAAGCATGTCTATTCCAAAGAAATATTTGATTAAGAAAAGAGGGATAGTGCCCAAATTTGTACAATAAAATAAAAACCAATATCATAAAATTAATATTGAGTCAAAATAAAAGGTGGAAAGGAACTCATTAGAGAGGGATTTAAAAGGATTTTGAAAGGAACCACAACCAATGGGACCCAAGGTCTGACACCTCCTAGATCAAAATTTAAAAATAAATGGGTTTAGGTTGGAATCTCAAACCAAAAACTAGAGAACACCCCTTCATTTTGATTAAAGAGGGAAAATGAAGAGGAATAAAGAAGGAAACTAGCAGAAGAAACTTAAACTCTAGCAACTCTAAAAGGAAATAAAAAATCCCCAACAATTAAATAGAAAAGATAGGGATCAACAAGAAAGAAGATTGGAAAACCCAAAAGCCACAAAGAGAAAAAAGCCACTCTAAATAGGAGGGTGAGGTAAAAATCAACCAATGGATAGAGTGCAACAAGAATTGAACCTTCAACCAAGCTACTATATGAAGAGGAAGAAAACCCATAAAAACAAAACTCATCTTATCAACATCAACCCACCTCCAAAGGATGTGCCTCTACTTTGACAGGAGCTCCTACCTTAAAAGTAAGTGATAAAGAAGAGGGAGTTAGCAAGAGTACATCATCCATCACATAGTAACTTACACTCGAAAGTGTCCCACTCTAAACCCTTCTATCCAAATGATTCCATGAGTTTGGAATGCTTGGATGCTAGCTTAGAGCTCCCTATCCACAGAGTGCAAGAGAGTGTATTTCAAGTTCAAGGGCTCTCAGTTGAGCCTTCAAAATACTCTTCTTGCTAGTAAACCATGCAATGGGAGGTTCCAAAGACAAGATGTGAAATGTCCCTTTTCTGATTTGATATGGTATTTCACACTTCTAATCAGATTTTCAAAAATCAAACAACTGCTATCACAAAGATCCACCAAATTTCTCAAGAAACCCCAAATCGGGTATGTTGAAAATAGTGCTAAAAGCTTCACAAATTCACAAATTATTAATGAATCTGAAAATGGAAATTTTTACAGAACTTTCAGCAGCATAACAGCCTACAAATTGACATTTCCAGATCCGTATAGCCTTTACACAATAGCTTGAAAATGTAGGACCAAAACTATGCTCATCGGGCTCCCGAAATAGCACAAAATATGCCCGGAAACACCACAAGAACACTAATAATCTATCTCAGAAGTTTAATCACATCCCAATATATATATTCAGATCTATTTGAATAGCTTAAAGTATAAAATACAGCAGCAACCAAAACTGATATGAAATACTCAACCGGAAACACCAAAACTCTTACAAAAATACACCCGAAAACTCACAAATCTGCACTGTTCAGCACAAAGGCAAACTCTGTATGAGCATGCACATGGAATGGCTTCAAACTCCCGTCCTTAGCCTTCCTGGAAACCTGCAAACTCCCGTTCTTGGGTCTCCCTGGAAACCTGCAAACTCCCGTTCTTGGGTCTCCTTCTCCACAGGTTTGGCAGCCTCTGAAGAATAACAAAGAATGAGTGAAAATCAAGTCTGGAATCCCCCCCAAAATGCCTCCAAACCTCTTTAAAAAGGGAATAACTATAACTCACGTCCAAGAGAGGTTAATGAAACATATTTTAATAATAATTATCATTTATTAGTCCAACGGTTTCCAAAGATTAACTCCCTTTTTCCGAAACTTCACTTTCTTGGGCCTGCCTGTCTTAGCAAAGATTATTATTTTTTTATTATTTGAAAAGGGGACATGACAAGTCCTCCCCTCCCAAACATTGCTTGTCCTCAAGCAATGGCTGAACAATAAACCAATCAATCCTCCTGGATCCCAAATGTAGTCATGAACTATACTACTACCAATTAACACAGACTCCTGCAAGATCCTCTGCAATATGACCAAGAGGAATCCATAATCAAACTGGCAATTATAGCTCAACCAAACTCCAAAATCACCATTACCACAGTAAAAAACCCATGAGACACAAACTCTTAGAATATCAAAACCCAAGTAAAGTGGACTACCAACATAGTAAATACCATCAATGCATTCCACTGGCCTATATGGAATGTACAATCCAACTCTGCAACAATGGTGAATGCTCTCAAATGAAACTATACCAAGTATGGAGAATCCACACACTGTACAACTCCTGCAGTCAACACAACTCTGTAGATCATTGGCCACTGTCTCATAACCATAACTCCCATGCACCCCTGATGGTGAAAAGCCATCACAAGATAAACAACAAGAAATGGAACCCAAACCAAATTTTCCTGCCATCAACTCCTCAGCATAAGGATCAATTGTTAACTGATGTACATACCCTGCAATATAATGTTGATTAAAAAAACCAACCTCAGTCAATAGCTCACCATGAACAAGTGATACAACCCACTGTGACTGATCACTAGCTAAGTCAGGAGATGTCATAGCCAAAGGAGTAGAATCAATAACAACACTTGCTGAAGCATCACTCCAAAACTCCTGCTCTAAGTCATGTATTATCAAGCTATCAACTACAGAACCTGTCGCCATGTCGTGCCCATCACAACTCTCATCTCGAGGCATCAAACTATTCCATAACTGATGATAAGCACTAGGAACCAAAGTACATCTCTGTATCATAATCTCATCAACATGGTCATCAAAGGTAAATTGATGAGTGTACCTCACAGTGTAATGCCGATAGAATGCGCCAATCTCAGTCAGTGGCTCAGACTGTAATCTAGATGAAACTAACTGCAATTGATCATCAACCATGTTGGAACTGACTACTATCTCCAAAGATATCACCAAGGGAGTAGTATTACTAGCAGGAACCATGCCAACTGTCGACTCACCAACATCACACATGACCTTTGATACATCTCTAGTCTTTGTGCCTTTAGTACTAGAGGCCACCACCCTGTCAGGCATACAATAATCTGCTACAACACCCAACTCAACTAAACTTGACTCTAGTGGGAATGAACCTGATATGCCAATGTTAGTATCAAGGATGGATGCATCCCCATCTCCACTGTCTCTGACAATCTCAGCCATGGACATCCTCGAATCACCAAACACCATAGCTTGTGACTGTATAGAATCAGATAAAGACTGTAGTCGCTCTAACTCCATGGTCACCTTAGCCAAATGAAATTGTGACTCCTTGAAAGCCAACTGTGTACTCTCAAGAATCTCAGAAATCACCTCAAGCTGCTCAGTAAGCTCACTCACCTCATCTTCCTTGGCCAACAATGCATCATATGTTGTACTACCCCACTCCATAAGATAATCTCTGTCAGCTACCAACTGCATATAATTCTGTCTCAAAATCCGAATAGCCTCCCATAAAGAGTGGATCTCTGTCAAGGAAAGATAACTTCCTTCCTGCTCATCACTAGTAGGAGAACCCCATCCATAAACTGCTAATAACTGACGAGCAGCATCAAAATGTTGGCAAGTGATAGCAATGTCTCGGTCACTAACTCTCAACTGATTAGACACATGATGGCATTGGCTTGACTGTCTCCTACAAACCTCCTTTGATGCACTGTCTAAAGGAGTATCCTCAAAGTTACTAGTCTCTAGAGTATTACCATCCATGTCCCGTGAATCAACTCTAAATCTCATATCAACATAGAGAGTATCAAAAACTGTAGCACTGCTGTCCAACTCCTCTGTACCCAAAGAAACTAAGTCTTCAAAATTGCCCACTACATCCTCCTGGATGTCATCAATGCCAATATGATCCTGGGACTCATCTGTACACATTGCCAAATATGAAAGATCATCAACACATTCCAGCAAGTATGGTCGACTGGATATATGAACAAAGCCCAACACCGGTGTATAAAAACTAATACCAACATCAGACAAGATACTGGCACAAGAAAAGACAACACCGTGTAATCTGCTAATCAAATCCATGATAGCACCCAAACAAACACTGCTACCAAAAAGTGTTAAAGATCTCCAGTCAACTGAATCCCAAATGCCAATATAACAATCTCGAGTCCATATCCGTAAACTAGAATCAACTGGTAACTCAAGCAAACTCCTCACCTGAGTAATATGACCAATACCAACTAACTCCACATACCTGTCATGATGAGATAATGAAGTCACAATACTATCTGTGTTCACCTTCAGCTGGTTGGACAAATCATGTGAAGTACTACCAGCCTCAACCTCATGTGATGAAGCATCTAACTGTGCCTGGTACTCTTTCTCAGCAAAGTCATGAATGCTCAATGTCTGCTCATCTCTACCAGGTATCTCACCATCCTGCACAACAACATCCTCATAATCATCATTTGAACCCACTACACTGTAGTCACTGCCTGTTGTAACTATACCATCCTGAATACCTGTGGCATCACCCTTTGACAACCTGTAAACAATTGTCTCAATTTGAGTATCAAGTTGACCGTTAATATCAATCTGTGTAATATCCTTTCCCACCACCTCCTGTGGCAGAGTAGAATCTGAGACCTCTACCTGGCTATCAGCTAGTTTCTCAAACTCCTCATGCAAGTTCTTGGAAATTGTGTCATCTGTCCTGTGAGAAAATCTGCCAAATAGAAATCCAGTCAACTTATCCACCTTAGCTGGGTCAGATAACATGTCATTTATACGGTGGTGCTCAACCAACTGTTTAGACATGTCATGGCTTATTTTCATAAGTTCATCTCGAATGTCTAAATAACCATCCTTTCTACTATTTTGACTCTGGCTATCAATTGTCCAAGATCGTTCCCTCTGAGACTCTGTACTATACCTGTCCATTCTGGATAAAATAGAGTGTAACCCCAATAGGATATAACTTCTTCAAACACCAAGAACTAACATGCAAATGATTAGAAGTAGCATGCAACCATAGATTTGGACATGCAACTAATTAGAAGCAACATGCAACCACCAAATTATGACATGCAAGATCTGGGTAGTTGTCAAAACTGACATGCAAGATCTGGGTAGTTGTCAAAACTGACATGCAAACTTCTACAACCACCAAATTCACCAAGAACTAACATGAAAATGATTAGAAGTAGCATGCAACCATAAATTTTGACATGCAGCTGATTAGAAGCAACATGCAATCATAAATTATGACATGCAAGATTTGGGTAGTTCTCAAAACTGAAATGCAAGATCTGGGTAGTTGTCAAAACTGACCTGCAAACTTCTACAAACCCTCAGGCTGGCAAGATCATGGCTCTGATACCACTGAAATGTCCCTTTTCTGATTTGATATGGTATTTCACACTTCTAATCAGATTTTCAAAAATCAAACAACTGCTATCACAAAGATCCACCAAATTTCTCAAGAAACCCCAAATCGGGTATGTTGAAAATAGTGCTAAAAGCTTCACAAATTCACAAATTATTAATGAATCTGAAAATGGAAATTTTTACAGAACTTTCAGCAGCATAACAGCCTACAAATTGACATTTCCAGATCCGTATAGCCTTTACACAATAGCTTGAAAATGTAGGACCAAAACTATGCTCATCGGGCTCCCGAAATAGCACAAAATATGCCCGGAAACACCACAAGAACACTAATAATCTATCTCAAAAGTTTAATCACGTCCCAATATATATATTCAGATCTATTTGAATAGATTAAAGTATAAAATACAGCAGCAACCAAAACTGATATGAAATACTCAACCGGAAACACCAAAACTCTTACAAAAATACACCCGAAAACTCACAAATCTGCACTGTTCAGCACAAAGGCAAACTCTGTATGAGCATGCACATGGAATGGCTTCAAACTCCCGTCCTTAGCCTTCCTGGAAACCTGCAAACTCCCATTCTTGGGTCTCCCTGGAAACCTGCAAACTCCCGTTCTTGGGTCTCCTTCTCCACAGGTTTGGCAGCCTCTGAAGAATAACAAAGAATGAGTGAAAATCAAGTCTGGAATCCCCCCCAAAATGCCTCCAAACCTCTTTAAAAAGGGAATAACTGTAACTCACGTCCAAGAGAGGTTAATGAAACATATTTTAATAATAATTATCATTTATTAGTCCAACGGTTTCCAAAGATTAACTCCCTTTTTCCGAAACTTCACTTTCTTGGGCCTGCCTGTCTTAGCAAAGATTATTATTTTTTTATTATTTGAAAAGGGGACATGACAAGATGAAAGAATGCAAATGTCCCAAGGAGTTCTTCAAGAATGCAATGCAAATGAAGAATAAGCTAGAATGAGATGCAAAGTGTAGCTATGCTAAAATATGTATGAGAGTGTTACAATCCAAACATTAAGCTATGTGAGAGATTATTGCAAAATAGAAGCTAAACTAACATGCAACATGAATCTAAGCTAAAATACCATGGTATGAGAGAATGTAGACAAGATATAGAAGTTCCCCACAAAGCTCCAAAGAAACCTATTAGAAAACCTGCAGCATGACAATACTCAAAAGATGGATGGATTGAGGGGCAAAGCTCTCTCCCTTTTAAATTTGTACAGACGGTGGAGATCAAGATGAAGATGGTGGATGATCAATGGTGGAATTCAAAAAGAGGAGTGATCCATGTGCACACACAAATTAACCAATAGAATATAAGTTGACTTGTCATATAAGACAAAAATCACAAAGTCTTTTCTTTTAATTGCAAAATAGAAAAATGACTTTATGTGTGCACTTTAAGTGGGTTAGAAGAATGGGGTCTTTTATTTAATTAAAAGGGGAAATCTTCTTTTAATCAAATAATGAACTTAGGATAGCATAGTCAAACTATAGGTTATAATCAGATAAATTGATTATTTGCAATTTTCTCTAGGTAAATGATTAAATTAATTTAGCTAAAATGTTGAGAAGGGGGCTAATAGTCTAGATGACCATTTTTAGGTGATTATAGTAACTAGGTGAAATATCACTTCCATAGAGAAAGACTCTCCCTTAATAAGAGTCTTGTAGGGAGATATCCAATTGTGGTAGACGATCATAAAGAAAGAATAAGAGAAAAGGGAAAGAGCATGTCCATCAACCAAATCCAAACTCCAAAGATAGAAGGAACAAAGGGACATGAAGAAGATCAGAGCCACCTAGAACCCTCAAACCAAGAAAAGAAGATAGGAAACAATTGAAGAGTAGAGGAGAAGAATGTGTAAGAGAATAAAATAAGAAACCCCCAAAAATGGTATTCAAAATTAATCTCCAAACCATGAAGATCAAGAATAGAGGTCTCCAAGAGGTAATGACAAGAAAAGTTAATTGGTTTCCCATCAACACTGCAAAGATAAATGCCCCTCCTATTAGTGATAATAGCACAACATAGAAATAGATCCCCATACAAAATGAGGACACTGAAAGAACATAAAGAAGGGGGTTTGAAGGAAGGGGCCTTCCCAAAGCCCCCAACATCTACATAAAATGCCAAAAGTATCCAAATGAGAGGTCCTGAACAAGAAGTGGTAACCAAAGAAAAATTCCTTTCAATGTCACATAAAGATCTGCCCCTATCAATAGTAATAGGGCCCCATTAAAAAAGATAGACCCATACAACTATAGGAGGTCAAGAAATAATTGGTAGTTAGAAAGAAAGAACATATATACCTAGAATCCCACAAAGGTAGGGCACTACTAAGCCCAACCAAAAATAATTTCAAACAACACCAAATTCTCCCTAGAATGAATATGCCCAAAAATCCACTCTTTGAACACCCTGAGAAAAATACTCCTCTTATTAGACCTAAGCTAGAAAAATAAGAATGAGAATGAACCTTACCAAAAACTCTCCAAATGAAGAAGGAATATAAAAAATGGAGAACAACCTAGGATAAAATAAAATTAGGACACAAATATTAGAAGCCCCTAATGTTGGAGAGACCCACAACTGACATGTAGGGAACAAGAAAAATTTGGGCAAAAATGTAATGACAAGCCTAATTAAACAACCAAAAGAAAAGGACTAGCACAAAACCTTCCCCATCTCCATCTCTAGCACTTCAACCATCCTCAAAGCCCTCCTCAAAATCCTCCTTGCCCTCACTACAAACACTTGAAACCTTTGGTTAGCTCACTTCGACCTCTCATTCCCTTTCCCACTCCCTCTTCCTTGTACTCAATCATTCCATAGAAAGTTACATTCTATATAAAAATTAAATTTCCTCACCAAAATTAGTCAATAGAAAGTTATGTACTATAAAAATGAAATTTTTCCACTAATTATATCTAATGGAAAGTTATGTCCTATAATTATGGAAGATTCATGGAAAGTAATATATGTAAAAATGAAAGTTTTGTAATAGTTATATTTAATGATAATTAGGTTTTAGTTGATAAGTTTTTTCTTAGTAGGGCTTTCATACAGTTTGTTGGGCACTAAGAAAATAGAAAATTCCACATAGCTATCATAGAGGAAAATTTCATATATTGAGGTACAAATTTTGTGTTGATGTCAATTGACTCAGCAAGTGGATAAGCATGAGAATGTTTTATATATTTTTGAGAAGGAATTTTATTGGAAGTTTTTCTTAGCTCACACAAAAAAATTTATGCCTACTAGTTTCCTACAATATCATCTACTCCAAGAATGGATGGTGTAGGTACAAGTTGATGTATGATTACTCTTATTTATGACTTGAAGTAAAATTATTTGATTGAAGTTTTTAATATTCTCTCTTAAAATATAAGTCTTACCACTTGAAAGGTTTTAGAAGGATTGTTTTTGGATATTTGAAAAGAAGTTAGAAGCCTCAGCATCACTAAGGATCTTTTCTCCATTGATTTCTCTTTGTATTTAGTTGTTTGGTAAAAATGAGCATCAATCTTTGTTCTTGCTTGTGCATTTTCTAGAACCTTGTTTTTTAGTTTTGCATGGGTTAACATGCTACTTTGCCAATTATTAATTTTCTTGGTCTTGTCTTGTCTTTTAATTTTTTGAGTAGTATTGACCAAGTGACTTGACCCTTGTATTGACCGAGTGACTCCCATGTTGACCTAGTGACTATGTCCTCCTTGTTGACTTAGTGATTCGGTCCCTTGCATTGCTAAGAAACTCAATTGTCTTGTGTTCAATTAACATCCACCTTCTTTTGACATGGTATCAGAGCCATTTGGTCCCACATCCTTGTAATTTTTGGAGAAAAAAAAATGGGTTTTGAAGTTTTTGTGTGTGTAGGAGACATGGTTGGAGATGAAGGAAAGACTTGGTAGTAGCTATCATCCTTTAATAGATAAAAATATGAAATGTGGGCAAAAAGGATGAGAAACATTATGGTTGCAAATGACTTGTGGGAGTTCATGGTCACTAGATTAAATGATGTGACATACCCATCTTAGTATGTTACCCTCAAGAAAATCAAAAGACTTAATTGAAGGAGTTAAGAAGGAAGGACACAAAATGTTTAAGCTTAATTGAGGCATCCATGATAGAGATGATATTTCCCAAGATAGCAACAACTAATTATTCAAATGAATCATGGGATATCCTTGAGAATAATTTCAAAGGGACTGATAAAGTCTGCATAGTGAAGCTATAGATGATTCAAAGCCAATTTGAGAACCTTCAAATGAAGGATAATGAGTCTATTGTATATTTTAGCTCAATGATCTCTGGTTTGATAAACTAGTTGAAATCAAATGAACAAGATTATGAGTAGAGAATAGTGGAAAAGATATTGATAAGTTTTCCTCCAAAATATGATAATCTTGTGATGACTATTAAAGAGGTAAAGGACCTCACCACTTTGAAAATGGATGATTTTATGGGTATTCTCCAAACCCATAAGCACTGGGTTAATAGATCTACAACATCTTTCCAAGAGAAAGATTTCAAAGCTAAATAAAATGTAGGAGGCAAGGGGAGAGGAAGAAATGGCTTCAGTAGAGGCTCTAGAGGTAGAGGTTATAGCAACTCCTAACAAAGAAATGTTGGAGGAGAAATCTCAAGAAAAGTAAGAAACCAAGAGGGAGTAAGAAACTCTCATAATAGCTTTAGATGAGGCAAGAAAAATTATAGCTCCAATAATAGCAATGTAGAGTGTAATTATTACCATAAATTTGGGCATTATGCAAATGAATGATGGAAAAAGAAAAGTAATTAGTCAAAGAAAAGTGTAAATATGGCTGATGTGAATGTGGATGAAGGAAAGAATCCCACATCCTTCATCATGTGCAATATTGGTGAAGAAGGTAGTGTTGAGGTATGGTATTTGGACATCAGTTACAAAAACCACATGAGTGGTAATAAAAAAGAAAATTTCATTTCTTGATAATAATTTTAAATCTAAAATTAGAATGGGAAACAATTGAACCATTCCTATTGTGGGAAAAGGATCTATTATGGTTCGTACAAAAAAGGTGAGAATAGAGAGATTCAAAATGTTTATTTTTCCTTGGGAATGAAGCACAACTTGATGAGTGTTGGACAACTTGTAACACCCCCCCAAGGGATCCAAAGAATTAACCTAGAATTTCACTAAGCTTGGTAGCATTTTTTTATTTATTTAAAAGACATGAAAGTAAATACCACATATAACTTATGCACCATAACAGAAGCAATAGCAATGTCCATCTAAAAGTAAACATAACATACACAACAGGTTATATTCTTTAAGGATCCCTTAACATTGAATTACATCTAAATCAACTAAAATTATTGGATCCATCTAATACAACAACCACATGAAATAATAATGATAAGTCCAATGTTTATACATTACATTTCTAAATGCTCAATCATCCACTATACATGCCATAGGGTATGAAAAGCTTAAAAGAATATACATATGTGAAATAAGGTACATCATCCTATTCTAAACCATGATACATCAAAGTAAAGATAATCACATGATACATCATCATAGAAGACATAAAGATCAAACATAATAAACTAAGTGCACGATTCCTCCCAACCGTTAATAGCATCCTTAGACCATCATGGGCCCTAGCCATCCCTCTGTGCGTAACATTCCAAATCACCGAAGAGATCATCGGTATTAACATAGTAGGAATGTCACTCCTAACATATACTACATCATATGCAAAAAATAATCTAACATACAAATAAAAGCATAAGATAACATCATCTAGCATATGTTAATCATCAATGAAAGGAGACATATCCACCATCATGAATGACACATTAGCCATGATGTCTCAATGATCTCAAATGATAAGAGTGTAAAAACACTACCACCCGACCGGGTGGTACCTAAGTGGTCCACTCCCACCATGCTGAGGAGATAATCTCAAGTCCCAAACAAGCTATCCAAAATCACAAGCATAAATCACTATAAGTCCAAGAATCCTAAAAGTATACTAACTTAAAGGTTCCAAACACAAAATTGACATCTAATTCCCAGAGGCACACAAAGACATGTAGGAACCTACTATGCAAGCGAGAAAGTGTCATCGCATATATCATGTAGAAGTTACCTTGGCAGTTAGCTAAACTCCACAAGTCCCTACTAATCCTCATGCAGCCACTAGTATCCTCTCATAATGACAAGGCATACTACGGAATGCAAGGTCACAACCATGCATTCTCTCTACTCCCATCCTAGTCTGTACAAGAACTTGAGGCATGGGCGAGAACAAAACAATTATCTTTTTAAGTTCATTTAGTTAGTATTAGGTGTGAATGTTTTCACTTTTTAAACAACTTACAATGAGTTACCCTGGCAGCCTCTTAGGGCCCCGACCCCCATTGCAAGCCACTTCCGGACACTACAAGAAAATAACCTACCCTAAGCTCATGGAATCATAAATCTCAAAATCACAAAGATAATACATAATAAGAACATCAAATATGCATAAAATCATCAAATCTCCATGAGCAAGCATCCATAGAAAGTTATGACCACAACAACTCTCTATTGGCAACTGAAGCATCACTGATAATCAAAAGTATCCATTGGTTCCCAATAACCAAAATATATCCCAAATCATACTGATCGAAGACTCCAAAATGGTTGAGTCAAAACATGTCACAACATGACATCATAAAATAACATTTTAGTCCCATCATGGCAAGTGGAAAATAACCAAGGATAAATGATCGATGACTCAAAAATGATTAAGTCAAGTGTCTCATACATAAGGATTTCAGCTATAACAATCAGTAATTGCAAACATTACATAGAGAATTCCATCACATAACCATGGTTGGGCTAATAAAGATAAAAAATAAGACATTATCACGACATCACAATCATAACCCCCAAGCCTCTGGTAGATGTCCTATAATTGGTCAACACTAGTCAACCCAAAACCCAAAACAAATAGCATAATAAAGAATACACAATGCAAACACATGTTTTGGTTCTGCTAAAATTACATAATTGAATTAAGTGTGTTTTCCAATCTAGATATCAAGTGGAGAAATTGCATGTTTTACCTAACCCATATATTTGTTTGATAGATAAAATTTTCTCCCCAAAACCATTAGACTCAATTTTCTAATTGATCTAATAATATTTTGTTTATATAAACATTGTTTGAAAAAAAATGACATTCCCAATGAATCCAATATTATCAAACAAAATTGCATATTTCAAAACTTCGATTTATAACACGTTCTAATAATTAACCTTAATTAAACTAAGTTTAATTAAGTTAATTATTAATATCTCTCCATTTTAATAATAATTGATAAGTTATTATTCATATTTTTTAAATCATTTATCTTTTACAGAATGATCCATCTATACAATTATTTTAATAAAATAATTATTTATAACTAATATACATATACTTATATACACACACACATATATATATATATACAAAATATACATATATTATAATATACAATAACAACATTTATAAAAATGAAATATAAAAAATCGAATTATCAAAATCGATTTCCATCCACATAACCCCCTACAACCATATCAAAAAATATATAAATATAATCCCTCCCACCATAGTACACAATACCTATGGCCGCAGGCACTACACCGACAGTGGGTACAGTGTACCCCTGTCATCACAGTCCTGCAACGGCAAGTCTCTACGACTCGTGGGGGTATGGGGTACCACACATGCCCCCCCCCTCCCCCTCCCAATGCGATTCACAATTTTTTTTTTATATAACTTTTTTAATAAAACATTTCCCATTGATGCAATTTGCAATTCGAAATTTTAATAAAGTTTTATCACTGCGATTTATAATATCCAATTATTCAATATATATATATATATATATATATATATATATATATATATATATATATATATATGTATATATGTATATGTATATGTATATGTATATGTATATGTATATGTATATGTATATGTATATGTATATGTATATTTTTATATATATATATACTCGCAGAGTTTAATCAAGTATCACAACATATAAACACATATATATAATATATACATGTGTATATATATATATATATATATATATATATATATATATATATATATATATATATATATGCAGATTAAAAAATATAAACATGTATATTTCACAATGAACATATACACAATTTATTTAAAGGTTTCAATATTCAAAATTTTCCTATAAACTATTTGATCTCTAAATTTACCTAATAATTTTCTAATGGATTTGGTTACAATTTAAACCCTAGCCCCGTGTTCTCTTCAGATCTATACATATAAGGTTTCTCAAATAAATTTTAACTACCCGAATTGAGAATGCATACAATTAAAATAGGAAAATCCTCAAAAAACATATGGAAGACACGAAGAAGACAGGAAGTGCAAGATGCGAAAATAGCATAAGTAAAATCACAAGAGTCTACCCATATTCTTATGCTAATTTGCTCCTCCTCAAAAAATCTGCAGAGCAAGCTCCTCCCTTCTCCAAAGTTCCTGAGTCCTCCAATGTTCCAAAACGCTCTCCAAACGCTATGTCTAAGCTTCTAGGAATGCCTGAATATAAAGAGCTCTCAGGAAGCACCTAGAATGTCTCTAGAAACAACTAGAAGGTGTCACCAACTAAGCATGTGTCTTTTCCCACCTTCTAGATGAGTCATAAGGTTGTAGACACCATGTGCTTAATTGGTGCACTAACCCCCATGTTGTTGACATATGAGAAATGAGAAGGTGTGTTAACTCCTAGGCAAGCTTATAACTCTAATTTAATTTTTTTTAATAACTTTCATTTTAATTTTTATAACTTTTATTATTATTATTTATTTATTACTTTATTATTATTTTATAATTATTATTAGTTTTAATTTCTAATTTTCTTTTATTTAATTCTTTTTCCTCAATTAATTCTCATTTAATTAATTATAATCAAAATATCAAAGATCATGATTTTTTATATTAATTTTCTCCAATAATTATTTTATTAATTAAATCTATTTATTAAGACTTAATTAAATTCACCATAGACCTCCAAGATAAAATATGAAAACCCATCATAGAACAATTCACACAAAATCAGTCTAAAGGGTTAAAAATCATGAAATATGTCATCCGACACATTCGGTAGGTAAAATATCTAGATACTTGTCCTACCTCACTAGGAAAAATGGTTTAAGGGTTTGGGATTTGGACTTGAGAATTTATCTCCCTTCTCTTATCATTCAGATAGTGTAATAGGGTATGCTCATCCTAGCAATTCAGGGAAGTCGATACCCGGTACCTGTAACCTACATAAAAACCATGCATGTACATACAATATATATATGATACTAAGCTAAATAGGAAATGGCAAGAAGTGGTGCATCATGTAGATCCCGACTAGCAGGTGACTATGACTCCCTTCCTTAACCACATCAGAAACACCATACCGTAAGAGAAAACACACACACCATACACATGCAAGTATGGGGTAAGTATCCATAATAAAACACATAAGATAATAAACCATCTAACTAATCATCATCAATAACTAAAAGAAATACAATGATCATCATACATACATGAAATGTAAAGTCTAAATGATCTCATCATATATCAACTGAATCCATAACATAATGTCTGATAGTCTCAAAACAATACCACTAATCCATAAAAGTAGTCTAGCATAGTCTGATAATGATAACAACAATGTCCAGAAAAGATGTGAACGAGGGCAGGCACTACACAACTCATTCAAAATGGTTACGAAGTGTTCATAGAAAATGACAACAATCATTCATGAGAAAGATAGAAGAAAGAAGATTCTTGTAGTAGTCCAAATGACAAGGAACTGAATGTTTTCATTGAAGATAGAGACATGTTTCTCTTCTCAATTTGTTGTTTCACCTCCTTAGCGTAGGACCAAAAAATGGATTAAATGCATAACATACTATGAGAAATCACAAACTCAATTAACATACATTAGTACCCACTAGTCTACCATGAAAACCAAACTAATAAAGGAAGCAAAAAAAGGCTAGAAACCCCCTCTTTCATTTGTAGCTCCCATGTCCTTCTTTCTTCTCCAAATGATGTAGCTCCAAAATTTCCTATAGTGCACACAATATTGAAGCAAAAGTCTATGATATGGATAATGCTATGAGAATAGTAGAATTTGTGATTTGAATGCAAGAGATGGAGTGAAAAATCTAAGAAAACCTAAGGACTTGAAAAATGCTCAAGAATTAGGACCATAAATGAGAGGAAGAATGCTTATTTTATAATGGGCATGCAAGATGAGAGCATTGGATTTGTCACCCTTAGATATGCAATTTGGCAAGAGATTCCTTTGAGAATCCATGATGCATATGACAAAAGATGCCAAATGTAGGATTCTATGACACATGGAAGTCAAACTTGGCTAAGTTTGAAAGAGAATATATGATGTGACATAAGACACCTCAACCCACTTAAAGCCAAGAATCCATTACAAATAAGCCAAATATGGACATGCGTAAGGGAATAAGAATATTGGATTATGAAATATTTTATCCAAGTGTCATGATTATGTCAATATTCTATGGAATATTTGAATTAAAAATCCTTTTATTCCACAAAATAACAATTAGTAAAAATTGGAATTAATGATGGAAAATGTGACAGGAAATTGTGAATTTCCATGATTTCTGAATGATAAATCAATTAATTAATGAAATTAATTAATTGAGGATGACAATTAGGAAGAATAATTAGTAAGAATGATGGGATTAAGTTATGGGTTATTTAATCCTATAGAGAAAATTAGTAAATGAATGCGACAATATCCTTTGATGAAGATGCGATGATGATATGGATTGAATGAGATGATGATAGGTAGACCAAAGCCATGGTCAAATTGATTGATTGAAATTGATAACATGGCAAGGACACATGAGATGAATTAAAGATACGTAACATTTAACCGCTATCATAAATGCTACAAGGTTGAGATTAATTGATAAGGTTGATCATAGTAATATCAAAAAACACAACCAAAATTATTAAAGTGCTTTCATAGTGTCATGATCTAACAATGAGAGCCTTGACAATGTCAAAGATCAGATGACACGAATGATAGTTTGACCTAGCACTAAGAGCCATGACAATACAAAGGTCAGATTTTTAAGATTGATAGATTGATAGATTTCCAAGGCATTGAAATCCACAAAAATACCTAAGATCAGATAAATGATGATTGGTTTGGGATGTTTGATATGCTTCAGGTTGATTAGGACTGATTCTGATTGATTCTGAGTTGATTTGGGGTGATTTTGAGTTGATATGAAATGATTTTGAAATGACATGAAATTGATATGAAAGAGGATAGAAATGATGAAATATGATCAATTTTGGCCAAAAGATCAAAGTTAGCAAAATGAGAAAATGAAAATTAGTATGAAGAAGTAATGAAATCATAGATGCAAACCATTTTTTAGCATCTACACTTAGTATGCATGTACAATAGTGCATCAACAATCAACTTTAAAAAGTGTGATTGAAGACCCCTCTAAGCTATGGCATTTTAGGTATGGACATCTTAATTATGTTGGTTTGAATTTATTGTCCAAGAAAAGAATGGTAGGTGGTTTTCCTAATATTGTAGATTCATGTGACAAGTGTGAGATTTGTATTTTAGGTAAGCAACATAGGATTCCTTCTAATTTTGGTAATTCTAGAAGGTAAAGAGCACCATTAGAGCTAGTGTACATTGATTTAGTTGACCCTATGAAAACCACATCAATTTGGAGGAGTACATATTTTATGACATTCATAGATGATTTCACCCATAGGACATGGGTGTATTTTTTGGAAAATAAGTTTGGTGCATTTGATAAGCTTGTAGAGTTTAAAGCCCAAGCTAAAAAATAATGTGGTTGTTATGTCAAGATCCTTAGGTTAGACAGAGGGGAGGAGTATACCTCCAATTCTTTTGTAAAATTTTGTAGGAATGACATCAAGAAGGAGCTTACATCCAGCTATACTATGTAGAAAAATGGAGTGACTAAGAGGAAGAGTATGACCACTATTGAGATAGCAAGGAGCATGATGAAAGAAAAGGGAATTCCAACTGAATATTGGGGAGAGGCTATAGCAAAAACAATATATTTACTAAATAGGTGTCCAACATAGATTTTCTACGACAAGATTCCTCTTCAGGAACAAGACATAGATGGACGACTTAACACCTAAGGGTATTTGGGTGCATAGCATATGCAAACGTGCCAAAGGAGAAAAGAAAAAAGTTGCATCCCAAGGATGTGAAGTACATCTTTACTAATTATAGTTTAGAATCAAATGCATAGAGATTGTATGACCCAATCATCAAGAAGATCATCATTTCAAGATGTGGAGTTCTAATCAAAACATAGTCTAGGAAGATGCAAAGGATGTTGGCACAAGAAAAAATGGGAAAATACCAAAATCTATTTTTTTCTATGTTCTAGTATTTTTCATTTTCAAAGGCCTCTAGGGCATTTTTGGGCTTCAACGAAGCAAACAAATTGTCATTATGCATAAGACTTTAGACACTAAATGGAGAACTCTAGAAGATCTTTCCATAAATTATAATTGTTCATGATTTTGAGCTACAAGTAGAAAGTTATGACTTCTACAAGTAGATATAATTTTTAATATAGATTTTTGTGGTTTTTATAGTTGTTAGAGTTTAATTTTTAATTAATTATCTTGTGGACTCTTCGTTTTCAATTCTAAGGGATAGTGATGACCCTTGGGATCCATCAGATTTGTATGAACTCTATTTTTTAATTGAATGGATTAGTTTTTGGCTTGCAAAGAAAACATCTATTGTGGCATTTTAATGGCTTTCAATTAAATCTCATTGCCCAATACCACATGTTCTAGGTATTGTAATTTGAATTCTTAATTTAGATTAGTGGTATTAGAGCTTTTTTTCTCTTGTATGTCCCATCATACATGGTCATCTTATCAAAGGTTGGGATTGGGCATGAGAGATCTCTCAAATCATCTTCCTTTGAGATCCACATGGTTGTAGAAAACAGCAACCTAAGGGGATGGATGAATCCTTCAAAGCACTAATGGAAGAGGCATTAAATAAACAATACGAAGAAATAATCCAAAAAAATTCATGGATGCTTGGAAAATGAGAGGCACAAGCTAGTCTAAGAAATTCAAAATTTGGTAGGAAAACCCCATTCAAGGTGCAACTAAATTTTGACATTCCCACTTTTTAAGGAAAATTGATGGAGATGTGTTGATGACTAGTTGTCAAAATTGGAGAGGTACTTTTGCGTTAATAATTTCTTAGATATTGAAAAGATAACCTTTTCCTTCCTCAAAGATGAGAATAATGTGAAGTTGGCATGGGAGGTTCACTTAAAAATTGAAGAAAACCAAGAGGCTCAAGATGGACATGAATCATAAGAATTTGTAGAGCATATAAAACAAGAATACTACCCTAAGGATAGCTATGAATAGAAATATATATAATGGTAATTTCTTTGACAAAAGAAAGACTAATTAGATCAAGAGTACATCAACATATTTCTTTCTCACTCTGCAAAGTTTAACATCAAAGACTTAGAAAAACATCGAGTTCTAAAGTATAAGAGTGGCCTTAATAGATATATCAAAACTGAAATGGATTTCTTGAATATAGAAACATTGTTTAGTTTTTTCAAATATGCATAAAAAATTTGAGGAGAAGTTCAAACAAAAAGGGAGGAGGGAAAATCTAATGAACAAAAAATCAAAAGGTGAAGCTAATAAGCCAATGGGAAAACAAAAAACCAAGGAACCATCTCCAAGTTCACCAACAAAGAAGATACAGGGGATAAAGAAAGTATGGCAAGACTCAAGTATGTGGTGTGAAGTCTATAAAAGTCCCTCTCATAACACTAAAGATTGTCAAACTATAAAGAATTTAATGACGGAAACTCATGAAGAATCTATTGAGCCTAAGGTGGTAGATTTTGGAAAATAAAAGGAGGATAAACAAATCATTGAGGCTGATCCATATGCCACAGTGGCCACTGCAAAGGTATTTTCTCATATGATGAAGAGAGACTATTATATTCACAAATGTGGGTAGGAGGAAAGGCTTTATATTTTCTTGTTGATAGTGGTAGTTAAAAGAATTTGATATCCACTTAGGCTATAAAAATATTGAATGTGAAGACAAAATCACACCCGCAACCATATGCTATGGGGTGGGTGAGCCAAGGGCAAGATATTCAAGTAAATAAGAAATGTCATCTATCATATTCCATTTAACCATTCAAAGATGAGTTGATCAATGATGTAGCTCCTCTTGATGTGTGTCATTTTTTTTAGGGAAGCCATACATATATCAATGTCATGGGGTGTACAAGTTTAAGCCATGAAGTGTGACAATCAAATTAGGTGGAAAAAAGTACCAGATTCTAGAGGTAAGTCTTGTACACTCTGCATCTTTGATTAGTGCAAAATAGTATAGAAGATTAATAACCCAAATTGTTACATTTGTGTTATTAATGATTCATCCTAACAAAAAAAAAAAATTTGTGTACTTCCCATTCCATGGTGGCCATCACAATAAAACAACAAAGATCAATGGATTGGATTTTAACAAAATATAAGAAAGTGTTTGAGTTACTAATAGGGGTACACTCACATTGCCAAGCTAGACATTCTATTAATTTGATACCAAGAACCCCATTTCCTAATGAGCTAGTATATAGGATGTTGGTTCTATAAAATGATGAGATAAAAAAGGCAGATACAAGAATTTATTCAGAATGGAAATATTCACCCAAGTGCATCTCCCTATGGTAACCCAATTGTTCTTCTAAAGAAAAAGGATATTATATGGAGGCCTTTTATTAATTATAGATCATTGAATAAGATCACTATAAAAAAATAGATATCCAATTCCTCAAATAGATGATCTCTTAGACCATCTTAGAGGGGCCAAATTATTCACTAAAATTGACTCTAGATACCATCAAGTACCAATTGATCCAATAGATATATGGAAGATTGCTTTTAAATCTAAAGAGGGACTATTTGAATGGTTGGTGATGTCTTTTGGCCTCAAAAATGCCCCAACCGCATTTATGAGGATGATGAATGATTTTCTTAGGCCATTCACTAACTTTTTTTAAGTTTTATATCTAGATGATATTCTAATTTTTAGTAAAACTTAGGAAGAACATCTGCAACATGTGGAGTAGATATTTTTGCATTGCAAGACCATGGACTCTATGCAAATAAGGAAAAATGTTATTTTGGTATGAAAAGTATTAAGTACGTGGGATATGTTATTGAAAATGATTCAAGTTTATCCTAAAAATATCCAAGTAATTAAAGATTGGACTACTCCAAGGAACAAAGTTGTATAACTTCTTGGGGTTAGCTGACTTTTATTGTAGATTTGCATTTGGATTTTCACATTGTCTTGTCCTTTGAATTAGTCATTATGAGGAGGTAAGAAAGAACAATTCAAGTGGATAGATTCTCAATAATAATTATTTTAGGAATTAAAACAAAGGTTATGTTCTACACTAGTTTTATCTCTTCCTAATTTACAATAGTCTTTTGAAATACAAACTTATGCATCAGAATATGCCCTGGGAGCACTCCTCATGCAAAATGGACATCCAATTACCTACCACAAGAAGAATTTTTCCAATACAGTGCACAGATATCCCACCTATGATAATGAATTATACACTATTGTTCAAGCTTTCAAGCAATGGAAACATTATATATTGGGAAACAAGATTATCATCCACACAGATCATAAACCCCTTCAATTTTTGCAAACAAAAGGCAAATAATAGAATGACAGGTACCAAATATGGTAAGCTTATCTTCAACAATTCCATCCCAACGTTCATCATACCAATAAGGTGGTAGATTTTCTAAGTAGGTAATCAATTGCAAGAATGAGTATGGTAAAAGAATCATGTGGTCTCCAAATAGAAAATTGGGCCCACTTGTATGGACATGATAATGAATTTTTTGATGTTTATACTTAGCTTGTGCAAGGTAAACATGTGAATGATTATTACTTGCAAGATAGAATGCTTTGCCATTTTGGCTAGATTTTTGTTCCTTAATAGGCCGTTAGTTGCAAGAATGAGTATGGTATTAGAATCATGTGGTTTCCAAATAGAAAATTGGGCCCACTTGTATGGACATGATAATAAATTTTCTAATGTTTATACTCTGGTTGTGGAAGGTAAACATGTGATTGATTATTACTCGTAGGATAGAATGCTTTTCCACTTTGGCCAAATTTAGGTTCTTAAGGAAGAACATTAGTTAATATGGGAAGCTCGCTACAATAAGGTTACTGGTGATTTTACAATATGTAAAACTATTGTTATACTGCAAAAATATTTTTAGTGGCCAAAAATGAAAAAAATGATGTGATATAACACATTCAAGCATGTACAACGTGTGCCATTGAAAAGCCTACAAATTTTAAGTTGGGTTTATATTTACCACTTCTAATTCCAAATAAACCTTGGCATTCAATTTCAATGGATTTTATGTCTATTCTTCCTACCACTAAATATGGGCATGATTGTGTATATGTTGTAGTAGATATATTTTCAATAATGGAAATCTTGGTGACCTATATAAAGGTAATCTATGCAAAAGAAACTATAAAACTCTTTTTTGAGCATGTTTGGGTTCATTTTGGGCTACCAAAACCCATTATTTTAGATAGGGGTAGTTATTTTCTTAGTAATTTTGGTCTTTACTATGGGCAATGATGGACATAAAATTAACAAAGTCTACTATATTGTACCCTCAAATAGATGGTGCAACAGATGTTGTTAATTGAATGATTATTCAAATCTTACATATGTATCACTCCAAACATCCTCATAAATGGGATGAGAGCCTTCCATATGTACAACATAGCTATTATAGGGAAATTCATAGTTCAACTGGCTACAACCCATTTGAAGTTTGTCTCTAATACCAATGCTTAGCACCAATATATGTTTCTATCCCAGTTATGCAACCTAGCTTGGTACCATGCTTGGATAAGGAGATAGAAAAATATAAGAGTTTCATTGATAAAATTCATCATTTGAAGTAGCAAGTTCATGAAATTTTGGAGCATACCACTAAGAAGTATAAACAGAGGCATGATCAACATCAACCTCCTCATAATTTTTAGGTTGGGGGATAAGGTATGGTTGTATTTCTAGAGGGAATTCTTACAAGGCCATCATAGGATGCTTTTTACTCTTTGATATGGTCCCAATAAGACCATAAAAAAAGTTGGTGAAAATGCATTTGAACTCAACTTGCCTCCTTTTTGGGGTGTTCACCTAGTCTTCAATGTAGAACTATTGAAGCTACATTTTCTTCCTTTACTAGATATTGCAAATGTTGCTAAAGAAATCATTCATATGGAGTTGAATTCAAAAATTGTTAATACAATCCAAAGTGACCAAATTATGGATATTTTCATAAAGAATTAGAATAGATAGATAATCTATTTATACTGCATGGTAAAAGTAGGACAATTTGTTCAATAGGGGAAATGGCTCACATGTGAACAAATCTAGCTTCATTTTCCACATTTGATGCAAACTATGGATGAAACAAGGCCCATTTCCTCTCAAAGATGGAGGAATGATCAAAATACAATCCAGGAAGATGCAGAAGATGTTGGAACAAGAGAAAATGGGAAAATACCAAGATCTATTTTTTCAATATTTTTTATGTTCTAGTATTTTGCATTTTCAGAGGCTTCAAAGAAATTTATGGATTTTGGTAGGGCCAAGGATCTGTAGCTATATATTACACTTCAAAAACTAAATGTGTAAATCTAGAATATCTTTCCAGAAATTCTCAACAGTTCATGATTTCAAGCTACGAGAAGAAAATTATGACTTCTACAAGTAGACATAATTTTTAATTTAGATTTTTGTAGTTTTTATAGTTGTTAGATTTAATTTTTTAATTAATTATCTTGTGGACAATTAATTTTCATTTCCAAGGGGCAATGATGTCCCTTGGGATCCTTCAAACTTGTATAAACTCTATTTTCAAATTAAATGGATCACTTGTTGGCTTGTAAACAAAATATTTGTTGTGGCATTTGAATGGCTTTCAATTAAATCATAATACTGCAGGTCCACACTAGGTATTGTAATCTAAATTCTTAATTTAGATCAAGTTCATTGAAAACAAGTCATGGAATGGCTCCATGGATAAATCTATAAGATCTTCAAGTAAAGTGTCAATTATTGATGAAGAAGATGAAGCTAGTGATTAACATAATGAAACAACAAGAGATATAGATAGTGTCGAACAACTCCAGATTATTGCTCATAGAAATAGGCAAAAAGACAAGTAGTCATAGGAAGCAAGAGAATTAGCTCCAAGTATCTCCATATAGCTCTAGATTGGTGTACAACATAGTAGAAGTAGCAGTAGTGAAAGTTCAAATCCCATTCTCTCCTCCCTATTTCCATGTAAGTCTAAAAGTCTAAGGGAGATATACCAAAATGAAAGGTATGATATAGATTTTGATGAGAGTGTAAACTTTTCATTGTTTTATCATAGTGATCCAATTTATTTTTAGGAAGCTATGAAAGAAAATAAATGGTGTAAATCCATGGATGAGGAAATAGATGCAATAGAGAGAAATGAAACATGGGAGCTAATTGCTTTTCCACCCAAGAAGAAAATT
Source organism: Cupressus sempervirens (assembly GCA_028749045.1). Lineage (NCBI taxonomy): Eukaryota > Viridiplantae > Streptophyta > Pinopsida > Cupressales > Cupressaceae > Cupressus > Cupressus sempervirens. Next base: position 428,447,696 of record CM053792.1, read on the forward strand.
ATTAGAGTCAAGTGGGTCTATAAGACCAAGTGAAATGTTGAAGGAAAAATAGATAGGCATAGGGCTTGCTTGGTGGTCAAGTGGTACAAATAATAGTATGGAAAAGACTATGATGAGACAGATTCCCCTATTGCAAGAATGGAAAGCATGCTTTTTGTCATAGCAATTACAACCTAACACAAATGGAAGGCATTTCAAATGGATGTAAAGTATGCCTTCTTGAATATAGTATTGAAAGAAGAGGTGTATGTGGAGAAACCACCTAGTTAGGAAGTTATGAGTGAAGAACACAAGGTGTATAGGATGAAAGGAGGTCTTTATGGGCTAAAGAAAGATCCATGGGCATGGCATAGTAGGATTAACTCATATGTGATGAGAAATGGCTTTATCAAAAGAGATGGTGAGACCATTCTCTACATTAAGATAGTGATAGTGAAGCTTTGATTATTGTCTTGTATATAAATGATTTAATTTTTATTGAAAATGACAATTTCCTAATTGATGATTTCAAATAGGCCATCAAGAGTGAGTTTGAGATGACAGATTTGGGTCTCTTGAAGTACTTTCTAGGCATAGAAGAAAAAAAAATGCATGATGGAATCTTTATCTCTCAAGGAAATTATGCAAATCAGATCTTGGAGAGATTCAAAATTCAAAATAGTTAGGCAACCCCAACACCAACAGCCGCAAGTCTAAAGTTGAGCAAGGACAATTGTAGTAGAAATGTGAATCCAACAGAGACTATTTGGTACGATGGAGAGATCTTCCCATAGAGGATGCCACTTGGGAGGGTGAGATAATTTTACAACATCCAACATTATAGTTTCTTGTGGGCAAGCATCTCCAAGAGGGGAGGAATGTCATGTCCCCTATTTAACTCCATCTAGCAGAGACTTGTGAGTCAACTTATTATGGGGTCTTGTAGGTTGAAATGGTTGGACAGAGACATAGTGTGGTTACACAATGTTGGGAATTTGGTGTTCTAGCAGTTGTTGTTTAGTTTGGAGACATTCCTTGTATAATGGTATGGTTTGAAGCTTGATGAATTTGACAACAACTCAACCTAATATAATGCATGCAGTAAGCTTGATTTAAAAATTTATGAAAAATCCAAAAGATTCCCATTGGCAAGAGGAGAATAGGATCCTAAGGTATGTTAATGACACCAAGGGATTTGGTATTTTGTATAGTGTTGAAGATGAGTTTTGGCTAGTTGGTTATATAGATAGTGATTGGGTTGGAAGTTTGGGTAATAGGAAGAGCACTTATAGTTATGTATTTCATATGGGTTTGGGTACAATCTCATGGGCATCCAAGAAGAAACCAATTTTTGTTCAATCTATAATAGAGGCTAAACACATAGCAAAAAATGTAGCAGCATGTCAAGCTATTTGGCTAAGAAGAATCTTGATAGATTCGAAGAAAAAATAAGAGGATGGAACCATAATATTTTGTAAAAACATTTCTTCAATGGCATTGGCAAAGAATCTAGTCTTTCATGGAAGAAGCAATCACATTGAAATAAGATATCATATCATTAGAGAGCTAGTTAAAAATAGTGAAATTAAAATGGAGTATTGTAAGTCTGAGGAGAAGTTGGCAGACATCTTCACTAAGTCACTGGGTGTAGCAAGTTTTATGTGTTTGAGAAGAAGTCTAGGCATAGTTGGATTGGATCAATAGTAATTCGTGTATTGTTGGCTCGAGACAAAGGGGGAGTGTTGGAATTTTTCAATTAATAATACTAGTACATTAGGCCTTCATTTTTGACCAAATTTTTTGATGGTAGGTCAATTTGGCTTGTCAAATTCACTTTTTTTAAAAATATTATCCTAACAAGGTCAAACTTTTGACCAAACTTAAGTTTGTTCATTGAAATTTTGATAAAGCTTAAGGATTCTGACACAATTTTGATGACACTTATGTTTATTGTCAAAATTCTAATGTTGGCAGGATATAAAGAAAAACAACATTTTCATTTTGTTTCTATCAGCTTGCAAGTGTGCAAAGGGATTTTGCATTCAAGAAAAAGTGTGGTGTTAGTCTCCATTAGAAGGGTTTTGCCAAATTTTTACTCCCCCAAAATTGCAACACATACATCCTTTCTTTAGAATAAATTAACATTTCATCGAGTGTTCCTTTGACAACACCCATAAATACTTAATTGCAACTTAGGTATTCTTTTCCACCTTGTCTTCTTATCATCACAATTTTATTTTTTAGCCTTAATTATGTTGCTTCTTCAACAAATGATCAAAAAATATTCCTTTAAATGTTTACTCCAATTCATATTTTATTTATACATCGATTCACATTAGTTTAGAATAAACCCCTTCTTGGGAAATATTACTAAATTTTGGGTTCATATAATTTGTTATCATGACAAGATTTTGTTAAGTTTCTATGATTAATACCTCTACTTTTAATGAGGGGGTAACAATGGGTTTCAGGTCTTAAGCCAAAGCTTTTCTTAGTGACCATAAATAGTCTCTAGATTGTATATCTTAGACTCTTGCAGTCTAATGAAATATCATTGTACTTGCAATCACAAGGCATTCTATCTATTGTGTGTGTTAAATCACATATGGTTTTTGTCGTATTATACTACTAAAAGTATCCTAGCTATATAGAATGTTTAAATTTGATGTCATAAGTATGCATTCATGACATTGACATTGTAGATTAATTTATTTGTGTAAGTATATATTTTATAGTAGTTTGGAGTTTCAAGAAATTCTCTCAAGTTTCCTAGTAGAAATTATCAACTCATAAAAAGTTATAGAATATGAATATCAACCATATTGAGGATGAAACAAAAATGTACAATAGTTTTAGCCAAAAAAAAATTGTCATGCATACAATTTCTACATGATGAGGACAATTAAATGTTCTAAAGGAAGTTTCATTTTTAGTTTGTGAGGTAACTATAATTGTAAAGAAGGATAGTGAGGTAGTAAAATGGGGTTTGAGGTTCCAACCCAAAGATTACCTTAGTGACCATAAAAAAACTCTAGATTGTATGTCTTAGACTTTTTCTATCCAACGAAATACTAATTTACTTGTAGTTACATGGCATTCTATTTATTGTGTTTGTTTTCTTATATGGAATTTGCGGTATTATACTGCTAAAACTATCCTAGCTAGAAAGAACTTTTGTATCTGATGTCATACATAGACATTCATGAACATGATATTGAAGATAAAAAAAATTAGTGTTAGTATCTATTTTATAGCATGTTAGAGTTTCAAGAAACTATCTTAGAGTTTCCTAGTTATAGAATCTAAAGATCAACCTTATTGAGGATGAAGCAACAATAGCTTTAAATAAATTAGATGTTCTAAAGGAAGTTCCATTTTTAGTTTGGGTAATTATGACTATAAAGAAGGACTTTGAGCCAATTGTTCCTGCCAAAAGGAAGAACTGGTGAAATCAATTGTACAACTTTAATAGAGAAGATGATGAACTTGAAACACTTTTTGGCTTGAAAGTAACTAGATTTTCTAGGAAGTGAGGATAAGATACTAATGTATATTTTCAATTAAGAAATCCTAATCACGATATCTCAAATCAATGCAAATTTGGGTAGAGGAAGTGAAAATGAAAGTAAATAAACTAAGTTTGTGATGTCTGAGATTGTAATCCAATTCATTTATTATGGTGTCAACTTTTTGGATAAGATAGGACCTCCATGATTTCATTTTAGACTACATGAACACTGGCTACACAATTTTAGGATCTAGACCAAGGAATCCCATTGATCCTAACTTGAATTTTATGCTAATGTGTACGACCTTAGGGAAAGTTGCAATAGACTTGTAGACTAAACATTTCTTCTTTAGGATAAGATACAACACATTCTTTGAAATGATAAGTGTAGTGCATTTTTGTAAACATATGAAACTAACCTCACTAATAATCGTCTAGAATTGTGGACCATCATATACCACAAAAAAGAAAGCCTTAATCAATTAGGATTCAACAATACACACACACACACACACACACACACACACACATATGTGTGTGTGTGTGTGTGTGTGTGTGTGTGTGTGTGTGTGTGTGTGTATGTGTGTGTGTGTGTGTGTGTGTATGTGTGTGTATATATGTATATTGTTGAATCCTAATTGATTAAGGCTTTCTTATATAAATATATATTAATATATATATACATACATATATATATATATATATGTATATGTATGTATATATATACATACATATACATATGTATGTATATATATATATATACATATGTATACATATATACATACATATATATATGTATATATATATATATATACATATACATATATATATATATACATATACAAATACATATATGTATACACATATATGTGTATATATATATGTGTGTATATGTGTATATATATGTATGTATGTATATATATATGTATGTATGTATGTATATATATACATGTATATATATATATATATATATATATATATATATATATAAACATTTATATACATGTTTTCTACCCTTACTAAAGAGATAGTGATATTTAATTATTTAATTTTTTTTGGTATATATAAGATACTACTAATGCTTATATGTTTATATTTGATATAATTTTATAGCTCAAATATTTTCCTATGAAGAAAGTCCACACGTAACAATATGAACCAAAAAAAAACAAGGTGAAAATTTCTAGATTGTGGTCTCAGATCAAAAGAAAAGGTGATGGAAAATGTTATTGTCCTTGCAAAAAATGTAAGGTCTTAAAGAATCAAAGGATTCTAATCACAACAGCTCAGAGACATTATAGGAAAACTGATCACATTGAAGGGAGAAATAATTTTCCTCCTTTGTTGAATTTGGATTTCAAACTAGTGGAACATTGATGTCTAAATATTAAAGAAGAAGGTAATTCTCCCATGAAAGAAGGTGATCCTGAGGCAGAGAACACAATTAAAGATGTTGGTATTTGCACAACTGATAATGTGTTAGAGAACATGATTGAAGAAGATGTTACTGGCACAACTGATATAGATGATGCTACTAGAACATATAATGATGATGATGATAAATATAACCTTGATATACTTGTAATTTAAAATTCATATAATCCCCTATACCAAGGATCCCAAACAATTCTTCTCTCTATTGTATTGTTGCTAGTAGACTTCAAGGTTATGAATGGTATATCCAATGTAGCAAGGTATACTATCATTTTGGTCATCTTCTATGTTAGTATACCATTAATGTTCTTTATATTAACAAAAAAAAAATCCATAGGTTGATAGGTTAGTTTTTGTTACCATCATCAAAAATTCTACCTTGCTCTTACAAAGAATTATCAACAATTATGAAGATATTAGAATAGAGTATCAAATAATACATGCATGTCCCAATGATCATATTATTTATCATAAAAAACATGAATTTTCAACACAATTCCCTTGTTCTCACATTAGTAGATATCAATAAGATAAAATAATCAAAAAGGTGCCTCACAAGGCTCTTTGGTACATCCTCATTATTCCACATCTACAATGATTATTCATGTGCACAAATTATGGATTACCATGCACGCAATAGAAGTCAAGATGACATTATGCAAATGCTTATGGATGGTTCTAAATTTAAGGACATAGAAGATAGGTGGCCAGTATTTAAAGAACCATGTAATCTAAATATTTTATTGGTAGAAGACAATGTCAATCAATTTGGAGAGATGAGATATATTTACCGGTATGGCCTATTTTTGTTATTAACACTAACATTCCTCCTTTGATGTCTATAAAGAGGGAGCACATAATGTTGGAAATTATTGTACCAAGTATTTTTCCATTGTATAGTCATCTAAATTAATTTATAAACATAGTGTCAAAGTGGCCATAATAATTTTGTTTTCTTTATGTTCATTTAACTGGATAAGTACCAAGTGAAAGATATTCAGTTAAAGAAAATTCTTGTCCCTAGCCTATACAACTACCTTTGAAAAGGATTTTATGTGATTTCAAGATGATTAAAAAATTAAGGAAGGTGAAAAATAATTATCATTTTGAACATCTTGCCTATTTTTTGAAGTTGCACAAAGTTACAACATTGCAACTTTTCAATTTTTGAATTTTTTGTAAAGTTGACAATTGAGTGACAACTTTTGGCTTCCTTGCTAGAAATAGAGGAAAAATGAATGTATTATAGTTTTTAAAACCTTATTATACCTCACTCTACCTTTCTTCATTTTTGTGATCACATTGTGGTTGTTTGATCACCTTTCACTGTGTAGGAATCTCTTTGAGAGTTTGACCAAAAAAAATGAAAGCAATGAATGCATGATGTAACATAAACCAAACATTTAGGTAAAAATACACACTTAGGTTGTTGAGAAACCCTTATTCCATATCTATGACCCAAAATTGGGGTTCTACCACACCATTCTCCCACACAAAGAAATAAATTGTAATGAGATGATAGGGGTAAGTAGTTGGGGATTGATTCCTCTCTTCTTGAAGTCAATTTCACGGATCCAAGTAGCCTCATTATCAAGTCTTCCCTTCCACTTGATAAGATAATCAATAAATGTCTTCTATCTTGTTTGTTTCCTAATCCTTAAACTAAGAATATTTTTAGCTTCAAGAGGTCCATCCCCTTTTTAGATTAAATCAAAAACAAGTTTTGAGGGGATCTAAAACCAAATACAAAAATAAAAGATACGCAATAAGAATCACTAGGTTTTATAAGGACCTAAACCTAAAGTTCACAACTAAACATAAAAGCTAGGTTTTATGGGGACCTAAAACCAAAAAAGGACTAGACATAGTTCAAACCCAGGTTTTACAAGGACCTAGAACCTAGAGTTAATAATAGTAAAAAGCTAGAAATGACAAAAAAATAGAAGATCAAAATCAGCAACCCAACTAGGCACCAGACACCTGCAAACCAGATCAACAACTAAATTATCTCTTTAATGACCTTAGCTAATTCTTTTCCATCCTTTATTGTACTGTGAAGGATGTCTTCTGCAGTAGGATGAGGAACATTAACAACTTTCTTCATACTTAGTCTCATTCTTTTTCTCAGAACATCTAGAATATTGGAAGCAACATCATTAGGTGACATTATCTCCTTCTTGCTCATTTTCCTTAAAATGGAAGCTGTTACACATAAATTGGAAGTCACCATCTCCATTTTTTTCCCACTATCTTTAACCAATTTTTGAAGTTCCATTTCATACTCTTTTAATTTCTTAGGGATGTTCCCAACTTGATTTTCTAGTTGGATTCTCTTAATTTTTTCTTGATCCAATTCTCTCTGCATTTTGTCCATTTTCTTTTTTAGAACAATTATTTTGTTATAGAGCTAGCATTCAACTTGGAGGGAAGCATCCACTTCCAACTTGGCTTTCTGAAGGAAAGAAAACTTCCTAAATTATTTTCATCTCTAATCTCTTCATTAGACTTTTTCCTAGACTCATTAGGGATTTCCTAAGTTTCCTTGAGATGGATTCAATTCTCAGTATATAAACCCTTTTGTTCCATCATCTCATTCTGGTTTCCTTATTCACGCAGTTATCTTTAATGAATAGGGATTTTTCTTCATCATTCTTCTCTATTTTAGGGTCCATCAAGCTCTTAACATCAATAATATCCATTTTAGTAAGCGTAGGCTTTTCCCTTTGGTTCCCATCATGCTAACCCAAGGCTTCTAAAATCATTTTATCATTGAAATACCCCTACTTCTAGAGTACCCATCTAGGTTAGAGCTAAAAATCCCTTGTTTCCATGTTATCCTCATGATCTGGACTTTTCTCAGACTCTGTAGCTTTCTTATTATTTTTTCTTCTTTTTTCCATCTTAATTTTCTTCTTAGTGCCCTTTCTATCACTAAAGCTATCCTTGGTTTTGACCATATTATTTTAAATTTTCTTAGCACTCATCTTTTGACGAGGCTCACTAGCAACCAATTTTCTCTTCTTCTCCGCTTTAGGTGAAGGTTTTACTACATTATTTCTACAATAATTTTCAATTATTAAAATAAGACCTTCATGGAGCACAAGGCTAGATTCCTTCTTCCTATGGGTCTAGAGGCTATATAGCAGAGTGAATTTAAAATAAAAGGGAAAGACAACCTATCTTTATATTGGAAATGGCTTAAAAACACAAAATGAAATTTATGCACCTTTTTTAATCTTCCATCCAGAATGAAATATTCCAAAACGCAGGAACATCTTGATAGATTACCTTGATTTGGTCCAAGTCATAGAAGTCCCCATTCTTCATAAGCCTTTTCTCCTTGTCATCATTTTTTTGTAAATTTCTTGAATGTTGCATTCGATATGTTTGTTTCCTTTCTGAATTTTAGCCCCCCATTGGAAGACTAGTTATCTCATCAATAAATTCCTTGTCAATTTCATTGTTTGAAGAGTAGCCCTTTTCTCAGTCCAATTCTTGAAAAAATAATCAATAATATGGTGCTTGTCACCATTTAACTTCTTGATGTACATCCTTACTTTATCCTTTTGAAGTATCTCCCACACCGTAAATTTTCTCTTTCATTCCTTCTAGGTAGACAACTCTTGTTTCCTTGAATCTCCACCCATTACACAACCTTCTCTATAACTTTTTTGAAAAATGACAACTTGAACTGAGAACAAGTATCCTTAAAACATGTCAAGTAATTTTGATGATGATACAATGGTACTTCCTAGAGATATGTAAAAAATCTATAGTAAAACCATCACTTGTCATAATAAATTGCTCAATCTTATGTAATCTTTCATTTGATAGCATTAGTTATATCATTATTAATAATCATCATCAACTCACTCTCCTTTATGAGGTAATCATGCCAAGTCATCCTAGCATCCCTATGGACTTCGTTATTATCTATCCAATCAACCACTTGATTGCCTTCATAGAATATATGGGTTATAAATACTTTGTCAAAAAAAAAAATTAGATCTTTAATTTCCATAATATTACCATCAATACTCCACGTAGTTGTACTCTTTTTATTCAACATGTTTACAATATTTAAAGAATCCCTTCTAGCCATAAATTTCTGTATCCACATTCCATTGCCAGCCTAATAGTATACATAGTTGTTGTAGCCTCAGCTTTATGACAAGTCAAGTGACCAAAAGGAATAGCAACAACATCCACCACTCTACTATAATGGTCTCTCAGAACTCCACCACACCCCAATCTTCTAGAGTTCCCTTTAGCAGATCCATAAAAATTAGCTTTCAATGAATCCAAAGAAGGAGATCTCCATTTCACATGTTGTCTTTAGTCATCTTGTTTGGTATTAGTTCCTATTTCATTTATAAGATTTCTTATTTGAACTTCACCATTGTTTTCATTCTGAGATATAAAATTCTCTTTAATGGCTCTGATAATATTTTAACCCACAACCCACTCAAGATTTTCTTAACTTCTAAAAATTCTATTGTTCCTTTCTTCCCAAATACCCCAAAAAATATGGGGAAGAGAAATTTTCTAGAGAAATTTGTTTATCTCATTTAATAGGAAAAATTCAATTCTTAAAGAAGACATAAATATTATTAGGATGAACCCACCAAATATTCGAATATTGAAGGAGGGAACCCCAAACATTCTGGCTATATCTGCAATTCCTAAAAAGGTGATTCCTATCTTCCAAATCCATCTTACAAAGACAACATTTATTCACTAAATAAATACCTCTTTTTTGCAAATTATCCAAAGTTATATTTTTATTTTTGAAGCATAGTCCAGAAGAAATATTAATTTTACGGATTAGACCATTAGTCCAAGCTCTATCCCATAGGGGGAGTTGATCTTATCCTTAGATCTAAACATAGAAGACACCTTGAAATAAGCACTCGGTTCAATCCCCTACACTATTAAATCCTCATGATTAGGATAAAGGCTACAAGCATCAAGAAAATTTTGAATGTTGTAAAAAATTTGGTTAATCTCAATAATATTTACCCAACCATTGATAGACCAATAATTCTCCACAAATTCCCTAAACACTTGTTTCCATCTTTCTATAGAATTCATACTTTCTACTTACAACCTTTATTCAAAATATGTTTAGCTCCTTGGAAAATGCCCCAAATAGTAGAAGAACTAGGCATAATTAGGTAGGATAAAAAGTCAAAATTAGAAGGAGCATTATTTCCAAATTAAGCTCCATTCTTTATCATCATGGTACACTCTCCATCCTTGTTTAGCCAACAAAGATTTATTCAGACTTCTAATAGATCTTATACCCAAACCTCCTTCCATCTTAGATTTACAAACCTTTTCCTTGCTTATCAAAGCCATTATCTTTTTTTCCTTGGTTCCAGACAATAAAAAATTCCTTTGAATTTTATCAATTGCATCTACAAATTTAGCTAGAATCCTAAAAAGACTTAGAGCATAAGTTGGGAGGCTTTGAGGATAAAATTTAAGTAGAGTAACTTTACCTACTTAACTCAACATATCACCTTTTCATCCAACTAATTTCTTACTAAATTTCTTAACTAGATCCTCTAAAAAATTATTAGAAGGACTAAGCCCCAAAGAAAGCCTTAGATAAGTGCTCGACAAAGATCCCATAGAACACCCAAGAATTTTAGAAATTTCTTTTGTCCAAGAGTAGGAGTTTTAATAAAAAATAGAGAGCTCTTATCCCAATCTATCAACTACCCAATGATAGTAGAATAAGGATTCAAATCCTTTTTAAAACTTCTAGCCTCCCTAACATTAACTTTTCCTAAGAAAATGGTACCATTCACAAATTCTTCATGACAAAAAATAAGAGCATGTGAAGTAGGTCTCATGTCTTGAATTTCCCCTCTCAAACCCATCTTACCAATATACTTGCCAAGATTATGATGGGGACACGACCCAAGAACAGAATGGAACCAATAGAAAGGTAAAATTATATTAACTGAGAAAATAAGCTAGTACAAATAGTGCAGAGAAAATAAACTTCAAAACATGCCCTAAGGGCTTACAATAGCATAAATCTGGAGATAATTTCTCCTTTTAGTACCTCCTCTCAAACTCCACTCTTTTACAATGCCAGAAATCCCCTTAAATAGATCTCGGAGGGTTAAGGACTAGGAGTACATTCTAGAAAGTGCTAGTAGGCATCCACCAACCAAATAGAAGGTTCCAAAAGCTGCGTTAGAAGTCAATACAAATCTAGAAGAATCCAGAAACGGTAACCGAACTTTCGGGAGGCATAACTTTTGAACCGTAGCTCTGATTGACGAACCGTTTACATTTTCGAAAAGCTCTTGAAGTGCTCTATAGCCCTATGGACAAGCTTTGCTTGTCCCCCATTTTTTGGCCCTTTTCAAGGTCATTTAATGCCCCTAACCTGACTTCGAAGCATTCTTAGGGGGTCTCCAAAACCTGAAAAAACTGCAATAACTTTCAAATCGTGGGGCCTTTTGACCTGATTCTTTTTCTAGAATGCTCTAAATCACAATTATATTCATCTGGCCAATTCACACCTTCTAGGTCACCAAAATGATGGCCAAATTGCATGCTCCTATTTTTTCGGGATTTTCAAACACACTGATAGTGGAACTATGAGAGTTGGAACCTTTATTTGACCCAAATGAGTATCCAAAAATGAAAAGACATGAAACAGAAACTAAGTCTAAGTACAATTTTTTTTTGTGGGTGACACAGGATTGCCCTTATACCTCTGGATGCTCCTGCATCAGACACCCAGGGTAGATTGAAAAGTGACCCTGTCACTTTATGGATGGTAGAGGAAATCCCAAATGGGAAACCTCAGCTGCTGAAATCCAAGTTGAGTCCTTGATCGGTCGTCCTTTCCATTTGACCAAATACTCTTCATACAGCCTGTTTTTGGTACTCCTACCCACACAATGATCTAGAATGTCTTCTATCTCCTCCTTAGAAGCAGGAATTGGACATGGCTCTAACACCAGCTCGTCATCTGCATCATCATCATGATACTCTGTTAAATCTGCAATGTTGAAAATGGGAGAAATGTGAATACCATCTGGCAGCTCCACTTCATATGCATTTCCTAAGTCATGTTTCTTCAAAATTTTGCAAGGGCCAAACTTCTTCATTTTCAATTTATTGTAGGTATCAACTGAAAATCTTTCTTTTCATAAGTGCACCATGACTAGATCCCCTACTTGGAATTCCTTATGTCTTCTCCTTTGATCAGCCCTAGCTTTATATTCTTGATTCATCTTGGTAATGTATGCTTGAACCTCCTCATGTAGACGCTTGATATGTTCAGAAAATTCTTCTGCTTCAGCACTTGTCCTCTCCCCTTGTTCTATCTTCCTCGGCTCTAGTGCAGTCCTTGGGCTACTCCCATATACAATTTGGAATGGTGATTTTCCAGTACTCCTATTTACAAAGTTATTATAAGCAAATTCTGCCTATGGTAGAATCAAATCCCATCCCTTGGGCTTATCCCCAACTAAACATCTCAGCAAATTGCCCAAACTTCTATTTACCACTTCTGTTTGACCATCAGTCTATGGGTGATGCATGGAACTGAATTTTAGGTCTGTTCTCAACTTCTTACACAATGTCCTCTAGAAATACCCCACAAATTTAGTATCTCTGTCAGAAACTATACTCCTTGGAAGACCATGTAGTCTTACCACCTCTTTGAAAAACAAGTCTGCAATATGGACAGCATCATGAGTTTTGTGGCATGGAATCAAATGTGCCATTTTGGAGAACCTATCAACCACCACGAATACTGAGTCATTACCCCTTTATGTCCTTGGAAATCCAAGAACAAAATCCATACTTATGTCCTCCCATGGCCTTGATGGAACAGGCAATGGCTGATATAGGCTAGTATTTTGACTAAACCCCTTGGCAACTTGACAAACCTGGCAACTCTGTACAAACTTCTTCACATCCTGTGTAATTTGAGGCCAAAAATAATGTTCTCTAAGAATGGAAATGGTCTTATCCCAACCAAAATGTCCTGCCATCCCTCCACTGTGTTTCTCCTTAATCAGATTTTCCCTCATGGAACTCCTTGGAATGCACAATTGACTACCTTTGAACAACATGCCATCCTGAATCAAATAGTCTAACCACTTGGTTCTATCTACAGCAATAGGTTCTTTACAAGCTTTCCATGCTTCAGTAAAATCAAGATCCTCGGGGTACAAATTCTTGAGTTCATCAAACCCAACTACTTCAACCTGCATTACTATAAGCAATGACTGTCTCCTACTTAGTGCATCTGCAACCTTGTTAGATTTTCCACTTTTATGCTTCAACACAAATGTATAACTCTGCAAGAATTCTACCCACTTCATATGCCTCTGATTCAATTTACCTTGGCTATTTAGGTACTGTAATGCCTGATGATCAGTATACAAAACAAATTCCTTTGGCAATAAATAATGCCTCCATTTCTTTAAGGCCTGAACTATTGCATATAATTCTTGATCATAAACAAAATACTTCTTCTTTGCATCATTCAATTTTTCACTAAAATATGCAATAGGCTTACCTTCTTGGCTTAATACAGCCCCAATAGCGCTACCACTAGCATCACAATCCACTTGGAACACTTTTCTAAAATTTGGAAGTGCCAACATAGGCTGTTCAGTCACCTTCTTCTTCAGCAATTCAAAACTTCTCGCAGCTGCTGCAGTCCATTTGAACTCTTTTCTATCCCCTCTTATTGTATCAGTTAGGGGTGCACATATGCCACTGAAATTCTTAATAAACTTCCTGCAAAAACTAACCGGACCATGAAATGATCTTACCTCAGTAGCAGTCCTTGGAGTAGGCCATTCCAAGATGGCTTTTACCTTCTCTGGATCCATTTTGAGACCTTCAAGTGATATAACAAATGCCAAATAGACTAACTCCCTTTTTGCAAAGACACACTTCTTTAGATTAATTAACAGTTTCTCTTCCCTTAGCCTTTCAAGGACACTACGAATATGCAGTAAATGTTCTTCCAAAGTCTTGCTGAAAATTAAAATATCATCCAAATAGACAGTAACAAATTTTCCCAAGAACTTCTTAAGTACCTTATTCATGAGCCGCATGAAGGTGCTTGGGGCGTTCGTCAATACAAAGGGCATGACTAACCACTCATAAAGACCCTCCTTGGTCTTGAAGGCTGTTTTACACTCATCTCCTTCTCAAATCCGTATCTGATGATAGCCACTCTTCAGATCTATCTTTGTGAAGTACTGAGCTCCACTCAAGCAGTCCATAAGATCATCCATCCTTGGTAAAGGAAACCGGTACTTGATGGTTATCCTATTTATAGCTCAAGAATCTATACACATCCTCCACTCTCCATCCCTCTTTGGTGCAAGTACTCCAGGTACTGCACATGGACTTAGGCTCTCTCGAATCAAGCCCTTCCTCAACAGCTCCTGAACCTATCTATTTAGCTCCTCTATTTTAGTAGGAGTCATCCTGTGCGTAGCCTTGTTAGGAAAACTAGCTCCTGGAATCAGATCTATCTGATGACTGATTTGCCTTACTGGTGGCAATCCATCTGGAACATTATCAGAGATAATATCTCCAAATTCCCCTAGTAAATTTGAAACTTCAAATGGTATTTCACTACTACCTTCTTTATCTTTCCTAGGAATCAAAGCATAGCACATATGCTAATGTTTCATGCCATCTAAAAACTTTCTTCCATCAACAAGACAAATCCTAGCACTGCTACATACCTTTTCACCTTCCTTTTTCATGGGCTTTAATTTGTGGCGAACTCCATCCTTTGTCAGAGAGTATGTGTTTGCATGTCCATCATGTATTGCATGTCTATCAAACTGCCATGGTCTACCCAACAATAGATGGCAAACATCCATCGAAATAACATCACAGAGAACTTCATCATGGTAACTCCCAATTTTGAATTTTACTAAACATTGTTCACTTACCAGGACCTTATGATCATCTTTTACCCAAGAAATCCGATAGGGCTGGGGATGTTTCTCCCTCTTGAGCTTTAGCTTAGAGACCATCTCTTCTGATACCAAGTTATTAGTGCTACCACCATCAATGATCACGTCACAACATTTATCCTCACACTTGCATCTGGTACAAAACAAACTCCTTCATTGTCCTGGTTCATTCTCACCACTTAGTAGGACTCTTTCATTTACCAAGGTCTCTCCTCTTTCTGCATCCTCTGACTGTGATGATTGTGCATCCTCATCCACATGAGCAACCCTAGCTTGGCCCTTAGCTCTCCTATCTGTCCTTCCTTGTCGTTGAGGGCATTCAAAGGCACGATGACCTTCTTCATTGCAATGGAAACAGGTTCCATGGAAGCCTCCTCTTCCTTGTCCACATCCTCTACCTCTTCCTCTTTGATTTCCAAAGTCTTGATTATGGGAGTGGTTGAAACCCTCATTCCTCTGGTTTTTGCTAGTACCCACATCTTCATTTTTCTTTTGGGTTTCATTGTGGCCTCCAGATGATCTACTGCTTCCCCTTCCTCCTTGACCGCACCCTCTTTGTCTTCCTTCAAACCTTTTATTCAACTTCTCTTCAACTCATAGGGCAAACTGGTATGCCTCTTCAACGTTGCTCATTCTTACCAGACTTAATTCCTCCTGGATGCTAGGTCGCAACCCACTGATATAATGAGAAACCTTCTCCTTATTTGCTTTCGCATGCCCCGCTCTAATCAAGAGTCTGTAAAACTCCTTTGTATATTCTTGGACTGATCTTCCTGCTTGCTTTAACCCATGCATCTTCTTAAACAGATCAAGCTCATAGTCCACGGGAATGAACTGCTTCTTCAATTTGTCCACCATGCGATCCCATCTTGTGATCTTCTCCTTTCCTCTTCTGTTTCTGTCCAATTGAACCTCTTGCCACCAGATTTTGGCATGGCCTTTCAGTTTGGCCTTTGCAAATTTAACCCTATCTGGGTCCCTAATATCCTCACACTCAAAGTATTCTTCCAGTTCATTGATCCAATCGATCAACTCATTTGGTTTCAGATTTCCTGAAAATACACCCACTTCAATTGTAGGTCTTTTCCCAAACTTAGTAATGGCCCTAAAAAGCCTTTCCTCTACAGGATTCAGAACTTCCCCATCAAATTCCTCTTCTGGTCCCATTGCTTCTTCTTCATTGTCATCCTCACTATTGTCACCTGCGGCAACATTTGCTCCTCTACGAAGCTCCTCTTGCAATGCCTGCACCTGCCTTTGGAGGGCTCTAACCTCCTCAAGATTAATAGCTCTGGCCCTTCCACCATGCTCTCTTCATGGAGGCATCTTCTAACTCAAACCCACAACCACACAGTCCTGGTGCAAACTGCCTCACAGTCGGCGTTCTATCTACACACTCAAGAAAACCTGCCCTGATACCACTTGATGGGGACACGACCCAAGAACAGAATGGAACCAACAGAAAGGGAAAATTATACTAACTAAGAAAATAAGCTAATATAAATAGTGCAAAGAAAATAAACTTCAAAACATGCCCTAAGGGCTTACAATAGCATAAATCTGGAGATAATTTCTCCTTTTAGTACCTCCTCTCAAACTCCACTTCAAACTGCCTTTTACAATGCCAGAAATCTCCTTAAATAGACCCCGAAGGGTTAAGGACTAGGAGTACATTCTAGAAAGTGCTAGTAGGCATCCATCGACCAAATAGAAGGTTTCGAAAGCTATGTTAGAAGTCGGTGCAAATCTAGAAGAATCCAGAAACAGTAACCGAACTTTCGGGAGGCATAACTTTTGAACCGTAGCTCCGATTGACGAACTGTTTACATTTTCAGAAAGCTCTCAAAGTGCTCTATATCCCTATGGAAAATCTTTGCTCATCCCCCAATTTTTGGTGCTTTTTGAGGTCATTTAATGCCCCTAACCTGACTTCGAAGCATTCTTAGGGGGTCTCCAAAACCTGAAAAACTGCAATAACTTTCAAACCATGGGGCCTTTTGACCTAATTCTTTTTTTGGAATGCTCTAAATCACAATTATATTCATCTAGCCAATTCACACCTTCTAGGTCACCAAAATGATGGCCAAATTGCATGCTCCTATTTTTTCGGGATTTTCAAACACACTGATAGTGGAACTGTGAGAGTTGGAACCTTTATTTGACCCAAATGGGTATCCAAAAATGAAAAGACATGAAATAGAAACTAAGTCTAAGTACAATTTATTTTTTTGGGTGACACAGGATTGCCCTTATACCTCTGGATGCTCCTGCATCAGATTATCAGCCATAACAGTGAAGAGAATAGGAGAAATATGACACCTTTCCTTAGACCTTGAGAAGGTATAAAAAAAATCTAAAGAACTCCCATTGACTAAAACAACCATAGAAGAGGTAGAAATAAGCTAAATAATTAGCTTAGTAACAAAGGCATTAAAACCAAAAGAAAGTAAAACCTTTTGGAGAAAACTCCATTCTACTTTATCATAAGCTTTAGCAATATCCACCTTCATAATAAAACCCTAATTATTAGGCAGAGATAAAGAATGGATATTTTCATGGACATAAATAATTGAGTTCAAAATTTTCCTTCTAGGAATGAACCCATTTTGTTGCTCAAATATAAGATTAGGAAGGAAACCTAATAACCTCAAAGTAAGAACTTTAGAGATGATTTTGGAAATTGAATTACAAAGGCTAATGGGCCTAAATTGTTTAGGGGAGTTAGCTCCAAGCTTCTTTGGAATAATACAAAGAAAAGTAGAATTAATCTCCTTCATCATTCTTTTAGCTCCAAAGAATTATTTAACTACATCACAAACATCTTTACCTACTGCTTTTTACTCCTAGAAGAAAAACATTGGAAATCCATCTAAACTTGGAGATTTATCCCCTTTATAGGGACAAATTACTTTATAAATTTCCTCTCCATTGGAAATAAGTATCGACATTTTGTTCTTCTCATTAGAAGTTAGACAAGAAATAGCTTCAAGAAGCTCAAACTATCTAGTACCATCCACATTAGGGTCTGAAGTAAAAAGAGAATAAAAGTAGGATACCATTTCTTTAGAAATATCCAATTTATTAGTAATTTTCTCTCTTCCCTTAGAAATGCTTGAAATTTTATTCTTAGCTCTATGTTTCATTGTAGTTAGATGAAAATATTTAGTGTTTCTATCACCTTCTTCTAGCCAGATAGATATAGACCTTTGTCTCCAAAAGGTTTCCTCTTTAGAAATAATGTCATGGTATTTAACCAACTTTTCATTTTCTTCTTTAACCAACTTCTCCAAATAACCTTCCTACTAAATTCTTTCTTGGATAATTTTAAGTCCATCCTTCATATTCAATTTACTCTCAAAGATATTTCCAAAAGGCTTCTTATTTCATTCCCTAAATATTTTTTTAACATTCTTAAGTTTGGATGCGACTCAAAACAAAGTCATTCCTTCAATATTGTTATTCCAGCATTCATCTAGTAAAGCATCAAAATTTGGATGCCACATCCACATTTTCTCAAAACTAAATGGGAAATTCTTCCTAACGTGAATAGATTTAGCCTTAAAAAAGAGAGGATAATGGTTAGAAGCAATCTTCTATATTGCATTAAGAGAACAAACAAAATCTTTGGTTCAATCTGGAGGATTAGAACTTTGTCCAATCGAGCTTGAATATATTCATTTCCAACTCTTTTATTACTCCAAGTAAATTCAATACCTTGGAGTTCCAAATCCATTAGACCTTCTTTATTAATAAACTCCATTAGATCTATTCTTCCTTCTAATTGAGCAGAATTTCCCTCCTTTTTTCATGTTTATAGAGTGGAACATTAAAATCCCCTAGAAATAACCATTTTCCATTATAATCTAAAATCTTTATCTTAGAAAGAGAATCTGAAAACATTTTTCTAGAGTTTTTGTTATTAGGAGCATACATATTAACTAAATCCCAATAGTTACCCTGAGATAAGATCAAAACCTTGACCAAAATGAAGTGTTTATTGGCATCCATCAGCGTACCATAAAACATAGATTTTTTTCCACATTATCAGAGTGCTACCTGACATTCCTTCATAACTACTTTCCATAATATAGAAGTTATTGAATGATTTCAAACTTTCATCTTTACCTTTATCCATTTTTGTTTCCTAGATCACCATCATATCAAGTTTATGCTCTCTTACAAAATTTTGTACTACATCTAATTTATGGGTACTATTCATCCCCCTTACATTCTATGTAATGATTTTCATTATTACCTTTTAGGGGTAAAATCTAGAATAGTTGCTTGATTCCCATAAATAATATTTTGCAAACTTTCTATTTTTCTCCTCTTTTGGTAGTCTTTATCCCTAATTTCTCTAGGGTTCCAAAATTTGGTTTCAATTTTAGAGGTTCTATTTCCAATTTACTTCTTCAAGTAGATACTCTTATAAGAAAAGGATTATATTTCTTTTCAAAGAAATTCCTTTAACCTTATTTCTGTTTTGGTTCTTCCTTCTCAGTTATCTGATCCAAATATTTAGAATCTATCTCACATCCATTAAGAGGTATTTCTTCACATAAAGGTTCCAATAGAATGAAATTTCCTTCATCCAGTAAATCCTCCATAAGAATATTCTCATCCATTTATCCACTCCTTTCCTTTAAGGTTTCTCCTTCCTCAAACTTTTCTAAATACTTGAACTCTTCCAAGTCCTCAACATTATTCCAATAAACAACCAATTGGTTCCATAATCTTTCAGATTTCTCATTTTCCTTTATAGTAGGTAGAAGAATTTCCTCATTATTATGGATCTTCTTCCCTTCATCCTTCAACATCTCCTTCCTTTTATCATACTAAGATGTAAGGTTATCTTATATTTTTTTGGCCTTGCAAAACAACATCTCTAGATAAGACTTTAGTTTTCAAAACCCTTTTCTGAACCTTCTTTTCCACATTCACCAAATTTTTTATTTTTGAGTTTTAATGGACAATTTTTTTCCCAGTGACTCATTTTTTTGCAAAAAAAACACTTGTTAGGAAGATCTTCAAAAAATACTTCCTGAGTCCATTCTCCTACTTTTACATTAATTTCCAACTTTTGAGGAAGGTCCTTTAGATGCGCAACTTTGACATAGATTCTAGCACATACAAGCTTAGATCTAGATGTAGTCATATTATCAATAGCCATGAGTTCTCCAAAGGAGAAAACTATCCAATTAAAATTTTCATCATGCCAACAGTAAAGGGGGAGACTCGAGAGTCATACCCACACCAAATTAGTAAGGAAGAAAGCATATGATATATCCATATTTGGTTCCCATTTTTTAATCATTAAGAAACTATTACCAAATAACCAAGGTCCACCACATAAAACCATATTCAAATCCTCCTTGCAAGTAAATAAAAAGAAGAAGAAAATCTTTCATCATTAAAGTTATGTCCACTTGACCATGGAGAACCCATTTCCTTTTAATCATTTTTCTTAAGGTTTCAATATCTGGTTGATTCCCCAAAAATTTCCCATTGGGGTTAGTTAAATAGTAGAGATATAATAATATACTATCGAGTCTAGAACAAAAATTTGAAACTCACCTTTTTCCCAATAGGATTTTGAAGTAACAAGGGGGAAAGAAGACTTGCCTCCTAGCTTTTTGCAAACAAAGAAGACCACTTTCTTTGACCCACTTCATCATCCTCTTTCTTCTTCTCACCAATGTGTGATTCTTTAGAAATAATATAGACATCTAAAGATAGTTCCCCTATTGAGATATTCTTCAGTGGGTCCCTTAAAAGGGTAGGGATCTTGGTTAAAGGATCAAACTAATAACAATCAGAATCCCCAAATCTTCAAGAGTCAAAACCTAGAAAGATTTTGTCTTCTTCCAGCTTCATGTTCCCATATATTCCATTACCAGTATCTATTTCCACAATCCCTACACCACCCTCTAAGCTCCCAACATCTAGATTCCGTAGAAAACCATAGTCAATCCCCATAGCTAAATTCCCATGTACCTGATTTCTGCTTGCCAAAAAACCCTCCTACCAAGATCTCGCTCATTCCTGTTTGTTAAGGGGTTTATCCTTTGTTTTGGAATTTGGCAATGGTTTGAGAGAGGTTTGAATCTACTTGTGAGATGGATGGAATGATTCATTTATACATTGCTAAATCTGCCACATTCAATGTAACTAGAATCTATAAAAATTTTACATACCTTGTTGAGAATCTTGCAATTAATACTTATATTTTTTTTGTCTTCTATTTATATTTCGTAGGTATCTAAATTAATTGAAGAAACACTTAAACTCTTCATTATATTGTATTCGTAGATAAACTTTAATTTCTACCACATATTGCGAATATGACCATCAATCGAGGCTAGCCTTGGAAATTGTAGGTGATAATATTTAATTTTTCATGTGAAAAATATTAGATCATGTTGGTAAAGTCATTGTTAAAATAAAAAATAATTTTGTATCATTAATGGTGACCAAAAGAAAAATACCTAGAAACCATAATTTTATATCATCAAAAACATAATAACTATTTTGAATGACCATTAGATGATGCTAAATCAATGGTATAAATCCTATTTTAGGATAAAATGATAAAGAAAAATAAATGTAGAGAAAGTTTCTAGAATAATGACACTTGTCTACTGTATAATCTATTTTGGGTCAAATATTAGAAGGATAAAAATTTCCTTGGAAACTCTCTCGAATAGAGACACTTGTCAAGTCTATGTATTTTACATATAACCCGACTTAACATTTTACCATAGATTGGTGAATGTGACCATCTAATTATGCCTCAAAAATTGTAGGCAAAAATATTTAATTTATTGTGTGGAAAGATTAGATTATGTTGGCAAATTCATCACAAAAAATATATATGTATCGTCCAAAATTTTATAACATCCAAAACATAATTAATCCTTTTTAATGATCATTAGATGATCCTAAATCAACAGTATAAATCCTATTTCAAGATAAAATGTTAAAGAACAACAAGTTTTAGAGAAAGTTTCTAGAATAATGACACTCATCCACCATATACTCTATTTCAGGCCAAATATTAGAAGGATAAAAAGTTTCTTGAAAAGTTTCTAGAATAGAGACACTTGTCAAGTTGTCTCTATAGTGGGACCCCACTTTTAAATTAATAGGGACACTTACTCCCCATAGACCAAAAATTGCCTTACCTTGGATCTCCAAAGAAAAAGGACTCTTACACTCATAATGCTACCAACAAGATAGTCAAAAATTACCTTCGATCACCAAACAAATAGGATTCTTATCATTTTAAATTATTTTTTTACAAACCAAGGCTATCATCAAAGCTTCAACAACCATTAGTTGATCTATCGATAATAGTTGTCATCGATAACATGGTAACATTGTCTCAATATCATAGGATTTTGATGATGTTTTGTTGATGTTTCAATGAGGCCTTTTTTCAATGGCATAGCAAGCTCGTTGATAACCACTTGTAATCATCAAATTTTCAACCTTTGCTAATTATAGTCTAACGACTCCTCCTAATAGAGATTGGGCTCATTTTCAATGAGGTTTTCTATTCATAAATAGAAAATCCTAGCTTTCATCAATTTTTTCACAAAATTATAATGACAAAATATTTTGGCCATTGGTGGTTGAAGAATTGACCAACCCTTGTCAAAAAATTGGTCCAAATTTACTAGTGGAAATTTAGATCCCTAGATCTGCTCTAACACTGCAACTTGAATAGTCAAGTTATTTAACGTGGTAAGTAAGTTTGAATTTGAAAATTGTGTGAAATATTTGTGTGAATAGTAAGAGAAAAAGTTCAATATATATCCCAAACATTCTATGTGATAAAGAGATCAGATTAGTAGAAGAACAACATCAGACTATTTTTTATCAAAGTGCACCAGCGTGGGTTCATGATTTTCTAATTTTTTTGTGAAAGTGGAATTTTTTCTTGTATGAGTAGTGATTTCTCTAGGCTTATCGTATGCAACCATACATTGCTACAAGTTTATTTTATTATCAAAAGTAGCATTTAGTTATTTTGTATTCTAGTTTTATAGTTTTACATTCTAGATTTGTAATAGCTTGATTTGATTAATAGAAAGCAAGAAATCTAGTAGAATTGTCCATCTCCAATGCATTGTGTTTATCTTGTCTCCATTTATATATTCCACTATACATTTAGTTGTTTGGAAAAACTGAGCACCAATATCTATTCTTGCTTGTACATTTTTAGGAATCATTGTTTTTTATTTTCCCGTGGGTTAACACACTACTTTGTCAAGTGTTATTTTCTCTTGGTCTTATCTCAACTTGTGCTTTCCCAAGTGGCATTGATTGAGTGACTCAACCCTTGTACTGATAAAGTGACTCCTATGTTGACTGAGTGATTTGGTCCTCCTTATTGATTGAGTGATTCAATCCCTTGCATTGTCAAGCAACTCGATTATCTTGTGTTTGATTAACATCCCCCTTCTTTTGACATTGTTGTGAAAAGCTCTTAGATGTTCTATTGAAGAATTCGTCAGTCTTGGATAATTAGGCAATTAGATGTGAGAAAAATTGTTTAATCATGAAGATACTATTTCTTATTTTATTATATGGAATTTTCTTCTATTCAATACAAGAACAGACTCTCATTTGCTAGACATTTAATTCTATTGCATGGCTCAATGGTACAAGCTCTAGTAATAAGAAACTATTCTTATGGATTGGGTTATCAAATGAGGGGCTTGCCTAATAGCTATTATATTTTATTTTATTCTAAGAATGTTGAATCACATTAGGGGAGATATTGGACAATCATCAAAGTTCTAAAATATACTCATATAAATCTAATGCTTTAATTTAAATATCATTTTTAAAAGGATAATTGTCGCAACAAAATGTTAAGAGGTAGAGTCTATAGTCTAATTTAATAATCAATGGGCTTGAACCTTTGATATTGTCAAAAATAGTTTTCATCTTAATATTATTCTAATTATATGTAGATTAAAAAATATATGATATATACTCTAATCATTCTGTAATGCTCCGCCAAGGGATCCAAAGAATTAACCTAGAATTTCACTAAGATTGGTAGAATTTTTTTTTTAACATGAAAGTAAATACCACATATAAGTTATGCATAATAACGGAAGCAATGACAATGTCCATCTAAAATTAAACATATCATACATAACAGATTACATTCTTTAAGATCCCTTAACGTTGAATTACATCTAAACAACTAACATTAATGAATCCATCTAGTACAACATCCACATGAAATAATAATGATAAGTCCAATGTTCATACATTACATTTCAAATGCTCAATCATCCACTATACATGTCACAGGGTATGAAAAAGCTCAAAAGAATATACATATGTGAAATAAGATACATCATCCTATTCTAATCCATGATAGATCAAAGTAAAGATAATCACATGATACACATGATACATCATCATAGAAGATATACATCCATCATAAAGATCAAACATAATAAACTAAGTGCAAGGTTCCTCCCAACCGTAAATAGCATCATTAGACCATCGTGGATCCTAGCCATCCCTCCGTGCGTAACATCCCAAATCACCGAAGAGATCATCAGTATTAACATAGTAGGAATGTCACTCCTAACATATACTATATCATATGCAGAAAGTAATCTAACATGCAAATATAAGCATAAGATAACATCATCTAACATATGCTAATCATCAATGAAAGGTTACATATCCACCATCATGAAGGACGCATCAGCCACGATGTCTCAATGAGTCTCAAATGATAAGAGTGGAAAAACACTACCACCCGACCGCATGGTACCTAAGTGGTCCACTCCCACCGTGCTGAGGAGATAATCTCAAGCCTAAATAGGCTATCCAAAATACATAGCATAAATCTCTGCAAGTTCGAGAATCCTAAAAGTATACCAACTCAAAGGTTCCAAACACAAAATTTGACATCTAATCTCAGAGGCACACAATGACATGTAGGAACCTACTATGCAAGCGGGAAAGTGTCATCGCATTTATCACGTACAAGTTACCCTGGCAGTTAGCTAAACTCCACGGGTCCATACTGATATCATGTGGCCACTAGTATCCTCTCATACTGACGAGGCATACTATGGAATGCAAGGTTGCAACCATGCGTTCTCACTACTCCCATCTTAGTCTATACAAGCACTCAAGGCATGGGCAAGAACCAAAACACTTATGTTTTTAGGTTCATTTAGTTAGTATTAGGTGTGAATGTTTTGACTTATTAATCCAACTTACAATGAGTTACCCTGGTAGCCTCTTAGGGCCCCGACCCCCATTGCAAGCCACTTCCCGACACTACATGCAAATATCCTACCCTAAGCTCATGGAATCATAAATCTCAAAATCACAAAAGATAATCCATAAAATCATCAAATATGCATAAAAGCATCAAATCTCCATGAGCAAGCATCCATAGAAAATCATGATCACAACAGCTCTCTATTGGCAACTGAAGTATCACTGATAATCAAAAGTATCCATTGGTTCTCAATAACCAAACTATATCTCAATCATACTGATCGAAGACTCCAAAATAGTTGAGTCAAGTATGTCACAAAATGACATCATCAAGAATAAATCCACATTTTAGTCCCATCATGGTGACTAGAAAATAACCAAGGATAACTGATCGATGACCAAAAATGGTTAAGTCAAGTGTCTCATACATAAGAATCTCAACTATAACAATTAGTAATTACAACCAATACATAGAGCATTCCATCACATAACCATGGTTAGGTTTATAAAGATCGAGATTAAAACATCATCATGACATCACAATCACATAACCCCCAAGCCTCTGGTAGACGTCCTATAACTGGTCAACACTAGTCAATCCAAAAACTCAAAACAATAGCATAAAGAATACACAATGCAAACACATATTTTGGCTTTGCTAAATTTACAAACTTGAATTTAAATGTAAAGGTCTCAGTTTACATTTTCCAATTTAAATATCAAGTGGAGAAATTTCACGTTTTACTTAACCCATGTATTGTATTGATAGATAAAAGTTTCTCCCCAAAAACCATTAGACTCAATTTTTTAAATGTTCTAAATGTCTTTTGTATACACATTTTGTTGATAATTGTAGAACAAGAATTTTAGTGTGCAAAGAACATTAACATTAAAGAAAACATTCACAAACTAAAACTATATTCACATATGAGATTAGACAAAAGAAACAATTAAGGAATGCAAACTCAAAAAAAGGAAATACTCCATGCTTCCTTGATTTTGTAGATGTGTCATTTGATGTGGATGTATGCTCAAATGCTCAAAGTTGCTTCAATAGTGGAGATAGATAATAGCAAATTGGTAGCTTTGTGAGCTCTCAATTTGGCATTATAAGGGTATGGGTATGGCTTTTGGCTCTCAAAAGGGCATGGTAACTTTAGCTCAAAGATTGTTGATGAAATGGCTTGGGATGGGATTCAATTTATAGGCTAAGGGGTAGAGAGATGGAGGGCTTAGATGCAAGGATGGATGAAGGCTTAAGGAGGGCTAAGATGCACTCAAAGGGGAGCACATGGATTGTGCTTGTTTAGCACCAATGGGAAGGTGACACTTGTCACAAGGAGGATGAGTGTGAGAGGGTAGGGTAAAGGGTTGGTTAAAGGCATGATGAGTGGGGTTGAGTATGTAAGAGGGATGTAAGAGGAATGAGTGTGGAAGAGGGAAGAGTGTGGAAGATGGGTGTAAGAGTCATGAGTGGGCTTGTAAGAGTCTTTTATGTTTTGTAAGAGCACTCATGACTTAGTGGTTGGGCTTTTTGAGGGGAGACTTTGGTTTGAATTAGGAAAGTCTTAAACTTGTTTAGGGAATGTGACAACATTAGGGGGTGGATTAGGCTTGGGTTTAGGATTAGATTAGGGATGTTAGAGATGTACAAGTGGATGGCATTAATGAGGGTGGGTGAGTTAGTGGCTAAGCTTGGTTAGTATGGGTGGATGGGGTGGATTAGGCTAAATGGAGGATTAGAGATAGGTTAGGGGTTTTTGAATTTGAGGATTTCATTTATGAAATAGATTTATTTAATAAATGGGGATTTTTGGAATTAGATAGAAGAATAGGATTTAATTGATAAATAATAGATTATTTGATTTATCAATTAGGACTATAGATGATTAATTAAATTAATCAACTAGGGATGGCAAAGGATTAATTAAATAAGAATTTAATTAATGATGCCTTTAGAGATGGCTAAATTAGATTACCAAAGCAATGTAATCAAATTTAGGTGTCTACAATAATGACCCCCATCATTTTCAAAATAATAATTGAAATTATATATATATATATATATGACCTGCGGATCGCAGGGTACACTACGGTCGCAGGTACACTGCAGACCACAGGTACTCTACGGTATCGCAGTCCGCATAGGCATTGCCGTCGGTGGGGGTGGGGAAATAAGTCCCTCCCGCCCATTCCAAAATTTATTTATTTATTTTTTTATTGCATTTTTTTAAAAACGCTTCCCTCCACTGTAAATCACAATGCGTTTAACATTCGCTCGCTACGAAATATATGTCATTCAACTTTTAATTAAATATATATGTATATATACATATGTATGTATATATGTGTGTGTGTGTGTGTGTGTGTGTGTGTGTGTGTGTGTGTGTGTGTGTGTGTGTGTGTGTGTGTGTGTAGAATTTAATCAAATAGACACACACACACACACACACACACACACACACACACACACACACACATATGTATGTATGTATGTATTTAGATTTAAAAATATAAACATATATATACACAATATATAAATTCCAATTCTCATAATTTTCCTATAAACTTTTGATCTCAAAATTTACTCAATAGTTTATCTAATGGCTTGGCTACAATTTAATCCCTAGCCCCGTGTTCTTTTCTATGCATATAAGATTTTCAAATAAATTTAACTACCCATATTGAGAATGCATACAATAAAAATAAGAAAATCCTCAGAAGACATATGGAAGACACGAAGAAGACAGGGAATGCAAGATGCAAAAATAGCATAAGTAAAATCACAAGAATCTACCCGAATTCTGATGCTAATTCGCTCTTCCTCAAAAAATCTATAGAGCAAGCTCCTCCCTCCTTCAGAGTTCTCGAGTCCTTCAATGCTCCAATTGCTCTCCAATGCTATGTCTAAGCTTTTAGGAATGCCTGAATATAAAGAGCTCTCAAGAAACCTCTAGAATGCTTCTAGAAACAGCTAGAAGGTGTCACCAACTAAGCATGGGTCTTTTCCAACCTTCTAGATGAGCCATAGGGTTGTAGACACCATGTGCTTAATTGATGCACTAACCCCCGTGTTGTTGACATATGAGAAATGAAAAGGTGCATTAATTCCCATGCAAGCTTATAACTCCAATTTACTTTTTATATAATTTCTATTTAAATATTTATAACTTTCATTTTAATTTTTTTTATAACTTTTATTATTATTATTTATTTATTACTTTATTATTATTTTATAATTATTATTAATTTTAATTTCTAATTTTATTTTATTTAATTCCTTTTTCCTCAATTAATTCTCATTTAATTAATTATAAACAAAATATCAAATATCATGATATTTTATATTAATTTTCTCAAATAATTAATTAATTAAATCTATTTATTAAGACTTAATTAATAGAAAATTCACCAAAGACCTCCAAGATAAAATATGAAAACCCATCATAGAGCAATTCACACAAAATCAGTCTAAAGGGTTAAAAATCATGAATTATGTCATCCAACACATTCGGTGGGTAAAATATCCAAATACTTGTCCTACCTCACTAGGACAATTGGCTTAAGGGTTTGGGATTTGGACTTGAGAATTTATCTCCCTTCTCTTATCATTGAGATAGTATAATAGGGTACGCTCATCCTAGCAATTCAGGGAAGTTGATACCCGGTACCTACAACCTACAAAAAAACCATGCATGTATATACAATATATAATGCTAAGCTAAACAGGCAATGGTAGGAAGTGGTGCATCGTGTAGATCTTGACTAAGCAGGTGACTACGACTCCCTTACTTAACCATATCAGAAATGCCATACAATATGAAAACACGCACACCATACACATGCAAGTATGGGGTAAGTATCCATAATAAAACACATGAGATAATAAACCATCTAACTAATCATCAACAATAACTGAAAGCAATATAATGATCATCATGCATACATGAAATGTAAAGTTTAAATGATCTCATCATATAACCACTAAATC
Source organism: Cupressus sempervirens (assembly GCA_028749045.1). Taxonomy (NCBI): domain Eukaryota; kingdom Viridiplantae; phylum Streptophyta; class Pinopsida; order Cupressales; family Cupressaceae; genus Cupressus; species Cupressus sempervirens. The sequence goes on from CM053792.1 coordinate 428,476,848, forward strand.
CATAACATAATGTTTGATAGTCTCAAAACAATACTACTAATCCATCAACATAAAACTAGTCCAACATAGTCTGATAATAATAGCAACAATGTCCTGAAAAGATGTGAACGAGGGCAGGCACTACACATTCTATTACATAATATTGCCTTTTAGATTTTGTTTATTAGAGATAATTTCTTTTAAAATTTATTTACAAGAAATACAAATATCTATTAAATTATGGATTATCTTTCTAGAATTAAATATCAAATTATGATATATAAGGACAATGCATGAATATATTTGAATTTATATTAAATATATTATTTGATAAACAAATTTTTTTTTTGATTGTTTCCCTTTTAAAAAGCTAGACCTCTCTATTAGTAAAGTGCCTCAATTTTAACAAGTTAAATGTTTGAACGATTTATGGTTGATTCCTTTAGTTTTGGTTAGATCTACATCATAGATTTTGTCATTTATGTTTGGATTTGACTCTATGAAATGCATAGTTCTCCTTTATTATCTGTCAAGTTTCTCTATAGCTACCCTATAATCTTTTATAATGTTTGAAGTCATGTCATTTTTTAAAACTACATTGGGAGAGCTTCCATTGTGTCACAAATACATGTTCTAGATCATCTCTCCAAAATGTTTAAAGGTAGCAAAAAAACACTCTAGAATGGTATATGTGAATTTGTTACTCCTTGAATATATCAAATTCAAATGATTCAATATTGGTTACTCCTTTAATATTCTTCAATGAGAGGACTCATAGACTAGTTTACAATATCTATCTATAGACCTTATGACAATGAAAATTGCCCAAGGGGAGAAACAACCATATCTAGATGTAGAATGGTTAAATTTGGGTAAATTTATGGTTACATATAGTAAAAGTTTGGATAAAGAAAACTTAGAAGTTTGGATTAAGAAAACTTATTAGAGTATTAAAAGAAGAATGTGGACTAAGCATATGGGATATATTCATATTGATAGATAATAGATAAGGAAAATGAGCCAACCTTTTACAATATTGTTCAATTTCTTAATAAGTATATGCATCAAGACATTTTCAAATGACACAAGGATAAATAGAAAATCCCACAAGCATGCAAATTACACCATATTTTGTATCCACTTTGAGGTATGTATGTTCAATCCTAAAATAATCATGTATCTCAAATTATTTAATACACAAACATGCATGTAAAATAAATATCTAGACTAAAAAGATTATCTAATGGGGCCCATCTATAAAAATATTTTGTATTGACTTGTCACCTAGATTCATACAAAAACTATTCCTTGATTTTTCACCTTGTTCTCTTTTTTTCCCTTTATTTATTATTCATCTAATATCACTTAGGTGTGGCTATGCAATTTGTCCCCCCATTTTGTTGTGAATTTCAACTATATCAATTCGTTTGTTCAACTTATATGCTAAGGTAGTTTTTTTTTTTTTTTTTCAAGTCTTAAGTCTATATTGCACTATAGTATATTTAGAACTTACATATATAATTACAATTTATATGATGGAAATGACATACTTTTCTCTTGTCCCATGAAATCAAATAACTCGTGTAGGTGGGTAATGAAGTACATTAAGACTTTACAATTTTCAAAGTGAAAATCATAAGTGCTCCATGGATCCCAACATTCACAAGGTCCTATACATGCAAATTTATCCTCCTTGTATATAGTTTGAAACTCACTTCTCATTTGGTCCACAATGCACACAAAGTCTATTGGGGAAAACCCTCCAGTGTAATGGGTCATAGAGTGCATTCACTGTTTGCAATTTATCAATTACAAATTGTAAGTGCTCCATAGATCTTAAAAATCACAAGGCTCAATAGATGCAAATTTATCATCCTAGTACATAGTTTCAAACCTTTTTCTAATATTTTATTTACACTTAGTTCATAAGTAAGGGGCTAGCTCGAATTACAAATTAAGGTTATATCTAAAAATTATAGAGCTAAATTTACAACTAACGTGTTAACTAAATGCACAATTCATACTTACAAAAATATCTTGAAATTGTACAAAATAAATAAAACTAAATTTATTCATGACTTACAACATTTACAAAACTTATGAGAAACATGTCTAACAAGAGATGCAATGCGTCAAAGTTTCTACCAATAATTGTATAAGAAGGAAAATGGAGATTTATAGGTAGAAAGGAAGGATATGAAGAGAGAGCTAAAAAAGAGAATGATATGTTATTATAAGGACAAGTAAAGGTAGAATGATAGAGAGACTTGAAGAGAATTTTAAAAATATTAATAATTATATTATTTAAAGAAATATATAAATAACAATAGAAATTATATTATATGAATGAACTAGTCATTTCTACCAATTCAATTATAGGTTGAAATATTCAATTAAAAAATAATAATTGTTGATTACTTAATTCAAACTCCCAAAATATTTAATTAGCGTGAGGGGTAGTATTAGTTTTACAATTTGTAAAATGGTATAAAAACTAGCAATTGTTTGTTTTTGTACATACAACAATAAGCCAATAAGAGTGATGTCCATAAGAGTGGTATGTATGACACTAAAGAAAAGTGAGAATAATAATAATAATCAAGTTTTTGGTCAAAAAATAGACATTTCAGTCTTCACAGAAGACCCACAAATTTATTTCATGATCAAAACCTTCCTTTCACAAAAGAAAATTTTACCTCACAATATTGTGATATAATTGCATATTATTGAAATAATTATACAAATATTCATACACCAACCCTTGTATAGTGATTAAGTACACATTTTATTAAATGGGATGTTGTATTTAAGATATTTATTTCACTTTTATAATGCAAGAATCTAATCTTTGAAATTTGATGTCAAATGAGATATACATTCACAATAAATTTTGAAATATAATATTTTTAATACATATATAATTAATATTTAAAATTGTCACAAAAATTAATAATATTTTAATCATAGAACTAAATAGATATATTTTATTCTATAATTCAACATTTCATTTTGTAAACTATTGATATAAAAATTATTATTTTCAATCTACATTATTTTATATTTATTAAATTAGTTTTAAATTACACTTTAAAAAAATTTATATACATTTTTTGCTCTCCTTCACTTTAATGACAAATAATAAGGGTCCATTGCACATGGACATGCAATTGATAAAATACAATCTTTGTCCTTTTAATACATAGAAACATTCCATAGAGAATCAATTTTGTAAAACATTAGAGTCTCTTTTTGCAGCAAAATAGAAGAAACTTATTTTCATTCTTATTTTCTTTAAAGATTTTTTTATTCTCGTGAATTACTCACAATGCTTTGTTCTGGTAAAGAAGCCCACCTCTACAGAAATATAATATTTCTTTACATGTACATCTTCCTTATGATTTTTCTTCACATCTACATCTTTCTTGAGATTTTTTCATTTTTATTTTATTTTAGTTTTATTTGTTTGTACTAGTTCTCTTTATCAAATCTTTTTCTTTCTTTCTTTCTAAAAATTAATTTAAACATTTTCAAGCTCAAAATAGAAAACCTATACAATATTTTTTGTCAATCTAAGATAAAATTATTCTAGACTATGCTAAAAGTAAATCATAAAGATTTGTCTAGAAAACATGCTAACAAATTTCACAATTTTATTCCAATTCAACTCAAATCAAATGTAAAAAGATTATATTAAAAATATTCAAGATTGATGAAATTAAAATGAAAGTTTGCCATTCCTATTTTCTTGATATTGCAAGCATTTTCCATGAGATTCCAAGCAACTTTTTCATAGAAAAGCAAAAAATTTTAAATAAGAGTATAGTTTAGATTGAAAAATTGCAAAGGCAAAATCACCATTCTATTTCAACCCCAAATCACCATTTGATTATGATTGTCAATACAATTTTATCCTTTACATATTTCATACACACTAACCTAATTTTTAAAAATGTTTTAAAATTGATTACAATGTTGAAAGCATTGCTCTTATGATACTTGATTCCCTCTCATTTTCTTCAACCACCACTTCATTGCAAATACTTCACTTGGCCCACATTTTTTATCAAGCTTTCACACATATAAATAATTTCATGGCAAAAATTTGATTATATAGAAAATATTTTAATGATGAAAATGAGAAGAGAAAGGAGACATACATATCAAGAAATGGTTGCATAGAGAAATGCAAACACAGATGAAAATGCAAAAACAGAAAAAAGATTCACTACCTCAACAAATGTATTTCAAGGATAAAAGTGAAAAATAATGGTTCTTCAAGTTGTTTGAGAAAAAATACCTTAGTGAATTCTACTCATAGATTTTTATTTTATAGACAAAGTCCTAAAGAGAATTAAAAACTAGTCATCACAATTAGAAACATGCAAATTCTAAGATTAATTAGAATCCTATAAACTGGTCACCACAATTAGAAACTTCCTAATTTTAAAAAGAAAAATAAAAATGAAAGGAAATTAAAATAATCGGAAATAGTTCAAAATAACTAAAAATATATTTTTACATTAGGGAACTAATAATTTCAGATGAAAATTTGTAAAATCTGGGCATATAAGCCTATCAACTTAAAAATTATGGTAAGATTGTAAAATAGTAGCTAGTAAAACATAGTGTAAACTTAAAGAATATCATTTTACAAGTGACAAAAATAAACATAAATGTAAAACTAATAAATATATTTAAAATAGAAAATAGAAAATATTTAACTCTATATTTGAACTTGGTAAGAAAAATAGATAGTTATAATTAATATTGATTAGACATTCATTTGCGAGGTGAAAGATAAAAATGATTTTTTTTTTTGAAAAATTATCGACTTTTCACAAATGTAGAAAAAGTAAAGTTGTAATTAATGCATTATAGACTTGTTAGAAAATATTATTTGTATTTTCTTACAAATGACAAAAATAAATATCAATGTAAAACTAATAAATATATTTAAAATAAGACATCTAAAACACTTAACTCTATATTTGAGATTGGTATGAAAAATAGATAGTGATAATTAATATTGATTAGACATTCATTTGTGAGGTGGAAGGTAAAAATGTGTTTTTTTAAAGGTTAATTTATTTGTCACAAATGTGGAAAAGATAAAGTTGTAATTAATGAATTCATTAACCTATGATAGACTTGTTAGAAAATATTTGCATTTTTGATGGAGAAAATTGAATTTTTTCCCTACCAAAAATAATATGATCCAACATAATAAATGAAAAATGTGATTTATAAAATAGTGAAAAATTAGAAAAAGATATAAACATTTGAAATTTATTTTAATCTTTTAAATTCTATGAATTGATTGATCAATTGAATCAAAAAATTAAACTAAATGATTTCAATACTTTCGAAAAAAAAAAAAAAAAAAAAACCCATATTAAAGAGGTTAAGTAATTGAAATTCTAGTAAAGATGATGAAAAGAGGATAAGCACTAGAAATTCTACTAAAGATTGTTTGAAAAAAAAAAAAAAAAGAAAAGCTCATTTTACTTAACATTTGGAAGTGCAGATGTAGGGCTTTATTTTCTAATTCTACAATGCATCTTGAAGGAGAAATTTTTCAGTTTCCAAATAATTTTTTTGTGTAAACTTTTGCAGGGAGGACGCAAGGCCTAGTTGAAGATTAGTAACCAGCTTGACAGGATTAAATACCAGCTGCTACAGCTTTTCAAAAGAGATGCTTTTTGCTCGAAGGAGCTTCAACGAATGTTAACATTCAAGCTGTAATGTTCGTTGTTCGGTCGTAGCTCTTTTGAGCTGGTTGTGTTAACATTCAGCTGTAATGTTCTTTGTTTGGTCATAGCTCTTTACAGCCGGTTAGTTGTTGATTGGTTGTAGCTCTTTAGAACCGGTTAGTTGCTGATCATGCTGTCCACTTTATGAACTTTTGATTGACTTTCTGTATATTATTCTTTTTTGCATTATTCAATAAAAAAAAAAAATTTAAAAAAGATTGTTAAAAGAGGATAAGCACTAACATATTATATTTTGATTTCAAATTCTCCTTTGCCTCTTTATGGGTACATTTTATCTTTAGCCAACGCGATTTGAGAAAGTTGGATGAACGCCGCGTCGCGAATATACGTGGCCAGCATAGAGGAAACTTTCGGAAAGTGTGGTATAATTTTGCGTTGATGTCAGTTGACTCAGCAAATGGATAAGCATGAGCCGCTTCCCACATTTTAAGAAGAGTTTGACTGGAACTTTCGCTTTGACTGGAAGCACTAGCGACACATATTATGAAGGGATCGTTCTTATTTCCTAAATCAAGCAACGTTGTTGATTAAATTTTCTGATATCTGCCCTCAAATATAAAATTCGCATTACGAGAAAGCTTTAAGGAGACTCGCTCTGATAGAAGCCTAAAGATCGTTTTAAGAATGTAGCACAGGTACGTCATTTCTCCTAATTTCAGAATGTGAAGCGGTAAATTGCATCTTAGAATGTTTATTATAAGGAGATTTTGGGAGATATTTAGTCAAATAAAAAGGATTTTGAGGCGAATATCTCATACTGTGCATTTTAAATTACTCGTAAGGTTTCAGGAGACTTACTATCGTAAATCAACGGAAGAAGTTTGAAGCGAAAGACGGCTAACGATGTTGGGCAGGTACGCATTTCTCCAACTTTTCATAATATTAAGCTGGAAATTGGATATTTTACTGTATAATATAAGAATATTTGAGAAATTGAGAGATTTTGTAAAAGAAGATTTTAGGCGAATGCCTCATACTGTAAATTTGTTGTTGCGTGCAGCTTAAAATAAATAACTAATAAATTAAAAAGATGTAATAAGCGAACTTTTAATAACCAGTGCTAAGCAGCAACATTATATTTTATCCATGAGATTTCTTCCTGTGATTAGTACTGAAGTTCTGACATGTTCGTAAAACCGAGGCTTTACCATTTCTCTTCCAGAGCTCGAATTGTTAAAGAATAGCGCTTAGGATGGTACATATTAAACATGTACACAAAAAATTAATGAATTGCCATCTAACTTGTGGATATCATGATAAGCCTTGCAATTATCGGGAAATTCAAATAACATATAATAATGTTGTTTTTGGATTTGACTGTAAATTTCCTAAAATATTTAGTTTCTATTACATTATTTTGAAATGTTTGTAGATTAGACTCAAGTTTTTCTTCCACATATATTTTCAAGCATTTTTCATAGTACATGTAGATTAAAAAAGAACTATGACTAAGAATTATAAATACATATTTGCCGTTGTGAATCGCTCCTTCTATTATGGTGAAGAATTTGTCAGTCCCTCCAAGCCGATCAGATGTGAGGAAAGATGCCTAACTCGAGAAATAATAAATATTTATGGAATTTAATTATTCTCTCCAGTACAAAAGAATACACTAAATGGTCAGATCTTTATATTTATTTAGGGCGTTTGGCTGTGGGAATAGGAATAGGAGAATAGGAATACGTATTTTGAAATAGAAAATGGGGTTACATATAAGAGAATAGGAATAGGTATTCTGGAATAGAAAATGGGGCTACATATTCTTGTTTTCTGTTTGGTTTAGCCAATATTTGATGGGAATTTGTGGATCCCAAAATTTATGTTTTCTAAAATTAAAAAAAGTGGAATAGGAATAGGTATTCCAATAACCACTATTTTGGTGGAATTGCAAAACTCTATTTTTGAACCAAAATTGAAATACGTATTCTTATTTTACTTTATATTCCAATTCCGTTTTGGTACATCCAAACAAAAAATTCAAAATTTTTGAAATTTACACATGCCTATTCCACTTGTATTCCGCTCGTAATTCTACTGCACGCCTTAACAGTAAAGTGCTAGTAATAAGTACGGACAATATTTATAAGGATGGGGTTATTAGATTGAGGGGCTTCACTGATGACTATTTTATTTCAGAAATGCTGAATAACATGAAGCGAGATTTTGGACAAAACGTCAAATATTTACAGATGCTTTTAGAAATTTAATATTTTATTAAAGATTAAATTCAAATGGATAATCGTCACAATTTTTTCATAGAGAAGCAGAGTCGACCGGCGAATAAAATAATCAATGGGAATCTTTTTAAATAGTATCAAAATCAGGTTTCTATTTCGTAAGTAGTCTTAATAATCGCCGTTGAAAATGGTGTGGGCGTTGTAAATTTGGGTAATGTTTATTCAGCATCTAGTATGTATCAGGAAATTAATTAGATGTTTGATGCATTTCAACTGCTGAATAACTAGTAAAATTGTTTGTAGCTAAATCTTCAAAACACTGGATAAAAGCTTCAGTTTGTTGCATTTAACTTCGCACTTTACTAAGAAATCTCAAGCGCCCCTGCTCCATGGTAGCACATTCTAATCACCTCCTATGGATGTTAAATTTAGAAACCCCTGCCCTGGAACTGATATTGAAATGCCCTGCTCTTTTATTTTTCAAAATTTGTTGAGAGATGCTATATTTCATCTCCACCACTCTCCTCCAAGTTCCATAAAAACTTGGCGTAAGAAGCAAATACATAGCTGCCAAAGCAGCCATTATGGACTATCCATTGCTAAATCAACAACTAAAACCGGATTTGAGAGCTGAAAAGGAAGCGAGCAATTGATTACCAGTCATAAGGGGCGGCCTTGATTGCTTGATGCATCTTCAGGACAAGCCAGTATGGCCCTTTCGTAGGCTTCCTCCGCCTTGCTAATTAATCCTTTCACCTAAAATGATCACCGCCAAGCACAATTCGCCTTCAATTAGAAGTAAAAATGAAAGAGATCAAGATCTCAATTCCCAGTAAATCTTGAAAAAGAAAAGGAAAAGAAAACTTATGAGAATGTTGCAAGCTTACATCGTTTAAGTATTTGGCATAATTCCCGCGCAGCGGCAGACTGCCAGGATTTGCCTTCAACATCTCTTCGTAATATTCGTCTGTAATCTTGCAACAACATTCTCGTGCCTTCGTGCGGGCATGTGCCAAATGAAAAAGCGAGAATTCTGTTTTAAAGTTGTGAGAAGAGGGGAATCTGAACAGAATAGAATGGTGGTCTCTGTAGCGCCCAAATGCCCGATAAACGCACACGAGCGGACCAAATTTATGGCATATATAGGAAGACGAATTTTCGATCAACATTTTCAATACGAGCGATAGATTTCCAAGAATGGGAAGAACTAAGCGATTGTTCAACGCATATAGTACTATTGCTTGGAATATTATTTATGTCTAGCGGGCATCGTTGGTGCATACGTGAACAGGGGCAGAAGCGTCGCAAGCTGTGGTGAGAGGCATTGCAACAGTCTATTCCGATTGTGACGTGGAAATTGAGGAAGCGAATCAATTGAATTATTGAGATTTCATGATACATTTTATCCTCACTCTATTATTGAGATGTCTTTTTGTGTATGTAAAATGCTTTTGGTCCAATGGTATAACCTAGTGAAGCGAAAAATGGTGGAAATGGTTATGATGTGGAAGTGTTGGTCATATTTTTTATTAGGGTGGAGTTTTTTTCGCTCTGCTAGGGTTTCTTGTTTCATGCGATCTTTCAATTTTTTGTGTACGGCTTTTTGTCTAAACTTTCCCTCTGTTAGCTCCACTTGTCACACTGCATTTATTGTGGGAGTTTTTTAGACTAGGATATAATGGCTCCGGCCAGTGGTGAACCAGTTGTTTCTGGTGTTCACGCTGCTGCTTCGGTCTACCATGGTGCCTCCACAAAACAAATGTCTACACAAGTTTGTCCCTAAGGTTTTTCACGAGGTAATCCTAACATTATCCTTCTTTTGCAAAAATTTGATGCTGCATGTGATTGGTTAGAGTAGCACACATTGATAGATTATTTTGTGGGTAGGACTCCCTCTAAAGTTATGCTTTGAGAATGGGTTAACAAGAGTTGGACTCCTCATGGAGTCCGCCCTTGACGCTATGCAAAACTTTACCAATTTTTTTTTTTTAATTTTGCTTCGCTAACCCCTCGCAGGCAGATGCGGTCTTTAACAACAGACCATGGTCTATGCATTCTTCCTTGCTTGTTTTTCAAAAATACTCACGAAACTTCACAATCTTGGATGATAAAAAGCTAAGAGTTCCTATATGGGTCTAGTTCCCAGGTTTACCCCTGCCTTGTTGGCCTTTCATTGAGTCCATTGCCAAAGCCCTTGGCAAAGTTGTCACCAAGGAGCTTGAGAAATTCTTCAATGCCCACCCACAACGATGTGTTTGCGTAGAGGTAGATCTTTCCAAAGATCTCAAGGATTCTGTGGAAATTCAGATTGGGACTAAAACCTTCTCTCAAAAGGTGCTTTACTTGAACCTCCCCAACACCTGTTATAAGTGCTAGTCCGCGGAACACAAGATCAAGGACTACCCTTTGGCTATACCTAGGGTCAAGCCCATGCCTAAAGAGGCACTTGTCAAATAGGCTGAAGGGAAAAAAGAAGAATGGGTTACTGTTGGGCATAAGGGCAAGGCTCCCTCGAATCCCTTGCCCCCCAAGCAATCCTATTCTGCAGTCATCATGGTTCCTCCTATCCCTACAAGAGTGTCAACTCCAGCCAGTGTAGGGACACAAGCGACGGACAAAGGAACTACTTCCAAAGTTTCATAGGTTTCAAACCCTGCTGGCTTGCAGAGGATTAAGGTAGCTGCTAGGTTTTTTGCCTTGACTGGGGTGCAAACTCCTCTTGCTGCCTCTTCCATAGCACCACTAGCAACATGGCATTCTCGCAGTCCTCTTGGATGTGCGGAGATACCAGAGGTGAAATGTTAGGTTGTAAGTCCAGATAGTTTTCTATCTGACTTCAACCATGTTTCTACCTTCTTGTAGAATAGCTACTCCTTTCTTGAGGACAAAGATGGTATAGAAGAGTTCTCATGAACCTCCTATCATGGAATGTTCAAGGTCTCATAGACCTCCCCAGAAAGTACTATGTTGGGGATGTCCGTCATAGACTTGGTAATTTAGATTTTCTCTATCTACAAGAAGTTAAAATTTCGGGTTTCATGCTTTCTTTGGCATGTCGCATAATTTGGCAAGATGGCATGATGTTTCCTTCCCAACACAAAGTTGGCTAAGGTGGTGTAGTTACTTTCCTGTCACCTCACCTTCATTCTGCTATTATTTCGCACGGTTCTGACCCCACACATAGAATTATTTGGCTTTTTCTTTCCATTAACAATCATTCTTTTGGAGTCATTAATGTTTATGCTTCCAATGATGTTGTGGAAAGATCCCAGATGTGGGCTTGACTGGCTGACAACTTGCCTCCAGGTACTTGGGTTATGTGTGGGGACTTTAATATGGTTGAAGTGGCCTCTAACAAAGATGGTATTCTACCTTTTCACTGGACAGTTGGGGAAAGACAAACCTGGTATTACATGCACAATAAATTGGGCCTTTTTTATCCCAATACCAACTGTCGCCAGGATAGTGGGGTTTGGCACACTTGGTCCAACTTTCGAGCTGGCTTTGATCGCATATTAAAACACCTTGATCATGCTATGATCACTACACAATTTTTTTTCTCTTTTTCTAAGGATTGAGATTTTCCTATCATTCCCCTACCAAATGTGACGTTATCTGACCACTACCCCATTTATTTTGTCATTTCTTGGCAAACAGCTATCCCAAAGGTGGCCAAGTCTCATTTCTTCCTCAACATGTCTGTGTTGATGCATGCTTCCACCATTTCGCACATCCTACGTGTTTGAAACTTGGAGCTACATCCACATTCTCAAAGGGGATGAATTCAATGGTGGAATGATGCCATTACCAGAACTTCTCAATTCTTGCGCATTTATGGCTGATAGTTGGCTATGTTTCGTAAACGATCATATGAAGCTAGCACACTTGCCCTCAAAAAAGCCTCTAAGGCCTTCACCCTTAATCCCTTTGATGTGGACTTGCAAATTCAGCTTGCCAAGCTTCGCCATGACAAACAAATTGTTGATAATTATGTTGTCTGGGGAGCCCAAATCAAAGCCCATCTCCATTGGTTGAAGGTTGGCGACAAAGCCTCAGAATTTTTTCATGCTCTTCATGCTCGTCATACCAATGTTGGGATTAAAAAAATCAAACAAGGAAATGTTGTTCTATCTAGTCTCCCCACCATCCTGCAAACATTTGTTCATCACTATGAGAACGTGTTTGCTTCACAGGGAAATTCAGTTGCTCAGGAGGAAGCTCTCGGAAAGTGTATTTCTATTACTCCAAACTATCTAGTAGCTGAGCAATGCACTTTCTGTGAGCAACTTCTTTCCCTCCAAGACCTTAAAGAGGCAGTCTACTCCATGGTAGATGACAAGTCCCCTTAGTGTGATGGGTTTCCTTGTGAATTTTACAAACACCTCTAGGAGCATATAGGTCTTGATCTGCACAAAGTTTATCTTGAAGCCTATCACTCTAAAAGCTTAGGAGCCATTATAAACAAAGGAAATATCAAATTAATACCTAAAGCTGGTGATCCAGAGGACATATGTAAGTGGAGACCCATTAACCTTCTAAACGTGTCATATAAGATCATTGCCAAGGCACTCTCTCTCAAAATCAGGGACATGTTGCCCTTAATTGTGCAACTAGAGCAAACTGGATTCATCAAGTCTAGATATATTCTTGACAACATCATTTTTTTCTAGGAGGGAATGGAATGGGCTTGCAAGTCCAATCAAAAGGCCATCTTTTTCAAGATAGATTTTGCTAAAGCCTATGATCGCATTGAATGACCCTTCATCTTGGCTATGCTCTAGGCTTTAGGTTTTGGCCCCAACTTCCTCCAATCTGTAGAGATGCTCTTTGGGGATGCTAATGCTTGCATTACCATCAACAATTTGCAATCTGAGGCTTTTGGATTTTTTCGTTCCATTAGACAAGGTTGTCTGCTAGCTCCTACGCTTTATGTCCTTGCTGCGGAAGGTTTTGGATATTTACTTGCGTATTCTGTGCCATCAGGATTGGTTCGTGGCATTTCCTTTCCTGAATCCTCCTACCAATTAGTGAATGGACACTTTGCTGATGATTCTTTTCTCACTCTTTTAGAGGATGAAGAAAACATCAATAATGCTTTAAGTTGCCTGGACACCTTTTGTCAAGCATCTGGTTTTTCCATTCAATGGCATAAGACGCTCTGCTTCCACCAGTCCTTTTTGCCAGCCCCACCTTGGCTCAGCTAGTTTGAGTGGAAATGGGTTGCTCACTAAGAAATCTTCCACTTTCTTGGCATTCCTTTTGTGTTCTAGGTATCGCCTGTGAAACTTTAGAATGTTGTGTTGGCTAAGATTAGCAAAAAGCTTGACTATTGGATCACAAAGCTGCTCTCCTTTGCAGAAAAATTCTAGATTTGCTCTAAGATTCTTGCGACCACTCATGCGTATTACTCCTCCTGTTGGGCTCCATCCAAAGCTTCTTACATGAAGCTAAATGGGGATTTTCTCTGGGCCTTTGGTTCTGATCATCATGGCTTTCATAGAGTGGCCTGAGATTTTTGTTGTCTCCCAAAAGATTCTGGTGGTCTTGGCTTGCTTTCCATTCGGAGATAAGGCCTTTCTCTTTGTGCAAAATGGATTATTAGGGCTCTCTCAGGAGATGAAGCTTGGAAGATTCTAGTTCGGCATTGCATTTCTTCTAGCTTCCTTGTCAACAGGCCTGCTTGGAAGGGGATTGGTTTCCAAACCCTTCTCATTATGCATGAGCCTGGGGTCATTTAGGGCTCCTTTGTCATCAAGAGCATTTGGAAAGCCTGGGAGGCTGTTAAGTCTTGGCTTTGATAGGCTGGAGATGAATTCTGCAATGGCTTCTTCTTGATTCAGCATAACATATGGTGGTCTCCCCTGTTTTCCATTCAGGGTACTCTCCTTGCCAAGACTCAAGGGGCCAGTGCTCTGCATTTTTTCAAGCGTGGCATCAGAACTCCTAAGGACCTCTTTTCATGAGTCGATATGCAAGTATAGTACCACCTTGTCCATTCAGAATGATAGACTTTTGATTTTTTTCTTTCTTCCATCCCTGTTCACTTAGTTCATAAAGTGGGGATTCAGTCTGTTCACCCTTGGTGGCTTGATTGGAGGTGGTTTCTTGCCGCTCCTTTTTCTAATTACAAGCCCAAGTTTGGGTTACAAATGGATTTCACCTCATCTTCCCATGGTGGATATATTAAACCACAGATGGCATTTGCCATCTTCTCTTTCTCAATGGAGAAAATGCTTTAACACCATATGGAATGCTATAATTGAACCCAAGATTGCGCATTTTGCTTGGTGCCTGGCCTTCCAAGGTCTTCCTCTGGTGCCTCGGCTCAAACACATTGAGGTTCCTAACCCTAGATGCCCCCCTTTTGTGGACAACTAGAGTCTTTCTTGCATATTTTTTGGTTTTGCAAGCATGCTCAGAATTATTGGTATTGGATTCATGATTTTTTCAAGCCATTCAGATTTGAGTCTTTCTCTTGGCATATGATTTTATTGGGTGACTCTCTTAGATTTCCTCGGAAGTTCACCCAGATTTGGCATACCTTCAGGTTGGAGATCCTGCTTTCTCTGTGGAAAGATAGGAATGTTGTTCTTTTCACACAGTTTTTTGGATGTTAACATTGCTATGCATACTAAGACATGCATTTGTAATAATGTAATTATGTAGATTCAGGTGCAAGCTAATAAAGTTGCACTTGAAGTTGCTCACCTGTAGGAGCTGCTCAATCATTGGGGCAATGCTCCTTGTACTGTTGCTAGAGTTCCTCTTAATGCCTCAGCAGAGACCTCAATGCCCTGCGGCTGCCACTCGCACACCCCGCGCTCCTAGGCTTCCCACCGCCACTCTCCTAGTGGTGGTGATAGCAGATGGAGGCATCGCTGAGCTTCCCCACCCTGTGGTGGTACTAATTGGTCCCCAGCTCCTCCTCCTGGTTCTCATCATGTGCACATGGGGAAGTGGCCTTGTCTGGACCTGATGATTTCTCCTTTGCAACTAGAGGTTAAAGATGCGGAGACTGCCACTATTGCTGATGTTGTTGATGATGGCTAGACTGTTCCCAAACCACCCCCCCCCCCCCCCCCCCCCCCCCCCCCACCAATCCTAAAGATGATTAGGGTTTTCAAGATAAAGATGATCCACCACCCATAGCTGGCATTGCTTTAATGGTAGCTTGAGGTTGCCTTATATGTGTTTTTTTTATGAATAGTTTATGATTCCGGTTGCGGCCGTGTTTTTTGTCCGGCTTCGGCTGTGTGAACTCTTTCGCGTGGTGATCTTGTATCCCCTGACCCCTTTTTTGTGAATTGTAAACTAAGTATATTTTATTAATAGAAAAGGTCACTATTCATCAAAAAAAATTATTAATTATATTAATTATTTTTAATTAATAGATTTAGTTAGTGGAAATTTTTAATTCTTGTTGAAAATGAGAGCTCAATGACTCAACAAAGGTACCATCCTAACAAAGCGTTTAAACTATTTCGTTATATATTTAAGACATACTAATTTGGCCACCCTTAAACATCGTGCATTGAGGAAAATTAAGTTTGGGAAAAATAGTTCAACTTTGACTATTTCATACTTTTAGTCAAAAAATCAAGTCTTAGTGTCTAAAGTTTAAGTAGTCTGTGACAAATGTTGCACGTCATATATATATTTATTTATGTTATTACTGAATGTGCTTTTTGTATATAATAAGACTTATTATTACATTGCAATATCATTCATACAAAAATTGGTTTATACTTTAGTTTTGAATTAGAAAATTACTTTGGTCACATTATTAAGTGTTTTTTTTTTGTTTTGTGGAGATCATAGTTTTGAAGGAGAAAGTACTATTCATGGGCATTAAAATTGGAATTGATAGTTGTATGTATCATTTTGTAATATTATATTACATTAGGTTTTAGATAGGGTGATTACATATTAGGTGTATAATGGTTATACATGGGAAATGTGTGGACAAGTCTAATAAATATAAGAATGAATAAAATGTATTAGAGTATTCAATATAAGGATAAAGTAGGACAAGTGTGTGGAATGTGTGTGTGTAGCCTAATAGATAATAGATAAGGAGAATGAGCCCAACCTTACAAGGGATTGTGCAATTCATTGACATGTACATGCATTGAGTCAATTTTCAACTTGGTAGAAAACTATTTATCAAAAATGGCATGGATAAGGAAATTACACCATCACATTTTGAAGCATATATGTTTAATCTTAAAATAGTCATGCATCTCAAAGTTTGTATACTTATAAACGTACATGTATTGTAAGAAGACAAAAAGGATATCAAAGGGTTCAAATGTAAAACAATGGACGCTATTAGTTTCTCAACAAGATTCATAATTTTTATGCCTCCATTATTGCTCTTCTTTAGTTTTTGGGCCTTTATTCATTAGTAATCCGAGATCTTTTTAGCTTTGCAATGAGAAAGGGGAATATTGATAAGCCCTTCATAGATCAAAATAATTGCAAAGCCTTACATATGTAGACTTATCTTCATTGTACATAGTTTGAAACTTGTTATCTCGTCTACAATTTACATAATACTTAGTAGGGTTAGGAACTAGAGTGCATCTTTATAAATTACTATTTTCTTGGTATAAATATGAAAGGTTGTCTTTAGATACTGCATGCTCTTTCTTATATAAATGTAAGTTGTTGTAAACATTTACACTTTGTATGCTACAACTTGTTAATGTACATATTGTGTCTTGGATCTTATTGTTTTTAGTACTAAGAGATATAATTATTGGGGGGTGGGGGAATCAATAATCAACCTATTAAATAAATTTTCAATGACACAAACATTTATCACAACACAAACTTAACAATATAAAATGAAAGCATCAAACATGCACACACATCCACAAAATAATGAAACACGAAACAAATATTTTTGTCTTGTGGAAATCGAACTTGGGTGAAAGCCATATTGGGCATTAGTACCCAAATTATGCACTCTTCTAAAGTATTCCCTATTAGGAGCTTAATCATGTTAGGAGTAGCCTTATTAGAGAGCTTAGAAGAGTAATTAAAGTGCTACCTTGTTAAAGGATTTACAATTAATGACATTTTAGGGTCCACAAAGTTAAGGGGTTTTACTACTACAAATTTTAGGGAATAACAAGTAGAATAAAGTGTAGAACAACACCTCCTTTGCCTGATCATATCCAATTTAGTACACACAAACACTTCGCTTCATACTCGACTAGCTTTTGGATTGATCACACTTCTACACTTATGAACCACAATCAACCTATAATTCTTTCTCATTTATAAAATATATAATGTTCTTCAAAACACTAAATG
This sequence comes from Cupressus sempervirens, assembly GCA_028749045.1. Taxonomy (NCBI): domain Eukaryota; kingdom Viridiplantae; phylum Streptophyta; class Pinopsida; order Cupressales; family Cupressaceae; genus Cupressus; species Cupressus sempervirens. Next base: position 428,494,093 of record CM053792.1, read on the forward strand.
TTCCACCACCTTAAACTTTCCAAACATGTTTCATTTTAAATTTCAAAAGAATCAATCACATGCCACGTGCCCAAACAAACATCTCTATGCACTCAATTTTTTTCTATACCATGTCATCTTACAATCAACTTTACATTTGAATTTGTGAAGAACAATCAAACACATTTGACCAAACAAATCCTTCTTCTAGAATCCTCATGACATGCTTGTGTTCATCAATGGAATGCCAAATCATTATCTCCAAACATTAAGACATGTAACTACATTGTATCTATCTTAACCGAATTCATCATAACATTCATACAAATCACCAATCCTAGACCTACCATCAGTAGCTCAAGAAAACAAACACTTCATTTAGAAGCCTTCTGTATCACTACAATACTTGCTCATTAATCATCCAGATGGGTTGCCACCATAACCATAACATCTAGGTATGGGCAAGGTCATGGTGTGCCAAAAAGTGGTGATATGAAAAATATGTAGTTTTGAAATGTCTAAAAGCATTTCAAAATCCTCTTTGACATTTTCCCCACCCATTTTGATACCAAACCAAAAAAGTAATACCTTGCTTTATCAGGTACCCAATTTTAGAATGGGTATCTGACTTGAAATTGGGTACCTGATCTATGCACCCAAATCATGGCACCAAATTCAAATGTGAAGGGAGTGGGGACTAATTTTTAAGTTATATAGTCCTAGTAAAATATATTTATAGTATAATTAGACAGGGGACTGACTAATATATATATAGTTATTAAAATTTAATATATAGTATTAAATAATTATATTTATTATTATTATATAATTATTTTATTTGTACTATAATAATATATTACATACATTATAATAATATATATAAGTTAAGTAAATAACCTATATGACCATGTATGTTCCTAGGGGTCCCCCTAGGGACATACATGTGTTCCAATGGGTTGAAAGGGGTCATGCGATACCCCATGACCCCTTTTGACTCACTCTACAATAATATATGTTCCTAGGGGTCTTGGCATGCCTAGGGACACACATCTTGTGTTCCAATCAGTAGAAATTGGTCATAGATTATTGTATGATCCGTTTCGATCCATTACATGATAAGATATGTTCTTAGGGTTCCTAGGACCCCTACAAATATAAATTTTGTGTTCCAATAGGTGAAAAGGGGTCATAGATTATCCTATGATCCCTTCAACCTATTACATAACATATTTTTCTAGGTGTCATAGGACCCCTAGGAACATATGTTGTCATGTAATGGGTTGAAAAGAGCCATAGGGGATTCAATTACCCTTTTTTACCCTTTGGAACACATGTATGGAAGGAACATATATTGTTGAGTAATGGGTCGAAAGGGGGCATATGCTTTTGACCCATTAGACTATAACACACATGACCATAAGAGTCCTAGGACCCCTAGGAACATATATTGTCATGTAGTGGTTCAAAAGGGGTCATAAAATACCCTATGACCTCTTTTTACCCATTGGAATAAAAGCGATATGTCGCAAGAACATATGTTGTCATGTATTTGATTGAAATAGGTCATAGGTTATCCTATGATCCATTTTAACTCATTGAAACACACCATGCTTGTCTTTAGGGGTCCTAGGACCCATATGAACATATTTTGTCATGTAATAAGTTAAAAGGGGCCATAGGATATCCTTTAACCCTATTCGACACATTGGAATAAAACATGTATGTCCCTAGGGGTCCTAGGACCCCTAAGAACATATTTTATCATATAATGGGTTGAAAGGTGTCATGGGATACCCTACAACCCCTTTCTACCTATTCAAACACAACATGTATGTCTTTAGGACCCCTAGGAACATATATCATTGTGCAATTGGTCAAAAGTGGTCATAGGGTGTCCCATGATCTCTTTTGACCCATTAGAACACATCACGTATATCCATAGGAATCCTAGGACTCCTAGGGACATACATCATGTGGTTGAATGGGTTGAAAGGGTTCATAGGATACCTATGACCCCTTTTCACCCATTAAATGATTACATATGTTCATAGGGGTCTTAAGACCCTTAGGAACATACATCATGTCTTTGAATGAGTCAAAAGGGGTCATAAAGTAACATATAACCCTTTTTGACCCATTATATGACAATAGATGTTCCTAGGAGTCCTAGGATGCCTAGGGACATAAATCATGTGTTTGAAGAGGTTGAAAGGTGTCATCAAGTAGCCTATGACCCCTTTTGACTCATTAAATGATAACATGTGTTCCTAAGGGTGTTAGGTTCCCTAGGAACATATATAATGTGTTCAAATGAGTTGAAATGGTTTACAGAGTACCCTATGACCCCTTTTAGCATATTTCATGACAACATATATCCTTAGGGGTCCTAGGAGCCCTAGGGACCTATTAAATTTATTCAAATGGGTTGAAAGGGATCATATGATAACCTATGACATTTCATGACAACATATATCCCTAGGACCCCTAGGGTCCTATTTCATTGATTCAAATGGGTTAAAAGGGGTCATAGGATAACCTATGACCTCTTTCGATGCATTTGATGACATGTGTCCCTAGGGGCCCTAGGACACCTAGGAACCTATTTCATTCGTTCAAATGGGTTGAAAGGGTTCATTGAATAACCTATGATCAATTTTGACACATTTCATGACAACACATGTCTCTAGGGGTCCTAGGACACATAAGGACCTAATTCATTTATTTGAATCGGTCAAAAGGGTTTATAGGATAACCTATGACCCCTTGAACATATTTTATTATAAGATATGTCCCTAGAGGTCCTATGACCCCTAGGGACATATTATAAATGTTCATATGGGTCAAAAGGGGTCATAGGATAATCTATGACCCCTTTTCACTCATTTCATGACATGCCCCTAGGGATCTAGTATCTTGTCATGAAATGCATCAAAAGGGGTCATAGATTATCCTATGACCCCTTTTGACCCATTCGAAGAAATGAATCAAGTCCTAGGGACATATGTTATAATGAAATACATCAAAAGGGTTGCATGTAATCCTATGACCCCCTTGGACCCATTCAAACAAATGAAATAGGTATCTAGGGGTCATAAGACCCTTAAGGACATATGATGTCATGAAATGTGTCAAAAGGGGTCATATTATAATTGTTCATATGCATAAAACATTTTTAATGACAACATATGTCCCTAAGGGACCTAGGACTCCTAGGGACCTATTTCATTTGTTCGAATGGGTCAAAAGGGGTTTAGGATAACCTATGACCCCTTCCTATGCATTTCATAGTAACAAATATTCCTAGGGGTCCTATAGAACCCTAATTTATTTATTTGAATGGGTTGAAAGGGGTAATAGGATAACTTATGATCCCTTTTGAAAAATTTCATGACAAAATATGTCCCTAAGAGTCCAAGGATCCCTAGGTACCTATTTCATTTGTTTTAATGGGTTAAAAAGGGACATAGGATAATCTATCACCGCTTTTGACATATTAAATGACAACATATGTCCCTAACGAATCTATTTCATTTTTTCAAATGGATTGAAAGTGGTCGTAGGATAACCTATGACCCATTTCTACTGACTAGAGACCTATTTTATATGTTTGGATAAGTAGAAAGGGGTCATAGGTTATCCTACAACCACTTTCAACCCATTTGAATAAATGAAATAGGCCCCTAGGGGTCCTAGGTCCCTTAGGGACTTATGTTGTCATTAAATGTGTCAAAAATAGTCATAGGTTATCCTATGACCCCTTTCAACCCATTTAAACAAATGAAATAAGCCCCTAGGGGTCTTACAACCCTTAGGGACATATGTTGTCATAAAATTTATCAAAAGGGGTTATAGGATTTCAACCCTTTCAAATAAATGAATTAGGGCTCTAGGGGTCATATGACCCCTAGAGACATATGTTGTCATGAAATATATTGAAATGGACCATAGGTTATCCTATGACCCATTTTGATCAATTTGAACAAATGAAATAGGTCCCTAGGGTTACTAAAATCCCTAGGAACATATATTGTCATGAAATACATCAAAATGAGTTGAATATGTTATCATGTGATCCCTTTAAACCCATTTGAACAAATGAAATAGGTCCCCAAGACTCCTAGGGACATATGTTGTCGTGAAATCTATTGAAAGGGGCTGTGTGTTATCCTATGACCCTATTTGAATAAATGAATTAGATTCCTAGGGGTTCTAGATCACATATGTTGTATTGAAATCTATTGAGAAGGATCATAGGTTATTCTATGACCCCTTTTTTCCTATATGAACAAATGAAATATGTCGCTAGGGGTTATAGGACCCCTAGGGACATATATTGTCATGAAATGTGTTGAAAAGGGTCTTAGACTAACTTATGACCCCTTTCGACCCATTAAAGAATAAGATATGTTCATAGGGGTACCATGACTCCTAGAAAATACATCATGTGTTTGAATAGATTGAAAGGGGTCATAGGGTACTTTATGACACCTCTCAACCCATGATATGACAACATATGTTCCTAGGGGTAGGACCCTTAGGGACATACATCATGTGTTTGAATGGGTTAAATGGGGTCATAGCGAGAAAATGTGGAACATATATCATGTGTTCACATGAGTCAAAAGGGTTCATAGAGTATCCTATGACCCCTTTCAACCTGTTATACAACATATGTTCTTAGGGGTCGTAGGACACCTAGGGACATACATCATGAGTTTGAATTTATCAAAATGGGTAATAGAGTACCCTATGATCACTTTTGACCGACTAAATGATAACTATGTTACTAGGGGTCCTAAGACCCTTAGGAACATATATCATGTGTTTGAACAAGTCAAAAGGGTTCATAGAGTATGCTATGACCCCTTCCGACCCATTATATGACAACATATGTTCCTAAGTGTACCCATAGGGACATACATCGTGTGTTTGAATGAATCAAAAGGGGTCATACAGTATGCTATGACCCCTCTCCGCCCATTATATGACAACATATGTTATTTTGGGTCCTAGGACCCCTAGGAACATACATTATGTGTTTGAATGATTTGAATGAGGTTAAAGGGTGATTTATGATCCCTTTTGACCCATTAAATTAAAACATATGTTCTTAGGGATACTAAGAGTCCTAAGAACTTATATCATGTGATCAAATGAGTTGAAAGGGGTCATAGTGTATACTAGACCCATTTCAAGCCATTATATGACAACATTTGTTCATAGGGGTCCTATGACCCCTAGGAAAATATGTCATGATTTTGAATGGGTTGAAAAGGGTAATAGAGTACCCTATGACTATTTTTTACCCATTGAATGATAACATATGTCCCTTGGGTTCCTGAGACCCCTAGAAACATATATCATGTGTTTGAATGGATTGAAAAGCAGTCATAGGGTTTCCTATGACCCCTCTCAATCCATTATATGTCAACATATGTTCCTAGGGGTGTTAGGACCCGTAGGGACATAAATCATGTAGTTAAATGGGTCAAATGAGATCATATGGTCCCCTATGGATTCTTTTGACCCATTTAATGAGAACATAGATTTCAAGGGGTTCTAGGACCCTAGGAACATATATCATGTGTTCAAATGAGTCAAAAGTGGTCATAGAGCACCCTATGACCCGTTTCGATGCATTATATGTCAACATATGGTCTTAGGGGTACTAGGACACCTAGTTACATATTTCATGTGTTTGAATGGGTCGAATGGGGTCATAGGGTGCCCTATGACCCTTTTTGACCCATTAAATGAGAACATATTTTCCTAGGGATCTTAGGACTCCTAGCAACATATATGAGTGTTTGAATGAACCGAAAGGGGTCACAGAGTACCCTATGACCCCTTTCGACCTATAATATGACAAAATATGTTTTTAAGGGTCTTAGGATCCCTAAGGATATATAGCATGTGTTTGAATGGGTCAAATGGGGTCATAGAGTGTGTTGTATGATCCCTTTTGATCCATTAAATGAGAACATTCGTTCCAAGGGGTCTTATGACCCCTAGGAACATATACCATGTGTTTCAATGAGTTGAAAGGGGTTATAGAGTTCTATATGACCCTTAAGAACACTTAATGTCATTGAATGGGTAAAAAGGGGTGAGAGGGAATTTTAGGACCCCTTTTGAGCTATTAGATTACATTATTTATGTGGTTAGGGTGTTAGGAATTGACAAATCTAGAACAATATAAGAATCAACAGTTAAATGCAGAAAAAAAAAACCAAAAAAAAAACCATAAGAACATAGATAACATAGAAATTTAGTGTGGTTCACCCAAAACCTGGGCTATGTCCACCTACACATCCGTCCAACCTTTCTTATTATCCAATGATTACAGTACAAACCCTTACAGCTCAATCCTATCGCAAGAAGAACCTATCTCATTATACATCACATTATCTTTATCCCTAACCCTAAGCTATCTTATATGATATATTCCCTCTTTAGGGTTACAATAAGCCTATTTGAATAAAGCATGCTTAGTCACCCCAAAGAATAATGAAGTATATACAATACTTCTTTGATCAGTCACCACAAACTAACATAGGGGTGCTAGGACCCATAAGCACACATGTTTTGATTGAATGGGTCAAAGGGTGTTAAAGGGTACCTTATGACTCCTTTTGATCCTTTGGATCTATTATATGTATGATTAAGGGTCCTAAAGACTTTAAAAAAACATACTAAGGATCTTGAAAAGGGGTCACTGTATTATTAAAAAAATTGAAAAAATAATATATTTAATAAAAAAATTTAATTTTTGTTTGGAAAATTGGTGTCCAATTTGGGAATGGGTATCCAATTTGGGAACGAGTACCCAATATTATTTGATGAAACGAAAAATGATTTCTTCAGAACATTATCAGATTTCTAGCAATCTAGTGTCTATTAAATATGAGTTTAGTAACTAATTATTACTTATCTTCTAATGGAGTTAGCTACAAAGTGTTGATTGACACACTAATCAAAAAATATCTATAACTTTCAAATGACATAAGATTTTTAAATTTAAAAGACGTGTCACATTATATACTCTTCCTACTATAAGGTAAAAAAAGAAAAAATTGAATTAGTTAAAGTGGTCAGACATGTGAGTTTTTTATTCTCAAAATCTTATAGTACAAAATTCATAATTAATTCATTAATTTGAATAAAAATACCCAAAAATATGCATCACATCAAAGCATGGGTTTAATTCTTATATCTAGAATCTTATTAACAAATATTATCATTTGATTTTGATTAAGGTGGTCAGACATACACCTACCTCTTATTTTTGGCTTGAAATTTTTGTATTACTGAATTAAAAGCCAAAAATTTCACCAATAAAATTTTGTTTCTCTTTAGATAACACCTAGTATTTTAGAGTCTGCATTTAATTTCCTATAGATTATTTTGTTACAAATTTTGATATAATTTATATAACTACTTTAAAATTGTGTCTGAAGTTGAGATAACCCCGATTTGGTGTTTTTTCACTATCACTTAAGGGCATAGTATGGTTGACTATGATCTTGCACATACCCATCTACAAACAATGTTCCACCTTCTCCTATGAATGTCTACTTACCTATTCATAGATTTGATGAACAAATAAAATTTCCTATTGCATGCCACTAACTTCTTTAATGGGCAAATTTCATCATCATTTTTGTGCCTTGCCTTCTCTTTCTCTTATTCTTTCAACACCCCCCTTGAGATGATTCATCCACATTATTTGACCATTCTTGGTCCCTTGCGAGACTTCAGTTCCTTTTGATGTTTTCCTTGGTCTCCTCTTGACTTATTCCTATGTCTTTTGTACTTTCTCTTTACAACTCCTTTTGTTTGGCTCCCCCTTTGTTTTTCTTCTTTTGCCCTTCTCAACTTCTTTCCCTTTGAAAAAAATGACAAAGGCAACCATCTTCCCTTTTTATGTGACTTCTCCTATGGAGTAGTTCTTTTTTCTTATCAATCCACCATTAGATTTCTCCACTTCTTGATCCTGGATTGATGTTCGCCTATCTATTCTTAGTTCAAGTTGGATAGGGGTGAGACCCCTAAATCTTCTCTCAGATACTCAAAAGTATTATTTTTGAAGAAGCTTTGTGAAGATATCAAATAATTACTCCTTGGCTAGTACATATTCCAACCTGACCTCTTTTTCTTATACTTTTTCTCTTATAAAATGATACTTTATTGATATGTGTTTTGTCTTCCAGTGCATCACTAATTTTTTGGATATGTTAATTGCACTAGTGTTATCACAGTTGATAACTAGACATTCCTCCTTTTTCTCTTAAACTTCTTGAAGTATCTGTTTGATCCAAATTAAACTTGATTTTAACTCATTGTTGCAAAAACATATTTTGCTTCAGTAGTTGATCTTACAATATGTAGTTCTTCTTCTTGCTGGCACATGCAATTAGTCTCCCTCTAAGAAATAATACACCAAGGGTTGTACTCTTTCTATCATCTATGTTACCTTCCCATTGAGTATTAGTAAAGACATCGAGCTCACAAATTTCCTTGTGAGGATAGCATAGGCCATACTCTTCAGTAACTTTAAGAATTCTGAAGATCCTCTTTGTAGCTACCATGTATGACTCCTTTGGGTTGGATGAAACTTTGGCTACTATTCCAACTACCCATGCTATGCCTAGTATTTTGTGCACAACATATTGCAGTTTGCCAATCATAAATTGGTAAAGTGTGTCATTTACTTTAGTGCTCTTATCTTCCTTTGATAGCTTGAAATAGTCACCATTGGATTTCCCACCAGTTAAATTGCTTCATCAGTACCAAATTTATTCATTATTTTCTTCACATGCTATGTTTACTCTATAAAGATCCCTCCTTTTAGATGGGATACTTGAAGTCTAACGAAGAATTTTATTTCTCTGATCATGGTCATTATGAACTCTCTCTTCATGGCCTCAAAAACCTCAAGGCTTAGCTTATCATCTCCTCCAAAGATGTCATAATTTTTTTTTAGTAATAAAAAAACTTAGTTCCATTTCATGCTTCATGTATTAATTGCACTTGTCACTTGTTCTTATGAACCCGATATTTATCAAGTATGAGTGAAATCTCTTATACCATGCTTTGGGTGCCCATTTAAATCCATACAAGGATTTTCTTAGTCTACATACTTGATTTTTTCCTCATTCATTCTCAAATCCCTTAGGTTTCATAATGTACACTTCCTCTTCTAGATCTTTTTTTAGAAATATAAACTTTGCATCCATCTAGTACATTTTTTAATTTCTTGTAGGTTTCAAATGCTAAGAGTATTCTAACCCCTTATAGCCTAGCCACCGGTCTAGAGGTTTCTCTACAGTCTATTCCTTCTTATTGTGCACAGCCTTCACAAAAAATATATCCTTATTTTTTACCACCTCTCCATCCTCATCCATCTTGTTTTGGAACACTCATTTTGTACCAATGACATTATTGTCTCTTGGTTAGTTGACTGAGGTCCATGTATCATTATTTGTTAGTTGACTAAGGTCCATGTATCATTATTTGTTATTTGATCAATTCCCCGCCCGCCCGCCCTGCTTCCATGGCCTTTCTAGAGTCTTTATCTTATAGATCATCATATATATATCTTCTCTCTTTCCTTTCTCTTGGTCATCATCTAAAATCCTTGTCTCCAATGATCTAGTTAGTGGAGTGGTTCCTTCTCACATACTTTGTTAGAATCAGTTCCCCTTTAGGTACTTCTTATGTTTATCCTTCATGTTGAGCTTCTTCTTTTTGAGATGGTATAGCATATTGTACAACTACCCCTCTACTAGTATCCTCTCCATTATATCACTAAGTGGATTGTATTCAAATTTTTTGTAGTCTTCTAGTTATTTCTTTCTTTCTTCCACATTTTTCTTTGAGAACTCATCCACCCTTATGTTGGTAGAATCCACAATCTTGCTTGTCTAAAGGTTCATACGTGCTAGTATATTGTGCTTTTGGTAGAATATCCTAGAAAGATACCCTCATTACTTTTGGGATCAAAATTTCCTTGGTATTAATCTCTCTTGATGTAAAATTTGCTTCCAAATACCTTAAAATAAGTAGCAGATGGTATATGGCCAAACCATAGTTAATAAGTAGTTTTCTTTTTTCCCTTCTTCACTTGTACCCTATTCAAGGTGTATGAAGTTGTGCTTCCAACTTCTTGTTAGCATGAATGCTAATTATAATCCTATAGGAGAGTATCCTAGAATTGACGGACCTCTAAATCTTGGTTGTGTGTTGTATTCATGATAGTGTTTGTCATTGATGTCAACATATTGGTTATTCTGTGAAGAATGAAAAATAAGAAGAATTGTTTTTGGTTTCATGGGGATCAAGGAACTAAGTTGAACTTATATGGATATGGTATAACATTCTGCATAGTTTGGTGATGTTATGGTTAAGAGCACATGCAAAAATATGAAGATAGTACATAGTTATTCAAGATTTATTAAAGACAATGTTCAAACAAAGATCCTATGTAATAGCTAGTGATGTTTGGATTTTATCTCACAACTGATCTATAATCTGGTTATGTGGACTTGGGAAAAGGTAGAAGAAATGAAAAAGATACAGATTGTAAATGTAGTATTTTAAGATGGTCCTATATTATTCTTGTAAATTGAGAAAGCCTCAAGGTTGAATCAATAATTTTTTTTAGGACTTGGTATAAAGGGAAGATGTTTTCCTTGAGGTAGAGTGTGATTAAGTGAAGTATTTGTGTAATGAGAGTATTCAAAGTTGTATGTGAGATCCAATGAACCTAATATTGAATATCTTTTGATCAGTGAATTTTTTGGTGTAGTTGAGACATGATGAGTGAACAAAGAGATTGTATTTGGAAAAGAAGTTATTGTGGACAATTTTTTACTTGTATAATTTTGAAAAAGGATACTACTAAGACCAGTTAGGTATCAAGTTTGATGGTCTTTGCTTGAAGCTTTTTGGATAGTAGGTCCTTCTGTCTTCCAAAACTACCAGCACGGTTGGCACAACTCCTAACAATGTTGGAATCTCCTAGCAGGGATTCAGAGTCTCCTAATAGGGATTGATATGTACTTAACATATTTCATTGACTCCTAACATGGTCCATCCTCTTACAAGGAACTTACCTATTAATACATCATATTGTGGGTACCATCCCCACAAAGGTTTTCCCTCTGATCAAGGGTTTGCCTAGTAAAAAAAAATGATGTTATTTTTGTATGGTGATATTTGTATTGTTGTTACATCTACAATTTAAATGTTTTGAAATTAATAAGGATAATGAGAGGTATTTTAATTGCATAACTGATTCACCCACCCCTAGTTATTTTGGTGGACTTTATTTTCGAATGATTGGTATTAGAGCATCAAGTTCTTGAAGAAAAATCTTAACAACTTAAGGATATCTATGGTGTATTTTAGTAAAGAAAGTTAAAAGTTTTATATAGTTAACTATGATAGTTGGAAGGAGAAGATGAAGACACATTTTCTATGCATGTGTTTGAGATATTGGTTGATCACTACAAGTAAGAAGGATGTGGTTGATGAAGATAAGCTTAAGGCTTATAATGAACCTCAGAGAGAAAATTTTATGTGCAATGTTCTTGCTAGAGAAGCATTCTTGACAACTCTTCCTATAAACGAGTATAGCTAGGTAAAAAATTTAAAACTAGGTCATTAATTTTGGAAATCTTTGGAATCTACATTTGACAGTGATAAGCATGCTAGAAAGGTTAAAGTATAGAATTAGATATGTTTAATTCAAGATGTTGAGATGATGGAAGATGAATATGTAAAAGTTATTTTAAAAATATATAAGAGATTGTTGCAAAAATTAAGGGTTGTGATAGAACAAAAGATGAATGTGAAGTTATATGGAAAATATTGAATAGTTGGACACCTGCATACAAATAGACAACACAGATGATTAAACAAATTATTCCCTAGACACATAATTTCACAAGAGAAAATCTTCTTGGGAGATTGGAATTAGTTGAGATGTGGATGAAATAGACTCTAGAATTCCTTAGAATTGAGACTACTTTCAATACATTAAGTGTTAGACCTATGTTTACAAGAAGAACAAGTGGAGATTATGCTAGTAGCAATAGGGGAAAAATAGAAGAAGAAAAGAAGATCGAGGAAGCCCTTGCCTTTCTTATCAAGAGAGAACCTAAAGAAATGAAAATATTTAAATGTTGGACATGTGATGAGTACAGTCATTATTCTTCCAAGTTCCTTAAAAAAGTAAGTAAACTTAAGAAGAATCCTTATAAGCCAAGTAAGTATCTATTTGCTAATGATGATAAATTATATGGTTTTGTGATTTTTTTTTGAGTGAAAGTGATTATGAGAGTGATAAAATGGGATTCATTGCTATCAAAGAATAAGTCATGAAAAAGAAGAAGTTACAGAAGAAAGAGCATTAATATCACAATTTGAAAATAAACAATCTGATTGGATTATAGATAGTGGTTGTTCTCATCATATGACTAGAGATATGTACAAGTTCATTGAATTCAATAGCTATGATGGTGAAATTTTTAGAGTTGGAAATAATGCAACCTATCACATTAATGGAAATGATATATTACACTTGATGGAAAACTAACATTGATGCTACTGATTTTGTTGATGATTTGAAAAATAATCTTTTGAGTGTTGGATAGTTAGTGGACAAGGGATATATATTTAAATTCATAGGAACGACATCCATTATCAAAGATAAATATGGTAAGTTGATTGGTACTGGTACTAGGACAAGAGGTAAAAAATTTCAATTGAATCCTATTGAGATGGCATGCTTAGTTTCTTAGATGACATTTGGTTATGGCATAAGATATTTTTCCATATAAAATTTGATAACATTGAAGAGACCAATACTAAATTTTCTATTAGAGATTTTCCTAAGATTGTGAAGCCTACTAATGTGGTATGTAAGGAATGTGTTACGACAAAGTAGAAGAAAAGTTCATTTCCAAGAAAAGATGTTTATTACATCTATGAAGTTGGATATTGTACATATAAATTTGACTGGTCCCACAAGGACAAGATATTTCTATGGTGAAAGGTATTTTATGATTCATGTTGACAATTTTTCAAGAATGACGCATGTAGCATTTTTTAGAGAAAAAATTGAAGCACTTGGGAAGATTAAGTTATTTAAGAATAGAATAGAAAATTAATCTGGATAAATGATTAAATGTTTGAAATTTGATAGATGAGGAGAGTTTAATTTTAATGAGTTTAATAGTTTTTGTGAAGTGAATCCCATTAAAAGACATCTTTCAACCCCTAAGACACCTTAACAAAATGGTATAGCAAAGAGGTGAAATAGATCTATAACAGAAGCAACAAGAGCTATGATGTTTGGAAATAATGTGGAAAATATATTCTTTAGAGAAGTAGTAAATATAGTAGTCTACATTATTAACATATTACAAATCAAACAAGTGAATCATAAGACACCCTATTAATTGTGGTTTTGACATGCACCATCAGTTAAGTATTTTAGATGTAATGTTCCCATCTTTTATTTAATTAATTAAATTAATTATTGTATTACAAGGGAGAAGCTTCTAGAGTGTGTATTAATTATTGGAAAAGGGGAAGCCTCTAGTAATTTAATTTTCTAGAAGCACAATTAATTATGTATTGCAAGGGAGGAGTTTCTAGAGAGTGCATTAATTATTGGAAGGGGGAATCTTCTAGCACTTGCAATTATTTAATATGTGAATTCCTTCTAGAAGGGTGTAGGAAAAGTATAAATAGAGGTGGGAGAGTGATTGTTGAGCATCAGATGATTGTGAATTGCATTTGATAAAGCTTGGGGGTGGAGTTAGAGATTTGGTCTTGGAATTAGAGGACATTCATCCTCTCTTGTAAAATTCTAGACATCATTCCCTTGGTGTTTGGCCTTTGAAATACATTACTATGTATTTGATTTTATCATTTTGAGAAATAATATTATTTGAGCAACGGTTCAATCTTCAATTTGCATAAATTCCTTCTTGCTCATGTTATGTGGATTGAAACCTATGCAAAGACATTAAAATCACTTTCAATAGTTGGTTTAGTTCTTGGGAATTTCCAGGGTGCTCATTATAGTGGTATTAGAGCTATAAGTCATGCCATCTTGTAGAGGTCTTATAGGGAATTTGGGATGGCCGAATAGAGGGAAAAGTGTCTGACAAAATGTATATTAGTCTAGATTAAGAAAATGTAATGTTTAGGTTACTGAATACATTAGAGGAGTAGAATAGGTGAATGGAAATGATGCAATAGGAGCAGAATAGGAAAATGGATATGATGTTGCAGCTTATGGCTAGACAAATGGGCATCAATATTGACGATTTGTAGGTTGCTCCAGTGCAGGAGATAGTTGATTCCTTAGGTGGGATGGAGACACATATAGAGCCACCTAACTATGATTTTGGTGATGTGGGCATTTCAGTGGAGTCAGTAGATGTCAGTTTACAATCTAGTATTATTGATTCGTAGTTTGGTGTTGAGTCATGTGTGCAGAGTCAAGAGTTCACTTATGAAGCTTTTTCAGGGGATGGCGATGCAACAATAGTGGGATTAGGAGAATGCAAGGATACTGTCATATCAATAGCCACTTCTGTGTCAGTTGAACTATTTAACAAGGAGTTTAGTAGTATGCATAAAACTATTGATGTGTGTTCTAATGAAGGCACACATGTTGATGATTATGAGTTTTCATCAACTATAGATTCAGTTCAGTTTTCTATTGCGACAGTTAGTATTGTTCCTATGTCCATATATTTTGATGTGGCTATACCTATTATTCATACAATTGGCATGAGTGCATATGGTTTTCCTATAGCTACATCTTTTTCAATGCATGTTGGTGCTAATTTTATTAATGACTATATTACAAGGGAGAAGCTTCTAGAGTGTGTATTAATTATTGGAAAGAGGGAAGCCTCTAATAATTTCATTTTCTAGAAGCACAATTAATTATTGTATTGCAAAGGAGGAGTTTCTAGAGAGTGCATTAATTATTGGAAGGGGGAAGCTTCTAGTACTTGCAATTAATTAATATTTGATTTCCTTCTAGAAGGGTGTAGGAAAAGTATAAATAGAGGTGGGAGAGTGATTGTTGAGCATCAGATGATTATGAATTGTGTTTGATAAAAGCTTGGAGGTGTTAGTTACAGATTTGGTCTTGGCATTAGAGGACGTTCATCCTCTCTTGTAACATTCTAGATGTCATTCCCTTCAGGTTTGGCCTTTGGAATACATTTCTATGTATTGATTTAATCATTTTTAGAACTAATATTATTTCAGTAGCAGTTTAATCTTCAATTTGCATAAATTCCTTCTTGCTCATGTTATGTGGATTGAAACCTATGCAAAGACATTAAAATAGCTTTCAACAGTTGGTTTAGTTCTTGGGCATTTCCAAGGTACCCATTACAGTGGTATCAAAGCTTGCTTGTAAAGTGTTTCATGAAGTTATAATCGGTAGGTGCCCATTATAGTGGTATCAGAGCTTTCTTGCAAAGTGTTTCATGAAGTTATAATCGATAGGTTCCCATTACAGTGGTATCAGAGCTATAAGTCCTGCCATCCTATGGAGGTCTTATAGGGAATTTGGAACAACTAGATGGAGGGAAAAGTGTTTGACAAAATGTTCAGACGATTACTGGGTACATTAGAGGTGGGGTAGCATTTGCAATAGGAGAAAAATAGGCAAATGGATATGATGTCACAACTTATGGCTAGACAGATGGACATTAATATTGACAATATCTATGTTGCTCTAGTGCAGGAGGTAGTTGATTCCTCAAGTGGGATTGAGACACATATAGAGAAACCTAGCTATGATGTTGGTGATGTGGGCATTTCAGCAGAGTCAATAGATGTGGGTTTACAATCTAGTATTATTGATTCACAATCTAGTGTTGAGTCATGTGTGAAGAGTCAAGAGTTCACATATGAAGCTTTGTCAGGGGATGACAATGCAACAATAGTGTGATTAGGAGAATGCGAGGATACTCTCATATTAGTAGCCACTTTTGTGTAAGTTGAACCATCTAATGAGGAGTTAAGCAGTATGCATGCAATAGTTGATGTGTGTTCTAATAATGGTACACATGTTGATTATGAGTTTTCATCAACTATAGATTTGGTTTAGTTTTTTTTGCGGCAGTTAGTTTTGTTCCTATGTCCATATATTTTGATGCAACTACACCTATTGTTGATATAGTTAGCATGAGTGCATATGGCTTGCCTATAGCTATGTCTTCTTCAATACATGTTGGTCATGATTGAGATTCCAGTCCAATATAAATTATGTGGGTGGATATAGGGAAGAAAAGGTTTCATAGATCTTCTATGGAGTTGCTTTTTGATGACATTCTAAATTCTACATCATCATCACAAGTTTTGTGTGCTAGGATATAGGACATGTGGTTGGTCTTGATGATGTTGGTTTGCAATTGGTTTAATGTCCACAGGTATGTCATTTGGGATCTGGGTGGAGGTTGGAGTTCATTGTGTTGTTGGATTGCTTGAGGACAAGCAATTTCAAGGAGGGCGGATTGTATTGTCGCTATCTTTTATTAATTTAATTTAATTAATTATTGTATTACAAGGGAGAAGCTTCTAGAGTGTGTATTAATTATTGAAAATGGAGAAGCTTCTAGTAATTTACTTTTCTAGAAGCACAATTAATTATTGTATTGCGAGGGAGGAGTTTCTAGAGAGTGCATTAATTATTGGAAGGGGGAAGCCTCTAGTACTTGCAATTAATTAATATTTTTTTCCTTCTAGAAGGGTGTAGGAAAAGTATAAATAGAGGTGGGAGAGTGATTTTTGAGCATCGGATGATTATGAATTGCATTTGATAAAATCTTGGAGATGTGAGTTAGATATTTGGTCTTGGCATTCGAGAACGTTCATCCTCTCTTGTAACATTCTAGACGTCATTCCCTTGGGATTTGGCCTTTGGAATACATTGCTAGGTATTGATTTAATCATTTTGAGAACTAATATTATTTCAGTAGTGGTTTAATCTTCAATTTGCATAAATTCCTTCTTGCTCATGTTATGTGGATTGAAACCTATGCAAAGACGCAAAGACATTAAAATCACTCTCAGTAGTTGGTTTAGTTCTTGGGCATTTCCAGGGTGCCCATTACATTAGAATACTTTGAAGTAAGTGTTACATCAAAAGGGATGATGATATTAAAAAAAATTATTCAAGGAGCGATGAAGGCATGTTTCTTGATTACTCATTGAAAAGAAAACCTTATCAATGTTTGAATTGGAGAGATAAGAATATTATTGAGAGTGCAACTGTTAGAGTGGATAAAAATTTAGAATTAAGGAAAGAATACTTGATTATAATTCTGATGAAGAGACTAATGCAAGGATTGATCTAGAGAATGTTGAGTTGTTTTACAAGATTGACATTGGTTTTTAGAATGAGTTAGAAGTAGTGGAAGAAAGATAATAACCTAGGACTAAGCCTAGAGAAAAAATTAGAGTTGAACAAGTGACACCTAACAAGAATTTGACAAAGACTCATCCCGTCAATCATATTATTGGAAGAAATGATAAAGGAGTCATGGCAAGGAATAAGTTACACAAATACTTGTGTTAGATTTCAAAACTTTAACCTAAAAGTGCCAATGAAGCTAGTAAAGTCTTTTGGATTAAAGATATGAAAGAACTAGATCAGATTGAAAAGAATAACACTTGGGAATTGGTTCCTAGACCTAAGGATAAGAATGTTATTGGAAATAAGTGGGTATTTAGAAATAAGATGAATGATCAAGGTGAGACTGTGAGAAACAAATAAAGACTGGCATGTAAATTTTATTCACAATAGGAAGGTATTGATTATGAGGATTTTTTTATACTTGTTGCTAGACTAGAAGTGGTTCAAATGTTTTTAGCATTTGTAGCTAACAAGAAATAAAGTGCATCAAATGGATGTCAAATCAACATTTCTTAATGGTGAACCAAAAGAAGTATACATTTACCAACATGAAGGTTTTCCTTTGACATATGAAGGAGACATGTTTTGTATGTTAAAGAAAGCATTGTGTGGATTGAAACAAGCATCTAGAACTTGATATGTGATATTGGATAAGTATTTGTCAAAATTGGAATTTGCTAAAGGTAGTGAAGATAGTAATTTGTATTTGAAAGAGATTGACAATGGCTTACTAATTGTTGAAGTATTTGCGGATGATATAATCTTTGGAGGTGATGTTGAAGAAAGTGAAGCATTTACAAAAGAGATGAATAAAAAATATGAGATGAGTATGATTGGTGAGATGAATTATTTCTAGGGATTGCAGATTGTTCAAAACAAAAATGGTATCTTTATATCTCAAGTTAAGTATCTAAAAGATTTGTTGAAAATATTTGGTTTAGAGAGTTTTAAAATTGTTGGAACACCCTACATGTAAGTTGTCTAGAAAAGATGAAATGCCTACTATTAAATAGAAAAAGTATAGGTCTATGATTGGAGGATTGCAATATCTAACACACAATAGATCTGATATGGCTAAACTAGTTGGTATTGTAGAGAGATTTCAAGATGTTCCTAAAGAGTCACATTATGTAGTAGTGAATTTTTTTTTAGATATTTGAAGGGTGCACCTAATTTTGGATTATGGTATGAAAAATAAAATGACTTTACCTTATGTACATGCAATGATACTGATTGAGAAAAAAATTTGATGACATAAAAATTACAAGTGATGGAGCATTTTCCTTGGGACAAAGATTGTATTTCATAGAGTGTACACAAAAATACAGTATGTTGCAACAAAAAATAGTTGTAATCAAATCATTTGGATGAAAAAAATGTTGAAGGACATTGGAATTGAGTTTACATGGTCTATTATCATACATTGTGATAGCGCAAGTATAATGAGTATGTCAAATAATCTTGTTTTGCATTCAAAGACAAAGCATATATCTATTAAGTATCACTTTTTGAGTGAGAAGGTTGTAGAGAAAGAGATCATAATGGAATCTATAAGTGCAAAGGGGAGAATAGTAGACATATTTACAGAACCTTTTCCAAAGGATACATTTGAGTATATGAGTTGTATGCTTGGGGTTATGCCCCAGCCTATTTTTGAGTAGTTGATGTAGAGACTGCATTAGCGTAGTGGTAAAAGAGCAATATACTATATCTAGACTAGATGCTTGATGCTTCCTCTATGGGGGAGTATCTACATTTGAGATGAGTCATTAAGGACTCTTGGAAATTAGTATTTAATAGTGTCTTTGGACACTTGAGCTTATTGCATATCTTATGAAGTAAATTGACGTAATGATATATTTGTCATTGATGTCAACGGGGGAGAGTAGAACATGAAAAATATCCTTGTGTATTGATTAATATCAACGGGGAAGAGAAAAAACATAAAAAATTTCTTTGATATGTATGATTGAGTGCAAGATATATTGATGAAAAGGAGAAAATTTGATTGATGAAGTAGATTTGAAAAGAATATGGTTATAACAAAATGGGCATTCATGGACAACACAAATGGGCAGAAAATATAGGAGAGATATCTTTGGTATTAATGGAACTTAAATGTTTTTCATTTATGTTTTGATCAATGCCAAAGGGGAAGATTATTAGCATGACTACTAATGATATTCCTATTGTGGAGTATCCTAGCATCATTGGACCTCTAAATCTTGGCTGTGTGTTGCATTCATGATAGTGTTTGTCATTAATGTCAACATATTGGTTATTGCATGAAGACTGATAGAGAAGAAGACAATATTTAGTTTCACGAGGATATAGGAATGAATTTGAGCTTGTGCATACTTGGTATAATGTTCTTAAAGTCTTGTGATGCTATAGGTAAGAGTGAATGTGGAAATACGAAGACACTACATAGTTATTCAAGATTTATTAGAGCTAGTTTTTAGATAGAGCTCCTATGTAACACTTAGTGATGTTTACATTGTATCTCCTAATAGAGCTAGAATATGATTATGCAGATCTTGGAAAAGGTAGAAGGCATGATAAAGATGTGGTGTTCAAACCTGCACATCCTATTGAGCATCAAGTGGAGAATTATGAAGACTGTAAGCCAAAAATTGTTTGTAATTATGAAAATTGTAAATATGTAATATAACATGTAAATATAATATCTTAACATGGTCCTATATTATTATTGTAAATTTAGAAATCCTCAAGGGTGACTCAATATTTGTTTTAGGACTTGGCGTAAAGAAAAGATGTGTTCCTAGAGGTAGAGTGTGATGAAGTGAAGTATTTGTGTAATTCGAGTATGAAAACTTGTATGTGAGATCCAATGAACTTGATATTGAATATATTTTGATCAGAAAAGTGTTTGGTGCAATTGAGGCATGATGAGTGAACAAAGAGACTTTATTTGGCAAATAAGTTACTATGGACAGTTGTATACTTGTATTATTCTAAAAATGATAGTACTAAGGCCAATTAGATAGTGAGTTCAATGGTCTTTCCTTGAAGCTGTTTAGATAGTGGGTCCTTTGGTCTTCGACAACTCCTAACAAGGTTTGAATCTTCTAACATGAAATAAAATTCTCTGAACAAGGACTAATATATATTGAATGTATTTCATTGCTAATAGGATCCATACTCTTACGAGGAACTTATGTATTAGTAAATTATTTTGTGGGTACCATCTCCACCAAAGTTTTTCTTTTGATCAAGGGTTTTAGTACTTAAAAAATAATGTTTTATTGTGTATGGGTATCTTTCTATGGCTGTTGCATCTACTATTTACATGTTTTGGAATTAATAAGGATAATGAGTGTTGTTTCAATTGAATAGCTGATTCAACATCCACCACCCACCCCCCACACCCAATTTTCATAGTAGAATTTCTCTCCAATAAATCTATGCAACATTGTGATGGTTACATTTCATTTCTTCTTTCAAGAACACCATTCTGTTGATGTGTCTTAAGAGCTAACATTTGTCTTTTGATTTCATGTTCCTCGTAGTAATTTTCAAATTCTTGTGAGGTGAAATCACAACCTTGGTATGATCTCAAGAATTTCAATGCTTTACTAGTCTCCCTTTTCACTTTTTACTTCTAGACTTTGAACATGTAGAAATATTCTAATGTTTCTTTTAAGTAGATAGTCCACATCATTATAGAAAAATCATCAATAAATAACATAAACTACCTATCTCTAGATAAACTCTTTTTCCTCATGGGACCACACAAGTCAGCATGAACTAGATCTAGAACTTTTTTAGAAGGGAGTGAGTTGCTATAAAAACTAGAATTTGCCATCTTTCCTATTTGACAATCTTTACACATAACATTGTCTAGTTTGGTAATAGGGGGTAAACCCCTTACCCAATTTTTCCTTCATACTATGAGAATTCTCTTAAAATTCACATGGCATAGCCTTTTATGCCACAACTAACTATTATAATTTTTAGCTACCATACATGTATTGTCAAAAATATTGAGGTAGAAAAGATTATCTTTACTTTGTTCTCTTGCAATTATGATATTTCTTGTCCTAGCAAATATTATTCAAGACCATTTATTAAATTTAAACTTATAACCTTTATCCATTAGTTGGAAAATACTCAATAGGTTATATTTCAATCCTTTTTCTAGATATACATATCAATGATTAGTGGAGTCATTCAAGGATATAATACCCTTACCTATCACTATGCATGGTGAGTCATTTCCAAACTTTAGCATTCCTTCATCATAGGCCTCAACTTTTTGGAACTTGCTCCTGTCACTAGACATATGGCATGAAAAACATTATTTTGAATCTATGCAACATTATTTTGAATCATCAATACTCTAGCACAAACTATGATGATTATGTTTCTTCTTTCAACACCACCATTTTGGTGAGGTGTCCTAGGAGTTGACAATTGTATTTTGATTTCATGCTCCTCATAGTAATTTTCAAATTCTTGTGAGGGGAACTCACCTCCTTGGTCCAATCTCAAGAATTTTAATTCTCTACTAGTATCTCTTTCCACTTTTTCCTTGTAGACTTTGAACATGTAGAAAGCTTCTAACTTTTCTTTTAAGTAGATAGTCCACATTGTCCTAGAAAAATCATTAATAAATAACCTAAATTACCTATTTCTAGATAAAATATTTTTCCTCATGGGAATAGAAAAGTTATTATGAACTAGATCTAAACTTTTTTAGAAGTGAGTGACTTGTTATAAAAACTAGAACTTGCTAACTTTCCCAGTTGACAATGTTTACACATAACATTGTCTATTTTTGTAATAGGCAGTAAACCCCTTACCCAATTTTTACTTCCTACTTTGATATATCTTGTAAAATTCATATGACATAGCCTTTTATGCCACAATGAATTGTTATCATTTTTATCTACCATGCATGTATTGTCAAAAATATTGAGGTAGAAAAGATTATCTCTACTTTTTTCTCCTATAGCTATGTGTTTTCTTGTCTTATCAAATATTCTTCAAGACCATTTATTAAATTTAGAATTATATCCTTAATCCATTAGTTGGGATGCACTCAATAGGTTATATTTTAATCCTTCCGCTAGATATACATATTCAAAGGTAGTGGAATTATTTTGGTATATAATACCCTTACCTATCCTTGTGCATGGTGGGTTGTTTCCAAACTTCACCATGCCTCCATCATAGGCCTCAATGACATGGAACTTTCTCCATTCACTATACATATGGTGCAAGAAAAATCTATCTATTATCTAATTCTTGTGTATACCGGTATTGGTTATTAGGGCTCTTTCCACCATTTCTTCTATGATGGCAACAAAGGATACTTATCCTCATCCTCATCATTGGTTGACTATTCATTAGTCACACCTTCTTTGGAAATGTAATATCTCTTCCTTTTCTTCCCTTTGGATCTTTTCCATCTTTTACTAGTCTCCTTCTTCACTTTCTCTAAATATTTAGCATCATATTCTCCTACCTTCTTATAGTTAAAGAATTTTAATAGAAGCTTACTTTTGTACTTCAATTTTTTTTTTTACCATTCTTTTTATGAATAGATCCTCCAACTCTTCTTGTTCAAATTCTTTATCATACAATCTCCCTAGTTCTCTTCTATATCTGAATGTTCTTTCCCCCTCCCTTCCATTGCATTACAATGACTGCAACTAAGGATTTTATTTTAGTTTCAATTTTGGGTGGTTGACTATTGTCAAAGTTGATAAGTTCAAATGTCATGAGATTTTCTACCAAGGTATCAAGAGATACCTCCATCTTGTCTATTTTTCTTAGCTCTTGAGTGGATGACACCCTTATGGAATATTTGGGCTTTAGGGATTTTAATAACTTCCTTAAACACTCATCTTTGTATGTTATTCCTCATGATGCTCTGATGGCTACCATAGCATCCTTCACTCATTGTAGTAGGTCTCAATGTCTTCACCCTCTTGCATTCTCATGTCATCAAACTTTTCTCTTAGGCTTTTATATTTAGCCTTCATTATATTATTATCACCACTATAGATTATTTTTATCTTCTCCCACATATCTAGGTCTTCAACATCTTTGTACCTAGAGTAGGATAGGGTGCTTTCTAGAGAATCTATTTTGGTCATGTGTTTCTTTCTCCTTTAACTATTTTTATGAGTTGAATAGAAGATTCAACATATTTGACCTCTATATGGGTCTAGTAGGAATCACCAAGAGTTCTCAAGTGTAAACACATCTTTCTACACCATGCATTATAGTTTTCCTTGGAAAAAAATGGTGCATCTCTCTTAAAAATCTTGTTCTTTTCCTTAAGTTGTTAAACTTTTTAATTTAGAGGACCAATTGGATCTAATACCAACTATGAGTCCAAATTCTTATCAATATATTGTGGGAGGGTGGGGGGAGAATCAATATAATCACTAGTTTCAAATTTTCACCTTTTATTACACTCCATGTTAGTCTACAAATCTGTGGTGACTACAACTCAATCAGTCAAGATTAAGTTAAAAAAAAAAGGAAAATAAAAATAGAAACACACAACACAGTATATATCTCATGGAAACCTTGTTAGGGTTAAAACCACAATGTGTGATTCAATCCTAAAAAAGATTTCACTCTCCTAAAGTGCACCCAGTCAAGATCTTATCTTTGATGAAAGATTACAAAGACAGTATTAAGTTCCACCTAAGTAAGGGATTTTGATAAGACCTATTAGAGTCTTCCCATGTTTGGAGTAGCCTAGTTAAAGGATTTCTAAACGTAAGTTTGTGTCACCCTATCAAGGGATTTTGTACAAAAACCTTATTAGGTTCCACCTTTGATGGGATTTATTATTGTAGAGATTAATGAACAATAGGGAATTATCTGAGAAAGTAGCTACTACACTTATCTTGGAAATAGACCCTTCATCATCTCTTTTAACATGTTTGGAGCTATGTTCTTACTTTTCTTGGCTCTGTAACTTCAAACACAATTACTTGTGCACTTGGCTCTACTTTTTCTTGCACATCATCACACTTGTACCAATCTAGTTCGCTGGCTTCTCAACAAATTCACTAATTCCTATGTTGTGACTTCTCTCTATCACTTTTTTTCACACTTTGAGATTATTCATAGCTCAATTCTCTTAGATCTTAGGTTGATCACTCAATAATTTAACCTTTTTTCTTTTGACTCTCACTTCTTTTATACTTAACTTTTTCTTGTCTTTGAAGCCCCAATCCATGAATTCAAGATTTTAATTTTCATCCCTATTTCTAGCTTGACTTCCCATTGTAGTAGTGTGATACTCTTATTAGATGTAGTGTGTTCATATAGTAGTCACAGGTGTCATGTGTCCTCAATGGCTTGCTATTGTTGGAAATAATTGAAATTTAAATTCTTTTGATTATTCCTCAATATGTTAACCTATCAAAATTAAGTGCAATGATGAGTGCACTCCTACCCTCTTTGTGATGTGGAAGTCATGTGTATCTTGCTCCATTCTTTCCTTGTTGACTCAGCCAAGCCATCTTGTATGGTCAATGATCGATTTGACTTCTTATCTTCTTGGAATCCTTCTAATCATATTATCTTCTTTTAGCATACTTTCATCTAAGTGGATCTCCTCTATCATTGCCACTTATAGATCTACACTTTATCTTTATCCAACCCTTATGAACTAGAGTTGCACATCCTAAATCAACATGCCTTCCCAATTTTTTATCCCTACCAGCCTTAGTTCCTTTTTGTTTCTTGACGTTAATGATAACATCTTTGATAATTGAGTCCAGCAGTATGTCTATTGGTCAATCTTTGAGATTAATACCAGTTATGCCAATAGATCTATATAAAAAACCTCCTTTTCCTAAACAGATCCAATATAGTGTTCATAATCACTTCACTTCATCTCCAATCTTCTACATTAGTTGCACCTTCACACTTGCTTCCATATAAAAATAAAACCACAATTCTTTCTCCTTTATCAAATGTATAATGTTCTTTAAAACCCTAAACATTCCACCACCTTAAACTTTCCCTTAAAAGTTATAATTTGAAATTCAAATGGATTGACCACATACCACAGACCCAAACATATATCTGAATACACATAAAACAATTCCTATATCTTATTATCCCATAATTAGGTCTACATTTGAATTCATAAAGAAAAATAAACATGTTTGGACAAACAAACCTTATTCTATAATCTTCATGACATTCTTACATCAATCAAGGAATTCTAGACCATCATCTCCAAACATTAAGACACATCACTATATTGTGTCTAGCTCTACCAAATTCACCAAATCTTTTACACTAGTCACCAATCCTTGATCTATCATTAGTAGGTCAAGAATAAAAAAACTTTGTTCATTTTTAAAAATCTCTACAATTCACGGTCACAAATCATTTGACTGACCCACTTAACTCTTTAGAGATCTAATAAAACAACCAAATTGCCTATTCCTTATCACTAACTATTCTAGTAGTAGAGCTCACACAAACCTTTACATCAGGAGTAGTGGTCATACATTTGATTGGAAGAGACACCCCTAAGTCCCCTATAAAGATAGAAACCATTAACACTCACTACCATACCCTATTCATCACATCTATACTTAGAAATATGCTAGGAACACTAGGTCAAGGCTTGAAACCAATGAAAACACAATATGAGATCACCATGCAACCAAATCTATATCATGACTAATCCAAAAACTACATTTCATAATTTCATTAGTCACACAAAAAATTATGTTTTAAATACCTCCCTATATGCACCTCTACATTGTCATTTAAATTAATATATTCTCCTTAATCCATAATCCTTTTAGAATGGTTTAGAACAACCAAGAGGGGGTGAATCAGTTATCCTCAGGTTTAGACATACTAATTAAACTATTAATCACTTCTAATACTTTAGATCTAAACATTTAGTAACTTGGTCTCTATAGAAAATAATCAGACTTGTAGTCAGCTATTCTAATAGTAAAAAACTTACAAAATGAAAAATATTAATAGTAAAAGATCTCAGAAACTATCGAAACAAGTATGGAACTAGGATTGAATGTAGAAATCTAATATGAGAAAAAGAACCAGTATCATGTCACCAATTTTTCACTCTTTTGAAGTGATCTTTGTTAGGAGCTAACCCCATTGAAGGTTACAAAACACATTGTTTAATGTGACTTTGCTAAATAATTTAATCACCCTATTAGGAGTGGCCTTGTTAGAGGGCTTAACAATATTCCATTAGAAGTTCATCTTGATTTAAAGATATACTTATGACTATTAGGTCAATCTTGATTAAAGGATTTCAACATTGATACAATGATTAGAATGTAACAACAGGTCGATCTAAATACAACTCACTTTTCAAATAACTATATTTGGTTAGCGCTCGGTCAACTCTAACATCACTTGACATAAAATTATAGCTCCATAAACTACTTTCTCTTTTTCTTAGTGAAGCCTATTCATTTGGTATTCTATTGATTACATCTTCTAGGCTTGAGTATGACTATCTTATTCACTTAGGTTATGGTTAAACAATCATATTATCTTGTCAAATTCTTACTAATCAAGTATCCATTTTAGTTCCTCATAACTCAACCTTTCCTTGAGGTCCTTTTGTTATGTTTTTATTCTCTAATCCTTTTCATCAATCATCTTGATATGACACTCTACTCAGATAGAAACTATCTTACCAATAAACTTTGACATCAATGACAACATAACAATTGTTCCAATTTTAGTTTCCAACAATCTCCCTCTTTGGCATTGATGGAAACAACTCTAGTTACCATGTAATCCAAAAAATATTATTTCTTAGAGCACCCTCCTTTATGTTCAGTATCACATCATCATTAATATCCTTAGTTTAATTCTAGTTCTCATCCATGGAGCTCTAATATGCAACACATAAACTAGCTTTATCATATGAGATCATGAAACCTATCAACTTCCTCTTGTATTGCTGGAAACACCATTCACTAATTAATACATTCCCCCTATTCACAACATCTCTTATTATTTTAATCTTAACTTTTCATAAATATCTCCCTCTACATATGATAACTATATATTATCTCACTCTTTGAAAATAATGCAAAAGACACTTCATCTTTCTCATACATCTTTACCATGTAGATATGTTCATGTCAGTACTTATGAAAACTCTCTAGACATCTAACTACCATATTTCCAATAATCTCCCCCTTTGGCATTGATGGCAACATTTGGGAAAATTGACTAAGTCCCAAAATGATGCCATACAAAATAAAAGTAAATACACAAAAATTACCTTCAAAATAGAAGCTATTTTATTCATGTTTTGATGGATCATTACATTATTTATCACTCCTTACAATGATATATATATATATACAATGATACATAAGTGTACTGCCCCTTACACACACACACACACACACACACACACACACACACATCTCCTGCATATACAATTTTCCTTGCATATACTTCTCCCTGTTTGACATCAATGGAAAAGGTGTCAAAAATTGTATACAAAAATTGTGTGGCCTTCTATTGATCAACTTGATATTCTAGAAAAATAGTTTGTATAGACAAGTTTTAGTCACTCAACTTCTTTCTTCAAGTTCTCCTTGACTATATAAGAGATATAGATGAGTGTGCAAAGTGCATATGATTCCACTTCTACTACGCTCAAGTCAGCACAGGAAAATTTACCATAGGGGGCCTTAGCTGCAAAACACTCCTCCAATTGCCTCTGCAAAATGTTGATCTTGGGTGACAAAACATTTCTAAGAGTAGAGAACCTTTTTATTAACTTTCCTTACTATTCTTTATGTCTTTGATTGCATTGTGAATCTTCTCCACTTTAGTTCCAAAATATTCAATGCTGGTCTCAGGTAACTGTGACCTTGTATGAGTGTATGGAGCTCACTCATTTGACCCTTGATCGGATTCTCAAAATCTGATAGGTAATTGTATGATAGTGCACATTGTCCATACAACTTCTTACCTTCATCAATATACTTTCTCAATTCCTTGATGCATACATCTAATGACTTTATGTCATTTCTCATATTTGTCCATACTATATCAAATAGTGATGCATCATGCTTGACTTGCACTTGTATTGAAGAACCTTTAGAACTTTGGACAAGGTTGTGAATTCTTCATCAAAAGACTTCACCAATTTCTTTGCCTTTGACTACAAATCTGGATCTATGGCACTTTTCTGAACTATCTTTTGTATCCTACTCAAGATTTCTAATAATGTCTTCTCCAAATATTTAACTAATTTATTCTTTTGGAGAAATTTTCTCAAAGAACCTACCAGTCCTTTTTGATATCATCATAATCATCCAACAATACTACCATTGCTACTGGAGTTGTTGTAGGAATCAATGTAACTACTTTTAGTTCTCTTCTCTTATTCTATTCTTCCTTTCTCAACTTCATTTTGTTTCTCCTCTTCTTCCTTTGATTCTTCTTCTACTTTCTTCCTTTCCTCTTCCTCTTGTTTCTTCTTCCTTTCCTCTTCTTTCCTCTTCTTTTCTTCTCTTTGTTTCTTTTCCACAAATTTTCTTACTTCATCTCTTTTCCTTTTTACTTATTTCTTCATTTCTTATTCTTCCTTCTTCTTTTCTCTTTTTTTATCTTCTTTTCTCTTTGCCTCTAATTTCTTCCTTTCCTCTTCTTCATCTTCTTCATCATAGATTGTATAGGGAGTAATATTGCCAACAATTAATGTTCCATAAGCTATAAAAGGGTACTCTTTTGCATATACTATTATGTGTGTACTATCCACTTTCATGGATTCAGTACCCATAATTATGTGAGGTGGTGATGGTGCTTGTTGTGTCTCTTTAGCTTGTTTTTCATCACCACTGGGAGTACTAGGTTCCACATAGACTAGACTATCGGGTTGTGGCTATGCACTTTCCTCAGGCATAGAAGTCATATATTTTACTATGGATTCTTTTATTTCCTTCTTAACCTCCTCATAATTGCCTCCTATCAGAGGAATTTCTCTTTTTTTGTTCCTCAACAAAGGTTCAATACCTTTAAAAGTTCTATCCAAGTCTTCCCTAGTGTTTACTTCACACAATTTATTAATCATGTTCTCTCTCAACTTTGTGTCTTCTTCTCCCATCTTTTCTTCCTATTTAGTAACCTATTAAATAGGGTTTCTAGGAGCTTGTTCTGAATTTTATTTAACCTCTTGTTCCTCAAGATCATATTCCTTACTAAGATCATATTCCTTACTAAGGCATTCTATAGTTGCCTCCTATCCATATTGTTATACAGGCTATGATAACTATTTAATTGTACAAAATTACCATCATTAATTATTTGCATGTTTAGATTCTCTACCATTGGCTTCCATGCCTTCTTGCCTACTGGTGTTCTTCCTTCTTGTGCTACTTGTTCAACTAACCTGTCCTCAGTTTCATCCTTCGATTTCCCTGAATCACTAATTTGTAATATTTTTCTCCTTTTTCCATGTCCACTAGTAGTTTTCTTGGCTCTTTTCTTAGTAGATGGTATAGATTCTTTTTTTACTTTCACCAATCTCTTAGACTTCCTCTATGCAATAGGTGTGATATCCTTTGATTGCTTCTTAGGTATTTGTGATTTAACTATTTGCTCTTGCGCAATTACTACATAGGGTGCTTGTGCACTAGGTTTTGCAATTGTTACACCTTTAGATGGTGCTACAAAAACAATTGGTGTTTCTGCTATCACCTTAGTCTATCCACTAACTTTCATTTCTAGTGCAATACTTTTGACCTCATTAAAACCCTCTTAATTCATGCCTGGTTCCTTAATGATAGAATCTATTTTCTTCTCCACATTTTTCTTAATTTCCTTGCTATGAAGTTCTAAATGAACTTCCCTTACCTTTTCTTCATATGTACCCCATCTAGGGTATTCCATGTCCTTTTGTGACTTTGCATACCCTTCTATGAGTTTTGCACTCATTTCATATACTATGGGCTTAGTAAATTTCACCCTAGGTTCAATTGCTTCCATACATGTATTGTCAGTCTCTACCATGAAACATAATTCATTTATCTACTTCTCCACCATGGAGGGAGGCATTCTATACCTCTACTTCATCTTAGTCTAAAATTTCTTCAACATTCTATCAATGTCACTACCTCTAATATTCTCCAATTTGGCCTTATAACACTATGTTACCGTCTTCATATAACATTCATCACTTTGCCAACTAGTTATACTACGGAATTTCTTGGTTTCATAGAAGAATATATGTGTTAGCAAAGAATCAAACCTAAACATTGCATTCTTAGTCTTCTTTAGCTTTGCAATGTTGTCCAATAACCAAGTTTTGACTATCTCACATAAGTTTACTTTCGTTCTCTCAATTGCAATTACATAGGTTGTATGCATAAATCCTGCTAGTACTAAGTTAACCCTTTAACTATGGTTAAACTTGTATCCTAAAATTTTACTTAATACCTTGGCTCCTTTGTCCCAACTCATGCTCACCTTCATGTTACTTTTATCAAATCTAGTATACAGGTTTGTCTCAACTAACTTCCTTACATTTCTGTCATTCACTGGGTTGTATCCCTCATTTCTCATACCTGTGAACTTGTGAATTAGATCATTGTCAATTGGGAGTGGAACATCACCTATCCAAAACATCTCATCATGAACTCTACTCAGAATGATTCTAGTCCACTAATGATTGTCAAATTTTGTGTAGAACATATAATTCACCAGGTTTAAGTCATTTATGTATGCGTACTCAGATTTTAGGGTTAGGTCATTATTACACATGATTCCCAAGTCCTTGTGTATGCCCTCATCTCCAATGCTTTCAATCTTATAATGAATATAACTTTGAACATCCTCTACATGAAGAACACTTGTCGAGATTTGTGAAAACACTCCTAATGGATCATCCATAAAAGAAACAAAAGAATATTTCTTGAACTTATATATTGACGTATCACTAACATCATATACTATTTGAGCTGCCATAATTATCAACTGTATATGCTAGAAATTCAATTCAAGCTTCGTAAAGTACCTCAAAATATTACATTTAGGGCTTTTGCAACTTCACACTTCAAAATCCTTTCTTGGGACTTGAAATCACAATTAAATCACTCTCAAGTTGCTCTAAACACTTTGCATGATCAAATGGTACTCACAATCTTGGTCACAATCTTTAAATTGCTTCAAAAATTACTTTGCATTAAATGCACATCTACCTAATATTCAAATACTATCATTGATTACTAGTAAACTTGTTTTTTGTCATACATTTTCTTGCAATCATATCTAAGCTTACACACTCAACCTTAGCTTCCTCGCTATGTCTTCTACACATTGTTAACTACACAACTTCTCATTCACATTCTAACATCAGTTTTGATTAAATGATCTTCTATCTCTACTAAAACTGCTTAATTCATTTAGGATGAGTCACAAACAATTTCTAACTTCAATTTCCCTTCAAGTGCATCAAAATATTGTTCTTCCAAAATTGTATAAGAACTCTTTGGATTACAAGATTTTAAAAATGCTTCTTTGAGTTCATAAACATGTTCTTTGAATTCTTCCTTTCGACTATTGTCACTTCCATTATCATTCCTTCTATCATTTCTATTATTATTTCTTTTATGATTAAAATTCTTGGTTAAGTTCCTTCTGTCCATTTTGCAAAATCTTGTTGTGTGTCTAGAGTTATTGCATAATTGACATATATGTGCATTCCTCCTCTGATTGGTTCCATTCTGACTATCAACTACTCTATAATTCCTTGCAATATGTCCAAGGTTGTTACACTTGTAACATAAAAACTATTTCTTTTCACCATTGGGTCTTTCACTATCATGGATCTACTCTAGGATCTTCCTCTATCATTACTTGTAGGTTTAGTATACCTAAAAATTCTACTATTCCCATTATTACCATCAAATTTAGGTTTCTTAAATTTGACTGCTTTATGTCCATAACCATGACAATTATAACAATAGAAATTAGTAATAGGCTTAAAAGACTTCCCTATGTAATCACTCTTCATATGACCAACTACACTGCATATGAAACATTTACCTCTGAATTCATGTCTAACTTCCTTGGATGACTCAACATTCTTAGTTTGATCAACTTGCTCTATTATCTTAGGTTCATCATATTTCTCAAAGAAATCAACTATCTCAACTCCTTTAGATGACTCAATCTTATTATGATCATCTTCTTTAAGGGTTTCTACAACTAGATTTGGTCCTTTCCTAATTTCAGTTCTCTTGGTTGACTTTTCTCCAATAAGATATCCAAGACCTATTTTTTCATAAGAGGGTCTTTGAAAAAGTATACGCTCATCAATTTTATCACTACTTGTATAATGTTTCTCTAACCATTGATTATCCTATGTCAACTTCTATTTCACAATAGTGTTGTATTTTTCTAACTTTGTGGTTCTAGCTTGATAGATTCTAATTCAGATGTTAGTTGACTAAACTAAGATCTAAGGTTTGCATTCTCAGATTTCACATTAGGTTCATTCTTATTGTCATTTTCCTTAAGAATCAAGTTAAGTTCAACAATTTTCAACTCATGTTTCAAAATCTCATTTTATTTCTTGAGATTTCCTACTTCATCATTGTCACTAGTCTGCACATTTGATTCTCTCCTAGATTTCAGATTATCAATCTTGTCTATCAATTTTCCAATGTAAACTTTCACATCTTCATACCTATATTTTAGGTTATCTCTTTCTTCTATAAGAAGGTCAAAATTTTCAAGAAATTCTTCAAGATTTCTTTTTAAATTTTCCATATTGTTGAGTTGTTGTTTTGCACGATGCTTAACGACAAGAGTCCTTTCAAACTCCTCTCTTGAAAATCTAATCTGGGATCAACTCCAAGGTTTTGGATGATCTTGCGACCTATTGGAATCTGCTCAATTGAAGATAAACGTATTTGTTCACAGGGAGGCCCTTGCTGGTTCCAACCAATTCAGATAAGACATTTTATTTGCTATTTTGAAAAGTAACCACAAAAGAGATATATTTTTGTTATTTTCTATTTTATAATGAATCCAATCTACTAATGCAACTATATGAAGTGCTAATTTAACCAAGTGTTAGGAAAACAAATAACAAGGAAAAAGTAATGAGAGATGAAAAATAAATTGAAAGGGAAATTCCTAATGGACATAAACCACAATAACAACATGTTTGTGAGTTAAATCATTGAAAAGATCAAGTAGGAAACCAATGAAAGTAGGAGCATCACTTCCTCAATTCCACTAATGTAATTATCAATGGGAACTTAATAATAACTGAAAGACATTTCAATTCTCACCGAATCACAAGGCCACAGAAAGTGCGCTCATGCAAGACAAGAAGCTATGCAGGAACAAAAAAGGTGATCTTTTCTTCAACTCAGTACATCAGTTAAATTCGTTAACATGAAGCAAACACCAGAACTAAAATATTGCACAGTAAAATCATCAAAACAAAACCATTGGCTACATTATTATTCATGAACAAGAATTTAAAAAATAACATACTCTAACATGAATAACTACACTCAGAATGAGAGCACTAATATCATATATTATTGCATCAAAATAATGACTTGGAGCACATATTACAACCATGTATTTATAAGAAGTGATCTTCTCTTTTTGTGTTGAGAGTGAGAGTTCTTAGAATAGAAACATATGCTTGAAACTAATAAAAAAAAATCTAATTATATTCAAACTGACTCTCTAAATGGTTCTAAGTAGGTCTTCACCCTTATTTATATAAATTAATGGGTGCATGAAACTTTACAAGAATTAAAACAAAGAAAGAACCACTAGATAAGAAGAAATAAACTGCAAGATGATTTGAGAGTCATTGGAAGCTCTAAAAATGGAAGCTTGACCTTCTCTGGGCATTTCAAGGAGTTTAATTGCCATCAGAATGCATTTCTAGTTCATGGAAAGCTCTAAATTAGTAACTGGCAGTTAACTATCAACACACTCTTCTTCAAAATTGCTAGCACACTTCTGAAAATAGTGCACTTGTGCACCTTGCACACCTTGATGACAGGTTTCAAAAATCCAAAAAATTTTGAAGTGTCAAAAATGAATTTCTAGCTTATGGATTTTGTATCGCTTTATACCAGAGTGATGTCTAGATGTTTTCTCTTTAATTTCTCTATATTCTCTACTACTTTGGAAGCTTTTGGACAATACAATGCTTTATACTTATCTTTAACTATCTACTGGGAATTACTAACCCCCATACAGGTCTTCACCAAATCCTCTACTTTAGTGTCTAGTTCCAACAATACCTCTTTAGTCCTAAATGCTTACCCAATATCTTCATTAGGAAAAGCATCCTCAAAAGTTCTTCAAAATTGTTGGACAATTGATTGCACTAACTTGAGCTTTAGTTTTGACACATCTTCAAAAATGTCAAGGGCAGCAACATCGTAGTACTTCTCTATTACCAAAATTTTCTCTTGGGTCTGGTCTCTTAACCTCTAAATATCTTCATGAAGTCCTTCCATGACCTTATTATCAAAAATTATCTTCTTAATCCAATCTTTGAGCTTATCAAGCTCTTCCACTATATACACCTCCATGAGTGTACAATACCTTTGACCCTTTATTGCTGAAAAAATTTGTAGGTCTTTCACCCAGGTATGTACCTCACCCATTAACTCAAAATCCTAGTTTAGTATGGACATCAATTTATCTCAACTTGACTCTATGTAATGCAACAGGTTCAAGTTCCCCTGTATTATTTGTACACCCTTTTGTTGAAATTTGTCATGCCATTACTGACATGCTCCCAAACATGAATCCATATGAATTGTCCCATTTTCCTTCCTCTCTAATGTAGCAAAAAGAGTGGTTTCCAGATGATCCGGGTGTATAAGGCACATTATTCCATGTAGATAGCCTCACATAATCTCATTTTGCTTCCTTAGCATTAACAACTCTGACTCATTTCTGTCCATATGCTTGAACACCTCTTTTATGCTCGTAGTAATTAGTACTTTGGTGGTGTTTACTCTGGGCTTTCCTAATAGGACCTCCTTGATTTGGTAATCACTATGAGTCAAATCCTTGATGTCAACATGTGGAGGAGGGATGTCTATATGTGCAAGGAAGTCTTGATCTTGATTCTTCATGATGAAGACCAATGATCATGCATCATCCTTAGGTGGCTTAGGCTTCTTGAAGGCTCTTACTAGCTCCTCCTTTCCCTCCTTAGTAGTTACATTCAGCTGCCTCTTGTGTCGAGTCATTACCATCCTCTTCAGCCAAGCAAGTGTAGTGCCCATTAGAGATATATATTTGACTTAAAGGGAATTTACACTATAGGTCCCTTTCCCTTATTAGTCCTCTATGGAGTCTTTTCCCATTGAGAAAGATCACTGGTTTGAGCGTGTGTGTTTTGGTCTAAGGTACTTCCCTTGATATCAAGAGGCATTTGTTTAGGTTCCTTGTGTATTTTCCCCTCGTCTAATACTTCATTAGCTTACATTTTTTGAGGTTCATCTTCCTCCAGTGCTTGTTCTTTTTCTTTAGTAGATGGAGGAAGTGGTGTCACAAATACTTTGTCCATAAATGACAGATTCTAAGACGGTAGTGGGGGTAGGCCCAAAGGTCCTTGAGACAGAGGTGGTAATTGATTCTAGTCCTCTCCTAGGGATTGATTCATTTGAGTATACTGTATCTTCTCCCCTACCATCTTGATGGATATTGGCATGAAATCAAAATCTGATAAATCAAAAGCATTTATCCCTTAACCCTGCATATCCATGATCCACTACTATTGCTCATCCTTAGAAGTTGTAACTTGAATAAGTTCTTTTTGTATTGGATAGTGGCATTAGAGTGGAACTCCTTCTTTCCTCTTCCAATTCCTTGGTTGATTGAGTCCTACAACTCAAGGGAACATTATCAAGTTGCTCCTCCTCTTTTTGTTCAACTTCAGGAATTGTTTCAGGAGCTTGTGGAGGAGGAGTATCCTTTTTCTTTAGTTTTATCCTATGTGACCCTGCCGTAGTGGACTCAATACTTGTCTTCTATGATGTTGAGGGAGAGGCTTCTTCCTCTTGACCTATTGGTGGCACCCTCTGTTCTTCCTCTTGGTCTGGCTCCTTCTCCTATCTTGATGGAGGCACTTGCTCTGTCATACCTAGTCTACCAGCTCATCTTGATGCTTTTCTTGTTCAAGACATCATTGCAGTTGTTGAGGTGGCTAGGCCTAGTGTGTTTTTTCTCTACCCTTTTTACTCTCTTCCTTTTATACTTCCTTTTATCCAACCTAAAGTACTCAACCTCCATCCCATGTTGATATATTGTTTCCAACCTCACTATGGCTTAGCAGGGAAGGTTGATACTATGACATTTGCACATTTACCCCTAGCTGGGCATGCTATAGCTTGAAGAGGAATAACTTGGGGAACTGGATCAAGTTTGAATGCTTTCTTGATCCATTCCCTTGTTAGCTAGACAATATGTTAGGCTTTGTTGTTGATGTTTATATTCTCATTCCTGGCAATTTTTGCAGTCATTATGGGTTTGTCATATATCTTATCCCTATTGTATAGTGGGTCTAAGACATCTTTTGTGTCTTTCTCAAAAACCTTCAATGGGATCTACTTTTTGAGCACCTTTTCTTCTAAATATAGAGTCATCCTACAATAGTCAAATCATACTAATCTATGTTATTCATTTAGTGGTCTTGTAGTGCATTCTTGTGTACGAACTACATCCCTGCTAGATGTTGTACCTTTCTAATATTATTAGAGTATGGACAAGGAGAGTTGTACTCTTCTAAGGGATCTTGATCACATTCTACATCAAATGTCATTATATCCTACTTCCATTTGACCTTGAACGAACCTATAGTGATTTCCAAAAAAATGAGCCTATTAGAAAGATATCTTAAGAGCTTCATTAGGTTCACCTGTGTGCCAGCTACCCTTAGATATGTGAATATTTTTAATTGGATGTAGTAGGCACCAATTTATGTGTTTCTAGCTGCTGGCTCTACTTAATTTTTTTTTAGCAGAAACACTCTCTATGAATTGGATGATTGTGAATAGAAAACTGTCATTCACTATCTTGTATTCCTTGGTTTGATCTAAAAGCTTCTTCTTTACTAGCTAAGGGTATACCACATAGGGTATACCCCTTTTGTAAAGTCCTAGGTAGTCAGTTGTCCTAGTTGCTAGTAATTACACCATGTACACTATCATATAAAATCTTGGATCAGATTTTGTCTACCAATTGTTCATGTAGATTATCACTAAGGATAGTAGCCCAATCCATTGACATCTTGGCCATCCTAATGGTCTCTATGAAGTGCACCATCTAGATATTAAGATTTCCAACCACTGGTAAGCCCATGACTATGCTCAAGAGCACTATGGCATATCTAATATCATCCTTCATTTAACCTAGATTCATGTCTACCTTTCCGACTCTGTGGCCTATTGGTGTTCTGTCTATTAGGAAGGAAGATTGAATTATTTCTTTGGATTTATTTTCATTCTCCCTACACCATATTTCTACCTAGTCATACGTCATCTTTATGTATTGATCCACCCTTGGGAGATGAAACACCTTCATAATATTACTCTATTTGAGATCTAGAACTATCTCCCTTGTGAAAGACTTTACAACCTTTTCCTTAGGCATATAATGTTCTTGCAAGGCCATTATATATATATAGGATTGTACAAAAGTTAGATGTGATATTGCATTTACCAACCTTGACCTGATCATAGCTGATACCACTATAGATATTTCTTTAGGCTTACTGCATATAGTGATGGATGCATTATATTCAATATGTCTAAGCTTCGTGTCTCTAATTTCTGCATGTCCATCTTGAAAGAGAGATTTATTTGGTGTACCTTGGTATTTGAAGACAACATGCTTAAGAGAAATCTTTTCTTCCATTGAGGATGATGATGATGCCATTATATCTGCATAAAAGAGAAGAAATTAGTCTAGGAAGATACAAATAAACATGAACACAAACCCTAATTTGTCAAAAAACCTAACCCAAATCACTAGAATAGAGGAAAACCAGTCCAATCCCCTTAGTAGCCTTAGAATGCAAAATAACGCACCCTTCACACCTTCATAGGTTGGCTAGGTGTGCTTAATGACCACTAGTTGGTCAATTAAATGGAGTTGTGCAGATGTGCACCTTAATGGGGTGCACACATGTGCATGTGCACTACTATGCATCTGCATGTGACAATACATAGCATGACTTAGAGTTCTTTTAGCTTGTGAGTGTAAAAAAAGGGTTGACACATGCACATCTTGGTGGGGTGCGCATGTGCCCACCCTTATGTTTTCCTTGAAGATGTTTTCTTAAGTTAAAATGTAAAAAGGTGCATATGTGCACACCTTGAATAGGTGCATACATGCACACCTTTCAACTTATATTCCTTAGGTTTTTTGTTTCTTTAGGTTTTAGGGTTTTGGTGTGAACAAAGGTGTGCACTTGCACACATTGAAAAGGTGTGCACATGCGCACCTTTGTGCTTAAGTAGGGTCGAGTGCACCTTTAGAGCCGCAGAGGTGCAATTGCTAAATATGCACAGAGAACAATGAGGAGAATTACGGGGGTCTTGGGCTTATATAGGAATGGGCCTAATTTTTGCACCCTTTAGAGGTCTGCACATGTGTAGGTGGACATGTGCACATCTCCAAAGGATGAAGACTGTGCACTTACACACCTAGGATAGTCGTACATGTGCACTAAATGTGCTAGTGTGCTCTTGACACAAAAATACTCTTCTTCTCCAAATTTTCCTAGTTCCCACACCAAGGGGCATCTTAGTTAGAGATAAAGGCTAGACCTAGAGTCCAAGTGGAGTTCCAAAATGACCCAGGTGCTAGATTAGTGGTTGAGGAGACAAAAAAATTACTAGGGGGTCCCATTTCTAAGAGAAATGGGGTGTGCATTGTGAAACCACAAAAAATAGCCCTAAGAAAAAGGAAAAAATGACAAAGACATTTCTTCACTAGCAAGAATTCATCTGACATGTGTCCAATAACAACTAAGTCCCAAACACTTCAAAAAAATTTCAAGTTTCTTGATAGTCAAAACTTCAAAATCTTGAATCTTCAAGCTCATTATGTGCATAGTGTATCCATTTCCTTTGATGTTTCAAGATGCAATCTATCATTAGTCTATAGCAAGTCAAAAATAGTCCTCCACTCCATCGATCCATCTATCAAGAATCCTTGTAGATTATGTGTACTAATCAATGTCTAACTAGATGAGAGAATCCATTTAGAGGGTTCTTGACGAGTTATCATATTTGTATTTTGGGTCCTGAGTAATCTTTTGGATCCTGCTTCATAGAGCTCACATATTTCCATTTGATTCTTCTATGAAGCAATTTGTATAAGTACTGGATAGCCATTTTGGAGGGCATTTAGCTATTGTTAGATTAGCTTCTCAAACATTTTGGAATCTTTCTTTCTTAACACCATAATTCCTATTTTTTGTTTTCTTTTTGTACCTTGACCACTCTTAGACTGTGTGGCCAAGGCATTGGTGTTGTTTCTCAGATTCTTTCCTTAGTTTGATAACCTCTGTGTTCCTCTTTTAAGAAATTTTTAAAACTCTCATGCCAAACAATGACCTTTGAAATTCCTTGAAATGACCTCTTGTCTAAACTGACAAGTTTCAGACTATCCCTTGTTGTCATCAACCTTAATTTGAAAACACCAAGATAGTCATTCTTTAAGTTTTCCAAGCATTGAGAACTATTAATTACCAATTCTAATTTCAAGACTGTAAGCCCTTTATGACTAAAAAAGATATCCATTCTCCAGTTGGTATAAGAAACAAAATCATTTGAATGCTTTGACAAAGATATACCTCTTCCTAAAAGTCAAAACCACAAGAATTGATTTATGAAATGCGTCAAGAATGAGCCTTGATTACACCTAACCCCTGGATTGACATGACTTTGAAAGAGAAAGCAAAACTGAAATAAACATACTTGCAAAAAATGAACACACTTTCAAAAAAAAAAAACACTTGCTGAAAATACACACACTTGCAAAAAGGGAATTATTATTATTGAAATGTTTTTTGATTTTAGGCCTCAAAGTAATGTTTCAAGGACTAGCCATTGACACGAAATGAGACCAATTCCCCTTGTAAGGAACTAAGCCTAAAAGTATTTTCTCCCAAAATCTTTGCAATTTGATAAGGGCCAATCCACAAGCATTGAAACTTAGTATGGCTACCTGACTATTCTTTCGCCTTATCCCATAGAAGAACAAGTTTAGATATTCTGAAATATTTTATTATGGCCCACTTGAAAAACCACTATTTGATAAGAGCCTGATGTTTCGCCATATGCTCCAAGGTTGTTATTTTTTTCTCATCCAATTACAAGAGATCCATTAATTTGATCTAAAATCTATTCGTGTCCTTTGCATATCCCTTCATAAATTTCAATACTAGAATCCTAAGATTAAGTGGGAACACTAGTTCTTGTCTGTAGATGAGCAAATAGGGGGATGTCCCCAAAGCATTTTTTATCCTTACTTTATCCCTTCATAATGCATATTTCAATTGAGTGTGCCAATCTTTTGGATTTTCCTGTAGCAATTCCTTTATCACTATGATCAAGTTCTTATTGGTGGACTCAGCTACAACATTCCCTTAGGGATAGTAATTTGAAGAGAACTTGATTATAATCTGATTATCTAGTGCCCATTGAGTAAGAAAGATTGATGCAAATGGTGATCCATTCTCACATACTAGGAAGAATGACATACCAAACCTTGTCACAATGTGTTCTTCCAAGAAATATGTAACCACCTTTACTGTGCAATTTCTAAAAGTTTCAGCTTTTGTCTAGCACATGCAATAGTCTATACCTGTGAAGACAAACATATGTCTTGTAGATGATGGTGGGTTTACTAGAATAATAAAGTCCAATCCCCACTTAGTAAAAAGGTGTACCTCAAACACTAGTTGTAGTGGCATAGCTAGATTCCTTTCTCTATTTGCACTTGCCTAACAAATATGGCAAGGACGTACATGTTCAAATATATCCTTAAAAATGGTAGGCAAAAAATAACCTAATCTTAAAATCATATGCACTATATCTTCTATTGATCCATGTCCCATGCCATATCTATAATGAAACTATTCCAAAACTTATTTCAATTCTTCACATCCCAAGCATTTCAAATAAATTCCCTCATAGTTCCATTTGTAAAGTTTTCTATCTTGCGGCATGTAGGATTCACATTTCATCTTGATTCCTCTACGTTGGGAACTATTCATCTCATTGGGGTATTGGTTTCACAAAAGATAGTAAACAATATCTTGATAAAAAACATCAATGATTATTTCTTGTGTTGGGACTCGAAATCACCTTCCTGATTTGAGTACCATTGCAAAAATTTGATTAAAATTGACCCCTATAAACACATTTTAATGCAAGTGTACACGACTATCTGTTTGAGGACTAAGAGGTGTTTAATGTTTCTAACACCTTGCATTCAGTATGTTCATGTGTTCCATAATGATGAATTTCTATTTGAAGGAATTCTTTGAAGTCTTCTTTTGAGCAATGTTCAAAGCTGCATTTTTGCCCAAGTGTCAAACAACAACAGGTAGCCTAGTTTGCATTTGAATATCTCACACCCGGTAATGTTTCATGACTCACCACTTTAGGAGTGTTTAGTACACATATCAAAGAACCTATATTTCATATTTCAAGTCATTTTGACATGTTTTGAGTAGGTTTTGAATCCCTCAAAGTTGGTTGTTTATTATTTTCATGCTCATGATAATTGTTCAAAATTATGAGGCACTGTTTGACTAGTTGTAACTTTGACCCAGTTGACTTAAATAAGAAAATTCATTTTGCATTGCATTCTGGAGGTCAAACACTTTCTATGCTTCAATTTTAAGCTTATGATGAATCTGTTTGATCAATTTCTGAATATGGTTCCATATGTAATTTGTGAAATTTTACTAGTGTCAAGAAATGAAGATTGATCGGTACCCCTATTCAGGATGTCATAACTTTGAATTTGTGATAGGTGAGATAAAATAGATTGTACCACTATGTTCTACTCAGAAAGCTCTTTAAGTGTGCAAGTTATATGATCTATTTCTCTCCACATTTTTCATCAATGGAAATTTGTACCAAAGTGATGGAGAAA
Source organism: Cupressus sempervirens (assembly GCA_028749045.1). Taxonomy (NCBI): domain Eukaryota; kingdom Viridiplantae; phylum Streptophyta; class Pinopsida; order Cupressales; family Cupressaceae; genus Cupressus; species Cupressus sempervirens. The sequence goes on from CM053792.1 coordinate 428,536,706, forward strand.
AAAAGGTGGGTTTGAGGTGAGGAGCACCCACCTAGTCCTTCTTTCTATTCAGGCTGAGGCACCATTGATTGGGGAAATGGTTCCTAATGTCCTTAGTTTTTGTTAAGTTGTAGGTAGTTCCTTTCAATCTATCTACAATCTATTATTAACACATCCTCGTCCACCTGCAAGAGAAGAAAATTATAGTTCAACACCATGACTCCATCTAGAAAGCACAAAAATACAAGATTGAGTAGAGTTTAGATTTTGGATATACCCAATTCTCGAGAAGTGTTAACCTAAACTACAAACTTGGTCTTTTTTGTATTGAATAGTTTTCTTCTCTGAACATAAGAAATCCTTCTTGAATAGTGAGTGATTGCCCCACTAGTTTTTGTGGTGATGGTGAACATAAAAAAAATGGATCTCTCTTTTGAAAATGTCATCAAGCCAAATGGAGATTAACATGTGAAGCTAAGTTTCTCACAGATGCATTTTTGTAGGGGACTCATATTTTCTTAACCCCACATTTGTTAGGTGATAGATTTTCAATGTGTTCATACACCACAATGATACCACATTTAAATGTCCAAGCAATTGGATGCTTTTGGAAGTCGCATGCATGTGGTGGGCCTGGTGCTAACTAGAGAAATGTGAGTTAATTTTGAGCCCATATGCTGACGTAGATAGTGACATGGTAGTATGACTAGACCCACCGGATGAATCAAAAGGAAAAATTTGGTGTGGATTTTGAGGAGGTAGTGTTGCGGTGGTCCAAGATCACCTTCAAAGGATGGTGACACGTAACAGATTGGACGAACATCCCTTTGTCACAAAATAAAGTTGCAAGGAAGATAAGAAATTTGAAAATGTGAGATATTGACAAGTGACATTGGGTGATGATGTGGCAGTGAGTAGGTTGATTCATAGGATCATGACACATGGTAGATCTGATAGATGTTGCATTCTCACAAAATGGAGTTTCTCGTTGGTTAAGAAATGTGAGAATGCGATGATCAATGAGAAGTTGACATGTGGTAGATTTCTAGGAGCCTTGAGAAATTGAGAGGATCAATCCAGTGGTGCCACATGGTGCCCATGTGGCAGAGGTACTAATAGAACAAGTGATGAGGCAGGAAAAGGTGAATCATGGTGTGACATGTGTCAAGCTTGACTAAACCTACTTTGACCTAGATGTTTAAATAGAGGGAAAATTCAAAAGTGCTAATTTTTTTAATGATATTCTACAAAATCACATGTAGGAGGTTGATTTTTAAATCAAAAGGGTTTTATAAGATATTTTTGACCTTAGGATATTTTAAACCTTTGTGTAAAAATACAGTTCTGAGGGTCATGCCAGGAACCTAAACTTCAAGTGTACATTCTGGGCATCTTTGATACATTGACATAACACTATCATATACCATTAGAACTAGGAGAGAATGAAATTTTTATATTTGAGGTTTTTTTTTGCACAAAAATCCATGTATTTGAGTTATTCAAGTTTTTGTATCAGGTGCCTATTTTTCAACCTCATCAGTTAAGACAGTTCAGATCTAATTTTTGGCAAAGTGGTGAACTGGGTGAATGCCAAAGGCAATAAGATTTCAGTTAGGGATGGATTTTCTCACTCTTAAGTTATTTTAATGATGGTTTTATCAAAATTTCAAATGCATATCTGATATTTTAGCAGAACAAGGGTTTTTCATCAATAAGGAAGAGATATTTCAAGTTTGTTACACTCAATGATGAGATTCTTTTCTGATTTCAATTGTAGAGAGAAGAGAGATGCTTTGTAGTAGTAGGGAATTGAAATTCAAGTGAACACATGTCACTTCCATATTAGATCCAACTTCTTCTTCCTTTCCTATATCTTTCTCTTTCTCTCTCATTGAAGTGGTTCTAGTTCTTGGACATCTTTCACTACTATGATACCACAAGGATGGTTCCAGTTAGGTTGAAATATCTATTGTGACTATGATTCCACCATTCTACATTTCTCTCATGTAGTGAACAACAATTTAATATAGATAGTTTTGGTCTATTTAGTGATTCTATGGGTTATTTACATGCATCTTGAATGTATAGTTCCAAAGAAATGAATACAATGAACAAAAAAATTCTTAGTTTCATTTTGATTCTCATCTCCTATCTTTTTAATTTGCAATGTTTTGTGGTTTAGGGACAAAGAACTTATACCCTTTTACATTCCCTTAAGGTTGTATGCTTGGTATGTTTTTTTGTTGGAACAAATCACCAAGTAAATGCTTGATGTATTTGACAAGTTGTTGGTTATTTGAGAAGAATATTGCATGAGAATGAGGTCTTTATGAACAGCAATGTCTGATTCACAAAGTGATAGGATAGATCTGGTATCTTGATGTATAGAATATGTCACTGGTATTATAGATGTATGCATGTGATTTATGGAATTGTCCAATAGATAAGGAATTGGTTAGCTAAATGATCAACTTGTTCTTACTATTACATATTTAGAGATCTATTGAAATGAAAATTATAATCATCCATATCCCTTTCCATTTAAGAGCTGAAAGGATGCCCTCACTTAGCTTGTGGATTTCATAGAATTGTAATTTGCTACTGTACATCTTTGTTATTGCATGAGTATAGGAGAAATAAGGGTTTAATCTACTTTGTTTGGATTCAAATATATGCTTTTTAACAACTGGCACCATATAAATGAAACTGAGGTACACCCACCTAGGTGTTGTAGAGCCTGAAGTAGAAGAAGGGTCTAGCCTTATAGTTGGTCCATCGTCTAAAAGGATATGTTGTAGATGAGAAGTAACTTCCCCTAGATGTATTTTTTTCTCATCGAGATAATTTAAAGCGTAATTTTTTAAAACACCAACACCTCAATCAATATCCATGTGACACACCATGATCTTTTGTTGATTATTAGTGTTGATTTCATCATCAAATCTGATTTCATTATCATTACCAATCTCATTATTAGCTATCATCTTGGTTAATCCCTAACCTCTTACAAAATTCATTGGTTGAATCTCCAAATCAAACTCTTTCAATATAACCATCCATTTTCCTTGCCTCTCACCTAGTTCACTCTGCATCAACAATGTCTTAACTATAGGGTCAAGCACAATTGCGTAGATCTTGCTCCTAAGTATATAATGGAAAAATTTCTTGACTTCTTTTATCAATGTGAAAGACTATTTTTCAAAATTATAATAGTTCAACTCAACATTTTTTAGTGAAGAAACTCATAAACACAATAGGTCTTTCATCCTCTTTGTCTTTCTTTTGAGTAAGAATCCTAGTACATGAATATTCTGACACAAATGAATATATTTTGAATGGTAAGGCATAATTTGGAGTTATAAGCACTAGGACAATATAGATTGCTACTTTGATGTCATCAAAAGATTTCTTTATTTCAAGAACCCATTTATTCTTTTCTCCTTTCTTGAGAAGATCATTAAGAGGACGTACTATCTCAAAAAATCAACTAATGAACTTACAAACAAAATTGATTTTTCCAAAGAAATATTTCAGCTCTTTATGACTATGAGGAGGTGATAGATTAAGAATGGCCTCTATTCTTTTAAGATCAATAGATATCCCAACTTTAGAAATAATATGACCATGAAGCTTTCCTTTGTTGACCCTGAATGAACACTTTTTTGGTGTTAGTGATATACCATACCTTCGACATTGGTTGAACAATTGCTTCAAGTATGCAATATGAGTACTCCTATCTATAGAAAATATAGTAATGTCATCCATGTAGATGACTATGCACTTGTTTATCAGCCCTTTGAATGCATCGTCCATCACTCTTTAGAATGTGGCTCCCACATATATCAATCCAAAAGGCATCCTTTGGTATGCAAAGGTTCCCCATTTTGTTGTAAATGCAGTCTTCAAACTATCTTGTTCATCTACCATCACTTGATTGTATTTGAAATATCCATCTAGAAAAGACATCATTTTAGACCCATTCACAATTTACAACACTTCATCAAGTGAGGGAAATGGGTAATTATCTTTTTGGGAAGACAAGTTCAAATTTAGAAAATCCACACAAAGACAAATTTCTCCAATCTTTTTCCTTACTAGAACCAAGTTAGCAACCCATGTAGAATGTTAGATTGGGAATATAATTTTAGCATCAAGTAACTTCTATAATTCTTTTATTATCAAAGGATTGATTATGGGATTCACTGGTCTTTGTGTCTAATGAAAGGGTTTGGCATCTGGCTCCAACATAATGTCATGAGTAATGATCTTAGGATCGTAGGTCTTAAGTTATTCATAAATCCATGCTATAATGTCTTTGTATTTTGTAAGTAATTGAAGCATACTTTCTCATTCTTGAGAGTTACAATATTTTTTGATTTTGACCATCTTTAGATCTTCATCCGTGCCTAAATTATATGAATCACATTCTTCAAGACTTTTTTCTTCAACATTTCTTTTACTACATGTTGATTCATCTTGATTGAAGATGCATCCTAATTCTACCATCCCCTTGGGAATAGTATTGTTCTTCAAATTTATAATCCCATCTTCATCCTCTAGCTCATCTTCTTAAGGTTTGTCATCAGTAGTATCATCAATATTGTGACCCTTAAAAAGGCCATTGCACATGATAAACTCAAGAATATATTGGTCATCTTGAAAGACTTGGAAATTCATAATATTATCTGGAATAGATGGGGCAACAACCAATTCAACTGAAAATCCTTTTTAGCTTTGTCCTTTTAACTAGCTACAATGCACTTGCTAAATGGCGAGGGCATTAGATACCATGTTCTTTTTCCTGGGGATGGACCTTATGTTTAAGGCCTCAAAATCTTCCAACAAGCCCCAAAATTTTTTTCTAGTATGCAAGTAGTTTCCTATCATTAAATGAGTAGATTGATTTAACCTATCTGATGACTAACTAAGAGTCTCCTTCAAATATGAGGGCTTTGAAATCCTTTTCCAATGCAAAGAGGAGTCTATGAATCAAGGATTTATACTCTGCAACATTGTTAGTACATCTAAACTATAAATGATATGCTACATAAAAAGACTTATCTTTAGGACCTATTAGTTCAATAGCTATGTCGGCTCCTAATTTGCATTTGGAGCCATCAAACTTGAGTGTCTAAATTGGTTGTTCTTTGGGCTTTCTCATCTTGTTCTTGTTTGTATGTAACTTTTTCTTGATTTGAGTTTTGAAAGATTGTTTCTTTGGGATTTGTTGTCACAAAAGCTTGCACCCTTGTCCAAAGTCTTACCTAAGGAAAACCTCATGAAACATGGAAACAACCTCTAAGTTGTGGGACTTGAACTATGAGGTTGATTCTCTAGAGAAGGTCGACTTCCTCTACTATTAGGATGCATTTAAGCTATTCTTGAAGAAAAAATGGAGAAGGAATACATGAAAGAAACTAACTAATCTATACTAAAGAGGTGCTACACTAAAATAGGATGTTCAGACTAGTATCTCATCATACATGCATAGTGTTATTTTTATGATAGTATAAAGATATACTAATTCAAACTTTACTTTAATCTATAAACTACACAAAGATCATACAACCATATGAATGACACAAGGAAAATACTTCACTTCTTGTCATTCATAGGCCAAAGAGATACAAAGAATGCATATTACAGATATTCAAAGTACGTCGAAGAGAGGAAAAAAAGCTTATATAGTATGATGACTATTGAAAGAGACAAGGCATAAAGTCATATAACTCAAAGGAAAAAGGGAATTCATAGTAGAATGCCAAGATAATACTAGAGAAAATAGAGAAGATCCAACCCTAAGAAAGAGTACAATTTTTACCTTTATAGTGCAAGCATAACTTGGATGACTTTCTTCATAAGACAAAAAAAACCACTACAATCATCTAATCTCTAGAGAACAATTACTAAAAAGTTGAAAAGATCTAGGCATTGAGTAAATCCACACATGAGATGATCACTTCCACACCAAAAAAATCTCTATGAGGTTAAGAGTGATGGTCATTCAATCTCTAACTAAATAAGTGGATCAACAAAATGGTGGTGGAGTATTTCTTTTGCATTTATCAGTCCTAGGGTTTAATGAGAGTAGTTGCAGGAGATCGAAAAGATCAGATTCATCATTCAAGGAACTACTCTTACTACCATCAACTTCTAACTCTATCATGACCCTTGGTTAACTGTGGTCTAACTCTTAAATCCTGCTATGTGGACCAAACATTTCTCACCATTATGTCACCCTGTTAGTAGTCCAATCCTTATGCCTTGCGTTCAATCACCTACAATTTCCACCTCGCCATCACCTTTCCTTAATAACTATTACTGCTTATGAAACTGAGATCCACTTATCATTTCTTCCTCCCAACCTATACTTGGAATTCTTTACTAACCACTACAACCCTATGAAAGTTGAGGTTAGACCACATCCACACTATCACCTTCTTAGACTAATGTTATTGTCTGACCCTGGCAACCACGTAAAACAAAGGAAACCGCTACTTTGCAACTCAAACCTCAGCCATTTCTTGACTCGCGGAGATCATGTGTTGGCCATAGATCTAGGTGATCTAATGGTGCATGATATGTTTTGAAATACTAAAGGTCTTCCTTTTCCAAACCTTCACACCTTAAACCCTAGCATGCAAATGTAATCATTCAATCAAGTGAATATAAAGAAAACCACACCTTTTCCATCTTGACCTTCAATGCTTAGTCACTCATGACCATGCAAATCACATGATCGTGACTTAAAATCTTATAAGGCATAACATGAAATAAAGAAAATGGCCAATGTTAAATCATTTCATGAGAACCCTAGGTGACCGTTTAAAACAAATCATTATTTAAATTTGATGTTTTTTGGGAGGGCAACTTTGGACTAACATTTCTAGTGACTCAGGGGTCCGTAAGCTTGCTTAGTATATGAATAGTAACCAAAAGATCCATTGGGCTATAGAGTCTCTGAAACTATGAAACTCATCAATTTACCACCTCTGCTACACTCTGAACCATAACATACCTTTTTCCATTTCAACTTGAAAAAAAGCTTAGAACTAGACCCCTTTCCTACAAAATAAAACATGTGCCCATGCACTTCTTTGAAAATAGGAAAGAATAAGAAAGAAAAACTACTCTGACTATGTACATGAAGTATTGATTTTCATTAGAAACAAGACTTAAGATATAGCCCATTGATTGGAATAGGCAAGACTTTGCCATTAGGCCTACTCAACTGAAAGGTATTATATTTTTTGTAGCTGATGATTACATAGGGGCCACTCCATAAGGCATCAAACTTTGAGTGTATCCATGCCTTTTCTCTATCTACATCCCATTTCAACACAAGATCACCTTCCTCAAAAATTCTAGCCTTAGCTTTCTTATCAAAACTCCTCTTCATCTATTGTTGATGTATTTCTAAGGCTTGGATTTCTTGACCTCTTTTCTCCTCTAGCTCTAACATATCTACCATTCTTATAGACATAGCATCATTCTCAATCAACTCTAGCTAGTGAGCCAACTCAAGAGCATGAAACTCTAGTGAGACAAGAAGTCTAGCTTCCATGCCATAGACTAACATGAAGGGATAATTTCCTATGGCTCTCTTAGGAATTATTTTTTTAGCCCAAAGGGAAGTCTTTAACTTGTGTTTCCAACACCTTTGGTTATCTTCAATAGTCCTCTTGATGATCTTGATCAAATTCTTATTAGATGACTTGGCCAAGCCATTGTCTTGAGGATAATAATTGGAAGATGTGCTCAATTAAACACCATGATCAAGTTCCCATGTACAATAGCTCCTATGAATGATTTAGAATTATCTAAAATAATAGTTGAGGGGGCACCAAACCCCATTTTAATTCCATCAAGGAATTTAATGACTGAAGGTTCTATGGCATTCTTTAGTGCTATTGCCTCTAGCCACTTTGTAAAATAGTTTGTAGAAGATAGAATCCATTTATGAACAAAGCTAGAAGGAGGATTGATGGGACCAATAAAATCTAATTCCCATTGGAAAAAAGGTTGATTAGCCTGGATAGGATGAAGTGGAAGAGTTGCAAGTCTCTGCTTACTTGAGAAGAAAGAACACTTCTCACACTTCCTTACATGTTTGTGGCAATCATGGAACAAGGATGACAAATAGTAAGAAACTCTCATAATTTTCATTGTAGCATTTCTTGCTGAAAAGTGGCCACCATTAGGACCATCATGAAGTTCTTTAAGTATCCTCTCTACTTGATCTATATCAACACATTTTAGTAGGGTTCCATTGAAATCTTTTAGGTTAAAGAAACACCATCAATTGTAGCATAAGAAATAGATTGCAACCTAAACTGTCTTCTCTTAGCTTTATCCAACCCTTGAGTATACCCATTCCTAACCAAGAAGGTCTTCATATCATCCATCCAACTCCTTCGATTGTCATTTCTGGCCTCCTGATGTTCTGCCAATATCAAGATGGCCTCTTCATCAATCTCATGAGATGAGATCATCTGCTTGCACAATCCCTTTCCCCTAACCAGCTTGGTAATCTAAATATCCACATCATACTCCATTACCTTGGTGATCTAACCAATTCTCTTCTCACTAATGTCTTTTCTAAATAAGAAATTCCTTACACTAGCATGAGGAACCAACAAATGGATTTTGTTATGAGACATCAAGTATCTGAATTTCTCCAAGGCTCTTATGACTATAAGGGCCTTCTTTTCCACATAGCTATACTTATTTTCATATTCTTTGTGTCCTTCACTAAAGAAAGCAATAGGGTGTTCTTCATATTTTCATTTAGCTGAGTCAAAACAATAGAAATACTTGACTCACCTCCCCAGGTTTAAAGGATAAAATTCTTATCAAAATTTAGATTAATGAGAGTAGGAGTTGAAGCTATGGCTACTTTGATTTATTCAAGAATTTCTTTCCCTTAGTCCATAATAAGGCTATATTATTTTTAAGCATGGTTGTAAAAGGTTTCACCATGCTAGCTAGGTTAGCAATAAATATTCTCACAAAATTTATTCTACCAAGAAAACTTTGTAGACCTTTCTTGTGACTAGGAAGAGGGAGGGAAAATATTTTCTTTATCCTTTATAGATCAATGGTCAGACCCTCTTTAGATACAATATGTCCTCATAATTTCCCTTGATTAGCGGCCTAGACACACTTGCTTGGATTCAGGGACACCCTGTACTCTGTACATCTCACAAATACTTGCTTGAGATGACCAAATTGTCTTTCTACTTCAAGTATACTATGATATCACCAAGGTAGACTAAAAAAAACCTCTCAATAATATTTTTAAAGGCCATCTCCATTGCTTTTTGAAACATGGCACTTGCATTTGTTAGTCCAAAAGGCATCTTACTATAGGCATAGGTACCCCATTTGGTAGTGAAAGTAGTTTTATATCTATTAGTTTCCTTGAATAACACTTGATTATAACCTAAGAATCCATCCAAGAAGAAGAATTTGTCTAAAACACTAACCTTAGACAATATTTGTTCCATAGAAGGGAGAGGATGACGATCTTATAGGGAGGCTTGGTTAAGATCCCTAAAATATACACATAGTCTAATCTCTCCATTATTTTTCCTAATAGGGACAAGGTTTGCCAACCCAAGAGGAGTGCTTGATAGGGAAAATAATATTGGCCTCAATTAATTTGGACAACTCATTAGGGGCTCAATCTTGGGGTTTATTGGCCTCTATTTTTTCCTAACAGGGTTGATATTATCCACCAGATCTATAGTATGTTGAAATAGGTTAGGGTCAAATCCCTTAAAATCATCATATGTCCAAGAAAATATATCATTAAATTCTTGACACAAATGAACAAAACTTTCTTGCTCAATTTCAGACCATACCTTCCCCAAGTTTAGCATCTTTTCATTATCAATTGTGATGGGCACATTGTCTCCTTTGTTTTTAGTAAGATTCATGCCTCTTACCCTCACTTGGTCATTAGGGTTGAAGAGACTCTCTGACATAATGAGACCCTTAGGTAATTTTTTGGAGCTGAGGTTGATGATTTGATCATCATATTGGTCATGCAATCTTGACTGATTTCTATTTAAGAATTCTGCTTCATTCTGAAATAAACTCATAATTTGTGCATCAGATTCAAAGACCTACCAATTGATATCATTATCAAGGACAGTGGGCCTAACCACCATTTTAATTTTATATTTCCTCTCATGTTCGAGGCTTCTTGGGACATCATAAGATGCACCCATTACCGCAAGTTTGTTAGCATGTCTATTTTCTTTTCTAGGAATGCTTTGAATATTAAATGCATTGAATCCTTCAAGAAAATCCCATACTCCATGTTTGTAAGACTTGAGCAAATTATTCTTAGTGACATTTTGATTTCTCACCTGATTGATCACTAGCTCATTATCCCCATACATTCTTAGTATTTGGATTCCTCTTTTTTGAGAAAGTTAGAGACACTTAATCAATGCCTCATATTGAGCTACATTATTAGTACAACTAAATTGCAACCTAAATGAGAAATAGTACTTTTCTAATGCATGAGAAACCAACATTACACCAGCCCCTAACCCATTCTTATTTCTTGATCCATCAAAATGCATACTCCATATCCCACTTATATCTTTTTTGGCTTTCATCAAGTTAAGGACAAGAGCATTTTTTTTAATTCAAAATACGTGCCCAAGCCAGTCGCTAAGGTTTCTAATATAGTATTAAAGTAATAAGCATTAGCCCATTCATTCAAGAGGAAATTAGGTGTATTAGATAAGGAAGTGGAAAGATCATTTTTTATATCATTTTCATCTATCTCTAGGATGGTACAATTCATATTGATGAGATTACGATTATAGGGCTGAATATGATGGAGGGCTAATGGTTTTCCCTTGATTGAGGCCTTGTTACCATATCTAGTTCTGAAAAACATATATGACCAATCAGAAGATATGTAACCACCTATTTGAGAAGTGAAGTCTCTCAAAAGACAAATGGAAAAGTGTGGATTGACCTCAAAAATTGATATATAATGAACTATAGTACAACCTGGGCAGGCATGTAAGGCCATTTCAACATTCCTAAGGATTCCCATAGTCTTGACAGTACTACCATCTAACTATAATACCTACTTAATAATAGGTTCATATTTCATTTCTAAAGTATTGACAACACACTTGGGCATTATTAAGCTACTAGACCCTGAATACATCATGCAGTTGTGGACTAGCTTATCTCCTATAATCAAAGAAACATAAAATGGAGGAGGTCTAAGTTTTTTGCTTATTTACACTTCCTTAGATGGTTGTATCAAACTCATGGCATTCTCCATGCTAGGTGGATGATCTTTGAGTTCAATGCTTTTTCCAACTCCTACTACAATAGCCTCCTTTGTGATGGTGCAATACTTACAACATACCACATAGAAATGTTTGGATTGGTCTTCCTCATTTTCTCTACCACACTAAAAGAAGCATTAGATATTCTAGCAAGAGCCTTGGAAGTAGAATCTTGAGGTGGGACAGTCTGTGGGTTATTCACATTATCTCTTCTTTCACCTTGCCTTTGTTGCTGAGAAGCATAGGCAAGTCGATCTTCATTATGGTGATGTGCAATTGTTTGTACACGTGGTGCTACACTTGATGTGGAAGGTTGATTAGGAGGTTGAGGTGTCATCTCCTCCACATCTCTTTTCTTGCTCCTAGTATTTCAAGCACAGAGATCCTAGTTTACATTACCGTGCTCTTCTACTAGGCAGTTCATAAAAGAATAATCATCCTATTGAAAAGTATCAATAGGTTGATTAGCATTGTGTTGCTAGACAACCACTCACTCTTGTACAATTAAAGCCAAGTAAGATTCTACCTCTTGACATGTGAAATATCCATAGGAGTAGTTACAAGAAGGGCATAAATCTTGATCTTGGGCAAGGTTCTTCTAAGAGACTAAGGGCCTATTTAGGTTGGTGTTTGAAGATTGAGGGTGATCGATAGATCTCTTCTAATTGTAAGGGGCATGAATAGTTTGGAGATCTACTATTAATGGTAACTTGACTCTAGAGTTGGAGAGGCTTATTATTTTGATTTTTTTTCCTCTTCATGGTCACCAACTCATTTCCCATTTTCTGCACTACTACACTATTCTCCTCCATCTTCTTTTCTTGATCCAACATCCTTCTATCTACATTCTACATCAATGTCTACATCATAGCCTCAATCCTATTAGCTCCACTAGAGGATGTAGAGGCTATTGGAACTACATCAAGAGATTGACTTATAGAGGAGACATGAATAGGGACTACAGTAGGTTGATGGTTAGGCATGTCAAGGAAGAAATGCATTATGGGCCTTGGAGCTAATTTCCCTCCCTATATCAAAATATTTTCAGCTCTTATGGAAACCTCGTAAGAATTTGGTAAAGTGTCTCCTCCCATAGATTGTAAGATGGTAGCAATATCACTATTGAAGGCTCTGAGATAATACAAGAATGCATTATTGAGAGAGGGTTTCACCACAGTAGGTATTTTGTCCCACATTTTTAAAAACCTATAATTGAAATCATTCATACATTCATGGGGGGTCCTTTTGACAGTTGTCAGTTGCTTCAAAACTGATAGGTGGTCACTTTTATCCTCAAAATGCTTGCATAGGGTTGCCCCTAACCCATCCCAATTAGTAATAGAGTTATGAGGTAAACCTTTATGCCATTGTAGTGCCTTCCCATTCAAGGATGAGGCTAGAAGTCTATTTGCTACATCATCCTCGGTGATGCCATGAATATTACACATGTTAGACACTTCTTGAATATGTTCAATAGGGGATTTGGAGGTTTCACCAATAAACTTAGGTACACTTTTGAGAGCTGATACTGGTATGTCATGCCTTTGGCCTAATAGAAGGGGGCTCCCACCATTAAAGGTGGAGAAAGTGTGAGCTCTAGCCATATAAGCAAGTGTTCTGTTGAAATGAGCAGATGGTATTCTAGGTTGAGACCTAACAATAGGAGGAGCGGAGATAGATCTTGTAGGGGTATGTGTTACTATCACACTTCTAACTAGTGATAAGGACACTCTAACCTTTCTTCTTGGATTAGAAAGAGAAAGTTCTTGATACTGGAACTTACCTCTGGAGGATGCCCTTGTGTGTCTCTTGGACATGAATCATAACAACTTTGGTCTAGAAACCAGATACACTTGAAGCTTAGAGTCACCAACTACATTTGAACAATGAGCCTCTCTAAGGATTTATACTAAAGGAAGTACTATCTCCTCAGCATGAACAAAGAATCTTTTCTTGATACTAGTGAACTTTGGAATATTTAAAATAAAATGTCCTGCCGAGAATGCTAAAAACTATTGTCACAAAGCTTGTACCCTTGTCCAAAGTCTTACCTAAGGACTACCTCGTGAAACATGGAAACAACCTACAAGTTTTGGGACTTGAACTATGAGGTTGTGTCTTTGGAGAAGGTTGTATTCCTCTACTATTAAGATGCACTTAAATTATTCTTGAAGAGAAAAGGGAGATGGACTACATGAGAGCAACTACCAAATCTATTCTAAAGAGGTTATGCACCAAAATAGGATGTCCAGACCAATCTCTACCCATACATGCACAGTGCTATTATTATGACAATCCAAAGATATAGAAATTCAAACTTTGCTTTAATTTGTAAAATACATACAGATTAGACAACCATATGAGTGACACAAGGAAAATACTTCACTTCTTTTCATTCATGGTCCAAAGAGATACAAAGAATGTAGATTATAGATATTCACAGTATGTCAAAGAGATTCAAACAAGCTTATACAATATGACAACGGTTGAAAGAGATAAGGCAGAAAAACATATAACTCAAAGCCTAAATCAAATTTATAGTAGCATGCCAAGATAGTACTAGAGAAAATAGAGAAGATCTAACCCTAAGAAAGAGTATTTTTTTTCCTTTATAGTGCAAGCATAGCTTGGATGACTTTCCTCATAAGACAAAAATAACCACTACAATCAAATCTCCAAAGAATGGTTACTACAAAGCTGAAAAGGTCTAGCCATTGAGTAAATCCACACATGAGAGCATCACTTCCATACAAAACAAATCTTTGAGAGGTCAGGAGTGATAATTATTTAATCCCTGACTGAATGAGTGGATCAAAAAAATGGCAGTGGAGTATATATTTTTCATTTATCAAGCTTGTGGATCGATGAGAGTAGTTGTAGGAGATTGGAAAGATCGGATTCATCATTCAATTGCTTCTACTGCCATCAACTTCCAACTTGATGATGGCCCTTGGTCAACTGAGGTCTAACCTTTAAATTCTACTACATGAACCAACATTTCTCATTGTTATGGCACCTTGTCAGCAGTACAATCCTTATGCTTTGTGTTCAATCACCTACAATCATGACCTTGTCATCACCTTTCCTTAATAACTATTACTACTTCCAAAACCATGATCAATTGATCATCGTTGCCTCATAACCTGGACTTGAGATTCTTTACTAACCACCATGAGCCTATGAAAGTTGAGGTAAGACCACATCCACACCATCACCTTCTTAGACTAATGTTACTATCTGACCCTTGTGAGCAAGTGAAACAAAGGAAATTGCTACTTCGCAACTCAAAGCTTAACCATTTCTTGACTCACAAAGATCATCCATTGGTCATAGATCTAGGTGATCTAATGGTCTAGGATGTGTTTTAAAATACTGAAGGTCTACCTTTTCCTCACTGTCACAACTTAAACCATAGCATGCCAATGTAATCATGCAATCAAGCGAATACAAAGAAAAGTACACCTTCACTATCTTGACCTTAGTTAGTGCTTAACTACTCACATCCATGCAAATTGCACAATTTTCTTAAAATATTATAAGGCATAACATGAAATAAGGAACATGGCCAATGTTAAAACATTTCACAAGAACCTTAGGTGACCATTTAAAACAGATCAATATTTGAATTTGATTTTTGGTGAGAGGGAAACTTTGGACTAACAGGATCCATTGTAATCTTTCACATGGTGGACTAGGTGAGTTTCCATAGTTTATCTTAGATATAGTGGCCATTTTTTTCTTGTTGACTTTGAAAATCCCTAATCAATTCAATGATCTTATCAATCTAGGGTTTGGGATGAATGAATACTTAGGTGCAACCTTGGCCTTTTACAAAATGTCTTCTCCTTTGCACTTTGATCATTATAGATGGAGGATTGGATAAACCCCCACCATCTGAAGAAGTTTCACTATATGATGCATTGGAATCTTCCTTTTCTTCTTCATAAATCTCAACCAATCGAGATGTGCTAGTAGAACTTGAACTTTTTTTTTGCACCTCATTTGATATTTGGTCATTTTTCAACTGCATTATTTGAGTGAGTACCCTAATAATTGCTTCTTGACAATGCCAGCATTCAAATTCTAAATGACTGACTTTGTGTAACCTATAAAATCCTAGAAGAAGAAAAATATTTGGGTCTGCTTCTTCTCCTACGCATTTTAATTTTGCAATTATACTATACACAAATTGAGTAACACATTCTTCTTTGGAGTAGGAATCATAGATTCTTTATTCAACTAGTCTCAAGTGACATCACTTTGTAGGAGCCTAGCTCAGCTAGAAAAAATGCTACCTTGTTTGGTGCACTGTATTCTGTGATCATTGTCTTCAGCTTTGGCTGAACATCAATCTTGGTCTAATTATTCAATCCCTTCCAATGTAGACATAATTGAGTAAAATTATTTGAAAACCATCCTCTCAAGAACCTTGTCCATTCTCTACTTAGAAATAATCCATAGGTTTTCAAGATTTCAACCATGTATATCTATAATTTCTTGAATTTAGGGGTCTACAATAAACTATATTCTAACATCTTTCAATACCCTGATAAATTTTTCTTTTGTCTTGTTGAGTTGTATCACTATCTAATTCGAGGGTTGAGGAGTGACTCCCAACCTTTGAGCTATCAAAAGTGTCATGACATTGCAAGAAGCTCCTAAATCCATAAGACAATTGTGCAGGTTCTTTCCGAAAAAATTGAGACAAAGCAAGAAATGATGCACTTCAACCTTGTCTTATGCATGGTAGGCATTGCCTCAAAAGTATTGATTTGTTGTGATGTTGTCTTTTAAGGGACAATGTTCACATTTGGCATTGCCTTTGTATGATCTAAAGTCCTTAGCACTACTTCCCTTTGATTAGGAAAATTTTGTAGCATATCAAACATGGAAATATTAGTCTTGGTTCTCTATAGATCTTCCACTACATTGTACTTTTTAGTTTTCCATATAGGATTCTTTAGGATTGTAGGCATGTTCCCTTGATTTTGATTTTTTTTTCCCAATTTAGGGTGCTTTGGTAGGTTCTGGATTGTTATTAGCTCTTGAATTAGGAGTTGTTGGATGCAAGGCAAGAGGAACCCCATTAGTTATAGGTTCCCTTCAGTTATGGAAATTGTAAGTATTCTAATTGTCATTTTGAAAAACTAGCATCTCTTCTGGTTGAGGATCCAATTCTTGACTGAATGGAAAAGGGAATTCTTCACTAGCTAGTTGTTCCATTTGAGGATTTTTTGGGGAATCATAAGATTCTAACACCATAGCAAAGTACAGAATATGAAACTCACTATTATTGCCTTGTGAATTATGGTTCATCTCTTGATTTCCATTGAAGTATGAGCCACCATCATTAGGTATATTCCAATTATTGTCATATTGGTTGATGTCTACATACTGAGCATTATTGTTATTATTAGTAGGGATGCTTCCATTATTAGGACGAGTATTCCATTGTGGATTCTGCCTTTGGAAGCCATTGTTGCTATCTAGGGGATTGTAATTATTCCTTGCATTGTTATTTCCATTGAAATTATTGTTATGATTTTGACCGTAGTTGTTTTTGTTGTAAGGGGTTGCATTCATTCTTTGAAAGTTGTTCTACCCTTGCGACAACCTCAAGTGGGTTGATTTGCTAGTAATTTGAGACATTGTTTTCTTTATTTGACCAATCTCCATGGTGATGTTATTTTATGGTTCAACATAAATTTTTGCCTTTTTTTTGAAGAAAGAAACTTTTGGAGGTTCATATTTTGGATAGGTTATGGTTAGAACTAGTATGGATGGTGCCTAATGTAGTGGGACTAGATTCATTGGAATGAATTGAGTAGGCATCAGTCGTGTTCCAGTAGGATATGTTGGTATCATTGTAGCTTCTTGAGTTGGAACCATCAATCCTCCTCCATTAGGATTGGCTTGCTTAGTAAAGGTAATTGATTCATGAAATACCTTTTTCTAATGTATCAATGTTTTCCATAGGGAGTCTTCATAGAAAGATAGTCATAAGATGGTCCATAACATTTAGATAAATCTGAACTATAGCTTCAACTAGTATAATATAGGGTGTTTCTAGCTTACAAAAATCCATATAAAAGAGATGATTGAAGTGTGAAATAAACTCTGTTGGATCCCTTTTTATTGATATGAACTGATGATGTATCATAGTTGAGTTGAAAAATATTTTGAATTGTTTGAGGAACAATTTTTTGACGGTATTCCAATTATGGATACATCCTAGTGGGAGATTAACATACTAGTTAACTACAACTTCTCCCATTGAGTATGGGAATAAATAGAGGACCACATTCTCTTGTTGAACTTTCGTTTAATTGCATATTTCTTTAAAAACTTTAACATGGTCCTCAGTTGTTAGTGTTCCTTTGTAGATGAACTTTGGGCAGAATTTCTCTAAATTCTTGGGAAGGTCATGAAGTGCACCTTGCAAGTTAATTGGTGAATCTACTGAATTTTCAAAGAAGGCCATTAGTGGAGAATTTGGTGGAACAATGGGTGGAGGTTGGTTTAGATGTAGAATTGAAGATGATGAAATTTGGAATGGAAGTGGTAGAATTCTAGGAAATCCTTTGTCACTGCAAGGCTTACAAAAATGATTGAGTTATGAGAAATCTAGCTCACTATTTGAAGATCTTAAAGCACATTGAAAAAAATATGTTGGTCGAGATCTTCCAGCTTGCATTAATTCTAGAAAAAGTGCAGCTTTGTCGAAGTACACTTTCTAAAAAACAACGCACCTTGCACACTTTGTGCAAAGGAATTTTTTTCTAAACTTCTGAAAATTTTAGAATTAAAAAACAATGAGTTATTTTTATATTTCAAATGTTGTGAGGCCATCCTTCTAGTGGCACTTTTTTTGAGCTGTCATTTTGCATGATTCTTAATGATAGGAATCCTTTCAAACTCCTCTCTTGAAAAGCTAATTTGGTATCAACTTCAAGGTTCTGGGTGATCTTGTCACCTATTCGAATTCACTCAATTCAAGATAAATGTATTTTTTCATAGGGAGGCCTTTGCTGGTTTGAATCAATATGAATAAGACATTTGATTTTCTCTTTTGAAAAGTAACCACAAAGGAGACATATTTTTGGTATTTTCTTATTTATAATGAATGCAATCTATTAATGCAACTGTATGAATTCCTATTATAACCAAGTGTTAGAAAAAAAAGAAAAACAAGGATAAGAAAATGATAGATGAAAGAAAATAAACTTGAAAGATAAATTCCTAACAAACATAAACCATAGTAACAACACATCTGTGAGTTAAATCATCAAAAAGATCGGGTAGGAAACCAATGAAAATAAGAATAATACTTCTTCAATTTCACTGATGCAATCATCAATGGGAACTTAGTAGTGACCAAAAGATGTTTCACTTCTCATCAAATCAAAAGGCCATGAAAAGTGTGCTCATGTGAGACAAGAAGCTCTGTAGGAACAATAAGGTGATCTTTTCTCCAACTCGACACATCAATGGAATTTGTTAACATGAGGCAAACACCAAAACTAAAAGATCGCACAATAAATCAACACAACTATTAACTCCATTATTATTCATGAACAATAATTTTAAAAAAATAACACACTTAGAATGAGAGCATCAATAACATATATTATTACATCAAAATAATGGCCTGGAGTATATATTACATCCATGTATCTATAAGAAGTCATCTCCTCTTTTTGTGTTGAGAGTGAGAGCACTTAGAATTCAAAAATATGCTTAAAACTAATAAAACAAATCTAATTATGTACAAATTGACTCTCTAAATGGTGCTAAGTAGGTCTCCACCATTGTTTATATCAATTAATGGGTGCATGAGCCATTACATGACTTAAAGCAAAGAAAGAAGTAGTAGATAAGAATAAGGAAGCTACAAGAGGATCTGAGAGTCACTAGAAGCTCTAAAAATGGAAACTTGACCTTCTCTGGGAATTTTTTTGAGTTGAACTACCATCAGAATGTGTTTTTGGTGCATGGAAAGCTATAAATTAGAAATTGGTAGTTAACTATCAGTGCACTATTACTTCTTCAAAATTCTTGACTCACCTCTAAAAGTAGCACACCTACACACCTTACTAACAAGTTCGAAAAATCTAAAATTTTCCCAACTATCAAAAATGAATTTCTAGCTTTTGGGTTTTGTACCCCTTTATACTAGAGTGATTTCTGGATGTTTTCTCTTGATTTCTCTACAATCTTTGCTACTTAGGAAGCTCCTAGAAAATCCAACACTTTATACTTATATTTAATTGTCTGTCAGGAGTAATTAACCTCCATACAGGTCTCTACAAAATCTTCCAATTTAGTGTCTAGTTCCAACAATACCTCTTCATTCTTAAATGCTTGCCTAATATCTTCATCAGACAAAGCATCCTCAAAAGTTCTTTGGAATTGTTGGAAAACTAATTGAACTGACTTGAGCTTTATTTTTTACTCATCTTCAAAACTCTCAAGGGCAGTAGCATCGTAGTACTTCTCTTCTTCCAAATCTTCTCTTGAGTTTGGTCTCTTTACCTTTCAATATCTTCATGAAGTCCTTGCATGACCTTATTGCTAGTAGTTATCTTCTTAATCCAATCTTCAAACTTATCAAGCTCTTTGACCCTTTATTACTGTCAAAATCTATAGGTCTTTTGCCTAGGTATTGACCTCATCCATTCACCCAAAATCCTTATTCACTATGGACACCAGTTTATCCATGCTTGGCTGAATGTAATGCAATAGGTTCAAGTTCCTCTATATTATTTGTATGCCCTTCTATTCAAAATTATCAAACCATTGTTGACATGCTCGCAAAATTGTATGCATCTAAATCATCCCTTTTTCTTTCCTCTCTAATGTTAATGTAAGAGTGATTTCCAGATGATATGGGTCTATTGTGCCCACTATTCCATGCATATAGCCTCTCATAATATCATTTTTTCCCCTTATCATTGGAAAATTTGACTCATTTATGTCTGTATGCTTGAACACATCTTTTACACATGTAGTAATTATACTTTAGCGGTGTCTACCATGGGGTTTCCTAACACGACCTCCTTGATTTAGTAATCACTAGGAGTCAAATCCTTGATGTCAGAATCTTGAGGAGGGATGGCTATATGTGAAATCAAGTCCTTATCTTGATTCTTCTTGATAAAGGCTAATGGTCATGCATCACCCTTAGGTAGCTTAGGCTTCTTGATGGCTCTTACTAGCTCCTCCATTCCCTCCTCAACAGTTACACTTAGCTACCTCTTGTGTCAAACCATTACCTCCCTCTTCAACCAAGTAGGTGTAGTGCCCATTGGAGACATATATTTGACTTAATATGGGGTTTGAACTATAGGTCTCTTTCCCTTATTAGTCCTCTCTAGAGTCTTTTCCCGTTGAGAATGATCACCAATTTGAGTCTGTGTCTCTTGGACTAAGGAAGTGGTGTTGCGGATCCCTTGTCCATAAATGAAAAATTTGGAGATGGTAGTGGGGGTAGGCCTAGAGGTCCTTGAAGAAAAGGTGGTAATTGGTTCTAGTCCTCTCCTAGGGCATGACTCATTGGAGAATCTTGTATCTTCTCCCCTACCTTCTATGTTCATATTGGCATGAAATCAACATCTGATAGATCAAAGACATTTGTCCATTGACCCTGCATATTTGTGATCCACCGTTGATGCTCATCCTTAAAATTTGTAACCTAAATAAGTTCTTTTGGATTAGATGGTAGTGTTGGAACTCTTTCTTTCCTCTTCCAAGGCCTTAGATGATCGAGTCATATAACTCAAGGGAACATAATCACATTGCTCCTTATATTTTTCTTCATCTTCAGGAATGGTTTTAGGCACCTGTGGAAGAGTATCTTTTTTCTTCAATTTTCTCATACATGACCCTACAATAGTGGACTCAATCTTGGTCTTCTTAGATACTGAGGGGGAGGCTTCTTCCTCTTGACTTTCTAGTGGTACACTCTATTCTTCCTCTTGTTTTGACTCCTACTCCTATCCTAATTTAGGCACTTTCTCAATCTCTCAGACTTGGGCTTCTTGCTCATCTCGAGGCTATGCTTGTTTAGGACCTTGTTGCAGTTGTTGACATTGGTGGGCCTAATATATTTGTTTGCTATCCTTTGACACTCTCTTCATTTTTTTATTCTCTTTATCCTCTCTAAAGTACTCAACCTCCCTTTCATGTTGATATATTGTTTCCAGCGTCACTGGGGATTGAGCAGGGAAGGTTGGTACTATAAATTTTGCACCTTTACCCCTAACTGGGTGTGTTGTGGCTTAAAGAGGAATAATGTAGGGAACTAGATCAAGTTTGAATGGTTTCTTTATCCATTCCCTTGTTAACTAGACAATATGTAGGGCTTTTTTTTTTATGTCCTCATTCTCATCCCTGCCAATTTATGTCCTTATAATGGGCCTTCCATATATCTTATCCCTATTGTATAGTGGGTCAATGACATATTTTGTGTCTTTCTTGACAACCTTCAATGGGATCTTCATTTTGAGCACCTTTTCTACTTAATATAGAGTTATCCTACAACAGTCTCTGATTCAAACATCATAGTCATCTATGGCATTCATCTAGTGGTCTTCTAGTGCATCCTCGTGTATGAGCTTCTTCCCTGCCAGATGTTGTACCCTTCCAATATTATTAAAGTATAAGTGAGGGGAGTTGTACTCTTCCAAGGGATACTAATCCCATTTTTTATCAAAGGTCATTATATCCTTCTTCTATTTGACATCAAAGGCACCTATGGTGATCGACCACACCCATGTCTTCTTGTGCTATTTCATCACTCTATCACATGTAGATGTGAGTTGCCTGGCAATTTCCAAAAAAATGAGCATATCAAAAGGATAGCTCAGGACTTCATTGGGTTCACCTATGTGTCATTTTCCCTTAGGTATGTGAATGTTTTGAACTGTATGTAGTAGGCACCAATTTTTGTCATTCTGGGTGCTGCCTCTACAAACATCTATTTAGCATAATTGCCCTCTATGAATTGGATGATTGCAAATATTAAATTGTCATTCACTATCCTATATTCATCACTTTGACATGAGAGCTTCTTCTTTACTATTTGAGGGTATACCACATAAGGCCATGCATTTGCATCTTGCATGCTACCTCTTTTGTAAAGTCTTAGGTAGTCCATTGTCCTAGCTACCAATAAGTACACCATGTATGATGTCATATAAAATTTTGGATCGGATTTTACATCTACTAGTTGTTCATGTAGATTATCACTAAGGATAGTAGCCTAATCCATTGATATCTTGGTCGTCCTAATGGTCTATATGAAGTGCACCATCTAGATATTAAGATGTACAACCACCAGTAAGCCCATGACTCTCCTCAAGAGCACTATGGCATATCCAATATCATCCTTCATATAAACCCGAGTCATGTCTACCTTTCCAACTCTGCGGCCTAATGGTGTTCTATCTATTAGGAAGGAAGATTGAATTATTTTTTTGGCTTGCTTTTCATTCTCCCTATACCATCTTTCTACCCAGCCATATGCTATCTTTACATATTTATTGACCCTTGGGACATGAAACACCTTCTTAATATTCCTCGATCAACAATCCAAAACTATCTTCCCTGTGACAGACTTGACAACCTTTTCTCTAGGAACATAATGTTATACCAAGGACATTATCAACTCAGAGGATTGTACAGAAGTCAAATGTGATGCTACATTTACCAACCCTAACCTGATCATAGCTAATACCATTGCAGATCTTTATTTAGGCCTGTTGGATATGGTGAGGTATGCATTGCACTTAATATGTCTGAGCTTAGTGTCTTTTATTTCTGCATGTTCATCTTGAAAGTGGGAATTATTTGCTGTAGCTTGGTATTTGAAGACAATAGGCTTAAGAGAAATATTTTCTACCATTGAGGATGATGATGACACCATTAGGAGAATACATTAGTCCAAAAAGATACAAATAAACCTAAATACAAACCCTAATCAGTAAAAAAACCTAACCCAAATCACAAAGTAGAGGAAAACCAAATCAATCCCCCAAATAGCCTTGGAATGCAAAATAACACACCTTACACACCTTTACAGGTGTTCTAGGTGACTTAATGACCCCTAGTTGGTCAATTTATGTGCAGTTCTACATGTGCAAACATGTGCGCTATTGTGCATCTACATGTGGCATTGCAAATGTGGGACTTAGAGTTCTTTTAGCTTCTAGTTAAAAAAAAATTTCTTTTTCTCCAAATTTTCCCAGTTTTGACACTACGGGGCTTTTTTAGTTAGAGACAAAGGCTGGACCTAGAGTCTAAGCAGAGTTGCAAAATGACCAAGGCCCCAGACTAGGGGTCAGGGAGACAAAAAGTTTACTAGCGGGTCCCCATTTCTAGGAGAAGTGGGGCATGCATTGTGAAACCATAACACATATCCATTGGGATCTTACTCAAGTTTTTAAACCTCTTAAGAGTAACTATGCTCTGATACTAATTGTTAGAAATAGATAATACTGAGAGGGTGGGTGAATGAGCACTTTATAAAAAATAAAAATTCATAACTGAATATTGTTAATTACTTTATAACTTGCATATGAAAGTAAACCAACAATGATGAATAGTAAATATAACCATACACAAAGAGGACTCATAATACCATTATTTGTTAACTAGGGAAATCTTGGCCAAGGGAAAACCCTAGTGGGTATGATACCCACAAGATGATCCAGTAAACAAAAGAATTATGTTAAGGATGTTGACCCTATTAGTAGTCTATGAAGTACATATAGTGTCTCGAGTCCTTGTTAGAGGACTAGGCTCTGCTAAAAGCCTCAACCTTGTTAGTAGTTGCTTCAACCCTGTTAGGAGTTGGTAGATCAAATACAATGTATGCAAGAAGAGCCAACTTCCCTAACATGCAATTATACAATTAAGTTCCTTCACAAGAATAGATATGCATACAATACTTTCTTACTATTGTATCTCACTCTTGCTTTGATTCCACTTCATATCTAACATCATATAAGCTCGCACATGATATATATTATCTTTAAAATAGTTTGCATCAACATATATTGCTCTCACAACTCATCCAAATTGCTCTACGCAAGATAATATCTTTATATACTTGAGGATTATAAAACTATGCTCTATTGGACTTCATGCTCTAACAAGCTTGCCCAATTATAATTTAGGATGTCATATAATTATGACTAAGTAATTATTTTTTTACCAAAATAATTTATTAAGTCGTACAACTCAAAACTCTAATATGCTCTGTTGTACTCTATTAAATACCCGAACTGATATTTTAACTATAACTTGTGTCGTACTGTCCATACAAGTATGGACATTGGAATACATCATCATAACATTTTAATAAAGCTATCCACAATTGTACATATGCTAATTTGAAGTGTGTCTTATGTACACATCAGATCTATCTCTGTACTACTACAATCTGTCTAACACTTACACAATTTTTGAACTCTAAATGCCTAAATCAAATGTTGAATATATGTTACCATAAATGACAACTCTCTAGCCATCTATCTAAAAATAATTCCAAAAAATATGTCATTTTTCCTTATGATTAATACAACATTATGCCCTTCTCACTTCATTACTTTAGGAAGCTCCTAAGTATGACCGTTTTCATCAATTTGTAAGATATTCTAATCAACCCATTTGATGTAGAGCTCCATCTTAGCTTAAGTAGCCTTAGCTAGGGGAATCACCCCTAATTTACCTCATACATACTCATGTGCATCCTTAGGTAAATCCTTAGTGAAAATATCAACTATTTTCTCCTTGGTGTTCACATATTCGAATCTCACTTCTTTTTCTTGAGCTAATTCTCTCAAGTAATGATAATTGATAGTAATATGCTTGGTCTTTGTGTGTATTACTTGGTTCTTTGATATATTTATTGTAGTTGTGTTGTCAAAATAGATAAGAACAAGATCAGTGATCTCTCTCCTTCATTCCTTTCAACAATTTCTCGATTTACATAATATTTGAACAATTCATTGCTAGTGCCACATATTTAGCTCTTGTTGTTAATTGTAAAATGTAGTTTTACTTCTTGCTTGTCCAACAAGTTAATCTCTTTCCTAGAAATAAATATGCACCAAGTACTCTTTTTGTCATCAACATTGCTTGACCAATCCACATCTATGTACATTTTCAGTTCAAGCTTGTCATTCCTATTGTAATAGAAGCCATAATCCTTTGTTCCTTTCATATATCTCAGTATTATTTTTGCTATCATCATATGATTCTCCTCAGTATTTTTACAAACTATTGCAAAAATTACAAATTCTAGGGAGATATCAAGTATGACTTGAATAACATATTGTAGCTTCCCAATCATTGATCTATACAATGTCTGGCTCACATCAATAGAATCATCATTCCTAGATAGCTTATCTTCTGTAGCCATATGTGTTTTGGCTGGTCTTGAATCTTCCATCCCAAAATTTTCACTATCTCCTTGATGTATTTTGATTGAGTAATGAAGATATATTGCTTCATTTGATAAACTTATAAACTAACAATGAGTTTGATTTCCCCAATCATAGAAATTTCAAATTCCTTTTACATCTTATCTGCAAATGATTTGCATAATGCATTTTGTCCTCCAAATATGATATTATCAACAAAGATTTAAAAAAAAAGTATGTTGCAAATATATGAGGAGTAACTAAGAGGGGAGGGGTGAATCAAACTACAAAAATGAATCCTAGATCCCTCAGATGTCAATAAAAACACTAATTAAACTATTTCTTGTTTTAACTCGGCAAACACACACACACTCAGTTTACACTAGCAAATATTGTAACTTGGCAATAACTAAAATATTAGCTATAACTCGAAAAATGTAGAACTTAAGATATTTTTTGTGGTTAGCCTTAATATTAACTTAGTTGCATACACATAAAATAAATAGCATGAACACAAGTGACACCAAGATTTAATGTTGAAACCCAATTTGGGAAAAACCTTCAATTGCAACTAGTTACTGATTTTCACTCTTCTAAAGTGAGACCTATTAAGAGCCAACCTTTTTAAAGGTTAGAAACTACACTATTAGGTGTGACCATATTAGAGGATTTAATCACTTTTTTAGGAGTGGCCTTGTTAGAGGTCTTTAGAAACTTCAATCTAGAAATGCCACCTTGTTAGAGGATTTACAAATAACTGTTAAGCCAACTCGGTTATGCGATTTAGATCACTGCTATAATGGTTAGAAAGTAATAATGAGATGAGATGATTTTTGATGTAACTAAATTACTAATTATAGATTCTGACTTAAATACTTGATCCTTCTCGATTGAATGTATCTTTGCAGCTCAACAAGGATATTTTGCTTATCCTTGCAATTCACTTCCTCTAAGCATCATCAAATCTTCTATTACATTCCACACATTCAATCCTCAAGTTGAACTTATATTTATATTTTAAAAATTGTCAAGTCACCTTGTATACAACTTAGAATACTTAATATATATCTCCTTAGTCGACTAGAACCAACAATTAAATCAATTGAACTCAATATGCCAAAACAAGAAAATCCTTTGTTAGCTGACTATGCTTAATAGACACTAACTCAGAAATGTTTTTTGTGTTAAGTAAGTGAGCTCGGTTAACACTACATATACAAAAAGTTCCTTTGGTAGTCAAGTGAGCTCAATTAACATTGGTTCCATTCAATATTTCCTTCATTAACCTAGTGAGCTCGGTTAACACTCAACTTCTGCAAACTTTCCTTTGTTGATCAAGTGAACTCAGTAGACATTGTCTTCTAAAGTAGGAAAACTTTGGAATTCTTGAAAGACATAGGAAATTTCCTTCATTGCTCAAGTGATCTTGATATACACAGACTGCCAATAATATGGCATTTTGTGTAACATCAAAGGCCATACACAATTAATCAATTGTTTTGAGCAATCTCTCTCTTTTGCATTGATGACAACACAACATGTTATAACAAAATGAAATTTTAGAGAAAGAATAAAGTAAGGAACATATCCTTAGTTTCATTATGATTATCATCCATGAGAACTCCCTCTATCAGTGGGAACTCCCTCTTCTTTCAATTTCACACTCTATCAACAAACTCTATCTTCAACATCATCTTCTGATAGAAAGCTTTCCTTCTTTGATATCAGACGTCTCTGAAATTAAATTTTTGTGAGATATGAAATAAAACTTCTCCCTCTTTGACATCTCATGCCAAAGACAATGTATAGTGAATATCAATGTACCTTATGTATGAATTAATTTGTAATTTTCCTTGTCAATACTGCATCAACTATTTGATCTTCAACATGCTTTGGTTGATGCATCACTAAACTTTATTTAGTGAGTTTTAGATAGGGGAATGACCCCTAAATTACCTCTTAGATACAAAAATGCATCCTAAGGTAATGGATTAGTGAATATATCTAGAATTTTCTTTTTAGTATTCACATATTCCAATCTTACCTCTTTATCGTGTACCAATTCTCTCACAAATTGATATTTTATAGAAATGTGTTTAGTTTTGGTATTCATCATAGGATTTTTGGATATATTAATTGCATTGGTGTTATCATAGAAGATAACCACTAGATCCTTGATCTCTATCACCATACCTACCAATAGTTTCTTGAACCAAACAACATTGAAACAATTAATTGCTACTACCACATATTCTACGTTTG
Organism: Cupressus sempervirens; assembly: GCA_028749045.1. Lineage (NCBI taxonomy): Eukaryota > Viridiplantae > Streptophyta > Pinopsida > Cupressales > Cupressaceae > Cupressus > Cupressus sempervirens. The sequence goes on from CM053792.1 coordinate 428,564,691, forward strand.
CTATGTACTGAGCAATACAATTTTGCTTCTTGCTTATCCAAGACACTAGTCCTTTACCAAGAAAGAATGCTCCACTTCTTGTGCTCTTTCTATTATCAACACTTTCTTCCTAATCAACATCTTTGAATTCTTTCAAATCTAAATTGCCTCCTTTTTTGTACCATAATCCATAGTCTTCAATTCTTTTTAGATATCTCATGATTCTTTTGATTTCCATCATGTAATTTTCTTTAGAGTTTACTGAGAATGTTGCCACCATAACAACTGCTAATGAAATATTAGGCCTTGTATGCACTACATACTATAGTTTTCCAATCATTGATTTGTATGTGGTTTGATCTACCTCTTTGGAATGATCATTTTTGGAAAGCTTATGTCTAGTAGACATAGGTGGTCCAATAGGTTTTCAATCTTCCATTCCAAACTTCTTTATTATCTCATTGATATATTTGAGTTGAGTAATGTAGATACCATCTTTCTTCTATTTGATCTACAACTCAACAAAGATTTTTCTCTCCAAACATGGACATCTCAAATTCTTTACTCATCTCTACTAAAAATGCCTTGCATAAGTCATAATTTCTTACAAATAAAGTGTCATCCACACAAATTTCAGCCAACACAATCTTCTTATTTGGTCCTTCTTTGATATACAAATTGTTGTTATCATTTGTTCTTTGAAAACCAATCTTTATCAAGTAGTTATGAAGTCTTTCATACCAAGCTCTAGGAGCTTGCTTGAGATGATATAGTGCTTTGTGTAATTATTAGACCATATCCCCTTTGCTAGGATTTGAAAAACCTTTAGTTTGTTCTATGTAGACTTCCCCATCAAGAATTCTATTCAAGAATGCATATTTTACATCCATTTGATATACTTTAAACCCTCTTTGTGCTACATATGGTAGTAAAGTTATAACACCTTCTAATGTTGCAATAGGAGCAAATGTTTCACCATAATTAGTACCTTCTTCTTGAGAATAACCTTTACAAACTAACCTTTCTTTGTTTGTTGAAACTTTTCCATCTTCGTTCAACTTATTTTTGAATACCCACTTTGTGCCAATTACATTTTTATCCTTGGGTCTAAGAAAAGGAGTCCAAGTCTTGTTCTTCTTTATCTATTCTATTTATTCACTCATAGCTTCAATCCAAATTTCATTATCCAAAGCAACTTTAACATTTCCAGGTTCAAATTCAACAAGGAAACATGTACCTTTCAATTTTCTTCTTGTTATTATTCCATTTGATTTCTCTCCAATGATTTGATCAGGTGCATGGTGCCTTCTGACATATCTTGCCACTAATAAATTTGGACCTATTTTTATACTCTTTTCCATCAAAAACTGTGACTAAAAAATGTTGAAAACTACCATCGCTAAACTACAATTGAAAGTTCAACAGCTAAGATGAGTGTCGATATATCGACAAAAAAATCATCGAAAGTTATTTTCATCATTATCCCATGGCTGCGTCAGACTAATGGTCTAGAACATCAAACTATGAACTCTTATGAGAGAGTTTGATGACCAAGATGAGTGTCAATATAGCGATGGAAACTTGTCAAAAATTATTGCCATCATTGTCCCATTGCAGTGCTAGACAACTGATGTAGAACATCGAACTATCGACGCTTATGGTAGATGGTTCAACGGGTAGTCCACATTATATATGATAGGAGGCATTGAACTATCGATAACCTGGAGATATGTTGTGATGGATTTTTCACTCTCGATGACAATATATATCAAACTATTGACGACTTGTAGAGATGTTTCAATGGGTTTCTTTTACTATCAATGGTAGTAAATGTCAAAATAGCAATATTAGTCAGAGTTAAAAATATGCAACAGCAAGCAAAATTCCATAAAATAATTAATATTAAAATCATAACTATCGAACTATGGAAATTATTTTCAGTATGATGTCCATTGATTATATAGTTTAATTGATATATGAGCTTAAAGAAGCTATTCAATTAATCAATGGAATATTTGAGACTAAGGTTATAATTTTTTTCTACATTCTACTTTCCCTATCCCATGTGATTGCAAACATGGGATCAATAAGGGAATAAAGTGACTAATAGATTGGCAAATTAGAGATTTAAAAATGTTTGATTGTGTAGATATCTTGTCAACGTCCTTGCAAGAGATTACTGTAGAAGATATGTAGGCCTTCATGAGAAAGGGTATAGGTTAATCTAGAAGAAGTCACATCATATGTTGAAAGGAGTGTTTCTCATGAACTTAGTCTTTTTGTAGTTTTGGTCCACTACTTTTCTGGAAGGTTTCAGCATCTGGGTAGCAAGTTTGACCAAATACTTTGTTGAATCTTGGCTTAAGAGCTAGTGACAGTTTGTTGTTTCCTTTTTTTAAAGGAATTGTGCTCTTTCTTTTGCACTGATTTGATGGTATTTTTAGGGATAAGGTGCAAACGTATGCATGTTGTAGACTTGGTAGAGGCTCCAGAGGAGAAAATTATGAGACTTTTTTAGTAGGCTAATGATCAAGAGAAAGTTACCATTATTGATCTATTGGGGGTAGATTATTGGTTGGCTAGGCATGTGCATGATGGGAAACTAATTTTTGAGCTTTTTTGTCCTATTGTCCAAGTGTTTGGTCACCTAGTGCTTGCTAATGGTATGATTCGTAGAATGTTGGTAGAAGATATTTATATGGATGCATCTATTGCAATGGATCTGATTGATACAAGATTATCGAGTGGATGGATTCTGAGTTTGTTTTGCATGGAAGAGGCAAGTAAGAAAAAGTCTATGAAAAAATATTGGAAGGCATTTCAGAAATGTGTGGTGGAGGAGTTTGACATGAGTAAGTTTGAGGCTTTTTGTTCTTCGAATGTGAACCTATTCCCATTAGAACTATCAGAAAGGCTTATATCTATTGACAATGGGATAAGTTATTTGTTTCTTTAAGGTAGTAGGATGGGTTTATTTGTTGAAGTGGTTTTGTATTAGATAGTATGCTCCTTCTTTTTTAATCCTTTTCACAGTAATATAAATATTATACTAAAGAAAAGCAATAATATCTTTGTGATATGATTATATAGATTAATTTGATCTTAAAATATTTCAGACATAATATGGATATATGGTACATATAAGTTTCTATAAAATTTCAATACTCACCAGCCACAGAGGAAGCAGTGGAACAAATTTTACATTAAATTTACATTAATGTTATATTTCATCTCTTTTCTAATATTATGTCTTGTTTGCTGCAACTACCTGAATAAATATTGCAATATGCCTTTATTTTATTAATCAATAAGTAAGATGTGCAATTAACTTCTAACCATTGTGACAATTTAGAATATGCTTGTTTTATTTAAGGTTGGTGAATCAAAAAATAATTCATAGAAAGACATTTAGACTTGCTATGTGAATACAATATTTTTTTTATTGAATCAGATACATCGACATTGAAATCTAGCCACCTTTATACTAGACCCCAATGAAGAAAAGCTTATACTTATAGATGATCCATAAAAAAAATAGATTTTGAATGAGGAATAGGTGGACACTATATTGGCATTTGGCATACTTTAGATGATCAAATATAACATTGGGTGGTATTGCAGAAGATGAAATTTTCCAAAAAAGCATTTTGCATCTTTGCAAAATTCTAATAGGAAAAAGCAAGCACTATCAACAAATTGACTCCAAATCACACCATGGTCAACTAAACTTGAATAAATAGTCAAATATCAAATAAACTATTAAAATAAACTAAACCTAAATGAATAGTAAAATATCAAATAAACTAAACTTGAATGAATAGTCTATGCTATAGTATTGTTATTGATTTACAATCCTTCAATGTCTTGAATGCAACTGCTTGATACTTAATCTCCAATGCTTCAACGACTTAGTCATCCTCAATCTATTCCAATGGAATTCAATAGCACACTCCACCTTAATTTGCATGGCCATTTCATATCCCTAATTTAGGAAATTTATTTACTTTTCTATAGTATGATTACTAATCATAACAATAACAAAATGAACTAGCTATTGCACCAACCAGAAATGTTGGAAACTCTCTTGCTGCTCTTAATAGATCATCTACATTGAGATATGAAACAAACAACCAAATATCAGCTCCCATGTTGGAAGCACTCAAAAATATAATAAGATGCATTCATAATGGGCTGATCTAGTTGGAAAGATTCCACAACCTCAATCTCAGATAATATTAACAAGATATGTCTGTGACATAATACTATGAAGCATTACAAATGTAGCATATTTCTTAAATGCCATACAAAAAACAAAATAAGCATAAGAACTTCATAAACATTTATTGCACATTAGGCTACTAATCACCCAAGACCATATTGATGTTGATAATTTTAAGTTTGGCACAATAAACATATAGATAGATTCAAGTATTATTATGAAATCACCACTTGATAACTATGAAGTAAACATTATACTTACAAGGCATGACTAAATTTTCAGTAAACTTAGAAGATTGATATACCTTAATATTGACAATCAAATACTTTCTTCTCCTTGGTGGACAAGTATGATACACAATCTCTTGCGAGAGTAGCTCCATGTCTACATACAACTTATAGAGAAAACAACATGTTGTCCATTTCTACCAAAGAAGTAATTGGTAATAAACAATAAATCATAATTTGCATACAACTTATAGAGAAAGCAACATTTTGTAATTTATAGTAGTTAAGGCCATTTTAAGGCATTCACCTCAAACTTGTTATGTTCATCCACTAAAATTAAGTACCATGTTTGAGACTTCAAAGTTCAAAAATCGCCATGATCTATAATAATGGAAATAATGCATGTGACAGTCAATAATGACATGATACAAAAATAAGCTGTAACTAAAATGCTTTCAATGGGTTAGTTTGAACTTCACATGGTTTAGTTTGAGCTTCACTTGGTTTAGTTTGAGCATCACTTGGTTTCAAGAATCCTTTCATATTCTCTACTTCACAAGGCCAACCACGTAAAGATGGAAGCTCATTTGGCCACTCCCCCCTCTATTATCACTCTCAATTCCCCATTAACAACTAAGTAAATATTTCATTCATTCATTTTAGAAGTATATCATTGAATCATTATGATCACATAACGTACATATAAACATTCATCAATAATTTGTGGACACGTCAATCATTATAATCACATAACAATATAAAATAACGTGACATAAAATTCATCAACATTCATAAAAATCCATTAATAAGAAACATTCATAAATTTCTATCAACAGATTCATCATCAAACAAGGTTTTTAACATTTATTTCTTCTTTTCTTTTTTCTTTTTTTGAAGATAAAGACTAATATGCACATCTTGACTATCTTCAGCACTCTGTGGCATTTGTGGTTCTGATCTTACAACATGAGGCTTCCTCTTTGTCGAGGACAAGGCTGGTGCACCCCTACAATAAGAAATAAATGGGTTTAATTCTTATTTTTTTATTAAAAAAAATGATAAGTATTTCATTAAGCTAAAGAACATAACAATAATTTTTCTTTACCTGATAGTGCCAGATCATCTACTATCACATTCTGTTCAGCCTCAACCTCAACATTTTGAACACTAACATCACGCTCTGCATACTCAAAAAATATCACATAAAGGTTACACCAATTGCAAATTAAGATGTTAAATTTTATTAATAATTATATGATAAATTTTCAATAGAAATTTAATATTTACCTTTATCATTGTGATGCACATTAAGGTCTTCATCATGTGTAGGATGTGTGCCTTCATCATCATGAGTAAGATCTGTGTCAGGAGTAGTAGGTTATAGTGAAATGTCATGTGCGCATTGTTATCATTGTTCAAAATTAACATCAAATTCATTATTTGTCATGAAGTTATCAATTACTATTATTATTCATTTGGCATATTTACCCGTGTGTCAACCACTGCACTAGAATCTTCTACAACTATTTGGCCACTAGAATCTATGCGGTGGTAGGCAACCGCTACTTTTAAGCCTTTCTTCAAGCCAATTTCTTTGTCTTCTTCTATGGGTGTTTTTGTGGTTTCATAATGAAAGCCCCATTTTGCCTAGAAATGGGGACCCCCTACTTTATTTTTCATCTTTTCAGATCCCTACTCTAGGGTTCGAGTCTTTTTTTGGGTTTTGCTAATGTCTGGCCAAATATGGGTCCCAACCTAAAAATCCAAATTCCTGAAACCATCATCTAAGGGAGTAAGTCATTTTTGCAAGAAAAATAACATACTAGCATACCTCCTTAGGTGCACTAGTGTGCCAAAATAATGAGGAAATCACTTTCTCTTGGAAAGTGTGTAGTAGCACAGCTACACAGTTGCGCACCTCAAAGAGGTGCACTAAATCCTAGGTCTATAAAACCTAGGACCCTCCCCTTCCTCCATTTTTTTTCTTCCAGCTCCCTGACCCGCAACTGCATAGCTCCTCAAGTGTGCTACTACGTCTGGTCTCCTCCGCTCCACTTGTACACACAACATAAAACATCAAACACCAACAAAAAAAGGTGCGCAACAACACACCTATCTAGGTGTGCTGCTATGCACCTTCTCTTTTAAACCTAAAAAACCTCAATTTAAAAAAAAAATTTAAAAATTGCACCTTGTTAAGGTGCGTAGAAGTGCACCTATCTAGGTGTGGTACTGCATGCCTTCATAAGGATTAACACCCTTTAAAGATGAAAGGGTCCACACTTGGTGCATCCCATAAGGTGCACCAAATGCACACCCTTTTTGTATTACTTACCTTTATATCAAGGTACACAACTGACACACCTCAGAGTTGGGCTAGATGCACACCCTTATTTTCAAAGGAAAGCACACCTAGCATGCCTTTGAGGTGCGCCAGGTACACATTTTTTTGTGTCTTCTAGGGTTTAAAAATTGTTTTTCTAATATATTTTTTGTCAATTAGGGTTTGTGGGTTTTTTGTGTCATCATTAGGGTTTGTATTAATTGATTTTTCTTCAATTTTAGACTAATAGACACTAATTTTTTGTAGATTCAATGGCCTCATCATCGTCCTTCCTTGCTAGAAAGTTGGTCCCAAATCCCATTATTTTTAAGTTCTAAGGTGTTCTAGAAAAGTCATGCTTCTAAGATGATTATTCTGAGATCTAGGACACTGAACTTGGTCATACAGATTGAAACATGTTCTTGGTATGATGCAACAAGCCCACAAAATGGTCCCCATTGATATCTACTCTTATTCAATTGGGACTAGTCAATGTTGCATCACACCCAATATTAGTATAGTCCTCATAATTGATCATGACATTAGTAGAAAACTATGTCTTTGGGGAAAGGGTCATAAAGAATATAACTGGAGAGATCGTACTAGATCTCCAACCTAAGAATATAGAAAAGGTGTTCCATCTTCCAAGGTTAGATTAGTTTATCGAATTAACCTATCACAAAGTAGAAAGATGGTACAAAGAACATATAGAGGAAGCATCTAAAATCATCCAGTCCTCATACCTCATTAAGAAGACTCCTTTGGGGCATAAAGAAGGCAAAGTGGACATGAAAAGGGGTTACATGAAAGAGGATATCAAATATTATATAATACTTTTGAGTAGAGTTATGGGATTACTAGCATCGAGACACCTGAATATATGGATGATGCACTTTATTGAGACTATCAAAACATTGAAGATGCCAATTGATGGGGCTTCCATTCTTAGTGAAAACTTGGATGAGCAACTAGTGACAGTTAAGAACAACCATAAGTTCTACATGATATCTTATTTGTTGTACCTATTAGTTGTAAGGGAAACATATTATTTGGGACTCTTCAAAAAGAGTAGCTTGTGAGATGCTAATGCATGACCATATATAGTATATCCCCAGTTGGTGAAGAAAAAGCTTCGAGAGCACAAAAAGGAATATAGGATAGTGAATGATGCTTTTATTTTTGCAATTATCTAGTTTATTGAAGGCAATTATGCGAAAAGGATGTTAGACGAGGCAACAACAAAGATTTTAGAAGTTGGTGCCTATTACATCCAATTTTGAACATTCCCTTATTTGAGGGTAGCGGGTATGACTATCAATCCCAAGAAGCTCCCTAGGTATCCAAGTGATAGACTTATATTGCTAGAGATCGCTCGACAACTCTTGTCTGCTTACAACAGAGTAAAGAAGTAGCACAAGATAACCTGGGTGTGGCCTATAATTATAGGACCATTTAGTGTGGTCCAAAGATAGGATATTTCATCTTTCAAGCTTGACTGGGATCAATATCCCTTGGAGGAATATAACTCTCCTCATCCTTATTTTGAAAATATTGAAAGAGTTCAGTATTTAGTTGGAAAAATGTTCCAACATGAAGATGCAATTGAGGACCACTGGATGAACGCAATAGATGACTATGATATCTGAATAAAGGATTATTGTAGGATGACCCTCTATTTAACAAGAAATTCTTTGAAGATAAAGGTTCCTTTAAAGGTAGTGAAACAAGATACTAAGGATTTACTTGATCTGTTGAATTATAGGGATAAGATTTTTGATCGAACTATTACGAATGCTGAGATTGATAAGGAAGAAAACTCAGATATTAATTAGATGGCTAGGCATGTCATCAAATTGACTAAGGATTAGATTAAGAGACCTTTCAAATTGGATCCAATTCTTCAAGTGTTAGTCTTCCATACTACAACCTGCCTAGCAAGAGGTAGAGGAGCTAAGGTAATAGTACCCACTTTTATAGCTCAGTCCCCAGTAAGGTCAGAAATAGTGCACCAACTTGATAGAGAAGTTGGATATTATAGGGATTAGAAGGTTAAAGGCAAGAGGAAGAGAACTTCTCCCCAACAAGGTGAGCTAGAAGAGGAACCAACTTAAGCATTGCCACAAAAAGGGACAAAAAATGTACAAGGGTCAAAGAATGTAGAAGCTACACAAACCTAGGATAATCCTCAAGTGTCACCACAAGAACAAGGGCAAGGAGGAGTTCAAATAGAAGTACAAGAAGTGTCTCCTCAACAAGAGGTGCAAGCCTCCCTATCAACTCCTAAAAGAAGAAAGATCAAAACTCCAATCAAGAGGAGACAAAAGGTGATTAGGAGAGTTATACCTTTCCCATCAGTCCCAGAAGTAATTCTAGAAAGGGAAGAAGAGGATGATGAAGATGAAGAAGATAACCTTCCTTTGAGTTGGAGGACTCATCTTGTGAGAGCCACAGAGTTGGAATGGAGAAGAAGCTCCATGATTACACCACCATCCATTCCGGAGTAGCCTATTCACACTACCACTTTAGAAGATGAGTTACAACAATGGATTGATGAGTAGGAGGGTGAAGGGACTGATGTCTTTCAAATGTTAAATTTTGATTTTATGCTAGTTGGAATTGAGTTGGTAGGAGATAAGAAAAGGGATACTCCAATTAATTAACCTCAATAGGAGGATTGGAGTTAGTTGCCATCTCAGCCACAAGGAACCAAAGTAGCTCCACCATCGCAAAATCAAGCTACATTTTGGGTGGATAAAGGTTCAGCTACTCCTCTCCCTCCGAGCAATGAAGAAGAATATGTCTAACTAGAATAGGAGGAAGAGCCACAAAAAATAATCGCCAATGAAGTGTCAGAGGAGGGGAAAATATGTGAGCATCCTTAGTAGACTTTCCAAGACATAGAGGTGAGAACTGTGGACTCAATAGATATAGAGACTCCCCATGTAGATCTCTCACAAAAGGAGAAGACTCTAGAGAGGAATGTTAAGGGGAAGAGCATAGAAGAGAAAAATCCTTCATCGTCGAAAGGAAAATCTCTGATGGAACATATTTTGAGATGGTTGAGAAAGGAGGTGATTAGAATAAAAAGGGTAATGATATGATTTTGAGGAAGAAGGATTGAGAGAATTGATTGAAGTTCTAAGGAAACCTAAGTCACCACCAAAATATGCATGAGAATTGGCTTTCATCATGATTGATCAGAACTAGGACTTATTTTTTCATGTTCCTATCCCTCGTCTGCATGCAGATATTGAAGAATTGAATTTGAAAGATTATCAAATTAGGGAGGTTGTGCTTGGGAAACCCATGTTGGACATTGCCAAGTTGATGGTAACAACTGGGATTAAAGAAGTGTTTAGACACTTAGAACAAGATGACAAAAATTTGATAACACTTTAGAAATAGAATGAGATCCTAAAAGGATATCTAAATGAAATTGTTGGTCACTTAGATCCTAAAAGCACTAAGGAACTTTGAATGTGACATTGGAGGAAAGAGATAAGGAGATGGTACAACTAGACCCATTTTTGAAAGCTTATCAGCAATTGTGAGAAAGTTTTAAAGATAAAGGTGTGCAGATTATACAGGGAAATATTAAGCTGCTACACCATATGAAAAATAATGAAGTTAAACTAGTGGCCATTTTGAATTAGGATTTTGGTTTAATGGATGAAGTACATACCTGGGGTAAGGACTTGCAAGCACTATAGTTGATCAACGGTCAAAGGTATCAGATGTTAATAGAGGTAATATTGTGGAAGAGTTAGATAAAATTGATCATTGAATACAGAAGATTACAAAAGGAAATAAAGTAATGGAAATGTTACACATGGATATTCATAAGCTCAAGGATCAAACACAAGAGAAAATTTTGGAGGCTGAGAAACATTATAGTGATGCATGCTTAGATATTTTTTAGGATGATTCAAGGGAAAAATTGCTAACTATAGAAGTAGTTGTTGAACAATTTCAGAATTTTTTTGAAGAAGCTTCTAATGATGATGATATTAGACAACCATTCAAGATTGAGGAAGCATTACTAGATCTGGATGTGAAACTCAGAGATTTTGTAGAGAAATGCATTGAGGTGGGCAACTATAGGTAGAAAGTGAAGGGAAAATATGAAGTCTTAGATTTTTCAGATGTAGCTCAAGTCACCGAGATTATTAAGAAATTCAATATCCAATACCTAGACATAGCTTTTGTATGAAAGGGAACAAAAACCCAGAAGCTAGAATTTCATCTTTGACACTTGGGTGAAAATTTAGTGTGCCAGGTGTGCAAGTGCACTGCTTCTGAGGTGCACTTTTTCAAAGGTGTGCCATAATTTTTTGAAGAATTTAGAGGTGCTATGATAGTTAACTTCTAGTTCTAAATTTAGAGCTTTCTATGCATCGAAAACACATTTTGATGAATGTTTAACTCCTACAGACACATAGTAAAGATGAAGCTTCTATTTTTGGCACTTACAGACACTCCTACTTCATCTAAAATCTTTCTTCTTCTTATTTTCTCATGCTTCCTTTGTTTTAAGACATGTAAAGACTTATGCATCCATTTAATGATATAAATAGGGATGGAGTCCTACTAAGCACCAGTTAGAGAGTTAGTTTGTACATAATTAGATTTGTTTTATTAGTTAGAAGCATATGTTTGCATAAAGATATCTTTCACTCTCAATGCAAATTGAGAAGAAGATTTCTTATAAATTCAAGAATGTAACATGTATTCTAGGTCATTATTTTGATGCAATAATATATGCTATTGCTGCTAATGGTTGGAGTGTAGTGATTCTTGCCTAAATGTGTTATATTTTATGAATGTATGTTCATGAAATGTAATTGAGCCAATAGTTTTATTGTGTTATTTTGATTGTGTGATCTTTTAATTTTGGTGTTTACTATAGATCTATAAATTATGCTAACATACTTAGTTCGAGAAGAGATCATCTATATTGTTCTTGCATAGCTTTTTGCCTCACATGAGCGCACTTTCTGTGGCCTTGTAATTTGATGAAAAGAGAAACATCTTACGGTTACTGAATTCCCATTGACAATTGCATTGGTGGAGTTAAGAAAGTGCTGCTCCTATTTTCATTGGTTACCCACCAATCTTTTCAAAGGCTTAACTCACAAATGCGTTGTTTCTGTGGCTTATGTCCATTAGGATTTTACTTTTCATGTTATTTTCTTAAATTTCTTGTTACCCTATCTTTGTTATTTTCTTGATTAACCCCTTGGTTAAATTAGAAATTCATATAGTTGCATTGTTAGATTACATTCATTAAAAAATAGAAAATAGAAAAATATATTTCTTTTGTGTTGTTATTTTGAGATAGCAAGCAGATTCAAAATCTTATCCAAATTGTTTAAGAACTAGCAAAGGCCTTCTCATGAACACTCACATTTATCTTCTACTGAGCAGATTCTAGCAGGTCGCGAGATAGCTCAGAACCTTGGAGTTGATCCCAAATTAACTTTTCAAGAGAGGAGTTCAAAAGGATTCCAACTGTTAAGCATCGTGCAAAATGACAACTCAATAGGTGCTAGATTAAATTCAATGCCTTACATTTTTTTGCATAATATCATCAATAATTAATGTATTTCTTATTTGTAATTCTATACTAAAAAATTGATATAAAATTTCATTTACTACTATTTACATGACATGAGTGAATTTTCATATATCCACCAAAGCCAAGTTCACCAACCTTCTTTTTTCGAGTTTGTGACACCTTCGATGTGTCCTACAACCTATATATGTAAACTTTGAAATATTTTAGAAATATGTTATATTATATAAATCCACAATCACACTTCTAGAAATATGTTAGATTATATAACAAATGAATTTAAAAAGTTTGACATGTGGGAGGTAACATTCTGTCAAAGTGTGATGTGTGATGAGGCACAAAGGTGACCTTGCTTGTGCTACGCAACATATGAATGTTCGCAATCCAATTGAAAATATTGACTACCAATGAAGACATTAATACGTGACTCTAACCATTGTTTACACAAAGATTGTGATCATAGAGTTAGGAGGCTTTTGTTTCAATGATATAAGATAAAGTTGCGGTGTAAATGTTTTTTGACAAAATTTGAAAGAGATTACACCATTTTATTAAGAACAATCACTAGAGAGGGAGTATAGATAATGATTTGTGCCATTAAATCATCTTCCTACTGAACTGCTCATGTAAAAACAAGAGATAATGCAATAGAGTAATAAGTTATATGAAGTTATATCAACTATAAAAAACTAGTTATTTATGGATTTATTCTACTTTTTTCTATGTACTTTTTGCAAGGAATTTAAAATTTTCTTGATTAGAGATGAGGCATGGTCTATTGAATTTACACAAGGCTGAATAGTCTTGGTTTGAAATTTGAAGCCCAAGACAACCTCCAACAACCCATTTGCATTTTACAAATCCAAGTAGGTGTGGTGGGGGATGTGAGAAAAGGTATAGATAAAATCTAGAGCTGATGAGAAGCACTGCTCTTCGCATAAATTAAATACATAGATTGAGGAGTTTTGAATGTTGCTTGCAAAAGAAAGTTTACCTTGTGTTGATAAAAGGGAATCCATAGTGGGACATTTGGAGTTTCCATTTTTTGAGTTTTCCAATTGTGATGCATGTGTGGTGAGTTAGTGTAAACTTTGATGTGTATGGATTAGAGAGACTTTTTTAGCTAATTCTTGAACATTGATGAAGGAAAGTCTAAGCTTTTCCTGAAACAAATATGTTAATGGCTTCCATCACTTCACATTGTGATGTGCTGAAAGTATGTTGAAAAGAGAGATAAGACATGATAATGCAATACCTTCAAAATGATTTGTAGTTGTGGTAGAAAATGCATCACACTGGAGTTTTCTCTGACCTTTCCCCATTGTATTTTCATATGTTCATCATGTCACTTATTTTAGGACAATGCACTAACCTTATAAATAACATGTAATGGCAAAAGGCCTCATTGCTTACTGCTGGACAGTAAATACTATGCAAATTTAGAATGAAGAATACATTGATTGTATGATTCTCTTTGTATGGGGATTAGGGAAGGTGTTAACTTTTTCTTGGTTGTCTTGATTTTTATCTTATGGGTTTAAATCATAACCATCACTCCTTTTGAAGAGTTGACCACAGATCAACATATTAACTATTGTTGCAAGAAAAAATAATGAATCAACATTATTGAGAAAAAATGTGACTAAAATTTATGAGACACACACTTATTTTTGTCAAGTGGTGGGTTGATTCCTTTATCCCTTAGTCTCTTCTCTTTTGAATCTTCAATGATTTCATTCCATTCTAGTTATGGCACCATATGACTATTGGACCAACCGCTAATGTTTCCCATCAGGATTTGTGACATGGCTTAATCACCTCTTGTGTTCTGTAAGTCTAGTGGTTGTATCAAGCATTAATAGGTCAATCTTTTGGTGCAACAATAACTCTAGCTTGTAACTAGTGGTATCAGAGCTTGGTCACAAGTTCGAATCTCCTTGGGTAACGCTAAGGGGGGGATTGTTGGACTAACTGCCAACATTCCCCATTGGGATTCATGACATGGCTTAACTATCTCATATGTTCTATAAGTCTAGTGGTTGTATCAGACATTAAGAGGTTGATCTTTTGGTGCAATGGCAACTCTAGCTTGTAACAAGGATGCTCATACTTTGGGTTGAGCTTTAGAGCTCTTATGTACCGGTCTCTCATAGTCTTTAGATGTTTGCAAGCTTTTTTTAGAAGTTGGGCTTTATTCAAAATTTTGACCAAAGAACTTCTCCATAGTTTTTATGAGATGATCTTTTAATTTAGGGGCATGTTTAGTCCAACTTTTAACAAATAACAAAATTGTTAGATAAAAAAATGTGTTCAAGGATGAATGGAAAAATGTAGCAACCAATTATATCAAGCTATGTACCTTTTACGTAATGTGGGCCTAAATATCTTTAATGTTAAATCATAAAAAATTTCATAAAAAAGATCATTTCCTACGAAATATCATTAGTCAAAAATGAGTTATGAATAAGTAAACTACAATTATACGCTAAATAATTACAATTTTAAAATACCTAGAAGCTTAGGCAATTTTAAGGGAATCATATCTTTCTCGGCCATCAAAAATGATGCCTCCAATGATCCAATACAAGTAACACAGGTTGCTCTAGGAAAGGTTGGTAAATTATCAGTAGTACTTGTATCAGGTGTACCTTTCACATAACAAATTTAATCAATGTCAAGATATAATCAAATGAACAAGAAAGTGCCAATATTAGCATATTTAACACATAAAAAAATGTAGCAAAACAAGGATTTACCATCTCTAGTTGTAGTAGGTGTGGATGTTTCCATGCTCCTTGTTGTCGATATTGCAATCGGTAATCTCAGAGTGCTAGCCGACCTCGTAGAAGTAAGCATATCGAAATCAGCAGCACTTGCAAAATAATCATATAAAAAATTAACAATAGATAATAAATAACAATGGAATTTCTATCGAGAGAAACTGTCCACCCATGAGTCATTCCAAATAAATATTATCAAGTTGAGGGTAAGCATTATACCACTATAAGTGGAACCAATCCTATAGCGTGCAATATATCAAGAGCAATGGATCATCATATCATAGTAAGAAATATTTGAAAGATAATTGCATATTCTTAAGGATCAAAATTAGACACAATGATAGCATCATTAGTTGCACAATTCAAATTAAAGATCATCCTTACATAATTGTTACTAGTCACATAAAAAACAATAGAGATAATCTTAATATTGTTGTATTGGACTAAGTGCATATATATTGACCAAAATCATCTTACATATACCTAGTTGTTGTATTAGAGATAGCAGTGGCATTGTTCTCATATATAATATCAATTGTATGCATAAGAACAATCATTTAAAAATGGTATTGTAGACTATTTTTCTTACATCAATCATTATCAGTTCTAAGTGTTATTTGAGACTTTAAGGAAAGAAGTTTCTTACAATTGAGTTTTGTACATTATTTATACATATTTCCAAAATTTTAATAAAAGGAGACATTACGTCAAGGGTATTATCAATGAGGAGCAACATAGATATTAGAGCCATATATAGAGAGTTTCAAAGGCATATTTTATGACAATGTCAATAGAATCATATGAGAGGCAATGATAAAATTTTTTAGACCAACTATTATTTACAACATAGATATCAAAATCATATCATCACAAGCTCATGGACATGGAATTGATCAAGTGGATATACATTTAATACTATATTAGATGATTGAGAATTGAAATCACACACCTACAGGACGTACATTGGTACCCTCGTTAGGTGGAAGAACTTGATGTGGTCTAAAAAAGTCCTATAACAAAACATACATATTGTGGTTCATGGTCCGTAAATTAGTATAAAACATAAAGCTTTATTGAACTATTGTCCTAGAAAAAGACTCATTGTTACTTACTTCTAGACAACATGCTCTATGATACAATTCAATTTTTGTGGCCTCTTTTTCTTTTGTTGGATGTGGATCCATGAAAAGTCCAAGAATTTGTAGATTGACATTCTTTAAGGTCTTTTTATATAGGATAGTAGGGTCACTACTATATTCGATATCATCATCGTATAATACAATGGCTTCCATATCAATAAGTAATTTCTCTTGTGCAATGTTCCTTTATCTTTCCCTTTGAATCAAATTGTGACAAAAAATATCAATAAAACAATCAAAACAAGTCCAAAACCTTCATGAAAGTAACATAATAATCTAATATTTTGTAAAATTAAAATTGCATTAATTATTATATAGAATGTTTACCTATACTAGATAAGGGGTGGGAGCAACACCCTTGCCTCCATCATCTGATGGCTCAACCATGTTGCCCTGTGATAAACAATATATATAAAAACATCACCATAATCAAAGGAATAGTCCACTTAGCAAAAAAAAAATATTATTAAAATGGTATATTATATATTAGAGTTATAATTGGAAGTAATTAGTTTAAATTTTACCTATATCGTACTTACAAGTCTCATGATAGTAATTTCTTTGTATCTATGCGATTCAAATTGTAATCTATTAGCAACTCTTCCCCTAAACTTATTGATGTCATCGCACATATAAAAACATAATTTCCCTCATGCACCTTGGAAATGCAATTGGGTCACTTATTAGTTGACCTAGGATGCGTACTATTTATAAAACTTGCAATGTTCCTTGTTGCTTTTGGCCTTCCATTAATGTATACATCAAGTTTTTTACTTTGATCATTTTGTTTCCATTATAGATAATTTGCTGACTGTGCATAGCTATGCATACTTTTTTTTATTAAACTATCTGTGTCCAATTTTTGCAATTTCAAAAGAGTCCTACATACTTCATCAATTCAAAAACCTTGTTATAATTTTCATTTATGCCATCCATGGAAAATAGCCCCAAACTATGTAATGATGATGGAGCTATGTGATATATCCTCTCGTTAACACAAAAATTAGTGTTAATTAGAGGTAATTCATTGGGTACCCATTCTTTCTCAAGATGTGTGTACATCAACAAAACCTTCATGTCACTCTTTGTCTCATCATCATAATAAAATGACCCCCTTTGAGCAAGGAAAAATTGTATGCATTTATTGAATTTTCTTCTAATCGTTTTCCCTCGAGTTTGTCTCTCTTTCATAGACCTACTACATGTCTCAGTGTCCTCTTCTATTCTCACATTTCCCTCACATGAGGAAGAAAAATCTGAGAAATACCTATTTGGTGGTACCTAGAGCCCATCAAATGAGAGATATATTTGAAGAAACAAAATATCAAGATATAAAATGAGGCTAATATTGATAAATTTTTCCTAAAGTTAATGCCAAAGGTAAAGAGAAAGAAAGCATGTAATAAACTTATACCTCCTGATCCATGTCACTTTGTACAATTCTCATTAAAGGGGTTAGTTTCTTGCATGTGTAAATCATTTGTCTTAAGATAGTTACAAATTACGTGATACTTATACTACAAATTATGCATATAACATAACATGAACAATATGCATACATCATGAAAAACATAACATTGTATATTTTTCAATTGGTTACCTCTACAAAAAACGTATTATAAGTAATTAGCACCTAATACATTTCCATTGATCATGTCATTGATCATCTTCTTCATCCATCTCATCATCATAAACATCATCATTATTGCCATCATCATCCAAATCGACATAATGACCATCATCAACACCATGATTGTCACTATTACCATCGTCATTATCATCTTTGCCACCACCACCACCACCACCACCATCACCATCATCATAAACATCTTCACCATCATTATCATCATTGTCTCCTTCTTCATCTTCACCATCATCAAGATCTTCATCTCCTCCTTCATTTTCGCCATCATCACCATCATCTCTTCCATCTTCTTCTTCAATCACATTATACTTTACCACTCTTTCTCATGGATCATGTCTAACGACAAATGAGCAACCCAGTTTACGCGGAACACCAAAGTAAAAAAATTGCTCATATTGGCTTGGAAGAACATAGTGCTCATTTCCAAATAGCTCAAATGACCTTGTATTAATCATTGTAAATCCATTATCATGTTCAATAACAGTTCTATTATAATCATTTTGATTTAGTCATGGCTTATACCATTTGATACCAAATAGAACTTGTTTGAAGGAATTAAAGTTGCACTCAATTATATCATCCAAAATGGAAAAGTGTATGTTTTCAAATTGTTGAGGATGCTTTTCATTTCTAGATGAAATATTGATAACCTCGAACATTGCAATTATCCTAGAATCACAAGTTCTCTTAGTCTCATCCACCTTTTTTATGCAAAATTTATTGCCATTGTAGTACATTTCTCTATGGTACTTGACCTGTTATTTTTCAAACATGTCAAAATTATGCATCTATCCTTGAGTTGATATTAATCAAATGGGTCATGATAGATTAACTTATATGTACCTTTCCACCTCTTAAACCATTTGCTAGATCAATTACCACTGGTGTAACATTAGGATCTCCATTTCGATGAGGTTGTTTAACTAATGAAGAAACACCTTCCAATGTTAATGAATGACCATTTTGTTAAGATCATTCAATCCATAGCATCATCTAATCAAGATTGTTTGTAAGATACAAATGAAGTGCATCATACTCACGAGCAACTATATAAAATAAATAGACCAGTTAGAAATTACTTATATTGATGATGGATAAGAATTAATCAACTACAATAACATCTTATAATTACCTCTCACTTTCCTCAATCTACCTTTCCCCATAAAGTACTCCCCTTTGAATATGTTAATGGAGTTGGGATCCCAAATGCAATCTACATGGATCGTTGATTCAAACTTGGGAAGATATTCACTAATGTAAACCATGGTTTGGTAGACTATATATCCCTCAACCATGGAACCTTTAGGATGTTCTCTCTATCAAACCAAGCCTTTCAAAAAATTTAAGTGCCTCTCAACCATCTACATTTACTTAATCAGTATAGGTCCACACAATTCAATCTCCTCAACTAGATGTATGAGGTAGTGTTCTTGTGCATTGAAAAAAGTTGAAGGTAGACACTTTTGCATCTTGCAAAAAAGTTGAAGAATTTTTCTCTTCCATTGTTTTATGTCTTTTTTTATCAATTTTTTTATATGAAAATCACCTAGAAGATATTCATCATGCAAAAATATATTAATGAGACTAATAACACTTGTATACAACAAATCTAACATATAACACTTCTAACCTTATATATTTCCCAAGATCATATATAATGTGTTTGACACTCATGTTGTCAAAGTTGTGTCGGAGAGATAGAGGTAGAACATACTACAGTGATAATAAAATGATCTTTTCAATATATTATAAAATAAAACAATCAAATATAAATGATGTTTTACAAATTTATTGCAAATAGAGAAGAATACAACTTACCTTGATGAATGGTGTAGGAGCACATTAAATACAAGAACATGAGAAAGTTAAGATTCATTATTTGTGATATTAAATACATTTGAGTCATTTAAATTGTATTTGGGTCAAGTTGTAAAGGCTATGAAACCATTTTTGTCAAAAATGTAAAAGTTGCGTTAAAAGTTGTAAAATGCAACATTGAGAAAGTTGCTAATAATAGAAAAATGATGTAAAAAGGTATATGGTTGGTCTTGGGGGTATTTAGGAAGGTTTATAACTATCAAATGGATATAAAAACCATTTTATGGTCGAACCAAATAAATTTGGAGAAGAGGAAGTACTTTGATGCATTTTTGGTGCATTTTATTGTTGTGGTTTTGATTGGTTTTTTTAGTTTTAGAGTAATTTCCAAGCCTTGTATGGCCATGTACAACCTGAAAACCATGTAATATAGTAATGGATATATAGTATGATGAATCCTTCTTCTCATTCTTTTGGTTTGGTTCAATTTTATGAAGAAATGAATAAGTTATGGGTATTTTGGTGAAAGTGGATGTTTGCAGATTTGAGATTCGCTGAATATAGTCATGTTGCAGCATGTGGTGCAGACATATTTTGGAGACTCGAGATCTCTAATGATATTAATTGGAAAGATATGTGAACTAAATTTCATTTACAACTAGTTTGAATCATTTTCATTTAGATTTGGGAAAGTTATGAAAATTTAAGTGAAAAGTGATTTTTAAATGCCTTCAATGGTGTTGTAGAAAAAGATTTGATATTATACAATGATTTATGAATGAGAAAAGAAAATAACTTATATATTTGGAAACTAGACTTAGAAATGGATACTGAAGAATTGGTTTGGCATTATTTAAATTTATTTTGTAAAATTTATTTGATTCCCTAGGAAGGGTTAATGGTTTGGCTCCTGATTTATGACAGAAAATATGGGTCTTGGTTCAGAGTACATAATTTATAATATGCTTATTGGATTGGTCTTAGATTTGGATATGTTTTAGAATTACTAATTTGGAACAATTATTCCAAAAGATTTTTCAAGAAGATATTTAGAACTGAAGTTATGAACAATGCAATCAGACATAGCAATTTGATTGTGTGAGTGCAGATGTTGTCTTTATTGGTGTATAATGTCAGGGTTCTTTGTTGTAATCTTTGAGATGTTGTTGGTTCCTTGAGGGTGTACCAGACTATTGTGAATCTCTTGAGTTGAAGTAAGATTTCTTGAAGATAAATACAGAGGGCTTTGCATCAGATTGATATCAGAGCTTGAAGATCTTGAGTGTGTGGGTAGAGCGCCGAGGGAGGCAATCCACACCAGGACCTTGAAGAATTGGTATTTGTTTTGTTGATGGATTTTGGTTGTAGGTGCTTATCCATCTTGCTGCATATGAAGGTTGGGATGTATGGGTAGACGCGACAAGGTCTATCATAACCATTATCCAATGGAGATAAAGCTGGGTAGAAGGTGCATGGCACAAAGAAGGTGAGGCATCTTCCAAGATCTACTATTGGGTAAGATGAATGGTCAAGGGCCAAGGATTGGTCTAGTTGATTTCCAAGAGACTAGCGAGAAAGGGAAAGAGGAGGATTCCTAGGTGAGACATAGGGGAGAGTTTGAAGCAGCAATGGTAAAGATGGATTTCTTATTGATAAGGCACCGTGGAGTTGTAGCCATTGATGCTCCACTGATAGGAGTATTTTAAAATGTGATTTTGAGGACAGTCTTGTGTCCTTGAAGGGTAAGTTCATGAGAGAAATAGGCATGAAGAGGCAAAGGAAAATGAAGGTAAAGATGAGGATTTTGATCTAATATTTTTTCTTGCAGGTTATTGATTCCATGTTTCCAAGAGACTTGGAAACTTTTCAAGTTTAGGAGTATGGTACAGGAGCACATTAAATACAAGAACATGAGAAAGTTAAGATTCATTATTTGTGATATTAAATACATTTGAGTCATTTATATTGTATTTGGGTCAAGTTGTAAAGGCTATGAAGCCATTTTTGTCAAAAATGTAAAAGTTGCATAAAAAGTTGTAAAATGCAACATTGAGAAAATTGCTAATAATAGAAAAATGATGTAAAAAGGTATATGGTTGGTCTTGGGGGTAGTTAGGAAGGTTTATAACTGTAAAATGGATATAAAAACTATTTTATGGTCGAACCAAATAAATTTGGAGAAGAGAAAATACTTTGATACATTTTTGGTGCATTTTATTGTTGTGGTTTTGATTAGTTTTTTTAGTTTTAGAGTAGTTTTCAGGCCTTGTACGGCCATGTACAGCCTAGAAACCATGTAATATAGTAATGGATATATATTATGATGAATCCTTCTTCTCATGCTTTTGGTTTGGTTCAAGTTTACGAAGAAATGAATAAGTTATGGGTATTTTGGTGAAAGTGGATGTTTGCAGATTTGAGATTCGCTGAATATATTCATGTTGCAGCATGCGGTGCAGACATATTTTGGAGACTCGGGATCTCTAATTATATTCATTAGAAATATATGTGAACTAACTTTCATTTCCAACTAGTTTGAATCATTTTCATTTAGATTTGGGAAAGTTATGAAGATTTGAGTGAAAACTAGTTTTTAAATGCCTTCAATGGTGTTGCAGAAAAAGATTTGATATTATACAATGATTTATGAATGAGAAAAGAAAATAAATTATATATTTGAAAACTAGAATTAGAAATGGATACTTTAGAATTGGTTTGGTATTATTTAAATTTATTTTGAGAAAGTTATTTGGTTCCCTAGGAAGGGTTAATGGTTTGGCTCCTGATTTATGATAGAAAATATGGGTCTTGGTTCAGAGTACATAATTTATAATCTGCTTATTGGATTGGTCTCAGATTTTGATATGTTTTATAATTACTAATTTGGAACAATTCGTCCAAAGGGTTTTTCAAGAAGATATTTAGAACTGAAGTTATGAACAATGCAATCAGACATAACAATTTGATTGTGTGAGTGAAGATGTTGTCTTTATTGGTGTATAATGTCAAGGTTCTTTGTTGTAATCTTTGAGATGTTGTTGGTTCCTTGAGGGTGTACCAGCCTATTGTGAATCTCTTGAGTTGAACTAATATTCCTTGAAGATAAATACAGAGGGCTCTGCATCAATGAAGGTATGTCAATCATGCATTTTCAACCTTGGCCCAAAATCACCTTTCTTTGATTATATGAGACTTCTTATGTTTGTAGAAAATCCTGTGGAAAATTTTAGTTTTTTTAATTGGTTCATAAATGGCATTAGTTTGTTTTTGTATTAATAACCAAGGAATGATGCTCATATTAATCCAATTTCCATCTCTATTTCATTCAACGAAAAACTTCAATGCATGATTGAATTCATCAATGTCATTGAAAATTTTGACCAATTTTTCTTTTTCATGTCTTCCATCCAATATTTTTCATAGTTTCTCTATTACATTCTTTCCAATATACATAACATCAAAAAAATACATGATTAGAGGGTTCTCATAATACAAAAAAACTACTAAATTGTCTAGGATAGCTTTTAAGTCCTTTTGGAAGTTTCTCATTGATGCCTTGACAACCTTCACAAACATCAATTATATCATTAGTAAAAAAAGGCAGTATCCAAATTTAAATTTCATACAAAAAAGCTACATCAGATGGAATGGCATTACCTCGACGATTCATTCTATTCTATTCCAATTTCCACATCTGAGGTCTCATTCTTCATGGCTTTGATGTTGTCTCTTCTTTCCCATTGAAAAGATGTTTGTTAGAAATTTGATACTTATGATTTTTGTGGAGAAAGTGTCTATGCTCATTGAACACTTACTTTCCTAAACTTTTTGAATGATGAGATTTCATCTTTGAACCACAAATTGGACATGAAAATTTTCCCTTTGTCTAAAGACCTAAAATATCATGTATAATTGGATGAAATATGTACTATAAGATTCATGTTAAAAATTATCACATGCAACTTAAACATACAATGAAAATTATGCGTTAACATTTTTACATATCAAAAAAATGTGTTAGTCTAGGGGCATCATGTATAGTCTATACAAGCATTGCATAGAATTAAAATTTCATGGTACACTAACATAGAAGATAACAAAAATGACACTATACCTTAGCATACATGAGATTTCTACATTAGATATACCATTCATAACCTTGAAGTTTACCAACAATAATACAACAAAGAGGTGTGTTTTTTGGGAGCCATGGTACAAGGGCTTGTATACCTTTTCAATTATAGGTATATAAAGGTTCTCTTCATCATCATTATCATTAGATGCACAACTATCATCATCTTCATCATCTTCATCAGTTGCACCAGTAACATTTTCTTCAATCTTATTCTCTAGCACATTGTCAGCTGCACCAATACCAACATCTTCAATTGTATTCTTTGCCTCATGATCATCTTCTTCCATGGGAGCATTACCTTTTTCTTTGGTATTCACACCTCCATGTTCCACTATTTCGAAATTCAAATCCACCAAAAGACAATAAGCCTT
Organism: Cupressus sempervirens; assembly: GCA_028749045.1. Classification (NCBI taxonomy): domain Eukaryota; kingdom Viridiplantae; phylum Streptophyta; class Pinopsida; order Cupressales; family Cupressaceae; genus Cupressus; species Cupressus sempervirens. The sequence goes on from CM053792.1 coordinate 428,588,899, forward strand.
TCCCCCTTCAATGTGATCGTGTTGCCTACAATGTCTCTCAACTATTGTGATTAGAATTTTTTGATTCTTTAAGCCCTTGCATTTTTTACAAGGACAATAACATTTTTCATCACCATTTCTTTTGAGCTAAGAGAAAAATCTAGCAATTGTCACCTTATTTTGTTTTGAGTCTATATTGTTAGGCATGGACTTTCTTCATAAGCAAATATTTAGGCTATACAATTATAACAAATATACGCATACAAGCATTAGTAGTATGTTGTGTATAATAGATAATAATTAAATAGTTAAATATTTCTATCTCTTTAGTATAGATGTCATCTAAACAAATCAAATGAATTATACAATATAAATGTTGGCATTGATTTTGAACAATATAGCATTAGCATTGATTCTAGACTTCATTCAACTTGGTAGAAAGATTTTGAACTATTACATGCATGAGGTAAGGCCAGAGAAAGTGCATACCACATGTGGTGATCCATGCTACCTAATTATGTCCAAGGTGTCTACACACTAGAGGCACACTCTACCTACCAAGTTGGCTACATACTCGTATAAATTGGACCAAGACCCTTGAACTACTTACTCTAATGAATATGTAGTTATGGTTTCTAATTGTTTTGATGTAGTTGTATTCCTATAACCACTGGTGAGCTTTATTCACCTAATACAACTCTTCACCATCATACACCCACTAGGGAGAATTAGGTGGTTTTCTATAATTACAACCCTCTAATACCCTAGTGCAACCTTTGTTTTGTAGTTTATAGTTAATGTAAGGTTAACCTATATGTATCCTCACTCACTCCTTATATAGTTTTGATTAAGTAACAATAGGTTTTAAGGACCCGAAACCTTATTACAAAAGGAAAGTCTATGAAAAGATAGAGTATTTAGGAACAAAAACAAAATAGACCTCCAAAAAGAAACACAAGAGGTCACCGACAGAACTGTTGAAAAAAATAGCAAAGAAATAGCACTAGGAAAGCAAAAGGGCAACACACAAGAGAGAAAAGAACTAGCTATGTGACCTTAATCAGTTCTAGAGCCTAATTAGCTAGCATCTACTTTTTTTTCGCCATAGCCTTCACCTCATCCTTCTTGGCTGTATCATCAGTCTTTTTAGAATGGGTTGTAGTGTGTTTGTTGGGACCTTGGCTATCAACCACTAGAGGAGAGTCCTAGCCTTTATCCATGTCTAGTTTCTTCAATAGGGTAGACACATTGTCAGCCATTTGCTTAATTAACTTCTCAAGGTTGCACATCTTGGCTTCCATCATAGTAACCTTCTCCTGATTTGCATTGAAGTCTCTGTCAATAGCCCTATTCTTAGCCTCCAGTTGTGGAATCTTCTACATAATATTTTTAACATCCTCAGCATTGCCAACCACTTCTATGAGCCTATCAATATGTTGGCTGAGGGTGTGCTCATCACGTGCAGTTTTATTAACATGCATGACAACATTCCTTAGTTCCTGCATGTCACTGCCAAGTGTTTGAATTTGGCTCTTCATGACCCCAATTTCTTTCAGTATAACACCTGGGTTACCATGCATCCCTATCATAGGCTTAGGGGTACCTTCATGTCTATTCTCCCAACCCTCCTGAATCCCCTATTCCTGGGAGTCCTCATCACCCCACTCCCCCTTATCTCCTAACTCCTTACTAGGGAACTTGGATGGGCATATTTTATTTTCCAAGCATCGGGCTAGGGTATCCTCATCATCAGAAGGGGATGAAGCCCTCTTCCCTAGACTATCCTTAATCCTCTTCCCCTTTATCTTAGATTTCTTCTTATAAACCCTTAGCATATCCTCCACAAAATCACTCTCCTTATCAGAGTCAGAGTGACCTGCGGCTCTCCTTTTCTTCTTAGATCTATTTCTGGTTCCCTTTACCACATAAACCTCATCCCCATCAGCCTCATCCTAGATTTCAAAGTCATAACCCTTCTCCTGGGCACTCCCTTTCATTTCATAGTCAGCATCTTTAATACGACCCCTACTCCTCACTATTCTTTTGGCCTTTAAAGCATTCAAAATAAGCACCATAAGACTCTCATGGAAGACATGTTCACCATTTGGGTCTTTTTGTAAAGCGTGGATAGAGATAGTGATAGATTGCTTTAGATAATAAGGGAAATTAATTTTCACATTACGGCTAAAATGGTTGGCTAGCACAAAGTGGTAACCATAACATTTGGTAAATCTCCTAGCCAACATTAAATATTCCATAATAACAAAAATGACGAACTGCCATGGGCATGTAATTGAAGCTGGGTTGATGAAGGACTTACCAATTTTAACTAGGTGAGCCTTCTCAATCTCAAAGTCTACAAAATCATCCACAGCTCTATCAAATAACTTTTGTTCCCTATAGAAATTGAGACCCTCAAGCTCTAGGCTCGTAGCCTCAACAATCACCACCTCTGTGATCTCCATGCGCTGGTTACCCACCATAATCGAGCCCTCTTTCTAGGTTTTGAGAAATTGTTGCGTGATGGCGAGATTGCCTCGATTCAATCTCTCCATAAACCCAGCGAAATTTTCCCTTCTCAAAATCTCCCACACCTCTTCCTTCTTCATCCACTCCATGGAACTTCCTAGTTCAACTCATCTCCTCTCACCTCCCATTTGTAAAACACTAGAAATCACAAAGAACTTCATCTGCAACTCCCAAGTAAAGAGGGCCTAACAAATGACAGCGAACAACACCAGGGAAAAATAGACCTAGAATCTATGTGAGATATCACATAAATTTTTGGGAATTAAAGCACAAAACCCATGGTCACATACCTCAGTATCATAATCCGGTACTGACATATTCATTATTAGAAAACCTTTTGAGATGACCTCCATTTATCATTATGGAAAAGAAGTTGAGCCTGCAGTGGTAAGGGGTCATGAGTATCCCAAATAATAATTTGATCATTTCTACATGCCACATTCGTTGCCCAGTCAGCCATCCCATTAGCCTCTCTAAAGTTATGGGAAATAACGCATAATTCAAAAGAATTAATGATTTCAATAGACTCATAAATTATATTACTAATTGTCCATGAAGGTGTAGTTTTTTTATTTAGACAATTAATAATGTTGAGTGAATCCCCTTCTAACCAGATCCTTTTCAAATTCAACATTTTAGCATACAAAAGACCATGAAGAGCAGTCGAGGCTTCAACAACGTGATTTGTTTGGGTACCAATTGGAATAGCTAAGCTTCCAACATTGTCCCCTTTCGAATTCATTATCACAATACCACATCCTACAACTCCGGGGTTACCTTTCGAAGCTCTGTCAAAGTTAATCTTGTACCAATCATCAGGAGGGCAATCCCACCTAGCTTGTTCCCTAGGATTGAGCCTCTAGTCACCCAAAATCTCAGCCTTCAAATTCCAATTGAGAAGAACAATAGATTTCCATTCATTACAAGGTTTCTGATTTGGGGCTATATTTTTAATGTTCTCAATAAAAAGAGTCTTTATTTTATGGAAGACCTGAACCAGGCCGGATTCAACATCTCTGAAGATTCTATCATTACGTTCTTTCTAGATACTCCAAGCAACATACAATAGAATGAAATCCCATAGTTTACCAATCAAGGAATTTTTTGAAGGAGCCTTCCAAATATTAAAGAAGAGCTGAAGATTGGAAGGGAAAACCCATTCAACATTTAATAGATGAAATATAGAATCCCAAATCTTCACAAAAAAAGGACAATGGAAGGTTATATGATCAATAGATTCCCCATCATTCTTAAAAAGTACACATCTATTGATAATAACAATCCCATGCTTTTTAAGGTTATCTAGAGTAAGTACTTTGTTTTGTAGTAGGGTCCAAAAGAAAATGTTAACCTTGGGTGTCATACCCTTCATCCACACTTTAGCTCAACAGGGTTCATCATGGTTATCAAAAGAGTTAGCATAGGTTGAGGCAATAGAAAAAACACCATTAGGTTCTTTTCCCCACATTAGTTCATCCTCCTTTTGATTTAAAAAAAATGCATTAAGGTTCTATCCAAGTTCAGCCAAATTGGGGTCAAGTCTAAAAAGATCCACCCATCCATTGTCTATCCAATAGTCTGCCACTAGAGAACCAAACTAGGTCTTACAAAAGTCCATATACCTATTCCATCATGGGTCATCACATAGGGGGTGATCCAAAAACCAAACATCTTCCCAAAAAAGAACTCTCCTTCCATTTTCGACCTTCCATTTTATCCCTTTTCTTATGATGTTTTTGAGCTACTGAGAATTTTTCCAGATCATTGACCCCCCTTGAGCCACATTACTATTAAGGTAATGGTAGAGGTCAAGGTTATCAAAGTTATATTTATCATTCCAGATATTCTTCCATTCTCGATCCTCATTATGCCATCTTCATAATAGTTTAGCCATTAAGAAATCATTCATGGAAGAAACTCTACAAAGCCTAAGACCTCACTTCTTATATGGCATGCAAACATTTTCCCAAGCAATAAGAGGGAATCTTTTTTTATTCTCCATACCCATCCATAAAAAAGTTTTTTGAATCTTTTCAATAGCAAGGGAAAATTTCCTAGGAATTTTGAAAAGACTCAAAGCATATAGCGAGGCATTTTGCAAGATAGATTTAAGAACAACAACCTTACCAGCCTAACTAAGTAAAGATCCCTTCCAACCTTCAAGTTTTGAGTGAATTTTATCTATCAAATAATGCCAGAAACTGTTAGGAGGGGATAAACCCAAATAGGAGCCTAGAAAGGAGCCAATCTCACAGCCAATAATATTTTTAATCTTCAATTGCCTTTCCATATTAACATTCATGAAGTAAATCAAACTCTTATTCTAGTAAATAAGTTGACCAGTAGCTAGGCCACAATCCACCAAAGCCTTCTTCAAAATCCTAGCATTCTTCACCAAAGCTTCTCCCATAACAATAGAATCATCAAAAAATTGTTGATGGGAGTAGACTAAAGCCGAGGAGGAAGGATAAAGACCCACAAAGTCACCTTTAAGAACCAAACCATCTATAACTCTTCCCAAACACTCAGCTAAAATAATAAAAAGAATAGGGGAAATAGGGTCACCTTGTCTTAAACCCCTTGAAGCCTTGAAGAAAGAGGAAGGAGAACCACTCACAAGCATAGAGAAAGAAGCTAATGACACCAACATAAAAATGAGATCACGAAATCTCTTACTAAAGCCAAAAGCTTCCAAAACCTTGAGGAGAAAATGCCAATCCACTCTGTCATAGGCTTTAGAAAGATCAAGCTTAAGCAAGAAACCTTCCTTCTTGGAAACCAAAAGGGAGTGGATGTTTTCATGCACTGTAATAATGGAATCCACAATATGCTTGCCTGGAACAAACCCATTCTGTTGTCTAGAAATAATGTGAGGCAAAAGAGTCATGGTTCTCAACATAAGAACCTTGGAAATGATATTGTAAAAAGAGTTACACAAACTGATGGGTCTAAACAAGTCCATACTATTAGCTCCTGACTTTTTAGAAATGAGAGCAAGGAATGTGCCATTCAACTCTTTAAGGATATTCATGGACCCAAAAAATTCCTTCACCTCATTGCAAACATCCAATCCGACAATATGCCAGTACTTATGAAAGAAAAAGAGCAGGAAACCATCTAGACCAGGAGCTTTGTCTCCTTCAAAAGAAAAGATAGCCTGAGAAATCTCAACATTTGAGGGAATAGAGGTGAGAAAAGAATTTTGGTCTGCAGAGACACAAGAAGGGATGCATTCAAGAAAAGAATCCTATTTGTCCAAATCCAAATTGGATTCTTGCAAAAAAGATTTGAAGAAGCCCACAACCTCCCTTTTTATGGTCTTTTCATCTTCCGTAGATCCCTCATCCATTTTAAGTCTACAAATTCTATTAGCCATCCTGTGCTTGAGAGTTGACACATGGAAAAACTTAGTGTTATGATCACCTTCCTTAAGGAAGACCTTTCTAGAGTGTTGCCTCCAAAAATTTTCCTCTTTGGCTATAATATTATGCAAATCAACCATTTTACCACTTTCTTCTTCCCTTGAAAAGTTAACATAACCCTCCATTTGAATCTTGTCTTGAATATCTTTAAGCTCCTCGATAATCTTATTTTTATTCTCAAAGATATTACCAAAAGTATTTTTGTTCCAAATTTTAATCTTTTTCTTGACATTCTTGAGTTTTGTAGCTGCTTTGAACATTGGTGTACCATCAACTTGAATGTCCCACCAATCCATGATAAGGGTCTCCAAACCCGGATGATGGGTCCAAATTTTTTCAAATCTGAAAGGGAAGTTCTTATGATAATTAATCTTGTCAGCAACCAAAAAGATAGGCTAATGATCATAACCCACCCTAACATGAGCGCTAAGGTTACATTTATAAGAAAGGAGCCAGTCAATACTGATGAGAGCATGATCCAATCTGACCTAAATAAGATCATTACCTGCCCTTCTATTTGTCCAGGTGTACTCAATACCATGTAAATCAATATCATGAAGAGTGTGCTGATCAATAAACTCCATTAAGTCAATGTTGTTATCCAGTAGGGTCTGGCTCCCTCCTCATTTTTCATGTTCTTTAAGTGGAGTATTGAAATCTCCAATAACAATCCAATTGTCCTCCTCAAAGGACTTCCTCTGATTTGAAATTTCAGTCCATAATGCCTTCCTACCCCATTTAGTATTAGGAGCGTAAACATTTGTGAGGATCCAACAAAAATTATCTTTGGAATTGATGAATCTAACATTCATAAAATTTGAGTTTTGAGAGATGATTTCCCCTTGAATCCACTTACTAGACCAAAAAATAGCCAAACCTCCTGAAGTTCCTACCGAGTCATTCCCAATAATCTTCCCACACTGAAACATTGGGAGATTCTCCACCTTTTCTTTGAGCATTTTGGTTTCTTGAATCACCAAAATATCTGGCTTATTATCTCTGATCAAATTCTTCAAAATATCTTGTTTATGAGGGTTGTTTAACCCTCGAATATTGCATGAGATAATCTTCATGGTTAAAATTTGTTTTTGTTTCCAAAATAGTTCTTTGACTACCATTTGCTATGCTTCTGATGGTCTCAGCTATTCTCCTCTACTGGTTAGAAGGTTTGCCAATTGGTGAAAGCGAGGATCCAACATCCCCATGCTTATGAGATATTCCAAGAGGCTTATCTTATAAGCAATTCATGCCCCCTTTTGGCTTAGGGACTCTCTTCATAGGCTTAGGAGGTACCTGCTCTTCCTTCTCCCCTTCATTCTTCCTGTTTTTGTATTTTCCTTTATTTTTCTTTTTCCCAACTATGGACCATTCAACATTAGAAACATCCTCCTCCCACTGATCTTCCTCAACAAGAGACAAGTCCTCAACTACTCCACTAAAAAAATTTCCTTTCTTAGCCATATCCTTCATAGGGGAGTCTAAAGGAGAAGTCGGAACCATATGGGCTGCCACAAAAGAATGATTCCCACCATTCATAGTTGAAACATCTTGACCAACTAGGGTCATCTCTAGATTGTCACAGTGTTGTTTCTATACAAGAAACTCCTGGTCTTTCCCCAAGACTTCCACGGGAACCTGCCTAAGAGGGTTGACAGAAGAATCCTTCACTGAATGGCCAGCCTACAAAACACCAACATCCATGACCATGATAGATTCTCCGATAACCTTAGCAATCCCTGCATCCTTACTCAGATCTTGGGAAGAAGTGTTCCCATCTAGAGAAACTCGAGTCTTAGTACCTTTCTAAAAAATCACAAAAGAATCCTTCACAGAATGGCCAGCTAGCAAGACACCAACATCCATGATCTTAGCAGGTTCTCCAATAGCCTTAGCAGACCTTGCATCCTTGATCAGATCCATAGAAGTAGTGTTCCCATCTGGAGTAACTCCTCTGCAAACCAGAGGTCCAACATCCCTTGCCACCTCCTTCTATTGCCATACTTTTTAACCCTTCTTAGATTTCTCTCTCAAAGAGGGGCATTTTTAAGCCTAATGCCCAGATTTTTTACAATGAAAGCAAACAAAGGGGAAAGAATCAAACTCAATGCGTTGATCCCATATACCCAACTTGGATGTTAATGAGATTGATTGATGCAGTAGGCTCGCTGATTGCTTAACGTGAGGATATCCATTTAACAGAGTGGCCATGCAATATGCAGGCCACCACCTTTCCATTGTCACTGAGCCCTTCAAAAATGGACGACTCTATGTTCGTCTTCACGCATGCTAGTTTCCACATGGTATCGACTGAAGACTTAAACACGCTCTACAATATCCACATTCTTGTTATCTAGTTTTGGGTGAGAAATTGCCACCCTCTCTGTTTCAATCGCATGATCTTCTTGTCGACCTGATCTTCTATGTTGGACTTTGACAGGCCGAGACATAAACTGTACCATCATATGTTGGTAATGGTTCTTGACAAACCGTTCAGCATTCAAATATGACTATCGGACTTTGGAACTGGTCCAATGTTAAAACAATTTATTCACCTTGACAACCGAGATGATCCGAATGATGTCTAATATCACAGAAAATATAATGGACTTCATTGTCCCAGATCGGTACCATCCTGCAACCTTATTCACAAATGATACAGATGCCTTAATCCATTGCATTCAGAACCAGAAACAAAAGATTCACATGGAGAGAGGGTAATTACGAAAGAACCAATTCTTGGTGTGCAAGTAAGAGTAAAAAGAGAGGGAAAGACAAACACGAAGCTGCCAACAAAAGAAAAACTAGAATATATAATTAAAGTGCTAATTATTGTCTACATATGTGGCTCTCTGGCTAAAGGCCAGAGAGCCAAGTCTTCTCAAATCTTTCTCGTCTCTCACTCTCTTAATTCCAACTATTCCCTCAATCCCTTCTCGATCCTCTCTGCCTCTAATGTGATCTCTTTAAAAGAGATTGTAGGTAGTTATTTTAACTACCCATCTACCCGATATTCAATGCCCCTTTAAGCATTACAATGCAAATCTACATTTCTTGTTTATCATGCCAATTGTAAGCACTTGTAACCATTTCGTTACATGGACCCATTTTAATACAATGATCATACCAAATCTTAACGACTTAGCTATTACAATATTATTCATCTTGTCATAAATTTGAAGCAACTAAACCTCTCAAGGAATGTTTAGATTCTTTTACAAATAAGTTACTAAACTATGGAAATGTCGAATTCATAGGTGGAGGTGATGCTCCTGCATCATTGATTCAGGCATATCCACTCCTTGAGTTACTCTAACACAGAATCTAGCATAGCTCATCCTTTTCCTAGAAACCGTAACTAGATCTAAAGAAAGAAGCTCACCAAAGGTTTGGTTGATCCCCTAAAACACATCTTCCACCCAGAACTCAAGGGGGAGGCCAGGTAAACGAACCCACACTAGGGCTTGAATAGCAGAGTCATCCATAGCATAGACATTAGGAGACCATTTCTGGAGGACTAAGGTGTGCCTCCCCATCACCCAAGGGCTATAACCAATAATGTATCGTTTGTCTTCATTATATGAAAAATAAAATGAGAGACACCCTTTAGCCATCACAGAGACATCAACTTGACCTTTTAGACTCCATTTCTTCCGCACAAAACTCCTTACATTGTCAATGTTAGGTCTAGCCCAATAAACTGACCAACCAGAGTAGAATCCATGCTTGAAATGTTTTTATCAATGATCTGGTCAGGGATTTCAATAGAAAACTTACTTTTATCTCTTGCAGACGCATCTTTAACTGGGGGGAAGCAATATTTTCTAGTGGGTCAAATACCAAAAAGGCTTGACCATTTTTTAATGGGTTTGGGCCCTCCACCCAAGTCCACCAAATTCCCACCTCCACATGGGTCCTCCAGTGTACCTCCATCATCAGCATCTCCTGGACTTGCAGAGTCACCTGCAAACACAGATCCCAAGCCTGGCCCAGATCTTGCATGTTTGAAATTACCTTTCTTGCCTGATTCCTTTCCATCGCTACCGTTCAACATCATGTTATAAAAATAAAAATTCACTCCTTATATAGTTATGTTTTAAAGCTTGTGACAATAATGAATGGGTTTAAATAGACCAGTCAAGTTAATGGTAGCCGGGAATAGATGATTGTTCATTTTATTGTACCTAATTTGATGAAAGTTCTACAAGAATTTGTAATCAACTTAGGTAATCAACAACTAGACCAATTGACTTGTATACATCCTAATTCATTTCTTATATAGTTATGTTTAAAATCTTGTGGCCATGGTACTTGTTGATTTATTGTTTATACACATACATACATGCATACATACATATACACATATATACATATACATATGTATATATATGTACATACATACATACATACATATACATTGATCAAAAGGGCATGACAACAAAATCCTAGATTTTGGTGCAGGGGCCATAGGTCCTAAATAAGGTTCTCAAACACCACATAGGATAGTATAGAAGGTGATCAATAAGCATCCAAGTTGACACAAGATAGTTTAGACAATCTCAAATACACATTTATGCAAGTTGTTTACATGTTGTAATAAGGTTATAGGAAAGTCAAAGGTTGGTCAACAATTGGTCTGTTGTAGTTCTTTCTGGTAAGGAACATATCAGGTGGTTTTAAACCTAATACCACGAACCATAAGACAAGGACAAACCTAAGGAGTAGCTAAATCCTATATTCAGCAGGCCTAAATCTTAGTTCTAGGCAAAGATTAATAGAGTCATTAGGAATCACTTCACTTTAGGCTCTGTAGGGCCAAGGTGGGAAAACCTTAATGTTCTTCTATGATTTGTTGACAAACTTACTAATTACAGTAGCTAACTATAACCAAAGGGAAAGTAGATGCAAATAAGTAATGACCAACACTTCTAGTTTTTCAATACATAAAAAGGTAAATTGATATTCGACTAAAGATTTGGATCTCAACATAACCTAGGTATGCAATAGCAGAGAACATACAATCTCTAAGCTGATTAGTCCCTTATCCATTGGGCATCAACTAAACCTTAACATACACATGGACACCTGAAGTATAATCATATATTAAAACATATAATCTATCTATTTAGCTTGCAAATAGAAATCTATTTTCATAAGAACTCTCATTCTTATTGTAAAATCCTCCTAGTGAAACCTGCAACCCTACCAAGGTAAATAAGCATTTACTTGGCTTTTTGTTCCAATAGAAAACCTATCCAAACATGTACAACCTCAAGGGATTGCAAATGAATTTAAGCTCTTTGTTCTTAAACACAAAACATTGTAGAGAATAGAGGAAGGAGATGAGAATCGGAACAAAACTAAGAAAATGAAGCTTTGTTTTAATCTCCTTAAAATCAATACATTATCTGTATGTCAAAACTAAGAAAATACAAAATGAATGACTGTGTAGTATAAAATGCTTCAAAATAAATACACTACTACTATTCATAACAAAGGAATAATAAGAAGAAATGGTATCACAACTCTAGAACTGGAGCCAACCTTATGCTCTCACTAGTCATAAAAATTGGAACCTATACAAAGAGTAGAGAAAAAAGATTTATAGAGGAGAAGAAGGTTCTGGATCTACCATATGATTCTCATGTGCCATACTAAAATTGTCTTTATCTTGATGTTGTTGAAACTAATCTTCTTCATCTTTCTACAATCAAAACCATAAATTTTGTAACAAAATGATATATCCCCTTTAAATAATCAACAAAATATCCTCTGAAGAAAATATCAGATACAGATCATAATATGTGCTGGAGCTTCAAATTTAATCTTGGTTTTTCATGCTCTTCTTTTGTTTTGAAATTCAACTATACTATCGACAAAACTTGTCACTTCCAACTGCTTGCTTTAACACATTCAATATTCAATTTCTCCTTTAAAGATGGTCAATGAGATCAAATCCTATACAAATCTGATCAAAATATGATATTATCCCATTCTGGAAACATCAAATCAGCATTTCACTAAGGATACCCCAAAATTACAAAACCTCCTGTAGCTATTTTTGGTGAATATCTGTATAAAAAACTACAAAAATTGAAAATTCATCTCTTGCTGATTCCAATGGTATATTATAGTGTGCATTTTGGATAAAAATTGTGCCTTTGAGACTGATTTGAATTTCAAGCCCTGAGCCATGAGAGCAATAAAATAATTTTTTTGTTAAAAAAGACTATATAGTTGAAATATATAATATAATTAAATTTATTTAAATATAATATGTGCATTCAAATCATTTTGAAATCTCATAAATTCCTTTTTATTTCTCACCTTTGCCATTTGTCAAATTTTGATTGGACATCTTACCTGGCGGGCCCCACCTTCAAATTACATTCGAATCATTTAATATTCCTCTCTACAATATTATGATCTCATCATAATTTTGTAGCTCTGAATTTTATTTTTTATCATTTTCCATTTGAAATTGAAACACTTGAAATATCTCTTTAATTCATCTTGACATTATAATTTCATATCTTTGATCCTATGACAAGGTCAACATCATGACCCTTTAAATTTTATGCCCCGATCTCATGATAATTGGAGCATTGGAGCTCCTTAATTTGAAATCCCTGACCATATGACAACTCTAGTATTCATAGCATCTTATCCCAAAAAATTATCGCTTATGATCCTATGATTTTTCGTGACATCTTACGTCCTTAATATTTCATTTCCAATCATACAACTTGGCATAGCATCTTACATCTTTCTCCTTAATGTCCTGAGTTTAGGAGAGCCTCTAGTACATGCTACATGACACTTCCTCTTGGGAACATTTCATTGGTCAAAACAATCATTTAGTTGCCACCATTGAACTAGCCAGATTGGCAGGCCCCTCTACGCATGCAGTTTCCTTTTCATAATTGTCCACTTGAGACAGTCTAATAAGCATGTGTTTGTATATTAAAAGACTTGTAATGCCTCTCACACAACACATATGGGATAGATTCGATCTCATTTCCATGCAAGATTTACTCGAAAAGAAAAAATGATCCAGGTCTTAGGACTGATTGAGAAGAGGTAGGACATCACTACCTATTTGAGGTGATGCAGGAGCATCCAGAGGTATAAGGGCAATCCTGTGTCACCCAAAAAAAAATTGTACTTAGACTTAGTTTCTATTTCATGTGTTTTCATTTTTGGACACCCATTTGGGTCAAATAAAGGTTCCAACTCTCATAGTTCAACTATCAGTGTGCTAGAAAATCTCAAAAAAATAGGAGCATGCAATTTGGCCATCATTTTGGTGACCTAGAAGGTTTGAATTGGCTAGATGAATGTAATTGTGATTTAGAGCATTCCAGAAAAAGAATCAGGTCAAAAGGCCTCACGGTTTGAAAGTTATTACAATTTTTCAAGTTTTGGAGACCTCCTAAGAATGCTTCAAAGTCAAGTTAGGGGCATTAAATGACCTCAAAAAGGGCCAAAAAATAGGGGACGAGCAAAGCTGGTCCATAGGGCTGTAGAGCACTTCAAGAGATTTTCAAAAATGTAAACGGTTCATCAATCGAAGCTATGGTTCAAAAGTTATGCCTCCCGAAAGTTTGGTTACCGTTTCTGGATTCTTCTAGAATTGCACTGACTTCTAACGCAGCTTCTAGAACCTTCTATTTGGTCGGTGGATGCCTACTAGCACTTTCTAGAAAGTACTCCTAGTCCTTAACCCTCCGGGGTCTATTTAAGGAGATTTCTGGCATTGTGAAAGGTAGTTCGGAGTGGAGTTTGAGAGGAGGTACTGAAAGGAGAAATTATCTCCAGATTTATGCTATTGTAAGCCCTTAGGGCATGTTTTGAAGTTTATTTTCTCTGTACTGTTTGTACTAGCTTATTTTCTTAGTTAATATAATTTCCCCCTTTTCTATTGTGTCCATTCTATTCTTGGGTTGTGTCCCCATCATGAGGAGTGAGAAAAAGAATTCATCTAATTTTCCTAAATTAAAAATAAAATCACCAAAATTGCTCCATCAAATTTGCATAAGGATCAACTACAAAAGTTGGTATTTCTACATTGTCAAACCAAAATTTGATACATAAATGCTTCGAAATTGTACACTAGAATTATCATTGGAAATTAAACCTCTAGAATAAGTTAATTTATTCATCCATCTTGCTTACCTTACATCTAAAATAAAAAATATTAACCTAAAAATGAGAACTGACAAAAATATTGAATGCTTCCATATACTATATTCTCAACTTGTCAGACTAGAGTAAATCTTCAATCTGACTTTTTCTTCGATCACATAATTCTATTTAGATGAGTACAATGACTTAGCTTTCCATCAACTACAATGAAAAAATACTTGTACAATGTGTCTTGTCAAAAGTATCCTTTGGTTTATAAATAATCCTAGCAGAGTGCACTGGGACGTGATTAAGAGAGTTCAAGTATTTAAGGGGTACTTTGAGTATTATTTATATTTTTATGGTTATCCTATCAGACCAAGACATTCAATTTTCATTTGTGCATATTGTTGGTGTTTGAAACTACCGAACAACAAAATACTCAATACCATAATGATAATACTCATATAACCTAAGGATTAGCCAATTCCTATTAACAATTACATAAGTAAACCATGTGGACCCAACTTCAACAAAACTAAGGATGGTTTCCTACTCTTTAGGCTCTACAAAACCAAGGTGGGTATACCTAGGGATGATTCTAATGCAAACTGTTATATAAAAATGATCTTAGTTTCATTCTGATTTTCATCTTCTATCCTTAAGCACATAGACAATTTACCAATTTCTTCAATGATTTCAAGTTTATATACATCCCTCATAAGTAGATCTTGTCAAAATTCTCCTAGAGTTTACAAGTATTTATGGAAATAGTAGCTACCTAAAACTCAGAAACTAAATATAAATGAGTGGTGACCAGCATTATAACCTTGAACAAAATGGAACGAAAATGACTTTGAATTTATAATTGTTTTGACATGTAGAAGTAGAATTTACTCTCAACCATCTCTGATTTATATGACCAGTACCTTATCCATTGGGAGAAAAGAGTCAACTATTGGTAGGAGATCATGTTCAATTAACTTGTAATTGAATTTATCAACTGTAATCACCTATTTCCATTCTTATGAGATATCATTTTCATAAACTCATGAATTCTACTGATTTACTAAAGCATTTACATAATTCATTAAATTATAAGCAACAATATAGCCAATATACAATCCATCTAGACTGCATTCAATCAAATGAACCTTATTCAAATGACCTCAAAATTAATAAACTCATGAAATGGAGACAGAAAATGGTGACACAAATCTTTTGTAATTACCCTTTTGTATTATTCTTTTTGCTGACTAATTCTATAACCAATAGAAACTCAATGAAAAAACCATCAATTCATATTGATTCTGTCATTTCTATTTGTCATCAGAAAAGTACATAACTGGAAGTAAACTCAAAAAACAACTACACATGACTGGACCAACTATACTTTCTTGAAAATTGAGAACATACAAAAATTTGGACTCTCACAATGCCTTGGAAACTCATTTATATAACATGAGTTTCAACAAGTAAAGGGAAATTGTGATTGATAGGTGTCCTTTTACAATAATAAGTATAAAGACCCTTTTCAAAATATCTTGGACATCTTAATTCAAAAAGAAACAACAAAAAGCAGTTGTAGACGATAGCTGGAGCATAAAATCTTTAATTTTGTCTTTTTCTCCAACTACTCCCTATTGGTAAGGTTTTTATTTCTACAATTTCTTCCCATACAATGACTTCTCTCTTGGTGGGCCATTCGCATGTCTTGGTTGTTGCTAATTCACCAACAGATTTCTGCCACCTAGCATCAGTGATCACTTTCCCTTCTGTGGTAAATCTATTCATCTCAATTTCAATCTTGAATAGGGTATCAATAAGCTCATTAAAAACACATTCATCAATATCACCTTGGAAAATGGATGCCACTTTTGGAAAGTCTACAATATAATCAAAAGAACTAGATCATTCATTGAAATCCTTTACTTTATTACTAGAATCAAGGATAGAAATAATTAAAGAATGGAAACCACTTGTCAATACTTTCATTTTACTCTATATTACTACTAGTTTCCCTGTGAAAAATTGCAACAGATCTTTCACCTTGTCCATGCCCTCTTTTACAACAATAAATTTATCTAAGAGATCTGGCTTTTTTGCTAACAATGGTATCAATCTGTCAAAGAATTGCATATACGATCCCCATTGTTGGAAGATTGTATCAAGCCATCCTAGTGAATCTTTGCATACCTGTTCTGCAGAATGCAGATTGATGAATGCACTATAGGCATCTTGAGATATTCTCTTCAAAGTGCTTATTCATTGGCTTAGTACATTCATCATAACATTTTTCTTTGTTGCCCTATCAGATTGAGGAGCTTCTATTTCTACATTGACCATAGGCACTAGCACTGTTACCCCTATAGGTATCTCTTATGTTTGAGCCTCTACTTCTACAGTGTGCCTTTCTTCTTCCAATTGCCTTGGTGCATGTTATGCCTTTGTTGTAGGCTTGAGTTGCTCTTTGAGGGATGCCACTTCTACTTCAAAGTTCTGGATTTTCCCTTCCAACTCTTCTATTCTATATTTTTGCACATAGCTCATCTTCAGGTCCTCTTCATACAACTTCCTAACATCTAGACACTCATTGTAGATTGTAGCTAACCTGTCCTCAATTTGATCTACTTTTGCCTCATTCAAGAGTGCAAAGTGTTTGACCAGGCTAGAAATTTCTTTTCAAGTAGTATTATCTAGTGTCCATTCAATCATATTACCTTGTGTAGTTTCCTATATGTCTATCAGCTTAGGATTCTTTGTGTTAGTGGAAACACTCCACACTACTAGGGTTTTTGTATCTACATTGAACCTTGACCCCCTCTTCAGTCCCTCACTGCCATTGGCCTCATAGCTGATGGCTTTGTCTTGTCTTCTCATTTGATCAAGAAAAAAGGCCCTCTCAATATCCCAATTTGGTATTAAAATCATACCACTCCTATGTACCAACTCCCTAGCCTCTGTAGGGGTCATTGTTTCACTATCTAGGTCATAGGCAAGTAGTTTATCCAATAATTCTTTATTTTCCTCAAGATCTTCTCCTGGCATAAGGCTCAATGTGAGTTCATTCTGTTTTATTTTATAAAGAAAACTTTTAAATTCTGACGATTTGATGAAATCATCATCTTCCATAAACTTTTCATATTGGATGAGTCTATCATCCAATCTTGATGCTGCAATTTGGAGATCACTAGAGGCTTTTCCTGCCTCTATAGCCCTTTGATGTAAATAATTTTTCCTAATATCAAAAAAATACTCATCATTCCCTTGCATCCCTTGTAAGGCTCTACTCACAACCCTCTCTGGGATGTGCATTGCTTTCTACCTTTTATTGCCCTTTGGCACCCATGTTGAAGATGATGGTTGCTCCTCCTCCAACTCAATTGCTAACTATACATCTAGCTCAGGGGATTCTCTGTTTATAGTGGCTTCCTCTCCTTCTGGCTCATGTGGCATCGGAGACATGATGTATTCAAAATTCTCTACCATCTTCCTCAAGTTACCAGGGTAGGGAATCTCTATATAGAAACCTTTAAAATTAAGGTTTGTTCTTTTCATGGTCTCCTCCACCTTCCTTAGTTCAGCATATTTTCCTAATAGTGCATCAGCCTCCCCTATTGCTACTATGTTAGAAATTAAATCCTCCATAAGGATTGGCTTTCTTGGAGGTAGGATGTATTTCCTAATGGCCTTTACCTCATCTGTAATATAATTTTCAGGATCATACATCCTATAAGGCCCAGTAGAAAAATTTTACTAGCCTGGGTACTCACTCAACTCCTCATATGCATTTTTTCCTATTTCGAAATCCCCTACCTTAAATGTTCTACAAACAAATGTGGGCTTGTGTAGAGAAGGAGGGATCATTTCTTTGTTCATCAGTAAAAACTGCCAAAAGAATTCAATAATGGCCAATCTAGGGGGTAGATATTTGGGTAGAATGTGAGGAGGTTGTGGGCATGCATATATTCTCATCAATTTACACTCCTTAAACAAAAAGATGTCCCCCCAGTTATGATCTAATTTTATTTTCTCATCTAAAAATGAAGGCCTAAGAAAGGTCTTCAAAACATTTGGTGTCCTAAAGAAGGTATGCTCCAATTGCCTCATAATAACAGAACTAAACAAATTAAAGAATACAAGTGCATTTGAATAATGGAAATTCTTATCCCAAATGTGAGTCCAAAGTTGCACAGGTAACTCACCAAATTCATTAGAAGTCTGATCAATGAAATCCTAGCCGATGTGACCAAAGTTGTAATATAAGATTAGGTGCATTAGCAATGAATAATGGTGGAACTTGAAATCCTTCATTTCTCCCTTCTTTGCATTGACAATTTGATTGTGCATGCTATCCATGATGAACACCACATAGTCATACTCTTTGTGGTGGAAGGGGTCTTGTATGCCACATGTCATTAGGAACAAGGAACCATAGACATAATCCTCTGCACAATCACTTCCCAGCACTTTGTGTAGACCATATACTATATTTTTGAAATAATTCTTGAATCTGCTCAAGGAAAAATGATCCCCCACCTTCTTTGGAATCAAGCATACCTTTTTTTACATTATAAGGAATGTGGGGCAGCATGACATTGTTCACAAAATAGGTCTTATTGCTCCCAAATTTCCTTTGCAATTCTTCAATGTCAATAGGCACATCCATTTGCCCTTCTAATCTAAAAGCTTCTATGAAAGAAGTTCTATCTAGTGTGCATAAAAAGCTCCCGTTATGCCTTTGGAATGTCCTGGTGACTGGATTGTAAGAATTTATCAGAGCTTTTAATAGATCTACATCAACAAACACCTCTGGGAATATCAACTTTGCCATATTCTTGCTCCATGGGTTATAGACTGGTACATTTTCACTTCTATTCTCATAGAAATATAAAAACAAATTCAAACCATCAAGTCTAAGGCATTTTGCATCCCTAATCAAGAAGTAAGGGTCTTTGAAGATATGGTCATTTGCTGAAATGATGTTTGATGACCCTAGAAGAATTTTCAACCAATCTTCAACATGTTTGTTGGACTTCCTAATCCTTGACTTTTTCTTAATTTTTACAGCAACCTTCTTCCCTTTTCCTTGATGCATGACCTCTACAACATCGTCACCTTCATCTTTGACCTCTACCTCTTCTGCAGGCACCTCCTCAACTTCCTTGTTAGCCATTTTTTCTGCAAATTATACTTTAAACTCTTGCACAGTAACATAGAAATCATGAGGCTATAGATACTTGTAAAAAAAAATTAGAGCAAGAAAACAAATTCTTCAAAATGGAAATATTCTAGAAGTTCAATCAAATATTTATGTTTTAATCATATAGTCTACCAGCTTTTTAATAAATTCTACATGCACGAGCTTTTAATACCAGCCTCGTAGGCTGACAGCAAGGAATATCAACCATGAAATTCAATCTTGATGTCCTTTTTAGTCTTTTATTTTACTTGGCCATGGTGAATTTTTCCTTATTTCTAAACTAGCATGACACCTCAATTGCTTCCTTTTCAAATTTTGGTCTTCCATTTTTACGCTGAGTCAAAACCTTTCAATCTTCGTAACCCCAGAAAAACACTTAGCCAAACTTTATGTTTGTCTGATGATGCTTCAAAATACCCCAAGCATAAAAGGGTTAGATTTTCTTTGTCATTGTATTGAAATTTTTTTTTACATTCTTACGCAGACCCTTATACCGTAGAATCTCAAGCCTCCTCAACAAGCACCTTTGTCCTTATGCTTCAAACCTTCCTCGTATAAGTGTAAAGCCTTTGTTGCAATCTCCACTTTACCCTTTACGCTCACACGCACACATATCACCAGAAACCTTTAAAAAATTCTTTACACTATTATGATCACTTCATTACTTAGGACATCGTAATACTTTACATACCCATTCTCCAGTCATAAGCTTAAGGCTTTGCCCATGGCATCATAATGCATCTTATCTTTTCTTTATTTCTCCTTTACGCATGCACGAGTTACCTTAATCTCGTAACTTCGGAAAGCCTTTACAAATGGCATTCCACTCTTACATCTCTCCT
Source organism: Cupressus sempervirens (assembly GCA_028749045.1). Taxonomy (NCBI): domain Eukaryota; kingdom Viridiplantae; phylum Streptophyta; class Pinopsida; order Cupressales; family Cupressaceae; genus Cupressus; species Cupressus sempervirens. Next base: position 428,608,995 of record CM053792.1, read on the forward strand.
ATCTTCATATAAGCGTAAAGCCTTCTCTTCACTCCTTTATCTATTCTTTTACGCTTATATGCTCATACCTAACTCATAACCATGAAGAAAGAAATGAAACAATTCTTCATTCATATGCTTACCATACAATTGTAGAGGCATAATGAGAAATTTCCCTTTTTAGTTATCAATGACCTAGATTAGATCTCAGAAAAATAAAAAAGAACATCACCATTGATTTTAGGCACATGCAAAATAAAGAACTTAAGTCGTCTTCCATGCAGGTTAGGCCCACCTAACATGTATGATGTGTCACCATTTGATTCATTCTCACCAGGGCCCATCTGACAACTCAAAAGGTCCCACTTAGCACAATTACTATTATAATATGGCTTTGTAGTTGTCCACAAGTCCAAGAAGAAAAGGCACATAAGCACAACTAAACATCACTTTCGTTCTTATGAGCTCCTTTTATACATAGAACCGTAAAACACTATATGCCTTCTCATATACCATCCTTTACGCCATACCAGGATATTACACCCTTACACCATTCACTAGAACATAGGTGCATATATCAAACCATAACACCTTTCCGCCCCTCCGCTCAACTATTTACTCGTAATCCTGTAAAGTGACCTGAAAAATCTCCTTTAAAACCTTTTATGCTCATATGCTTAACACTTTAACATATGACTAGGAATACCTTTTCAAACTCTTTTCACTCACCCACTCAACCTATCACCGTAAAGCCATAAGACCACTTTCAAAGCATTAAAAACCTTTACGCTTCTTTGCCCAAAGATCAAATGTATGTTCTGGGAACCTCAAAATGAACTGTTCCACTACTACAAAAAGTAAAAGCGTATCCTTGTAAAACATAAACCCCTTTATGTCTTTACGTTGCATGATGAAACATGACCATGAAAACATGAGCAAGAAGGCATTTCATTCTTACGTGAAACCCTACACTATAAGACCGTAAAGGGAAAAACTTAGGCACTTTACAAACCCTTTTGAAAATTTGAAAAGAGACCTAGGGTTTTTACATACTTAGGTTATTTCAATGACTGTGTTGATGACAAACCTTGAGAATTTAATAGAATTCAAACAATACATGAATCAGGACAAGATTAGAGTAACCTAAAAATTTGAAAAAATTATAAGGAACTAAACCCTAATCTGCATGATACAATGACTTAAATGATTTTTCACCAAAATTTTAGAATTTTTCTACATTGTGAAAAATCAGACCAACAGATATGTTGATTCAAATTAGACAATTGATATTGATAGTAGAAGGTTCACTAGTAGATATATTTTCATTATGTATAGTGGTGCTATTAGTTGAATGGGGAAGAAAAAGGTTTGTAGTTTATTTTTCCAATATACAAAAAACTTACAAGGATTTTTACTCATTCTTTTTTAAGGATGCCATCTAGCTTAATAAATTTTGATGTGGGACATATTATTGTCTATTGGTTGTTAATCTAGTAACATACTCTACTTTCAATACAAGGATGTAAAGTGCATTATGTACAATTTCACTTCGTTCAAGATATTATGGAATAAAAAGTTGATACATTTTTAATAACAAAGTCAATGAACACTAAGAAGTTCGAATGATGTTCCAATTTCTAAGAGCTTTAGATCTTGAAGATGTGAGCAAGAATGAATCTTTCTAGGTCTTCAAACAATAGGATAATCTTGAGATTAAGGTGTCTCAGCCTTAGGTCCTAATTTATGCTTATTATTTAATTATTTATTCCACCTACTTTGGGATCCATAAAATTGTGGAGCATAACTACCTAGGTTTCTATGTTGGAACTATGCCAATTTTCAAATTAATATGATACTTACTAATTTAGTAAGAGAGTCGTTAAGTTATTTTTTGAATAATGGAATTTATGGTGGAGTCCACTTTCGACAAGTGGTGTGAGGTAGGTGTTACACATGGAGAGATGGCCATCATGAGTTAGTCATTTATTAGTACTTTCAAAAGTTGATAAGTGAAAAAATTAATGTAAGAGATTATTTGTTTGTTACAAGCAAGAGTTGTCGTTGCACCAAAAGGTTGACCTATCAATGCCCAATACAACCACTAGACTTATAGAATACAAGAGGTGGTTAATGCAAGGAAACTCAGGTGCAGAAATAGCTTCTTATACTAATCTCTTAAGAGAAGTATGGTGCAAATCCTATTAAAATCTTTTACACTTATAGATTCAATATCATGTAAACAACAATATTTCAGCAAACCAAGCATAAAGAAAATAGATAGAGAAAGAAACACATAACACAAAGATTTGCCAGTGGGGAAAAACCTTTCGGTAAAACATCCCCACCCCTATAGAACCTGCACAATGTATTATTTTTAACACAAGGTTACAATACAGTTGCATTGCAAGTTCAACAGCGACAACAGAAGACTCCAGTAGCAACTCATAGTACCAACAATACACTTTCTCGCATTCACCTCTCCACAACCTTAAAAATTCTTATAACATGCGCTTCACTTTAGGGTTACTCCCAAAGGTAACCGTATTAGGGTTTTACCATTCTCTGAGAAAATAGGAACCCTAAAAAAAATTTCATACAGTACTCAAATTTATCAGTTGCTACATGTCTTCACCTATCATTTAATCTTCCTAACATAGCTCTTACGTGTCATAGGAATCCGTCATAACCATTTTAGCTATGATCTCCTTATACACAATTCAAGATGCCAACACATCGACATTATTTGCAAGAAATACATTTTACAAAATAAATAATAAGAATAGGAATTATCCAAGGTTGAGACACCTTATTCCTAACATTCTCCCACTTTTCAAACAGCTTGTAAGAGCAATAGGAACATAACAGGAACTAACCGCTATAGGCCAAAAGGCCCATAGACTCTGAACACCATCTAAACTTCTCAGTGCCCACTGGTTTCGTTAATGCATCTACAAAATTCTTCACAGTATCTACCTTCTCCAAATTTACCTTTCCATCTTCCACCATATCTCTCACAAAGTGATACTGCACATCAATGTGCTTTGTTTTGGCATGGAAAGTTGGATTCTTTGCAAGGAAAATAGCACTCTGACTGTCACACCAAATAGTAATCTGTTCTGCATCAACAACAACATCAGAACACAATCTCTTAAGCCAAATGGCTTCCTTACAAGCATGAGTAGCAGCCATGTACTCAGCTTCTATAGTGGATAAAGCAACCATAGGTTGTCGCTTGCTCATCCAACTGATGGCACCACCAAACATAGTGAACACATAAGCACTGGTGGATCTCCTATGGTCATTATCACCTACCCAATCTGAATCCACAAACCCATGAATGCAAACTGAATGAGGAGATCCAGAAGAGTTACCATGATAACATATGGAGTAATCTGATGTACCCCTCAAATATCTAAATACTTGCTTAACTGCATCCCAATGTACCCGTCCAAGATTAGCCATAATCTGACTCAAGACTCCCACTGCTTGGGCAATGTCCGGTCTAGTACAGACCATAGCATACATAAGACTGCCAATTGCACTAGCATAAGGTACTCTACTCATGTCCTCCATCTCACTAGGAGATTTTGGACAATCATCTACATATAACTTTGTTCCCAAAGGAATAGGAACACATAGTGGTCTACAATCCACCATGTTGAACCTGTCCAACACAAACTTCACATACTTACTCTGACTCAACCAAACTTTTCTATTAGACCTATCTCTACTGATTTCCATACCCAAGATGTACATAGCTGCCCCAAGATCTTTCATCTCAAATTATGCTAACAACTGAGATTTAAAATTAGAAATCATACCCTTACCCTTCCCAAACAACAACATATCATCAACAAGGTGATCATTTTCAACTCTGAAATGAACACAATGATCTAATTTCTATCTTACAAATCCAATTGACAACACAAAGGTATCAAACTTAAGGTACCACATCCTAGGAGATTGCTTCAAACCATATAGAGATTTCTTTAATCTACAAACTAAGGATTCTTTACTTTTAACAATGTAGTACTCAGGCTATGACATATAAATCTCTTCCTCCAAACCACCATGAAGGAAAGTTGTCTTCACATCCATCTATTCTATCTCTAAATCATATGATGTAGCAAGAGATAATAGAAATCTAATAGATATCAACTTTGAAATAGGAGAGAATATTTCACCATAATCTATCCCCTCTACCTGTGAATACCCCTTTGCAACCAATCTAGCTTTGTACCTCTCAACACTACCATTTGCACAAAATTTCTTCTTGAACACCCATTTACAGCCAATAGATTTTCTCCCTTTAGGAAAAGGTACAAGGTCCCAAGTTTTTTTTTTCTCTAATGAAGCCATCTCATCATCCATAGCCTCAATCCAGGAACCTGCATCTTCCATGCCCAAAGCCTCTTTCACAGATCTAGGCTCATCAATGTTAGTAATCAAAGAAAAAGCACAACTGGAATCTAACATAGAATAACCAAACCTTTCTTGTTGCTTTCTTTCTGTCGTGGATCTCCTCAAGGGTTGTGGTTGAGATTTTTCTTCCTCTTCTTTTGAACTATCAAAGTTGCTAGACCTCTCCTCATCATTAGACCCAACATGGTCTCTCTGTTCAGTCTTCTCAGGGGTAGGAGGCAACTGAACCACATCTTTTTCCTTTTCTTTTTCATCTGGTTGTAGCACAATAGGAGAAGATGTTAGCTCTCTAAAAATAACATTTCTACTATACAACACCTTACTATTCATAGGATCCCAAATCTTGTATCCTTTCACACCAACACTATACCCGATGAAAATATATTTAACAACTTTGTTTTCCAACCTAGATCTTTTCTCCTTTGGAACATGTGCATAAGCTTCACAACCAAAAATGTGAAGATGTCTAATTGAAGGCTTCTTACTAGACCACAACTCCATGGGTGTCATACCAACAAGGGCTGATGTAGGAGATTTGTTAACCAGATAGCAAGCAGTGGCCATAGCTTCGGTCCAAAACCTTTGTTCTAAACCAACTCCACTAAGCATACTCCTAGCCTTCTCCATCAGTGCCTTGTTCATTCTCTCTACAACTCCATTTTTTGTGGGGTGTAAGGAGTTGTCTTATGCCTCTCGATACCTTGTTCTTTACAAAAATTTTCAAACTCTACTAAGAAAAACTCACCACCATTGTCAGTTCTCACACACTTAATCTTCTTACTAGTCTAATTCTATACAAGGGCTTTAAATTCCTTGAATCAACTAAAGAATTGTGTCTTACTTTTAAGGAAATAAATCCATGTCCTTCTACTATAATAATCTGTAAAAGATAAAAAAAATATAGACTTGGAGATTGAAGGAACTTTTATAGGACCAAATACATTAGAATGAATAAGATCCAAAACATTAAAAGATTGGTGAGAACTAGAGTAAAACTAAACATGATTTTGTTTACCATAGACACAGTGTTCACAAAAGTCAAACTCGAGATTGCAATCATTTAACCCCTCAACGAGATTTTTATTTTTCAGGGTTCTGAGACCCTTTTCACCAATGTGAATAAATCTCATATGCCACAACATTGTCTTTTCTATACGAAGCTTACCTTCCAAAGTGTTTGCATTGTCATCAGAACCAATAACCACAGAATTCTTCACTGCTTGTTTAGATGGTGAGGATGAAGAACTATTACATAGAGGAATACATGCATCTAGCTGAAATAAGGTACCTCTCCTAGTACCCCTTGCAAGCACTATCGATCCTCTCATCATCTTGCATCCTTCTTTTGAAAAAACAACTTGCACACCTACGTCATTCAGCATACTTATAGATAATAGGTTACGTGCCAAACCTAGAATGTGCATAACTCCATTGATTCCCTTTACTCATCCATCAGAAAATTTGATAGTGACCCTTCCGCGTCCAACTATCTTTAGGTGAGAATCATCACCCAAGTACACCTTTCCACCATCAAACTCTTCATATTTAGAGAGCCAATTTCAATGAGAGGTCATGTGAAAAGATGCACCCGAGTCAACCAAACACACATCATCAGATGCATGGGCTACCAAAGCTATGATGAATGCATCACCATCTTCTTGAGATCTTTCTGAGGCTGCATTTGAACCTTTCTTCTTCTTATTTGGCTCTTTGCAATCTTTACAGAAGTGCCCAGGTTTATCATAGTTCCAACATTTTTCCTTGGACTTATTGGAAGTCTTTGACTTCCCACGGGATTTGGATCTACCCTTACCGTCAAACTTATTGTCATTTTCTTCCCTCTTTTCGTGGATCTCCCACGAACAACAAGGGCTTCTTTTTTGAAAATGGAAGCCTTTCTCTGCATCTCCTCTAATAGCAGTGAAGACACCACATCATCCATTTTGAAAGTGACTAATGTGCTTCTGAGAGCCATCACAAGATGGTCCCATGAATCTGGTAAAGAACACAAAAGTGTGTAGCAACAATCCTCCTCCTCTAACTTGACACCAACTGATGTCAATTGTGCAGCTAGTAGATTAAATGCATTTAAATGATTCATTAAGGATCCACCTTCCTCCATTCGTAGAGAGTACAACTTCTTCCTCAGGAACAACTTGTTCACCAAAGATTTGGCCTGATATATGGCCCCAAGTCTTTCCCACAAACTATATGCAGTTTTCTCATCTAGAACATTCAAAAGGACTACATCGGTTAAACAAAGTCTTATGAGACCCTTAGCTTTACGATCTTTGATATCCCAATCTACTTGAGCTACAATTGCTGGTCTCATAGCATTTGAAGTCACTTCCCATAGGTCACGATCTTCCAACATGTCTTCCATATTGAGTTTCCACAACTCGAAATTAGTGCCATTAAATTTATCCACCTCCATTCTTCCATATGATGAACTCGTCATCTCAATCTCAAAATAAGATTTAGGATGCTCTGCACAAGACTCCCACTCAACTTTAGATTAGCTCAAAAAACCCTACCCAACAACTAGGATCAAAAGTTGATCAAGCTCTAATACCACTTGTAAGGAAACTCAGGTGCGGAAACAGCTTCCTACACTAATCTCTTAAAAGAAGTATGGTGCAAATCCTATTAAAATCTTTTACACTTACAGATTCAATATAATGTAAACAACAATATTTTAGTAAACCAAGCATAAAGAAAATAAATAGAGAAAGAAACACATAACACAAAGATTTTCTGGTGGGGCAAAACCTTTCTGTAAAACAATCCCACCCCTACAGAACCTACATAATGTATTATTTTCAACACAAGGTTACAATACACTTGCAATGCAAGTTCAACAGTGACAACAAAAGACTCCAGTAGCAACTCAGACTACCAACAATACACTTTCTCGCATTCACCTCTTCGCAACCCTAAAAATTCTTATAACACGCGCTTCACTTTAGGGTTACTTCCAAAGGTAACTGTATTTATTAGTTGCCACATGTCTTCACCTGTCATTGAATCTTCCTAACATAGCTCTTACATGTCATAAGAATTCGTCATAACCATTTTAGCTATGATCTCCTTATACACAATTCAAGATGCCGACACTTCAACATTATTTACAAGAAATACGTTTTACAAAACAAATAATAAGAATAGGAATTATCCAAGGTTGAGACACCTCATTCCTAACAGTTAAGCCATGTCACAAATCCTAAAGGGGAACTTTGGAAGTTAGTCCAACAATCACCCCCTCAAAGTTACCCAAGGAGATTCAACCTGTGACCAAACTCTGATACCACTTGTTATAAGCTAGAGTTGTCATTGCATCAAAAGATTAACTTGTCAGTGCCCGATACAACCACTAGAATTATATAACATAGGAGGTAGTTAAGACATGTTAGAAATCCCAAAGGGGAATGTTGGCAATTAGTCCAACATTGTTTTCTTTATACCTCTTACCTTTTGAGTGTATGATTTGGTTTTGAAAACTAGGTGAACTTTCTACTCATGAATTGAGCTTAATAAATATGTGGTTGCTTAGTGTATTTGTTATGATAGTTTTGATGATTTATAGGAAGTTATTTTATGTTGGAATTTCAATAAGAATTTGGTATACCTCTAATACCATGTAAGATTTTTCCTTAGGGAAAAATAACACCAAGATCAAGAAGCACAAGACTTAGCACAGTATTGACCAAATGATGTATGATCATAACAATATGAGAAAGAATAACTGATTCTTTGGAGATCAGATTATTCAATGATAGATGATTTTCTCATGTACATACACACTAGAAGTGCTTATATATAAATGCCTCTAGAATGAATAGGATTCAATGAAGAGATAAGCTCAACAACTAAGCACACGTCTACCAAAGGTGGATTGTCCTCCATTGTGCATGAATGTACGTGCAATAATGAGAGGATAAGTATGACAAGGTATATCTCATACAGGGATGTTGTAGACACCATGTGCTTAAATTAGTTGCTAACTCCTATGTTGTCAACAAGACAACTCATAATCCTAGGTGTCTAGATAATGCATTAACCTAAGTAAACTTAACTAAGGTGTAAATAGTAATTAATTATTTACACTAACACCCCCCTTAAGTGCAACTTAGGGGAATGCACTTAAGCTTACAAAAGCTATGATGGGTCTTGGCTACTAAGCCATGTTAGGTACGCATGTACAAATGCAATGTTGTACATACAATGCAATGCAATGTCTCTAACAATGGAGAAAGAGGGAAAATCTCATCAAAAAAACCCTCTCCAAAAAAGAGAGATAAGTACAATAAAGAAAGATGCATGAATGGATAGAGTAATCAGGACCCCCCCTCCTAGGACATACATCATGCATATACAATTGAGAATCCCACCAGGAAATCCCCCACCTTAGTGAGGGATCTCCTGATGATGAGTTCAAATAATCTAATGCATACAAACAACATTTCTTCCTTTAGCGAGAAGATACACCAAGTATAGGTGCAAGTATTCTTCCCACTATGGATACGAAGATGGAAGTGAGATCCATATGTAATATGGTGTGGATTCTTCCTCTGAAGTCTTCTCATATGTTGACAATTCCTTGATGAATGTAGGTACCACAAGCCAATCTGGTGAATGCCCAAAAGAAGGTGACAAATGAGGTAGCATGTCTATATAGGAAACTAAATCAAACTCCGAAGAAAAGGAATCATCCTTATAGGAAGATATGGGAAGAGAAGCAATGTAGCCTCCCCTCAATGATGAATGCACACCCTAAAATAAGCTCCTTGATGACTGAAGAAGCTACACCATGAAAATTGAATGATGTTCCTCCTTGTAGGAAGAAGTGGTGTCATAGGTGTAGTAGAGAATGATCCCCAACTAGTAGGAAGAATCCTCAAAAGATAATATGTCTAAGGAAGTTGGAATACCATCTCCAAACCATGATATGTCTCCTTTGAAGTAAAAGAGTCCCCCTCCAACTGCTAAAACAAAGTGTTCGCAATCATGTCAGTCTTGAAAGAAGGATCAAGTGGTTGAGGGTCAGAGTGTTCCCTAGCAGCAAGTGAAGAAGAAGTCTCCTCAACAAAGAGAAGATGAATGCCATCAAAAATGTCTCCCACATCTTCAATGTAAGACTCCACTAACAACACTGCAATGTCTAGAAGGAATCATCTCATGAAGTTGAAATAGGAAGACATGGTGTTTTCAGCTGCACTATATCAGAAGCATCTATGGATAGAACTAGATCATTAGATGCAACAATAGAATTAGGAGGTAGGATCTCAACTAGAGTTGTAGGTACCATAACTGGAGTCACTGGTGGTAGAATGTCCTCTTGGAATGGAGGAACTGTTAGATCTCCATATGCTTTCCAAAGAGCCATCCAAAGGTGGTGTAGGACCACCTAGGTAGGCTAAGTGTGAAACCTAGGTATTTCCTTATTTTTGGCTTGTAGTAATTCTAGCTACATCACTAGTCTAATAATAGGATCAACTTGGTCCTAAGGTGAGGTTAGATAGGTTAGAAGAGCCCCACAATGCAATATTGCTCCTAATTGCTAAAAATTGCTCATTTGCCTCAATAGAGAATTTTTAGGTTTTGAGGGCCAAATAGGGAAATCAAGTGTTTTAGGGTCCTTATTAGGTGTTTTGGATCCATCTTAAGAATTTTGAAAATTTTGGTATCAAGTAGAGCAAGTTTGGGTAGACAATTTGCAAAATTGCAAAAATTCCTCATTTTTTGCAAAGTTGTCATTGACAACTTTTGCAACTTTTATGCAAAAAGAGAAAATTCTTTGTGGTAGACCTTCAACCACTTAAATTAGTTAGAAACATCCATGCCAAGACTATATTAGTTTGAACTCAACCTTTTGAAGAGGTTGGAGGAAGGAGAAATGAGAATTTATGGATTGTAATCAACATTTTTACTTATTACAACAGTTTCTTGCTTTGAGTGTTTTTCATGCTTTGTACAGATCAAACTTAGGTTTTTCTAAGTTGGAAATGTTAGTAGTAGTTTTTCTTAATTTCCTTTTTTAGCTTTTGTGTTGTTACAAAGAGTTTTGTGTGTTCGAATAAATTATTTTGTAAGGTAGCAGGTTGCTATTCTGAACTGGGCAGCTAATAAAAAATGGAGTCTTAGGGCCTTTTTCAACTGTATAAAATGTATAGCCTCTTGGGATTTGGAACTAGACTCCTTGTACATTATGTACAGCAAAGGAGAGCCCATGGGAAGCACGAAAAACATTTTTTAAAGTGATGCCCTAGGCAAGCCAAATGCAACTTGGCTAGGAATCACAGTTGGAAAAGTGAGCTATGGAGAGGATTGAGGGTGCAAACACTTCAATCTAGCCACACAAAAAGTAAGGATAAGGTCTAAAATTGCTTCAGTCCAAAGAGGTCTTGGAATTCTTTCTAAGGTAGTTTTCCATCACAACAATGATAAAGCACTTGAAACCCTCATTTTTGTCCTAAAATTGTACTTTGGTTGTACAAATAGTTTAGGGGTTGGAAAATCATAGAATCTTGAAGTACACTAAAAATGGTATCCATAAATGTAATTTTTTTGTAGGGTTTTTTAGATTTTTTTCAAGAAATCTTGTTGCTAGCTATTTAGGAGGGCTAATTCCTAGTAGCCTTTTTGGAGCAATTTGGTGTATTTTCCCTAGTAGATTGAATGCACTTATGAAATCAGCATTTTTTAGGGTCATGGATGTTAGGAGTCTAAAAAAACCTTGGATGAAGAACTAGCACCCTTGGGGCTATAGATGGACTTGAGGGTTAGTAGTGGACTGGAGCTGGCTAGGAAGAAATTTGATGTTACTTTGTTGGTGTGCCCCCAACTAAAGGATTAGGATCTATTGAGCAAGGTCCTAGTAAGTATAGGGTGTGGAGAAGCCCTAGTGGTTCTAGTGATTGACCTAAGGTAGCCTTGGGAGAACTTGGGGTTTGGAAGCAAGGTTGGAGTATTACATCAGAGTGGTATCAGAGCAGGTTAAAGATTTGGGAAAAGGTAGTGGATGTTTGAAGCTACAAAATATATACATGAATCCATGATGGTGAATAATGTTGAATTAGCCAAAAAGGTTAATGAACAAAGGCAAAGAAACTAGCTGCTTAACGAAGCACTAGAAGAGGCGAAGCAAAAACTGGATGCAGTTGCAGAGACAACTAGGAAAAGAGATGAGGAAGAAGATGGGAAGGGTAAAACGGTAGCAAAGGAAGACATTGTACTTGAACCTGCTCCTATCTTGCAAGAAGAGCCCTTCTTAAAATCCATCAAAGCACTAAGTGGCAAAGCTTTGGAATGAATGCCTCTGTTTATAGGCAAGATGGACTTAGATGTTGTCTTGGATTAGATTGAAGGCTTGGAGAACCATTTTGAGTGTGAAGGGGTAATAGAGGCTCAAAAGGTGATGGTGGAAACCTCTAGACTTAGAGGAACAAAACTCACTTGGTGGAAATATGTCCAAGGTGATAGGGTTATGATGGTTAAGGCACCCATTGCAAATTGGAAAGCTATGGTGAAGAATATTCAAGAAAACTTTCTACCTGAAGACTTTGAGGTTTAGCTCCACCAAAGAAGGCAAGGGCTGAAACAAAAAGACATGGATGTGGCTTCCTATATAGAAGAATTTCAAATATTATGCTTAAGATCTAAGAAGCAAGAGGAGCAACCAATCAAAGTTGCTAGATACCTAAGTGGTTTGAAGTGGAGTATCCAAGAAGAACTCAACTTGCAGACTCCTACCACAATCCAAAGGTGTCATCAACTAGCCTTGAAGGTAGAAGAGAAGCACAAGAAGAGAAATGATTCAAATTTTAGAGGCAAAAGTAAAAACCAAAGAGGAAAAAGGAGAGGTTACCAAGGAAGAGGTGGTGAACCAAAAGGTCAAGCTGAAAGTAAGATCAATGAGCAGCCAAATGAAACCTCACAAAGAGGAGGTCATAATAGAGGAAGAGGCAATCATAGTAGTGCTCAAAGAGGAAGAGGAGTAGGTAGATCAAATTCTTATTTTTCAAGCATGAAGTGCTACAATTGCGGCTAGCTTGGACACCCTCCTTATAGGTGTCATGAGAAACCTTCTTCTTCGAATCCAAGGAAGAGAGTGACATTTGTACAAGAGGATTGTTCAAACAACAAGGATGCTGATGTAGATCATATTGAGTCTGAAAAAAGAGAGAGTTTTATGTATAGGAGGGTGCTAATCAAACAACCCACCCCTAGTGAACCCAAACAAAGAAGGGCATTTTTTGGAATCAAGTGCAAGATTCTATGAAAAGTGTGCAAGGTGGTAGTGGACTCAAGATCCACTAATAATGTCATATCTGAAGAAGTTGTTACTGAACTAAAATTGATAAGGATACCTCATGAGAATCCCTACAAGGTCACTTGGTTAAATAAGGGGCAAAGTATCTTGGTTAATGAGCAAACTTGGGTGGATTTTTCCATTGTTGGTTACAAAGAAAAATTATTGAGTGATATCTTGCCCATGGATGCTTGCCATCTTTTGCTAGGTAGGCCTTGGCAATTTGATAGGGAGATGGATTATGATGGCAAGATGAATTCCATTTCATTCAAGAAAGGAGGTAAGACATTTAAAATTCAGTCTTTACTAGAAGAAGAGGGAACACAAGAAAAGGTTCCTAAGGTGTTGTTGTGTGGTCAGAAGGAGTTCTTAAGGGAACTTAAACAAACTGAAAATCAGGGATTTGCTATCATCTTGAAGTCCAAAGAAGAGGAAAAATTAGGAAAAGAACCCTTGCCTATTGAAATGGAAACCTTGCTTGATAAGTACAAAGATATTGTAAGTGATGGTACCCCAGCTACCATACCTCCAAGGAGAGTCATTAACCATCAAATTGACTTTGTTCTAGGTTCTTCATTGCCCAATAAAGTAGGCTATAAGCTCACCCTAGATCAGAATATGGAAGTTGCCAGACAAGTTCAAGAGTTGTTGGATCAAGGCCTAACTAAAGAGAGCATAAGCCCATGTGCAATTCCTTTGGTTTTGGCAACCAAGAAGGGAGGAAAGTGAAGGCTTTGTACTGATTCAAGAGCAATAAACCTGATCATAATCAGGTATAGGTTTCCCATACCTTGAATTGAAGACCTAATGGATTGTCTAGGTGGTACTATGTACTTCACAAAGTTGGACTTGAAAAGTGGGTATCACCAAATTAGGATAAAGAAGGAGATGAATGGAAAAAAAAAATTCAAGACTAATGATGGTCTTTATGAGTGGCTTATGATGCCATTTGGTCTCTCAAATGCTCCAAGTACCTTCATGAGACTCATGAATGAAGTACTTAAGGACTTAACCAGAAGATATGTGGTGGTGTACCTAGATGATATTCTCATCTATAACAAGACAAAAGAAGAACATGTCAAGCAAGTGGAGGCAGTCCTAAAGAGGCTTCATAAAGAGAAGTTGGCTATTAATCTTGAGAAATGTGAATTTTTCAAGCAAGAGCTGGTGTATTTGGGTTTTGTCATATCCAAAGGTTCTTTGAAGATGGATAAAGAGAAAGTTGTTTCTATCTTGAGTTGGCCAACAGTTACTTCAGCCACTGAGGTAAGAAGTTTTCATGGTTTGTCACAATTCTATAGGAAGTCTATTAGAAACTTTAGTGGGATTTGAGCACCTTTGTTGGATACTATCAAATGAGGGGTCAAAACAAAATTTAAGTGGACCCTAGAAGCTAAAAAATCCTTTGAGTTATTGAAGAAACAAGTAGCTACCCAACCTATATTGCAATTACCAAGCTTTGAGAAGTTGTTCACCTTAGAATGTGATGCAAGTGGTTTAGCCATAGGTGGTGTTTTGAGTCAAAAGGGTAGGCCCATAGCCTTTTGCAGTGAAAAACTTAATCAAGCCAAAAAGAGGTAATCATCTTATGACTTAGAGTTGTATGCCTTAGTGCAATGTCTTAGGAAGTGGATGCATTATTTTTTACCTAAGGAGTTTATGGTGTTTACTGACAACCAAGCCCTTAGTAACATAAATAACCAAGATAAATTAAGCAATAGGAACTTGAAATGGATGGAATACTTGCAGAATTTCACTTTCACCATTAAGCAAAAGAAAGGGAAGCTTAACAAATTGGAAGATGCACTCAGTAGAAGGGTCATGACAATCTAAGAAGTGCAGCTCCATAGCATGGAAATATAAGGATTCAAACATCTCTACAAAGATGATATAGATTTTGGTGAAGCATACAAGGTATGTTCAGATTTTGAGAACCATTTTCATAGCAAGTTTTCAGAATATACTTTGCAAAATGGGTTCCTCTTAAAGAGTAATCAGTTGTGTATTCCCAAGGAATCTATAAGGGAGAATCTTATTCAAGAGAAACACAATGGAAGCTTAAGTGGCCATTTTGGCATGAGAAAAACTTTGGAACTTGTACAAAAATTCTACTTTTGGCCTAGACTTGTTAAAGATATTACTAGGTATGTGGAGCAATGCATCATATGCATGAAAGCAAAAGGAGGTATGAGTAATGCAGGTCTTTACCATCCTTTACCAATTCCTAACCGTCCATGGGATTGTGTAAGTATGGATTTCATTGTTGGTTTACCCAAAACCAAGAAAGGATTTGATAGTATTTTTGTTGTGGTGGATAGGTTCAAAAAAATGGAACATTTCATTCCTTGTAGGACTACTAATGATGCTAGTCATATTGCTCATTTGTTCTTTAAGGAGGTGGTTAGGATTCATGGACTCCCTATGAGTATTGTTTTAGATAGAGATGTGAAATTTATGAGTCATTTTTGGCAAACTCTATGGAAGAGGCTTGGTACTAACATGTCTTTTGGTTCAGCTTACCATCCTCAAACTGATGATCAAACTAAAGTAGTTAACTAGACCTTAGGAAACCTCTTGAGGTGCCTTACAAAGGAGTATGGTCAGTCTTGGGATATGGTGATTTCACAGGCTGAATATGCATACAATGATAGCAAAAATAGAACAACTAGTAAAAACCCTTTTGAAGTGGTTTATTGCACGCATCCTAGAGGTGTGTGTGAGTTGAGGACTCTTGGAGACTTGGATAAGAGGAGTGGACAAGCTGGAGACTTTTTTCAAACTATGAAGGAGATTTAGGACCAAGTAACTAGGAAAACTATCCAAGATAACACTAAAAAACTCAAGGCTAAATTCGATGAAAAGAGGAAAGATATACAATTTTTTGTTGATGACTATGTCATGGTGCATTTGAACAAAGAAAGACTCCAAAAAGGTGTTCCCACCAAGTTACAAATGAAGAGGATGGGACCATGCAAGATTTTGCAAAGGTATGGAGCAAATGCTTACAAGGTGGACTTACCTCATGATCTAGGCATATCAATAATCTTTAATCTTTAGGATTTGGTAGCTTTCAAGGGTGTTGTATCTCTAACTACTATA
Source organism: Cupressus sempervirens (assembly GCA_028749045.1). Lineage (NCBI taxonomy): Eukaryota > Viridiplantae > Streptophyta > Pinopsida > Cupressales > Cupressaceae > Cupressus > Cupressus sempervirens. Next base: position 428,624,803 of record CM053792.1, read on the forward strand.
GATATTCATGAAGATGTGGACCCTACTGCAACACCTTAGGTCTTCAAATTGGAAGCAGAGAAGGTATTGGAAACAAGACCCATGAAGGATACTAGGCACAGGGTGTACTTTGAGCACCTTATCAACTGGAAGGGAAAACCTAATTCAGAGGGTACTTGGGTGGCTGAGACTGAGTTCAAGAATCTAGGAATTCCTTTGGATCTTCTTCAAGCTAGAGTTACTTGACTTTCCCTTGGGGGGGAGTATGGTGCAGGAGCACCTAGCCAAGCTAGATGTGAAACCTAGGTATTTACTTATTTTTGGCTTGTAGTGATGCTAGCAACATAACTAGTCTAATAATAGGATCAACTTGGTCCTACGGTGGGGTTAGATAGGTTAGAAGAGCCCCACAATGCAATATTGCTACTAATTGCTCAAAATTGCTCATTTAGCTCACTAGAGAATTTTTTAGTTTTGAGGGCCAAATAGGGAAAGCAAGTGTTTTAGGGTCCTTATTAGGTGTTTTGGATCCATCTTAAGCCTTTTGAAAAGTCTGGTAGCAAGTAGAGAAAGTTTGGGTAGACAATTTGCAAAATTACAAAATTTGCTCATTTTTTGCAAAGTTGCCATTGACAACTGTTGCAACTTTTATGCAAAAAGAGAAACTTCTTTGTGGGAGACCTTCAACCACTTAAAGTAGTTAGAAACATCCATTCCAAGCCTATATTAGGTCGAACTCAACCTTTTCAAGAGGTTGGAGGAAGGATAAATGAGAGTTTACGAATTGTAATCAACATTTTTACTTATTACAATAGTTTCTTGCTTTGAGTGTTTTTTCATGCTTTGTACGGATTAGAATTAGGTTTTTCTAAGTTGTAAGTGTTAGTGGTATTTTTCCTTCATTTCTATTTTTAGCTTTTGTGTTGTTATAGAGAGTTTTGTGTGTTCGAATAAATTATTTTGTAAGTTAGCAGGTTGTTGTTATGAACGAGCTAGTAAAAAATGGAGTCTTAGGGCCTTTTTCCCACCATATAAAATGTATAGCCTCTTTCAATTTGGAACTAGACTCCTTGTAAATTATGTATAGCAAAGGAGAGCTCATGGGAAGCATGGAAAGCATTTTTAAAGTGACGCCCTAGGCAAGCCAAATGTAACTTGGCTAGGAATCATAGCTGGAAAAATGAGCTATGGAGGGGATTGAGTGTGCAAACACCTCAATTTAGCCACATAGCGAGTAAGGAGAACGTCTAACCTTTCTTTAGTCCAAAGGAGAGGTCTTGGAACATTTTCTAAGGTGGTTTTCTATCACAACAGTGATAAAGCACTTGAAACCTTCATTTTTGGCCTAAAATTGTACTTAGGTTGTACAAATAGTTTGGGGGTTGGAAAATCATAGAATATTGAAGTACTCCAAAAAGGGTATCCATAAATGTAATTTTTTTGCAAGGTTTTTAAGAAAATTTTCAAGAAATCTTGTAGCCACACATTTAGGAGGGCTAATTCCTAGTAGCCTTTCTAGAGCAATTTGGTGTATTTTCCCTAGTAAATTGAATGCACCTATGAAATCAGAATTGTTTAAGGTCGTGGATGTTAGAAGGAGTCTAAACAAACCCTGGATGAAGAACTAGCACCCTTGGGGCTATAGATGGACTTGAAAGTTAGTAGTGGACTGGAGCTGCCTAGGAAGAAATTTGATGTTACTTTGTTGGTGTGCCCCCAACTGAAGGATTAGGATTTCTTGAGCAAGGTCCTAGTAAGCATAGGGTGTGAAGAGGCCCTAGTGGGTCTAGTGATTGACCTAAGGTAGCCCTGTGAAAGCTTGGGGTTTGAGAGCAAGGTTGGGGTGTTACATCAAAAGGTCATAAGGTTCACTGACCTTTCCAAGGACATCAAAGAAATTGGCATTGATACTAAAAAAAATGGTAGACACAATTATGTGAATAGGTATCGGATCAGTGTAAGAGGGCAGTTCTTTGGAACATAGAAAAGGAAATACTTCCTTATGCTCTCTTAGATGATCAATCATCAAAGCACTCCATTTCTGCTAGTTCCTCTTTGTCAACCTCGATCTTAAACCAAACTGACATTTGTGACAAGACTCCATGAGATCAATAAATGTATGAAACCCCCAAAATGCAAAAATAATCAATGACCCCCCCCACCCCACAAATGTATGATTTGGCACTTTATATTTAGTGTGATTAAAATAGTCACTTGCCAATTTAGGGCCTAAGTGGACTTCTAATTTTTCTGTTTACAACCTCCTCTTGGAGTTCAAATTTGGCACTTAGCAATGTTGCATAGATATATAACAATTGTGAAGTTTCATCAAAGCAATACAATGCAAAAAAGGAGCTATTTTTTAAAGTGATGTTTCTATCCACACAAGCCTATAATCTAATTGAAGATTTGGAAAGTATATGAAAAATTATGCACTTTCAAAAAAAATGGAACTTGAATATGTGTCCAAATGAGCTCGAACTAAGCCTTTGAAGTTGCAGAAACCAAGATTTCTGATTTGCAGAAAAATTTAGTATCATAGATCTCAAACATCATACACCAATGTGTAGATCACAAAATTCTACCCCAAAATAAAAAAATTTGCTTGAAAAAAGCAGTCTACATGAGGGAGATATCACTACTTAAAAATCACCTCTGTAATTATTATTACTAAATCGTTGTCATCACACCTCCAAAAATCAAATGACTCTAGATTTCACCTTAGATGTCTGATTTTGATGAAAAAAAGTCAATTTGGGGGTTTTCTGACCTTCTAAATGTGATGCAAATATCTGATTTGCACCAACAAGCTCTAATCTTCACTTGCAAAAATCTCTCCTACTAGCCAATTTTGCAAATCAAGCCTTTGGGTTCTGGTTTGCAAATTTTTTTCACAGAATTTCATGAAAAAAAATGCAAATCCAAAAAATAATTGCAAATTCAAAAAGAGATGCAAATGAAAAGTGCATATTTGAAAATTAAATGCACAGATTTGAAGTGATCATACCAATTTCGCAAATTGTACCTTTGGGTTCTGATTTGCAAATTTTTTTGCCTCAGATTTGACTTTGGCCTAAGGTTGGCAAATTTATAGTCAAAATTCACCGAATTGACACTCTGGACATAATGGTGAGGTCTTCTTTGGCTCTAGATGCTCCTAATAACTACAGATACTCTAGATCTAAATCGTGGCCCTCTGAGAGGTGAAGCAAAAATGGTCTCCAATGGCTATGAAATGAAGCTCCCTCAACTCTAATACCATGTAAGAGTTTGCCTTAGGAAAAAATGACACCAAGATCAAGAAGCACAAGAATTAGCACAATATCGACCAAATGGTGTATGATCATAACAATATGAGAATGAATAACCTGATTCTTTGAATATTAGATTATTTTATGATAGATGATTTCCTCATGTACATACAAACTAGAAGTGTCTGTATATAAAGGCCTTTAGAATGAATAGGAGTCAATGAAGAGATAAGCTCAACAACTAAGCACACGTCCACTAGAGGTGGATTATCCTCCATTGTGCATGAATGTACATGCAACAATGAGAGGATAAATATGACAAGGTGTATCTCGTATAGAGATGTTGTAGACACCATGTGCTTAAATTAGTTGCTAACTTTTGTGTTGTCAACAAGACAACTTATATGACAATGCATACTCCTAGGTGTCTAGATAATACATTAACCTAAGTAAATTTAAGTAAATGTAAATAGTAATTAATTATTTACACTAACAATTTCCATAAAAATTTTTTTTTCTATAATTACTCTTTACGAACATTGACTATAAGATCATATTGTAACTATTAAATCATTGTTGATTATATAATTATTATCTGACTTTTGTAGTGTGACTATTTTTCCAAAAGGGTCTAATCACTTAAATTTAGTGTTATCTTTCACTTTTCTTCCTTTTAATATCAAGTTCTAGTAGATTGTTAGATTAAAAGATAAAGAAAACTTACTCAAACTCTAGTCTAAGAAATTATTCTACTACATAATATGAAATAAAGAAAAACTACAATAGAGTTAATGCCCACAAAATATTAAAAAAGAAAAGAAAAAATATATACTATCATGAGATCTCACAATTGAATGAATAAATAACTTGTTAGAGGGAAAATACATTTATTAGAAAGTGGGAAGGTAAAATTGAACAATGTGAAAAGTAACTCAACTACCAAAAAAAGATGAGAGTTATGCTCATGGAAGATGCCATAAGCTCTAATTATGAGCCACTTAGTATATCTAATAAGGCTAAAATAAAAGTGTGAGAAAACATATGATGCCCAACTGAGGAAAATAAAAAACCTAATGCCAACACCATCTGTGTGCACAATGTTGAATCAAAAGCCTAATATATAACTTAAGCCCTTAAAATTGAACATAAAAGCCTAATGAAAAGATTTTAATAAATTTAAACAAAATGCACACGTGTTATAATGTGATTGTGATACTCAAAGTGCAAGAAAGCACTATAATGTGATTACACTATACCATGATAAGTAATCTATAATGGAAAATGAATGCCTAGATATATGAGTTGAGACAAATAGTGCCTAAAGCATATCCATAAATAAGAGTAAAAATTAATTAAGAAGATTAGGAAACTTAGCTAAGGCTTTGTTGTAGAATATTCTTTATAGGTGTTGTTCTTTGTTTATTCAATGTGTCTACACTAATCTTTATATCAGATGATTCTATTTTGGATATGTGATTAATTTTTGCCCACTCTAAGTGAACATTTATAGGTGTCAATCTAGATTAACTATTTTGACACCATTTGTTATAAAAATGAATTTATGTTATTTATTCAAGATTTACTTTGTCTCAAATTCCTAGATAGGGTGATGCCAATAGGACTAATGAGGACATTGTGCCTTGGTGAAGGACACTTAAATCCTCTCTCAACCAAGGTAGTCAAAACACTTGCATCACTTTAACAATTTCTATAATGTGAAAGATGCTTTAAATAGTCATGGAAATGTGTAAGCTTAACTTATCATTGTTGTTGCAGATTTTATACTCTACTATAATTTAGAGTTGAACTTCTCTTTGAATATGTCTCCATATATCTCTATCTGAAAACAAATTAATACTTTAGATTCAATTCTAATACCATAAGTTTACAATAGATTTAAATCCATCCCTTTTAAATCATCTATATTTAAAAAGAATAAAACTTGAAGCTCCACGCAGACATTTAAGATGAATCATTGAAAACTTATATCATATAATACCAATAAAGAAACACTTCTTATACATTAATTATTATTAGAAAACAAATAAATTCAAATGGATAAAAAGGAAAGGAAAAAATACCAGCTATACACTTTTTAGCCTTATAGCATTCTTATTAAGATAAAACTTAGATGTTGTAATACACTTTTCTCTAGCAGTTGTGCATGTAATTTGAATATTGATGGTTCAAAATTCTGACTGTCTTTAAACGTCGCATTAAGGAGGAAATTAAGTTTAGAAAAATAAATCAATTTTGACTATTTAACACTTTTAGTCTAGGAATTCAACCTTAGTATATAATGTTTAAACAATGGACAGTAGTTCCTTATTTAGCCTTGCATATGTGTGAAATTACGAGTATATGTTCTAACAAGGTGAAGGCATTCAGACAACTGCTATTGTTCCTACATTTAAATCTGTTTCTGGAAGTGTAGCTCCAACGTATGCATATTTTGATAGGAATCACTATACATTGCACTGAAAAATCTCAGGCGGACCTGGTTCATTGCAGCACAGTCTAATCACTTCCTACCATTCGAGTGTTAAATTTAGAGAGACCTACTCTGAAAGTAGAAATCTAATTGTAGTAAGCTCATATACCTATATGGTTATACAGAAATAGGCATTCTTGTTTTTCAAAAGGTCATAATATGTTAAGTATTCATATATTTATATCACAAGTCTCTTTACAAGGCTGTAGACATTAGCACTTCTGTCTATAAGCAGCTTACAACAAGCTAAGGGTTCATATATTTACACTAAAATCCTCCTTTACAAACTCTTATAAATAGAAGATCCAGTCAATAAAAAAATCAAACCTGATTCCAATCACTCCAAGAAAGTAAACATTCTCCATTGTTTTCCTCAACTTCAAACAGCGGCATATTTTGGGAGAATTTCTCATACATCACCATCACTCTCCTCCCAGTTCCATAAAAAGTTGGCATATGAGGCAATTACATAGCTGCCCACATCAACCATTTCCAATTATGCATTGCTAGAGAAACCAAGAGATCCAAGATTTAAAAGCTTAAAAAGGATGAAAGCGATTATTGACTATTCATGAGCCAAGGGAACCAAGTGGACAATTGGTTACCAGTCATGAGGAGAGACCTCGATGGCTTGATCAAAGTAAGTTTGGGCTTTCTCTCCATCTTTGTGAAACTCCCAAATGAGTTGGGCGTAAAGTGAGAGTAATTCTCCATCTGCAGGATCGGCCAGAATTGCCCTTCCATAGAATTCCTCTGCTTTGTTAATGTTCCCTTTCACCTTACAACATGACCATTAGACACCATTTGCTTTCAATTAGTAGTAAAACATGAGAAAGAATAAGAATGAGAGATATCAAAATCTCCATGCCAATCAATAGTTTCAATATGAAGGAACCCTAATCATCATGGGAAGCTTGGTAGCTTACCTTTTGTAAATATTTGGCATAGTTCTTGAGGAGGAGTGGGTTTTCAGGATTCGCCTTTAACATCTCTTGATAATATGCTTCTGTAAGCCTGCAACAACATTCTCCTGGCTTTCTCATGCGGGGAAGTGCCAAATGAAAATTTGAGAAAGTTATATTCCTGGAGATCCAGATGGACGGACTCAATCTTGGCCTGATAGCAGGGGAAATTTTGAGTAACATTTTTGCATGCTATCTAGAGATTTCAAAATGTCTGAAGAACTGTATAATCTTTTAATTGTGGTGCCTAGAATTCTACTTATGCCCATTGGATATGGGTGCAACATAAGAGCATAGAACATGTAACATCGGCCATCAGCATCTGCATCGCAAGGAGTGGGTGGAGGCTTTCTTGCAGTCGAATCAGAGTGGGACATTGATTTATCCCGATTCCTTTTTTTTAACAAAGATCAAGCCAATTCCTTTTTAGTGTTTATTTTTATTCAAGTAACAATCTTTTGAGATAAACACGGTATGTTAAATATGGTATGTGGCATCTCTTGGTATGCTAAAATTATATTAATAGTTTTTGGTCTGATTGAAATGACATTAGTGTAGCATGTTGGAGTGCTGGACAAATTTATAATATGTAAATTTATTGAGAGGTTTTGTGTACTACAAGCCAATCAAAATATTATGTCATGTTCAATAAAGTAAATTATGGAGACAAATAAGTTTTAAAAATTATAATAGATTTGTATTCATTGTTAGCAATTATAACGAATGTGTTTTATTTTGAAATTATAATTTTAGGAACTCAAAATCTGAGGGGTTTAGCTTAGTTGGTTGAAGTGATGAATTCTCATTGTGGAGAGCCTAGTTCAAATCCCAAGAGGGACATCTTTGTAGAATTCTAAGTTGTGACTCTTGGTCTTCTATTGGTTTTATTTGTCTCATTGTAAAAGGTGGATTCTAAGTTGTGACTCTTGATCTTCCAAATGTTGTTTCTAGTGTGGTTACTCGAAAGGAGCTTGAATAAGCTTGTAATTCTCATGTTATTGCTGAATGACCACTAGATTTGTAAACGATTTCAATATAATTTTATTTTTTTTGAATTACCAATACATTAGGTATCTTTATGTTCCACAAAGCATTATCTCTTTGAAAAATTAGACCTCCTCCTCTATTTCCTCTTCCTCTTTCTCTCTCCTTCCAAGAGCACTTTCTTTTATCGTTCTTGGTTGATGTATGCATTTCCAAAAGAATAGTGAAGAAGGGAGTTAAGTATTTTGAGCATCTCATTGCATAGAATCATGAAGGTACTCTTAAATTATCCTTGAAAATACATACTTTTTATCAATGCTAGCATTTCCACAAACATAGCTGAAAGAAATGGCAATATTGCACTTGTAGAGACCAAGGAACCTCAAAAAATACAATACAAGGAGTCCCTAAGTTCCTTTCATATTTTGTAATGATCCCATCTTTTGGCCTTCACGTTCTCCAAAGTCTAAGTGGAGGATAAGAAAAATTAAAGTCATTCAATTAAAATTAAAAGGTGATTTTGTATTAATAGCTTCTAGGGTATGTATTAATTATTGGAAGGATGGAAGCCTCTCGTGATTTAATTAATTATTGCTAGGGAGGGATTTCTAGAGAATGCATTAATTATTGGAAGGAGAAGCTTCTAGCTCTTGCAATTAATTAATGTTTTAGTTCCTTCTAGAAGGATGAAGGAAAGGATAAATAGGGCTGAAAGTTTCATTGCTGATCATGGGATTATTGTATCGGATGATTATAACTTGCATTTGATAAGAGCTTGGATGTGTGAATCACACTCCCTTCTTTGGCAATAGAGGACGTTCATTCTCTGTTGTAACATTCTAGACATCATTTCCTTAGGGTTTGGCCTTTGAAATACATCTCTTTGTACTTGATTGCAGCATTTTTAGAATTAATATAATTTCAGCCTTGGTTCAGCCTTGGCATTCCTGGGTGTCCATTACAGTGGTATCGGAGCTATTTGTAGGGTACCCATTACATATTTATTTCAATAATCTATCCATATTATCTTGTGAGGTTGGTTACAATTATTTAATACATTTTGTTGATTTCTAATCTTAAATGGCTATGAGAAATACAAGACTTAGTAATCATTCTCTTGTTGGAGATTGAAATCTTGTGTATTTTACATTGTATTAGTGGCTAATTCAAAAAAAGAACAATGGTTTCAAAGTATTATAGATTTCATTGTAAGGACTATGTATGTTGACAATGCATCATATTATTCTCTCTTGCATATTGTTTGTTCTTATTCTCAATAGTTTATGGAAGAATATAAGGTTGTATTGGTTTTATGTAAGTTCCCTCCTCGCACGTACTTATCAAATATGAATTTCTCTATTAAATCTATTGTAGGAGATTTGAACGGATATGAAGTAATGTTTTATGGTTTAGATCTCCTGATAAGAACTGAGATCCTAATACATTCATGTTTTAAATATTCAATGATTCGAGAACAAACTACATTATCTCGACTATTTAAACATTAAAATTTCACTAACGATGATATGAGGCATTTTCACCTGATGATAAGGGTATTGATTTTGATACCCCGATGATTAAGTTTTATGTTCCAGATAGTTTAGTATTCCTTAAATGGCAATGTTTATGATGTTAGGTATATGCATGCCTAACGATGATTTTTTTGGCATTTTAATCTGAATTAATGAATAAGTTATGCTATATTGATTATGTCATTTCTTATGATTAAATGTGAGTAGAAATGAATTAAATAGTTAATTATATGAGAGATTCATGTTTTGATTTATGTAACTAACTAGATAAGTTTTGAATATATGTATGTAATTTTTTTGAGCTACTGATGTGTGCAATGAGTGTGTAGGGTATTTTAGTTGAGAAAATCTAATGGAGAAACAAAACTGAACCCTATGTACCATTGTGGAAACCCCGTTGTTCATGTCTTAATTGTATTGTGAGATGTATGAATGTATCTTTCTGTGATCAGTAAATGTTAATGTTTTGTAACCGTGTTCTTATAGTGTCACTTGACACTCGTGAATTGTATATGCATTCCAGCATGCTAGTTAGGGTTAACTGTGTAATCTTTGGACCTAAGTTGGACTAAGTTAGTGCCCTTTTTGCTAATTTTTTTTTAATTGAGTTTAGTTAACCCTAATTCAGATTAGTGCTTAATCTGCATTTTGGAGGTTATTAGATAGTCCTAAATATTCCTAGCATTTGTTTGGTCCCTAATCTATTCCTAAGGCCTTAAATCATGAAATCTTTATACCCAAGGGGTATGGGTATGGGTATGGGTTGGGGGCATTTTCCACCCCCTAAGCCCCTTTTGTTGACTTTTGAGGTCACTCAAAAAGTCTATTTTTGCCTTTGTGCGAAAATTGAAAGTTGTTACCATGAGTTGAATAACCTCAACTCCACGTAGAGGTTAACCTTAGGTTTGGTTGAGTTAGAAACTTCTAGATTTTTAGGTGAGTGGGGGAAGTTATTGCCCTTTTTGATGGTTGAGTTTGGATCTTATTTAGAGGCCCTCTTTGGAGTAGTTTTGGTTGTTACTTAATCTCTACTTTTAGAGAGAAGTCTTGGAAGATTGAAGGCAATGAAGGAAAAAATCTTCTCAATTTGTTCATTTTACCATAACCTCTTGTGAAGGTAGGAGCTCTTCATCTCCTTGTTCATGTTGTTCATGTTTTTCATGATGTTTCATGCTTGGTTCATGCTTATGTTATTGTGGTGTTCATTGGTATGCTTGGAAAAACATGTTTTCTTGAATGCTTTTCTTTCATGTTTTTGTTTGAATTTTGAAGTTTTCTTGTATGGGTGTTTTGGCATTACTCACCCTTGGATAGGGCAGAAGTGGCCAATTTCAGGAAAGGGCTTCAGTTGGACTCCAATAGTGTAGAGTTTCTTCTTAGGACGAGAAGAGGGAGAGAGGGTAGGGTGTTATGGGCCCCTACCTGTCAGCACAAATCACGTATAAGTTTTGGCATGTAAAAATGGAAGAACAAAAGTTTTTGAGATATAGCCTCAATTGGGTACCTATTTTGGTGTTGTGTTTGACATCTCCTATTGGAAAAATCCACCTTTCTCTAGTTTTGATTCAACGTTGAATCCTGTTGTGAAAACCCAGCATGAAAATGAATGTCTAATTTTGTTCCTTGTTATGTTTGTCACCTGGCCAATTTTCGTTTCCTCCACAATCTCAGCGATGCATTTCAAAAAATGAAAGGGGTCCCTTGTTAAGGGCAATGATGGAAATGTATATTGATTGTTGAAATTCAATTATGTTCGAGATTAGAATCCTGTGTAAAAATGTATTTTAAACTTTTGTTGAAGTGGCAATGAGGCTGGGTTTTCTTACTAGTTCTTTCCTAGCAGAGCCTTTGAACCAGGTAGTTTAATAGAAAAACAAATTGAGTAAATATTCTTGCATTGAGTTGTATAGTTTTGTTTTCAGTTTTGCGTATGTTACTTAAAAATCAGATGTGATGGTGTTACCTTACTACACATTTTTATGATTGGTAATCACATTCATTTAATTTAGATTAATCAGATAACATGTTGATATATACTTAGCTATGCAATTTTAAGTTTAAAATATGTTAAGAAAATTCACATTTCTTTTGTACTTAAATTTTGTAATTATACATGAGTATGGGGAAGTAAAGTAATTTTATTCAAATACTTATGTATTACATTTCATCCTATTATCACCCTAAAAAATAAATTTGTTAGTGTGTTTTTGTCCTATATTTTTGGGCATGACATTTTATGAGATCTTTTGTTAATTTTAATAAAAATAGTTTGTAAAGCATTTTTAGAAGTTATGATTTTATAACTATGAGCTTTAGATTTTGATTGTATTTGTATTATTAGCATCAACATTTTGGATCAGACTTCGTAATCCATCATCACAAGTTTTTACATCTCTTTCTCTCCCTCATCTTGATAATGGATCACCTAGTGTAATCCAAAATATTGATGCTAAAAATACAAGCACCGTTGAAATCAAAAGCTAGGCATTATAATTTTAATCATTTGTGAAAATATGATGCCTCTAAACAATGGTTTTGTTTAATTTTTGTAATAGACTCTTAATAGTGAAATTATTCAAAAATATTTTAACATGCTCTTGATGTGGTTTACACTATTTATCTATTTTTATTTCTATAGTTTTTATTTTTCTAGAGTTTGAAACCTATTATTTTGTTATAAATTGCATGCCATAAAGTTATGAACTTGGGAATATCTAAAACCCATTCTTTTGGATGTTACTATTCTATCTAATATCCAATACATAAAAGAAGAAAGTGAGTAATACATTTTATATGGGTATTTTATTGTAATCTAATAATATGGGAGTTTAATATCATCTCATTAAAAGCTCTCTATCTATTTTTGTTGATCTTGATTTAATCATTATGTATTTTAAGTGGTTAAATTTTATGACATGTAAAATGTTTTAAATGGAGTTATTATATTGTAAGAACCAAATTCTCTCAACAATGCTACATAAGAAAAAAATTACCAACAAACACAAAAATAAAGTTGAAAAGTCAAGAGAAATGACATATTTTGCAAAATTGATTCCATTTAAATAAATGTTGGAAACATACACACCAAAATTTAGTTGGATCACATATAAGAATCATATTGTGATCACTTATCAAAGTACACATAATATTCTGATCAAATATTGTTTCATTCTCAAGTGCAATATCATATTCAAAGAACTATAATTCCATAATTACAATCATTTAGTATACCGACCACATGTTGGTACCATAATATGACAATAAAATAAGAATACACATCAAACACATGTATATGATATGCTAGCCTACATGTCAAACATAAGGAAATATAAGCACATCATATATAAAGAAACTGTATATCAACAAATATAACAATTAAGTGAACATGCCATCGAACATGTGTCCATCCGCATGTAAATCCTTTCTCCAAGCCATTAGAATGCTATCTGTCTACTATCATGAGACGAAAGAGTGTCCCAGACACTTTTATTGCCCAACCATGGAGTGGTTAGCTCCCTGAGGTTCCTCCGAAAAGAAGAACTTCCCGACCTTAGCATGAGAAGGCTAGCAACTCAGGACGATTAGATAGGAAAGATCTAGTGCAACCATGTGACTAATCTACTATGATACCATGTGCCTATATAACAACTAAAAATGGACGTGGAAGAGGGAAATAAAATATAACCATGCATCTCAATCATATGCATTTAATTTTAAAGCTTGGCCAAGAAATTAACTGGTGTAAATAAAATAACTGGCAGGTAGCAATGAAAGACTATCATAGTACTTTCAATTTTGTACCCTCCCCATTTTTCCCACATCCAACACCCTTCCAAAATTATAGTAATTTTCTCAAGAATGTATTTAATTAATCATGTAAACATCAATTTATTAAGGAACGTCTTGTTCATGTGCATGCATAAGCTGTATTATGAGTGGGAAATGCATCAACAAATCTAATAGATCGTTGAGTTATGAAAAGATAACTTCTCTTGATTTAATTTTAACTTAATCATTTGGTATAAATAACAAGAATATAATAACAATCCTATTAATACATTGGGCTCTGGTCCTGCTGAGATAGGCGATTCTCAATTCCCTTACCCTTCCCTTATAAATAGTAGGGGGTAGGGGTAGGGGGTGCCATCGGGCGGATGGAATTACATAGTAAATTTTGGCATCCTACCTTCAAAAATGAACATGAATTTTTTTGTTATGGCTATGTTGAAAACTATAGTTTAATGTAACGCCCCGCCAAGGGATCCAAAAGAATTAACCTAAAGTTTCACTAAGTTTGCTAAACATTTTTTTTTTTAAAGTAAGAAAGTATGACATACACATCAAACAAGTAGTAGCGGAAGCAATAACATGTAATCATTGACAAACATACATTGCAAGTTACATTTCTTAAAGATCCCAAGACGTTGAGTCACGTTTAAATTTAATTAATTCTAAGTCTAACAACTAACACATACATATAAAAGAATAATCAGAAACTCCAATGTCCATAATATACATTTGTTCCGAATGCTCCTTGGCAAATTAATTCGGAATGCTCATTCATCCACTGTACATGTCACAGGGTATGAAAGGCTTAAAAGAATATACATACGTAAAGATCAAGATACAACATCCTCAAATCCATGATACAAAGTACAGTAAAAATATATGAAACTATTCACCATACATGATACATCCATACATCCATAATGATAAAACATCTATCATAAAATCTAACCATCCATCATACTAATCCAAGAACATAGTGAAGGTAATTGCCAATCACGAAATCTCCAGCCACGGTGACCACGGAACGGATCTCATTGGTAAGAGTAAAAGCACTACCACCCGACCGCGTGGAACCTAAATGGTCCACTCCCACCGTGCTGAGGAGATAGTCTCAAGTCCCAAATAGGATAACAAAACCTATAATCATAAATACTCTCTAAGTCCAGGAAATCCTATAAGTATGCTAACTCAAGGGTTCCTAAAATGACCGACATCTAAATCCCAGAGGTACCACAAGACACGTAGGAAACCTAATATGCAAGCGGGAAAGTGTCATCGCAAAAGTCATGTAGAAGTTACCCGAGCAATCCCTTAGGAATCCCGGGTCCCTACTGATCCTGCGGCCACTAGTATCCTCTCGTACTGACGAGGCATACTATGGTATGCAAGGTCGTAACCAAGCGTCCTCTCTACCCCATCCTAGTCTGTACTAGCACTCATGGCATGGGAGAGAACATACAATTATCTTGTTAGGTTCATTTTCTCTCATTTAGTGTAAATGTTTTCACTTATTAAAAATGACTTACAATGGGTTTCTCAAGGCAGCCACTTAGGGCTCCGACCCCCATTGCAAGCCACTTCCCGACTCTACACATAGATAACCTACCCTAGCTCATGAACTCATAAATCAAAGAATCATAATAAAACCATCTCAGTCCTATGCGAGCAACTGAAAATATCATAAAAAGATAATCCACAAAATATATCAGTTCTTCATGAGCAACAGATAACATCAAATAGTAATCAAGTAATCACGACAGTTCTCTATTAGCAACTGAAGGCATCAATGATAAGTCACAAAATCCAATGGTTCTCTAATGAGCAACCAGAAAGTAATACAAGTATAACTGATCGAGACTCAGAAATGGTTAAGTTAGGTATTCTCAAATACATACATCTCAGCTTCACACAAGGAAACTGGAAAGCAATCACAAACAGTAAACACAATCATGTCATAGAGCACTTCATCACATTACCATGGTCAGGTTAAGAAAGATCGAGACCAAATCATCAAGACATCACATTCACAAACCCCGAGCCTCTGGTAACAACCTGAACTGGTCAACGCTAAACCAACCCCAAAACATTCAAAGTACAAAGACAACATCAAAGTCTCAGAGATTGGATCTGAAAGTATATTATTTAAGTTAAGGTAAGGTTTGTGTTTTAGTTCAATGTCGAATTCAAGTAACAAAGTTTTCACAACTACCCTTTTTCGAATAACCCAGTTCTATAATAATTTACATTAAATCAGTATCCAATTTTATAATTTAGTCAAATAACATTCCTTATTAATTAACTTAATTAAACTAATTTTAATTAAATTAATTAATATTTATTAGATCTAATTAATTATTTTAATCCAACCAATAATTGTTAATTTATTAATATTTAAACAAAATTATTAATAAATTACAATTTACAACTATAACAATGCAATTAATATTTATTTATTAAATATTAAAAAAAATTAATATATTATAAAAATTAAATATATTATAATTTTTATTATTTAAAATTTTTAATTAAATAAAATTCATTTTTTTAATAATTAAAAAAAAAAATTAAAAAAAAAAATTTAAAAACCGAATTCCCAACGTTTATAGCCCGTCGGCTTTGGCCGCAGGCCTGCGGTCGCAAGGCCTGCGGCGGCAGGTACTCTGTACCTGCCGTCGCAGTACCTGCAACGCAGGTACTGTCGGCCTGCGCCGACAGTGGGGGCGGGTACGGGGTAATTCCCTCCCCCCCACTTTATTAAATTTAAATATATATATATATATATATATATTTTTTAAATTAAATTTATTCTAATACAAATAAAATTAGTTTTTTTATTTTAAAAATTAATTTTGTTTAATTAATTTTTTTTTTTTTTTTTTTTTAATAAAAACAATTTCTTCCAAAGGGGTAAATATGTAATATATATATATATATATTTATTTTTTTTATTTTCTTATATTTTTTTATCCAGAACTTTTCAATTCATTAAAACAAAACCCTTATTAAATTAGATCTTAATTTCTAAATCAAGAAAACAATGGTTCTAATTAATTCATCCAGTCTCCATGGATACAAAAATTATTGACGAATAATTAATAACTTCACAAGATTTGAAAGCTTAAAACTTTTATCACAGAGAATTCAGATCTACAAACCCCAGACACGAAGAAGACAGGAAGGGATAATTGCATATTTAATGGATAAAAAACACAAGACCCTACCTGATCCTGATGCTATTATGCAACCTCCAGAAAACTGTATGCGAATTCGCTCCTCTCAATAACCTTCCCCTTCAAGAATTTCTTCGTATCAGCCTTCTGAAATTTGCTTCCAAAAATTGTCTTCCTCCCAAAAATTCTCGTCCAAATTCGTATATCAAAAAAAATGAACCCCCAAAGTTGTGATAAGAAAATTCTCCTCAATTCGGGGCACTAATTGTGCGTTTACCCGAGAAGACTCTTTGCACAACTCAGTTAACTCAAATTAACTTTTATTATCTTTTCTAATTTTTTTGCATTCAACTTTCATGCACAATAAGTTGAATGATTAAATAACTTTATTTAAAATTTCACTTGACTTCAATTCTTAATTAATTTATTACTTTAAATCTTATGTGCACTTTTAAGAAATTAAAATAACATTATTAATTTTTATAATTTAATCTTTTAATTTAATTCTTATATTTAACTCATGATTAGATCATGCGATCTAGAATTCTTAATAAATTTATATCTTTCAACTTTTTAATTTATTTTAGAACTTAATTGATAACATATTTAATTAATTTAAATAACAATAATATTTAGCATTTATTTAAAAATGAACTCCAAATATATTACTATTAAATTAAATAAATATTATCTTGTTCTAAATATATCTTAAACTTTAATTTCCAATTTTAATTCTTTTATTTAATTAATTAATTAATTAATTAAATATAAAGATATCATAATAATTCCTTATTAAATTAAATCATTAATTAGTCTTTTTAATTAGACTTAATTAATAGAAAATACACCAAGGACTCATAAAGCAACATACGAAAACCCATCATAGAAAAATACATACCAAATCAAACAGAAGGGTTATAATCACAAAATTACATCATTTGATGCATTCGGAGGGTACTAACTCAGATACTTGTCCTAATTATCAATTAGGACAATTGGCTAGAGGGTTTAGGATTTGGACTTAAGAGTTTATCTCCCCTCTCTTACCATTGAGATAGTGCGATAGGGTACACTCATCCTGACAATTCAGGGAAGTCGATACCCGGTACCTGCAACCTGCATAAAATCCACGCATGTACAAACACAATATTCTAAGCTAAATAGGCAATGGCAGGAAGTGGTGCATCGTGTAGATCCCGACTAGCAGGTGACTACGACTCCCTTCCTTAACCATATCAGAAACACCATACATAAATAAAACAGCACGCACACCATACACATGCAGTATGGGGTAAGTATCCATAAGAGGCACATGAAATAATAAGCCATCCAACTAATCATCATCGATAACTAAAACCGTTGAATAATCATCATACATGCATGAAATATAGAGTACCAAGTAATCTCATCATATAATAACTGAGTGTAAACATCATCTGATAATCTCTAAAATAATAATACTACTCATCAAACATAAATTGGCCTAAAAGAGTTTGGCAATCATAACATAAATGTAGCTCGAAAAATGTAAACTAGGGGCAGGCACTACATTTAACTCACTCCCTTATTCTAAAGTATGTGTATTGAAGACTTGGTAACTTTGTGGAAGAAGTTGAAGAAAAAATTGAAGTTCAGTTTTGCACATCATCCGTAGATTGATGGATAGGCATAAGTAGTAAATTGAAGTCTAGGAAATTTGTTGAGGTGTTTAGTAGGAGATAAGCCCAATGGATTGGATTTGATTCTACCACAAGAATAATTTTCTTACAATAATTATCTGAATAGGAGTATTGGTAGATCACCATTGCAAATTGTGTATGGGAGTAGTCCAAAGACTACACTAGAGCTAAGGAAGATGGAGAAGGGGGAGATGACAAGTGCCAAGGAAGAAGACTTTGCTAAACGTGTCAAGAACCTACATGAGGAGATACACACACATGTTACCAAGATAAACCTACACTATAAGGCTAGAGAAAATCAAAAGAGGAGACATAAGGAGTTCCAAGTTGGGGATCTAGTTATGGTATACTTGAGGAAGGAATGATTTCTAGTGGGTACCTACAACAACCTAAAGATGAAGAAATTTGGCCCCTACAAAATTTTGAAGAAACATGACTCAAGAAATGCATATGGGGTGCAATTGCCAGATGGGATTCACATTTCTCCTATTTTCAATATTGTAGACTTAACAAAGTGTCATGGTGATGGTGTAGATAAGGAGTTGATGCTAGATCCATGTCCAATTCCTACTTCTGAAAAGGAAGAGATTGAAGAAATTTTGGATAGTCATGTGAGTTGGAGTACCAAAAATAGGCACTATGAAGAATACATGGTCAAGTCGAAAGGACGATCAATAGAAGATTCAACTTGGATATCCATAGCAAAGGTTGCCCATTTAGATTTTCCTCTACTAGCTATAAAGTGACAAGATCACTTTTCAATCTACCCTAGGTGTCTAATGCATTAACATTTAGTGGTGTAAGGGAAATCCTGTATCACCCAAAAAAATATTCTTACTGTTATTTTTTGTTTAAGTGTTTTCATTTTTGGATACCCATTTGGGTCAAATAGAGATTCCAACTCTCATAACTTGACTATTGGTTTTGTAGGTTCGAGTTTTTGAGCACCTTTGGATATGTGCCAATGCAAAAAATAGGTTATTTTGTAATTGAGCCATAATTATGATGAGTTAGAGGGTTTAAGTTGGAGGGATTATTAGACTTGTAATTTAAAGAACTCCAGAAAAAGAATCAGGTCAAAAGGCTTTATTGTTTGAAAGTTATTGCAATTTTAAGTTGTTTGGAGACCGCTTAAGAGCACTTCAAAGTTAGAATTGAGGCACTAAATGGCCTCGTACAGGCCTAAAAAATAGGAAACAAGTGAAGTTGTCCATAAGGCTGTAGAGTACTTGGAGAACTTTCTGAAAATATAAATAGTTCGTCAATCGGAGTCCCGAATCAAAAGTTGTGCCTTCCGAAACTTGGACTACCATTTATGGATTCTTCTAATTTTACACTAACTTCTGACGAGTTATTTAGAACCTTTTTTTTTGGCAGTGGATGCCAAATGGAATATTCTAAAATGTATTACTAACCCTAAACCTAATTTGGGTTACTTGAGAACATTTCTAGCATTGTAAATGCAATTTTTGGTGGAGTTTGTGAGAAGGTACTATGAGAAGGGCTTTCTCCAGAATCTAATAACATTGTAAGCCCATAGGGCACGTCATGAAGTCTATTTTTGTTGTACTGAATGAAATAGTATATCACTTTTGATAATAATATTCCCCTTTTCCTATTGTGTTTATTTTGTCTTGGGTTGTGCTCTCATCAAGTGGTATCAGAGCGTACCTTTATCATTATATGAGTAGTGGTTCACCAAACCCATCTCTCATGAGAATGAATGGAACACTTAGTACGCATTTGATCTAGGTGGATCTTCCATATGCAATAAGAAACTAGATTGACTTCATGGTATCTCAAGAACACTTAGAAAAATATTCAAATGTTTATAAGTTGTTGACAAAATTCAAATACTAATACTAATATAGACCAAAATAATTGATTACATTTTAATACACATGTCATCCAAATATCCTAAATCAATTAGAAAAATGAATATATCAAACCTACATAAGGATCAACTAAAAAGGTTGGTATTTCTACGCTATCAAACCAAAATTTGATACACAAATGCTTCTAAATTGCACACTAGAATTATCATTGGAAATTAAACCTCTAGAATAAGGTAGTTTATTCATCCATCTTTCTTACCTTACATCTAAAATACAAAATATTAACCTAAAAATGAGAACTAACCAAATATTGAATGCTTCAATATGTTGTATTCTCAACTTGTTAGACTAGAGTAAATCTTCAATCAGACTTTTTCTTTGATCACATAATTATATGCAAATGAGTACAATGAATAAGAAATTGTACAGTGTGTCTTGCCAAAAGTGTCCTTCTTTGGTTTCTAAATAATTCCAATAGATTGCATTGGGATAGGATTAAGAGATTGTTCAACTGTTTAAGGGGTACTTTGAGTATTATTTTTATTTTCATGGTTATCCTATTAGACCAAGACATTCAATTTTCATTTGTGGACATGTTGATTCAAATTGGACAACTGATATTGATAATAGAATATTCACTAGTAGATATGTTATCATGATGTTTAGTAGTGTTATATGTTGAATGAATAAGAAAAAGGTTGTAGTTTATTTTTCCAATATAGAAACAAAATTACAAGGCATCTTACTCATTCTTGTTTAAGGATGTCATCTAGCTTAATAAATTTTGTTTCAATATTAATTTTGATGTGGGACAAATTATTGTCTATTCTGATAGCTAGAGTTCTATTAATTTAGTGACACACTCTACTTTCCATGCAAAGATGTAAAGTGTACTATGTATAATTTCACTTCATTTAAGATATGATGGTACATTTTTAATAACAAAGTCAATGAGCACTCAGAAGCTTGAATGGTGTTCTAATTTCTAAGAGCTTTAGATCTTGAGCATGTGAGGGAGCATGAATCTTTCTAGGTCTTCAAAAAATAGGATAATCTTGGGATTAAGGTGTCTCAAAATTAAGTCCTAGTTTATGTTTACTATTTAATTATGTATTCCACCTACTCGGGGATCCCTAAAATTGTGGAGCATAACTACCTAGGTTTCTATGTTGGAACTATGACAATTTTTAGATTAATATTCAACACTTACTAATTTAGTAGAGGAGTCATGAAGTCATCTTTTGAATAATGACATTTTTGGTGGAGTCCACCTTTTAGAAGTGGCGTGAGGTAGTTGTTGCACATGGAAAAATGACCATGATGGGTTAGTAATTTGTTAGTGCTTTCAAAATAAAATAAGTGAAATAATTAATGTAATGATGATTTCTTTTTCTTTATATCTCTTACCTTTTTAGTGTATGAGTTGCTTTTGAAAACTAGGTGAACTTTCTAATCGTGTATTGAGCTCTATAAATATGTAGTTTCTCAATGTTTTTGTTATGATAGTTTTGATGATTTATAGGAAGTTATTTTATGTTGGAATTTCCATAATTTCTTTGTTTCTATAATTACTCTTTATGAATATTGGCTATAAGATCATATTGTACCTATTAAATTATTGTTGATTATATAATTATTATTTGGCTTTTTTAAGTTTGGCTATTTTCCAAAAGGGTCTTATCAATTAAATTTGGTGTTATATCTTTATTTTTATTTTTAAATATGAATTTTTATGTGTTTATATATTTTATAATAATTTAAAAATTTTCTAAGAATTTCTTTGCATTATATCTCTCATTAAATTTGTAAGCGTTATCTTTCACTTTTCTTCCTTTTAATCTCAGGTTCTAGTAGATTACTAGATTGAAAAATAAAGTGAAGTTACTCAAAATCTAGTCTAAGAAATTATTCTACTACATGATATGGAATAAAGAAAAATTACAACATATTTAATGCCCACAAAATATTTTTACAAATGAGAAAAAACATGTAGTATCATAAGATCTCGAAATATCTTGAATAAAGAACTTGTTGGAGGGAAATATACATTTGTTAGAAAGAGGGGAGGTGAAATTGACCAATGTGAAAAGTAACTCAACTAAAAAAAAAGATGAGTATCATGCCCATGGAAGATTCCATATGCTCTTATTATGACCTACTCCATATATATAAAAAGGCTAAAATAAATGCATGAGAAAATATATGATGACCAACTAAGGAAAATTAAAAACCTATGACAACACCATTTGTGTGCACAATGTTGAATCAAAATCCTAATATATAAGTTAAAACCTTAAAATTGAACATCAAAGTCTATTCCAAGTCTAATGAAAAGATTGTAATCAATTTAAACAAAATGCACACATGCTATACTATGATTGTGATACTCAAAGTGCAAGCAAGCACTATAATGTGATTACATTATACCATGATAAGTAATCTGTAATGAAAAATGAATCCCTAGATATATGTGTTGAGACAAATAGTGCCTAAAAATTATACATAAATAAGAGTAAAAATTAATTAAGAAGTGACATAGGCAAAGGGTGAATAACTAGGGCCAAAGGCTCACCCAACTATCCAAACTGCCCTGCAAGAGTTAACACAACAGAAGAAAACACAAAGAATAACAACCAAAGGAGGAAGAAGAGTGAAATGATTTTATTGATTCATCAAAATATCTTCATATATGCCCAGCTGTAAGGCCTTCTGGGTTATGGCCAATTAGAAATACATTCACATTCAAAGATCCAACTACAAATTCACACTTTCAGTCATGCTCCCTAATCTTCTTCTCATTTTTTTTTACCTAACTCTATGCCTAAACACTCTATATATACTTGCCAAAATGGCTTACAAATTATTCTATAACATTACATAAGAGGAAGGCCGACCCAACAATGGTCTGGACACATCCCAAGAAAATATCTTAACATAAGTGTCACGATCAAAATTAATCCTACAAGTTAGCTCACAAAAATCATGTCCAAATGCTGACACTTAGAATACATTAGGTAACTCAGCACATGAAGAGTCACTTGGCATACACTAGGTAACTCGGTGAATGAAGAGTCACTTGGCATACACTGGGTAACTTAGTGAATGAAGACTCACTTGGCATACAATGGGTAACTCGGTGAATGAAGAGTCACTTGGCATACACTGGGTAACTTAGTGAATGAAGACTCACTTGGCATACACTGGATAACTCGGTGAATGAAGTGTCACTTGGCATACACTAGGTAACTCGGCGAATGAAGAGTCACTTGGCATACACTTGGTAACTTGGTTAATGAAGAGTCACTTGGTGTACACTGGGTAACTCGGTTACTGAAGAGTCACTTGGCATACACTGGGTAACTTGGTGAATGAAGAATCACTTGGCATACACTAGGTAACTTAGTTAATGAAGAGTCACTTGGCATACACTGGGTAACTTGGTTAATGAAGAGTCACTTGGTATACATTGGGTAACTCAGTTAATGAAGAGTCACTTGGCGTACACTAGGTAACTTGGCGAATGAAGAGTCACTTGGCATACACTGGAGCTATAGTAACTTAGCATCAACATGTAGAATGAACAAAATGAGCAAGATAACAAGGCAACCCAGGATGCTCTTACATCAGACAACTGGGGTTGAAAGGAATGATTCTCCTGAATCATTGAGATGTCACAAACTGAGTGAAATCCAACTCAGATTGCAAAATCCATGAAGCATCTTCAATAGGCTTGTTCTTCCATTTTACCAAATATTCATAGTAATTTTTTCCTCTTGTGCTCCTACCAACTCTCTGATCCAATATTTGTTCAACTTCTTCAATCTGCTTCTTAGGATAATCTTCTAATACAACAACTTCATCATCTGACTCATGATACTTATACAAATTAGCAATATTGAATATAAGAGATATATCAATTTCATCAAGTAACTCCACTTCATAAGCATTACCACTATCAAACTTCTTCAAGATCTTACAAGGTCCAAATTTCTTCATCTTCAGCTTATTGTATGTTCCAATTGGGAATCTTCCTTTCTTTAGATGAACCATCACCTTATCACCAACTTGAAAATCATGGTGTCTTCTATATTGATCATCATTCTCCTTATACTTTTGATTACTTTGTTCCAACCTCAACTTCACTTTCTTATGCAAAGACTCCATAAAATCAACAAATTCTTCTCCTGCAACGCTTTTATTTTCTTCACCATCAACATCTCTCAAATCTGATATACCTCTAGGATGCATTTCGGTAACAATCTCAAAAGGTGTCTTCCCTATACTCCTATTCACAGAATTATTATATACAAATTTAGCTTGTGCCAATACCATCTCCCAATTACTTGTCTTAGTTCCAACTAAACATCTCAACAAATTTTTCAAGCTTCTATTCAGAACCTCTGTCTGTTCATCTATCTGTGGATGGAATGTAGAACTGAACTTCAACTCAGTGCCCATCTTCTTCTACAAACTCTTCCAAAAATAACCAACAAACTTACTATCTCTGTCTAAAATAATACTTCTTGGTAATCCATGCAATCTCACAATCTTTTTAAAGAAAAGTTCAGCAACATGCTCAACATCTGAAGTCTTCTTATATGGTATGAAATGAGCCATTGTAAAAAAATTTCCCACTACAACAAATATAGAATCATACCCCTTCACTGTCTTAGGAAATCTAAGAACAAAATCCATACTAATGTCAGTCCAAGGTTTCTTAGGAACAGTAATAGGTGTATACAAACTAGTATTTTGACTCGCTCCCTTTGCAACTTGACAAACTCCACAACTCTTTACAGATTTCTGAACATTCTTATACATTTGTGACCAATAATACTTCTCTTTTAGCAAACTCAATGTCTTATCAATTCCAAAATATCTAGTTAATCCACCACTATGCTTTTCCTTAATCAAATTCAACCTCATAGGACTTATAGGAATACACAACTAAATACATTTGAACAACATACCTTCTTGAATGAAATATTCATCATACTTACTTATGTGATCTGTCAGATTTGGTGCTCCGCACTCTCTTCGTGCCTCAGAAAAATCAGGATCATCATCATACAATTCTTTCATTTCATCAAAACCAAGAACTTCAACCTTCATTTCAGTCAACAAAGAACATCTTCTACTCAATGCATCTGCAACTATGTTAGTAACTCCACTCTTATGCTTGATCACAAATATAAAACTCTACAAGTACTCAACCCACTTCATATGTCTTTGATTCAATTTATGTTGACTTCTCGAGTATTGTAAAAATTTATGATCAGTACACAACAAAAACTCTTTAGGAATCAAATAATGTCTCCACTTCTTCAAGGCTTGAAAGATAGCTTAAAACTCTTGATCATACACAAAATATTTTCTTTTAGCATCATTCAACTTTTCACTAAAGAAACCAATGGGTTTACCTTCTTGACTTAATACAACTCCTATTGCATTACCACTTGCATCACATTATGCTTGAAATACTTTATTGAAATCAGGCAAAGCCAATATAGGTAATTTGGCAACATTTTGTTTCAAAGTCTCAAAACTCTTATCAGCTCCATGTGTCTACTTGAATTCCCTTTTATCTCCCCTCCTTGTTTCAATCATAGAATTACAAACAACGCTGAAATTCTTTATAAACTTTCTGTAAAAATTAGCCAAACCATGAAATGATCTTACCTCACCCACATTCTCAAGTGTAGGCCATTCCAAAATTGCTTTAACCTTCTCGGGATCCATCTTCAATCCATCAACTAAAATCAAAAATTCCAAATACACAATCTCCTCCTGCATAAAAGAACACTTTTTTAGATTAAGCGGAAACTTTTCCTCTTTCAACCTCTGCAATACTTGTCTAATATACTCAAGATGTTCTTCCTTAGTCTTATTGAATATCAAAATATCATCCAAATAAACAATCACAAACTTACCCAGGAATCTTTTCAAAACTTCATTCATCAACCTCATAAAAGTACTAGGTGCATTAGTCAAACCAAAAGGCATAACCAGGCATAACCAGGCATTCATACAAACCATCTTTTGTCTTGAAAGCAGTCTTCCATTCATCACCTTCTCTGATTTTGATCTGATGATAGCCACTCCTCAAATAAATCTTAGTAAAATACTTTGCTCCACTCAAACAATCCATTATGTCATCCATCCTTGGCATAGGAAATCTATATTTCATTGTGATTTTGTTAATAGCTCTAGAATCAATACACATTCTTCATTCTCCATTCTTTTTAGGTGTTAATACAACAAGTACAACACATGGACTCAAGCTTTCTCTATTCAAACCTTTCTGCAACAACTCATGCACTTATATGTTAAGTTCTTTGTTCTCTGCAGGTGTCAATCTATATGGTGCTTTGTTTGGCAAACTAGCTCCAGGAATCAGATCCATACAATGACTTATACTTCTTACTGGCGGTAAACCATCAAGAATATCATCAATAATAAATTCTTTAAACTCATTCAACAATTTGGTAATTTCTACTGGCACTCGACTATCACTATCTATTATCACTCGGTCATTACTAGCTTCTGCTACTCGATCATTACTACCAACACTTGGTCCTCTAGGAACTATGGCAAAATAGACTTGATTCTTTTTCATTTCCTTTTCAAAATTTTTCCCATTAACCATGCAAATTTTTATAGTAGTACAATTAACCTCATCTGGACTTTCAATCAAAGGCAGCAATGTTTGTTTCTTCCCATTTACCCAAAGAGTATATTGATTCAATCTTCCATCATGTACAACATATCTATCATATTGCCAAGGTCTACCCAAAAAAATATGAAAATAATCCATGGGCATAATATCACACAAAACTTCATCAAAGTAATGTCCAATTTTTAACTTCACAAGGCATTGCTCACTTACCAATATCTTATGCTCATCTTTGATCCATGAAACATTATAAAGTTTGAGATGTTTCAGCCTCTGCAACTGCAACTTGGTAACTAGCTCTTCTGATGCCAAATTTGTCGAACTTTCACTGTCAATAATCACCTTGAATCATTTTCTAGCCATCTTACATCTGGTTTTGAAAAGATTTTTCCTTAAAATAGGTTCCTCATCACTTCCCTTATTACATAAGGTTCTTCTCACCATCATATTTTCTACAGCCTTAGGTCCACTTGGTGAACCCTCATCATCTTCTTGAATCACATCATTTCTATTACCTTACCTACTTTCAAAGTATCTACATTCAAGAGATCCATGTCCCTCTTTACCACATCTAAAACAATTACCATGAAATCCACCTCTAGAATAGGAATCACCTCTTCCTCGGTAAGAATTAGTGCCTCCTTAGTAAGAATTACCACTTTTCCATTCAGTCTTGCCTTTGTCATCATTCTTCCATTCAGATTTTACTTTATCCTGCATAGAACTATCAAATCTACCACTTTCTCCATATGATCTACCTCTGCCTCTCTGGAATCTACCACCTCTATCTCTTTGTCTTTGTTCATGCTTCTTTTTCAAGATCTCCTCAACTTTCAAGGCATATTGATATGCTTCTTCTACACTTTCCAACTTTACAAAACTTATTTCATCCTATATTTTAGATCTCAATCCATTAATGTACCTTGCAATTTTCTCAACATCATCATCCACATGTCCAGATCTGATGTCCAATCTATAGAATTCTTCAGTATATTCTTTCACAATCATGTCTTTTTGTTTCAAATTTTACATCTTTCTCAACAATCTAACTTGGTAATCGATAGGAAGGAATTTGTTCTTTACCTTGTTCACCATCTTTAGCCAAGTTTTGATCTTCTCCTTTCATCTCATTTGTCTATCAATTTGTAAGTGCTCCCACCATAGTGATGCATGACTGTTCAACCTAGTGATTGTAATATTCACCTTTCTATTATCAGGAGTGTTTTCATACTCAAAGAACTTCTCCATATTAGAGATCCAATCCAACACAGCATTGGTATCTAATTTTCCATCATAAGGAACAACTTCTACAATAGGCTTTGAATTTTCCCTAGACAATATTTGCAACAATCTTTTCTCATCTTGATCTTCTTCAGGTTCTAGATTATGGTTTGGTGCTACTGCTTCATCATCACTTATATCATCAAGATGTGCTCCTTTCCTCTGGGTTGTCTCCACAAAATCTAATCTGGCTACAATTTGTCTCAACTGATCCAATATAGCATTATCAACATTATTTTCTCTACCACAAACCATCTTTATAAATTAGGTTCCTACAAGATTGTAACCCTCTGCAAGTTATAGGTCAAATCTGCAGATCTGCCACCCTACAACCAAATCCCAAATCAAGGTTCTACATGATCCAATCTCTATGAGGATGAACCTCAAGCTCTAATACCAACTGACATAAGAGAAGGGTGAATAACTAGGGCCAAAGGCTCACCTAGCTATCCAAACCACCCTGTAAGAGCTAACACAACGAAAGAAAACACAAAGAACAACAACCAAAGGAGAAAGAAGAGTGAAATGCTTTTATTGATTCATCAAAATATCTTCATACATGCCTAGCTGTAAGGCCTTCTGGGTTATGGCCAATTACAAATACATTCACATTCAAAGATCCAACTGCAAATTCACCCTTCAGTTCTGCTCCCTAATCTTCTTCTCAAAACAACTTACCTAACTCTAAGCCTAAACACTCTATAGATACTTGCCAAAATGGCTTATAGATTATTCTAGAACATTACATAAGAGGAAGGCCAACCCAACAATAGTTTGGATGCATCTCAAGAAAATATCTTAACATAAGTGTTGCGATCAAAATAAATCTAGCAAGTTGGCTCCTAGAAATCATGTTCAAATGATGACACTTGGCATATACTGGGTAACTCGGCGAATGAAGAGTCACTTGGCATACACTAGGTAACTCAAAAAATGAAGACTCACTTGGCATACACTAGATAACTTGACAATTGAAGACTCACTTGGCATACATTGGGTAACTCGGTGAATGAAGAGTCACTTGGCATACATTGGGTAACTCGGTGAATGAAGAGTCACTTGGCATACACTAGGTAGCTCGGTGAATGAAGACTCACTTGGCATACACTGGATAACTTGGTGAATGAAGAGTCACCTGGCATACACTAAGTAACTTGGAAAATGAAGAGTCACTTGGCATGCAATGGGTAACTTGGTTAATGAAGAGTCTCTTGGCGCACACTGGGTAACTCAGTTAATGAAGAGGCACTTGGCATACATTGGGTAGCTTAGCGAATGAAGAATCACTTGGCATACACTGGATAACTCGATTAATGAAGAGTCACTTGGCGTACACTGGGTAACTTGGCATACACTGGGTAACTTGGTGAATGAAGAATCACTTGGCATACATTGGGTAACTCAGTTAATGAAGAGTCACTTGGCATACACTGGGTAACTTGGTTAATGAAAAGTCACTTGGCATACATTGGGTAACTTGGAAAATGAAGAGTCACTTGGCATACACTGGGTAACTTGGCGAATGAAGAATCACTTGGCATCCACTGGGTAACTTGGTGAATGAAGAGTCACTTGGTGTACACTGGAGCTATAGTAACTTGGGATCAACATGAAAAATGAACAAAATGAGCAGGATAACAAGGCAACCCAAGATGCTCCTGCATCAAGATTAGGAAACTTAGCTCAAGGCTTTGTTGTAGAATATTCTTTATAGGTATTACTCTTTGTTTATTCCACATGTCTACACTAATCTTTATATCAGATGACTCTATTTTGGGTATGTAATCAATTTTTTCCCACTCTACGTCAACATTTATAGTTGTCAATCTAGATTAATTATTTCAAAACCATTTGTTATAAAAATGAATATGTTGTCATATTTATTCAAGATTTAATTTGTGTCAAATGCCTAGATATGGTGATGGTAATAACACTAATGAGGACATTGTGCCTTTGTGGAATACACTTAAATTCTCTCTCAACCAAGGTAGTCAAAACATTTACATCACTTTAATAATTTTTATAATATGAAAGATGCTTCAAATAGTCATGGAAATATGTAAGCTTAGCTTATCAATCTTGTTGTAGATTTTATACTCTACTATAATTTAGAGTTGAAATTCTCTTTGAATAAGTCTCCATATGTCTCTATCTGAAAACAAATTAATATTTTCGATTCAATTTCAATATCATAAGTTTAAACTAGATTTAAATCCATCCCTTTTGAATCATCTATATTTTAAAAGAATAAAACCTAAAGCTCCATGGAGACATCTAAGATGAATTCATTCAAAACTTATATCATATAATACCAATAAAGAAACACTTCTTATACATTAATTATTATTAGAAAACAAATAAATTCAAATGGATACAAAGGAAAGGAAAAAATACTAGCTATACACTTTTTAGTGTTATAGCATTTTTATTAAGATAAAACTTAGATGTCGTAATGCACTTTTTTCTAGCAGTTGTACATGTAATTTGAATATTGATGTTCCAAAATTCTGGCCGTCTTTAAACATCACATTAAGTTGGAAATTAAGTTTGAAAAAATAAATCAATTTTTACTATTTACTTTTAGCCTAGGAATTTAACCTTAGTATATAATGTTTAAACAATAGACAGTAGTTCTTTATTTGGCCTTACATATGTGTGAAATTATGAGTATATGTTCTAACAAGGTGAAGGCATTCGGACAATTGCTATTGTTCCTACATAATCTGTTTCTGGAAGTGTAGCTGCAACGTATGCATATTTTTATTTCAATAAGGCCCCGTTTGGTTGCTAGAAGATGAGGGCCAAAACCGGGTTATCAGGGGTAAAACCAGGTTTTGCAAAAAAACTTTGGTGTTTGGTTGGTTAAAATTATA
Source organism: Cupressus sempervirens (assembly GCA_028749045.1). Classification (NCBI taxonomy): domain Eukaryota; kingdom Viridiplantae; phylum Streptophyta; class Pinopsida; order Cupressales; family Cupressaceae; genus Cupressus; species Cupressus sempervirens. The sequence continues at coordinate 428,655,302 of CM053792.1, forward strand.
ACCTGGTTTTCAATTTCATCTTCCAATTTTGGTCAAAAATTGGAAGAAGTTTCTTCCAACAAAAAGGTGGAATTTGAAATTAAAACCAGGTTTTGAATTTTATGAGAGTTTTTTTAATAATATTGTGGGGTCCACAGTATATTCATCTTCCGTGTCAACCAAATAGACCATTGGCTTTCCAAACCACAAAACCAGGTTTTCAAAAACCTAGTTATAAGATAACATGGTTATGGCACAAATTTATCTTCCTCAACCAAACGGAGCCTAATACACTTGCATCGTTTGATAGGACTCACTATACATTGCACTCTCAGGTGGATGTGGTTCATGGCAGCACGGTCTAATCACTTCCAACTATTCGGGAGTTAAATTTAGAGAGACCTGCTCTGAAAGTAGAAATCTAATTGTACTGAGCTCATATGGTTATACAGAAATAGGCATTCTTGTTTTTCAGAAGGTCATCATATGTTCAGTATTCATCTATTTATATCAAAAGTGTCTTTACAAGACTAAGGATTCATATATTTACACTAAAAGCCTCCTTTAAAAACTCTTATAAACAGAAGATCCAGTCAATAAAAAAATCAAACCTGGTTCCAATCACTCCAAGAAAGTAAACATTCTCCATTGTTTTCCTCAACTTCAAACAGCGGCATATTTTGGGAGAATCGCTCATACAGCACCATCACTCTCCTCCCAGTTGCAATTACATAGCTGCCCACATCAACCATTGCCAATTATGCATTGCTAGAGAAACCAAGAGAACCAAGATTTAAAAGTTGAAAAAGATGGAAGCGATTCTTGACTATTCATGAGCCAAGGAAACCAAGATGTAAGATGGCAATTGCTTACCAGTCATGAGGAGAGACCTCGATGGCTTGTTCAAAGTAAGTTTGGGCTCTGTCTCCATCTTTGTGAAACTCCCAAATGAGTTGGGCGTAAAGTGAGAGGGATTCTCCATCTGCAGGATCGGCCAGAATTGCCCTTCCATAGAATTCCTCTGCCTTGTTAATGTTCCCTTTCTCCTTACAACATGACGATCAGACGCCATTTGCTTTCAATTAGAAGTAAAACATGAGAAAGAATAAGAATGAGAGATATCAAAATCTCCATGTCCATCAATAGTTTCAATGTGAACGAACCCTAATCATCATGGGAAGCTTGCTACCTTACCTCGTGTAAATATTTGGCATAGTTCTTGAGAAGGAGTGGGTTTTCAGGATTCGCCTTTAACATCTCTTGATAATATGCTTCTGTAAGCCTGCAACAACATTCTCCTCGCTTTCTCATGCGGTGAAGTGCCAAACGAAAATGTGAGAAAGGTTTTATAAGTAGAATAGAATACTAGTCTCTACGTCTCGCAGTTATATTCCTGGAAATCCAGATGGACGGACTCAATCTTGGCCTGATAGCAGGAAAACATTTGAGTAACTGTATAACCTTTTAATTGTACATCGTTGTGGTGCTTAGAATTCTACTTCTGTCCATTGGATATGGGTGCAACATAAGACCATAGAACATGTAACATCAGCCATCAGCATCTGCGTTGCAAGGAGTGGGTGGAGGCTTTCCTGCAGTCCAATCAGAGTGGGGCGTAGATTTATCCTGATTCCATTTTTTTTTCCAAAGATCAGGCAAATTTCTTTTTTGTTTTTATTTTTAATTCATGTAAAAATCTTTTGTGATAAATATGGTATATGGCATTTCTTGGTATGCTAAAGTTCTATTAATAGTTTTTTGGTTTGATTGAAATGACATTACTGCAGTATGTTGGAGTGCTGGACAAATTTATAATATGTAAATTTATTGAGAGGTTATGTGTACTACAAAACAATCAAAATATTATGTCATGTTCAATAAAGTAAATTATGGACACAAATAAGTTAAAAAATTATAATAGATTTGTATTCATTGTTAGTAATTATAATGAATGTGTTTTATTTTGAAATTATAATTTTATGAGCTCAGATTTCTTAAAGTTTTTTGAATTATCAATATATTAGGAATCTTTGTGTTCCACAAAGCATTATTTCTTTGAAAAATTAGACCTCCTCCTCCTCCTTCTTCTTCTTTTTCTTCTTTTCTCCTTCCAAGAACACTTTCTTTTATCATTGTTGATTGATGTATACATCAAAAGTGATTGTCTAATACATGTCCAAAAGAATAGCAAAGAAGGCAATTAAGTATTTCCTAAGCATTTCATTGCATAGAGTCATGGAAGTACTCTTAACTAGCCTCGAAAACACATACTTTTTAGCAATGCTGGCATTTCCACAAACATAGTTGAAGGAAATGGCAATATTGCACTTGTAGAGACCAAGGAACCTCAAAAAATACAATACAAGGAGTCCCTAGGTTCCTTTCATATTTATTGAAATAATCTATCCATATTATCTTGTGAGGTTGGTTACAATTATTTAGACATTTTGTTGAATTCTAATTTTAAATGGCTATTTTAAGCACAAGACCTGGTAATCATTCTCTTGTTGGAAATTGAAATCTTGCGTATTTTATATTGTATTAGTGGCTGGTTCAAAAAAAAGAACAATGGTTTCAAGGTATTATGGATTTCATTGTAGTAAGGACTATGTATGTTGACAATGAATCATATTATTCTCTCTTGCATATTGTTTGTTCTTATTCTCAGTAGTTTACGAAAGAATATAAGGTTATATTGTTTTTTATGAAATCTTTTGTTAATTTTAATACAAAATACTTTTGTAAAGCATTTTTATAAGTTATGATTTTATAACTATGAGCTTTAGATTTTGATTGTGCTTGTATTATTAGTATCAACATTTTGGATCATAATTTGTAATTTATCATCACAAATTTTTACATCTCTTTCTCTCTCTCATCTTGATAATGGATCACATAGTGTTATACAAAATATTGATGCTAAAAATACAAACACTGTTGAAACCAAATGCAAAGCATTATAATTTTAATCATTTTTGGAAATATGATACCTCTAAACTATGGTTTTCTTTAATTTTTGTAATAGACTCGTAATAGTGAAATCATTCAAAAATATTTCAACATGCTCTTGATGTGGTTGACACTATTTATCTATTTTTATTTCTATAGTTTACACTATTTACCTATTATTTTGTTATAAATTACATGCCATAAAATTATGAACTTGGGAATATCTAAAAACCATTCTTTTGAGGTTACTATTGTATCTAATATCCAATACACAAAAGAAGAAAGTGAAAAATACATTTTATATGGGTATTTGCAATCTAATAATATGGGAGTTTAATATCATCTCAATAAAAGCTCTCTATCTATTTTTTGTTGATCTTGATTTTATCATTATGTATTTTAAGTGGTTAAATTTTATGACATGTAAAATGTTTTAAATGGAGTTATTATACTGTAAGAACCAAATTTTCTTAACAATGCCACATACACATTACCAACAAACACAAAAATAAAGTTGAAAAGTCTAGACAAATGATATATTTTGTAAAATCGATTCCATTTAAATAAATGTTGGAAACATACACAAAAAAATTTAGTCGGATCACATATAAGAATCATATTGTCATCACTTATCAAAGTACACATAATATTCTGATCAAATATTGTTTCATTCTCAAGTGCAATATCATATAACAAAGAAGTAGAATTCTATAATTACAATCATTTAGTATGCCAACCACATGTTGGTACCATAATTTGACAATAATGTAAGAATACACATTAAACACATGTATATAATGTGTCAACCTACATGTCGAACATAAGGAAACATGAGTACACCATATATAAAGAAATTGTATATCAACAAATATAACAATTAAGTGAACATGCCATTGTAAACCTATCTCCAAGCCATCAGAATGCTATCCATTTGATATCATGAGACAGAAGAGTGTCCCAGGAACTTTTATTGCCCAACCACGAAATGGTTAGCTCACCAAATTCCTCCTAAAAAAAGAAATCCTTGACCCTAGCATGAGAAGGCTAGCAACTCGAGATGATTAGATTGGAAGGATCTATTGCAACCATGTGACTAATCTACCATGAAACCATGTGCCTATGTAACATCTAAACATGGATTTGGAAGAGTGAAATAAAATATAACCATGCATCTCAATCATATGTATTTAATTTTAAATCTTGGCCAAGTAAATAACCAATGTAACTAAAAGAACTGTTGGGTAGCAATGAAAGACTATCATAGTACTTACAATTTTGTACCCTCCCATTTTTGCCCACATTCAACAACCTTCCAAAATTATGGTAATTTTCTCAAGAATGTATTTACTCAATCATCTAAATATCAATATATAAGGGAATGTCTTATTCATGTGTATGCATAAGCTAAATTATGAGTAGGAAATGCATCAACAATTCTAATAGATCATTGAGGTAAGAAAAGATAACTTCTCTTGATTTACTTTTAAATTAATCATTTGATATAAATTATAAGAAAATAATACCAATCCTATTAATACATTAATAAGTTGGAATTACATAGTAAATTTTGGCGTCCTAACTTCAACAATGAACATGAATTTCTTTGTTATGGTCATGTTGAAAACTATAATTTAACTCACTCCCTTATCTTAAAGTATGTGCATTGAAGACTTGGTAACTTCACAAAGAGATTTCTATTCTAAGTGTATTGTTGTTTATATAAATATGAGTAGTATTGTTTTATTTGGACATAAAGAAATAGATAATCTTCAAAGTAAAAGTGTTGCAAATCTAAACTTGTTTAATATTGTCAAATCTACATGTTTAGATAAATTTCAAAAAAATTCTTTTAAGATATTATTCAAATTGACATATGTATAACTTGTAGTGAGGAAACTAACCAATAGTCTCGAGTCTAATTTGATTTCATTCATCACATAACAACTCAATCCTTCTGCGTATACAAACTCATACTCAATATTTTCTTGGTTGTTCAGAATCCATAATTTTAATGACATAACTAATTGGATTTTTCTAAACACCTATCCCTACATACACTTGAATCTATGAACTAAAACAATGAACTTTGCTTCACTATTTACACTTCTTTGATTGGACATAATTTATATTGCATTGATTTTATCATTTTTTTTAAAAAAATTGAGAAACCCAAAAAATAGACACAACTATGATATTTGACCTTTTCTAAAAAAATTCTCAGTCCAAAAAGAATACGCATCTGATGGAATAAAATAATAGTTCTAGACAAAACTTGGTCTATCAATGATTTACAAACCTTGGATATGATATTGAAGACGTGTTTCAAATAAAACATTTCCACAAGGAAATTATGCACAGAAGCTATTGTTTGTTTGGCCATTCCTATTGAACTTAAAAATATGAACTAGAAAGAACACCATTTGGAAGTAAAATATTTTTTTGTATTAAAGAGAAAATATATAAAATGGAAGATTTAATAGCCAAAACATGGTTCAAGATTTTTCTCTGCTGAGATGAGTCAATGTTTTTATGACTCTTTGGAGCTAGAAAATTCTTCTTATTGATGCCTAAATCTCAAAAAACAACTATAGTTGGAAACATTTAAGCTTTCAATGCTTCAATGTGGTCATTTCATAGAGGAAAAACATATTTTTTCTTGTTTATCTTACTCATTTAATTTTATCAAAACCAATAAATTTTAATTAAAACCAAAATGAACAAAAACACACTCTTTTTAGTCAAAAAAAACCAATAGCATCAACAATCTTCATTGCCATAGTGAAAACTTTGAAGAAAACAACGATTAAGACCATCTACTCAAGACACTAAAAAATAATCTACCAATGAAACAAAAAGAGAAGACTCACATGAAGAGAAAAATATTACTAGATCTTTGTGGACCAAATCTAACTTGCAAATTCATGGGGTTTAGATATTTGTGTTTATACAATGCATAGCAAAAAGAATGTTTGGGTTATTAACTTAATCATTCCAAACACACAATAGAAATTTTAATTTCAAAAGAAGAATTCCAGACAACAAGCGTTGGGGAATTTTTTTATAAAAAAACAACCATATAAAACTAACAAGAAAAAGGGAACAGGGTAACCTGTGTAAAATCATTGATTTTCTCAATGAAATCATTGGCTTTTCCCAAGCAATATAGCTCCAGCTCCTAAAATCTCTCCTCTAAAATACTAATTGTTCCTTCCAATAAAAAAATCTTAACTTTAAAACTTAAATTTTCTTAAGTCCCTAATACAACTTAGAAGAGATTATTTTTCCCCAGAAAGAAATATTGTCCTTTTCAAACTTAAGTTCTTCACTTCTTAAAGAACATGTTCTCCATTACTTTTATTCCCTCTTTTTCTAACTAACATTATAGATAGTTATTTTAAAAGTCATTGGCATTAAATTCTAGTTCCTCCCATATAGGAGTATGATTTCAATTAGTTTTTTCGAGAGATTTATTACTTTTGGTTTTATCTAATACAAGATTTATTCCTCAACTAATAATTGGAGTTTAAATTTGAGGCATGTTAATTACTAAAAGAAAAGAGTGCAATTACTTTTAAATCTACATTTTAATAGATCAAATAAAAAATACAAATAAAAAAATACACATTTATTATGCAGACTAACCATTAAAATAATCATGACATCGAACGAAGTTTATTATAAAAATAAAAGTAAAGATAAAAATAAAGTCAAAAAAAAATGAAACATATTCATAGTGTGTATATCTACACTAGTAAGTCCAAGCCAACCTTTCCAATTAGCTAATCTCCTCTACCTCAACCACTCTTTTGCCTTCAGTATCTGTACACCTAGAAACTTGACATCAACCATTGAGCCAGTATTGTCGTCATCAAAATAGAAAAGTAACATCATTATATTCAATATCTCTTATAAATTCATGATTTCATTAAAATTTAATAACACGAATTAGAACATTCATCATTCATATAAATTGGGATGTAAAGATGTAAATACAACTAAAACATTAACAATCATGTCATTAACTCATAAGATCAAACATAAAATGACTAATATAATAATGACTAATAAGTTAACTTCACCCATTTAATTGCTTTGACAAAAAGTCTATAGTGTATTTGACTTAGGTCAAGTCATAACATAGTCAAACATTATCTAAGTCAAATAGAATCAAACACATAACAAGTCTTGAAATATAGCAAGTCAAAATTTGAGTCGTGACATATACTCTTGGTTTCCCACATTAGATTATTTAACATTTTAAGTCAAAGTTTCCATAACTAATAAATACATTAAGTATTACCACTTATGACATTTCTTTAAACCATTGTATTGGAATGATAATATTGTTATTGTAGAGAACAAGGAACTTCAATAAATTTATTATGTGAATTACTTATTCTCTAGATGTTCTTTTTTATTTATTTAAATAATCCTTCCTTGTGAATAGTGTTTTCATTTATTTCCTTAGTAGGAAATCAAGAGTCTATATATAATGTGAAATATGGTTAGTGGATATTTCAATAAAGGTGAAATAATTACAAAGTGTTTTAAAATATGAATAGTGCCTTTCTATTAATTAAAATATTAAAGCTACATATTCACAAAAATAGGTCAAAGATACAAAGATCACCCCATGAGAGTTCATTCAGACCAAGGTCAAAAACTTAGCAAATATAAATATAATTTTTTTTTGTATTTTCTGGGCAGATTATGTTCCAATTTTTGCATCAAAGTTTCAGATCACACTCTATCCATCATCAAAATGAGAGAGCTGAAGGAGAAAAATAGATAAACAACCCTTAGGCAGCCATGGCAATGACAACCAAGGGAGGAGGATCATGGTAGTCATTAGAACCCCAAATATTAGTGGGGTTAGTGGGTAACTCATGGGGATCCCACCCGTTATCAAATAACATGATTATGATGTATTTTATGGAAACAAATCTGTAAAATTGATTGAATTGACCCTATTTATAAATATCAATAAAACATATTTTTTTGTCAATATCAACTCATAATTTCTCCTCCTATAAATATTTTTAAAATTTCTTATTTAACATGCTTGCACATTATATTAAATTTTTATTTTCAAGCCTTTTATTTTCAATAAATAGTATTTTTTTTAATTTTTATATTTTTGTAGTCTTGTAGTAGGCCCTTAGTGGTGCTTTTAATGAGAATTATTTGAATACATTTTTTATTTGATATAGGTTATAATCTATTTCTTATTCTATCATTTTTTTTCTTAATCTATTATTTATATTGTAGTTATAGATAGTAAAATTATTAGTAGAGTGTCCCTTAGATGTCACTATTCTATCAAATAAGGAATATATCAAATATAAATAAAATAATTTATTTTATATAGATCGTCTATTGCAATCTAGTAATATGATAACAAATCTACTTATAGATTGATAATATCTTTTCAAAAAAAGTTTAGTGGAATTCGGTTTATCTTGATTCTAACATTATAAGTTTCTAGATGTTATTGAATTTTATTAGATTTGAGAGGTTTCTCTATTTTTTTACTAGTTTCAATGAGTTTATTGACATTTTCATTGTATTATTACATTTCTTTTTGACTTCTATAGTTAGTACTCATATGATTCCATTGACCACATCAACCCTAATTCTCAATAATAGTTAATATAATAGACTTTTTTGTCTTTTTAGCAAGAGTAATTTATCTTCTTAGTCGCATTAATGTTATTCTCATATCAAGTAAACTAATAAATGGAATGAACACTAGATGATATTTACAATATTTTTACTTTTTTATCATGACCATTGACTATGGCAAGATCATGTGTATAAATCTATATAAGTTAAAGTTTTGTAACTCAATATTTTTTTATATTCTTTATATTTGAATTTGTGTATAAAGATCATTTTTAAATTTTATTATTATTAAAATATATAAAATGTGAAATTAATTGATGGTGACATATTATTTACAATATTATTAAGAGTTTGGTGATTGAATTATTCTCTTTGTTTTTTGAAAAAAAAAAGTTCTTTATGTTTATGTTGACATGATGTGTACTAGACACATGAATAAACCTTGTACTAGTATATTTCTTGTTTTTGTGAGATAATGCTGAAAATTTTGTTAAACAATTTAACCTAATGTGAGATAGAAAAAATTAAAACTTTTGATATAGTTTGATTTTGTCAAATGATGCATACTAGAGACATGAATAAAGCTTATACTACTATATCTATTATTTTTGTGAGAAAATATTGACAAATGTGTTAAACTCTTCCTCCTAATGTGAGCTAACTATTTTTTTAAAATTTAGATTTTTGGATTCATGGTGTTGAGCATAGTAGATTGTTTTACATTCTAATTTTTTATATATAAAGTACTAGAAATAAATTAAAATGGCTAATATCATATTTATAAGGAAACATAAATAAATTCTAGTAGAAATAATTTCATTTAGAATTATTTTGTTTATCATAGTTTTATTTATTGATGGTTTTCTAAACATAACTCTTATGACCTAAAAGTATCAAATTACATTCTTATAAGAAAAAAAATCTGATATAAATTATGATTTTATGCTTTGAATTCATCATTTTTTACATATTTTATTTTATTGAAATATAGTAATGAGTGAGGTTTGTGTTTATTGATATAATGTTTCTTTATATTATTTTGAAAATTGAAATCTAGTCTTTTGGAGCATTTTTTAAATTTTTTTAATAGTGTCAAATCAATTAGAGAGACCACCAAGTACCTTGATCCTAAAAAAAATGAATAAATTCTTAGAGAGGCTGGCATTAAGTTCTATCATTATCTTATATATTTGTAAGTTGTTTGAGAAAGTAGGAAACTTGAGCATACAAAATAAAAATATCACTATTTGTCACAACAGATTTTGCTAACTCCCTTTATTTTGTTAAAGTGATGTTATTTGACTCTTTTAATTTGGTCATATGTGTTAACCTAAGTCATTGTGATTGAAGCTATTTAGACATGTGATTGGACTATTTCACTCTTTGAGGCATGCAATTATACTTTGATATCCTTTCATATTTGAATATGAAATCAAAAGTAATTAATTTTATAAAACAACTATTGATGGAAATTGAAAATATGACGATTAAAATTTATGTATCTAAATTTGGATTTAGATTTATGGGCACTAACCTGCTAATGAGAAAATTAAGTTTGAGTATTAGATAGAGAATTGAAGGAAAGGGTGTGGTTGAAGTAAGAAAGGCTATCTCCTCATGATGTGTTTAGAAAAATGTTATTCGAAAGTCCACACTACTTAGTACTTTTTATTTTTTTATTTTTTTTATAAACTTATCTTTGTTTTTGTAATTTTAGCATATCAAATGAGTTATTAGCAGTTAAACTATTTGATGGTGACATATTATTTATAATTTTGGAATAAGAAAAGCAACAAGAGGGTGTTGACATATGGTACACTAGTAGACATTAGGCACTGTTAAACATTAGTAACAACACCTACTGCCAAACATCCATAAACCCAATCATCAAAGAGCTTCCTCTAGACCTACCTTTGTCAAAGAGAAAGGTCTAAAAGAGACTAAAACCAATGTCAATATTGACAAAGTAAACTTGGGACAAGCCCATTCAAAAGTTGTAAACTTTAACCAAAAATAATAACAAAGGACTTGAGTGAATTTGTTAAAACTTCTAGCATACACTCAATCACAGGAAAAATAAAACCAAAAAGACACTTTCATCACCATAAGATTTGATAACCAAACTCAAACAGAAAACTACTTGTCCATTCTTCTATGTTAGAAACAAAGATCCATAACCATCTAGACCCCTTGTTTAGGTCAACACTCTCAAAGATCTTCCAACCGATTGTAGTCTACTTTTCCACCTCAATAATAAAAGTATCCACCTCAATAGAAATTGGGGGGAAGAAAGATCAAAATACGACGGCTAAGATAGTGATGCCACCATCCCCAAACCCCTCCACAAGTGGTAGCCCTAAAAATATCCCACTTTATAAGAGTCTTCTCCACTTCCAAAATCTCAGATTTGCTCTCCACCTCGATAGGAGAAAGCTTCACCTCCATAGAAGCCATGCAAGAAGAAGTGAACACAAATATCCAAGTCCACCACCTATATAACTATACATTTCTCATAACCAAAGAACTCTGGAGAGCCCTCCCAATAAGGAACCAACCACCTAATAAATGGGAAAACCAAAATTGAGTAGCAGGTATAGAGGCAAAAGAATATCCAATACTCAAACACAAAAAAATGTTGGGAAACTTATTATATCGAGAAAAATACTTGAATGAGATACCCAACAAATAAGACCCCCAATCAGAGATTTTCCCCACCAAATGTGCAAGGACAAAAAAAAACCCTAAAACTCTATGCTTGTGAAACACATGGCCACCAAGTAGCATCAACTTCCACATCCAATGGTTTTCATAAGGATAATAGCCCAGTAAAACATCTAGCATAGAGGGGGGGAGTGATAACCCCTGCCAAAGCATTGCTCGTAGAAAACCATAAAAAAACCCAACAAATAATAAAACTCCCAACAAAAGGAGAGGAAAATATAGGATCCTTCATATTCAATCAAAAAGCTAAGAAAATAATAGGTGAACCAAGAAGAAAAAGGGCTAGGGATCAAGCACATGAAAATGCCAATAATCCCTCCATTGCCCATTTTGCAAGCAAAAATAGTGACATCTAGGAGAAACCCATCAATAATATCACCATCAGATTGAACAAAAAAGAAAATAGGACTCCATCCATTGTGAATCCCTGCTCTATTATATTTTCTATGGCCAACATGGGACCCATGCATATGGGAAAAACCCCACATCAAGCTACACCTCGCCATCCCATGAGAATGTAGCCATAAGACCCATGTATCTAGATCAGAACACATAGAGCAAGGGGACTCAAAGACCACCTAATCCAAAAGAGATAAGGGCCCCACAATCCCCATAAAGAGTCTAAGGAGCTCACATTTTTCCATTTGATTCTTCTATGAAGCAATTTGTATAGATATCAGATAGCTATTTTGGATTGCATATCTCTACTCTTAAATTACCTTTCTCAGACCATTTGGAATCTTTCATTCTTAACACCATCATTCCCCTTTTTTCTTGTGTTCATTCTATACCTTCACCACACTTAGACTATGTGGCCAAGGCATTGGTGGCATTTCTTAGATTCTTTCTTTAGTTGATAACCTTTGTGTTCCTCTTTTAAGAACTTTATGGAAACTCTCACCCGAAACAATGACCTTAGCAATTCCTTGAAAAGACCTTTTGTTTGAACTAGTAGGCTTTAGTCTATCCCTTGCTACCATCAACATTGATTTGAAAACACCAAGATAGTCAATCTTTTAATTTGTAAAGTGTTGAGAGCTATCAATCTATGATTCTGATTTCAACAATGAAAGTCCTTTACACCTATAAGTAGCATCCATTTTCAGTTGGTACAAAGAAACAAAATCATTTAAATGTTTTGAAAAAGAAATATCAAATCTTGAGTACACCTAATCCCCAGAATGATGCAACCTTGAAAGAAAACAAAACAAAAAGAAATGAAACCCAATAAAAAATACTGGACTCAATGAAAACTAACACCTAACTAGAAATACTAAAAAGAATTAAGAAAAATAAAAACTTATCTACAAAAAAACTTGAATAATAAGAATGTGGGGTAGCTTTCAGTAGATTTCTTATGATGTGCAATACGAATGAACCACCCCATATAGTCTTAAGAAAATTTGATTTGTCTTTATACTTAGAAAAATAAAACTTAGACAATCTTGGTTCAAATTCCAAGCACAAATCACACAAAATTAGAAGTTGTAGTAACTCTCCATGACCATGATTAATCCAAAAAAAAGTTCTCCTACCTATAGCATCATATTCAAATTGAAAACCATCAAAATGAGAGGGATAATGGAAATATATCACCTGATCTAGCGAGTCTCCCACCATAGGGGTACACTCACACATTATAATCTCTCCTTCTAGTGGTCTTATCTCATGGTACACAACTCCATGTGCACTTGGAACACTTTAGGTTCTTTCAGAATAGAAAAATCAATCATTAACTTTCCTTTCAAATTATAGGATTCATTGCTATCATTGATCAAGATGTTTTCTAACTCATATCCCAAAGAAGCCTCTTCAAAATCATACTTTCCCTCCATTGTGATCTCCCAAGATAACAAGAAATTAGGACAACTTTCTTCTGAATGGAACCCAAATGGATGGATTCTACATGACTCATTTATTGCATGGTTTGATATATGTGTAGAATACCAACAAATAGACATTTCCTTAGTCAAGCTTGAGACCAAATTGAGCTCTCTATCCATCTCTTCTAATTAAAAATCTTGTTTTGAGGGACGTATCTTATCATTATTGAATGAGGAATCAATATCATAGTAGGAAGAATTAGTATCTTCATCTTGATGACTTTATGATTCAAAAATCTTACCAACCTCAATATTTTCTACATTTCCATCACTTTTTTCAACTTCATGGAGTTTTGCAACTTCAAAATTTTCTACATCCTCAAAATTTCTTGGCATATCCACACTTATTGCAACATCAACACTTGGAAGAATTTGTTATTGAATGTGAACACAAACTCCTCTTGATCATCTTCATCATTTTCTACTCCTATAGATTTATCATATGATTCAAACATCATTGCACTAAACTTCAAAGGTTCTTGCTCCATGATTTGGGGAAGCTAATCCAAAACATCATTGTACCCATATCCATTTTCACTTGGACTCATACCTATAATACCATTATTTTCATTTTTGATGTTACTGTAAAGGCTAAAAATTTTGTTTTGATTTTGAGAATAATTATTTAGGGAAACAAGTTGTTTTGGATGATCGTCTTGATTTCATGAGGAATTCAATTTTATTTTGATGAGTTAATTGGATAAAAGAGACATTGTCTCCTTCATGGCCTTAAACTCTCTAGCCATATTATTTTCTTCTTCAATGAATGTAGCTGCCTTTTACTCAAAGAAAGCAATATTTTGAGAATTATACCCTAAATATGTAATTGTTGGCATTGGAGCATTAGTAACCTAATTCATGAATGAAATAGCCTCTTTGAAGACCTTTTGTATCAATGTCTCTAGGTGAAAGCCTTCTTAGAAAAATAGAAGTTGATGAATCCATTATTCCAAAATAGATATGGATGATAGCCTCTTGTGGTATAGTGTATGGAAATTCCATTCTCTGATACATCCTACATAAGAAATGATTGAACTATGAAATAGTCTCGTGGGGATGTTTCTTAATTGAGATGAACTGATGATCTAGGATAGCTGGATCAATATAGATCTTGAATTGTTCTAGAAACTTGCTCTCAAAAGAGTTCCAATCCCTTATTGATGCTAGTGGTAGATTGAGGTACCAATTGAATTCCATTTCCCCCAAAGTGTAAGGAAAAAGGTGGCATACCACATCCATATGCTAAATATGGTTTTGAGTATAGTATCTCCTTGAAAATTTTAATATAATCTTCTATTGTTCGTTATTCTCCATGGATGAACCATGGGAAAAACTTTTCAAGATTTTTGGGCAAGTCATGCAATGGACTAGTTAGATTCAAAGGTGAAATTTGGGCATTGAAAAAGACATGGTGCATAATGATGGGAATGTGTGATGCAAAATGTAGAGTGGATGATGATTATGGAATCTGTAATGCAAATGGGTGGAGTTCTTGGTATCTCTTTATCATTGTGATGCTTTTGAAAGTGATTGAGTTCTAGGACCTTGTGTTTATTCCTAAAAAAGTGCACCTTTGAAGAAGCACACTTTTTCAAAATAGTACACCTACACACCATGCACACCTGCCCACCTTGCGCACCTTGCAGATCTGTCCACCTTGCACACCTATGCTTCTTTGAAAATTCACAAACTTAGGATTATTTTTTAAAAAATTGTACTTCTAAAAATTGTAAAATTTTCAAACAACTTAGGTTTTTTGAGTCAAATGCTTTTCAGGCCCTTCTTCTAGCACCACTTCTATTGAGCTGTCATTTTGCATGATGCTTAATGGTAGGAATCCTCTCGAACTCCTCTCTTGAAAAGATAATATGGGATCAACTCCAAGGTTTTAGGCAATATTGTAACCTACTAGAATCTGCTCAGTAGAAGATAAATGTGAGTGTTCATTAGGAGGCCTTTGTTGGTTCGAACCAATTTCAGATCAAATGGTCAATCTACTTTCTATTTCAAAATTAACCACAAAAGAGATATGTTTTTGGTATTTTTTTGTTTTTATGATGAATGCAATCTAACAATACAACTATATGAATTCCTAAATTAACCAAGTGTTTGTAAAATCAAATAACGAAGATAGGGTAAAAATAAGTTTAAGCAAATAACATGAAAAGTAAAATCCTAATGGGCATAAACCAAATAAACAATGAGTCTACGAGTTAAGCCTTTGAAAAGATCAATGGATAACCAATGAAAATAGGAGTAGTGTGTCCTTAATTCCACTGATGCAATCGTTAATGGGAATTTAGTAAACATAAGATGTTTCACTTTTCATCAAATCACAAGGCCATAAAAAGTGCACTCATGCTAGATGGAAAGCTATGTAGGAACAATATGGTGATCTCTTCTCAAACTAAGTACATTAACAGAATTTGTAGACCCATAGCAAACACCAAAATTAAAATATCGCACAACCAGAACAACACAATAAAAATATTAGCTCAATTACATTCCATGAACATAAATCCACAAAATGTAACACACTTAGGAAAGAATCACTACACTCCAAATGCAAGCACCAATAATATATATTATTGCATCAAAATAATGGCGGCCTACAATACATATTACATTCTTGAATTTATAAGAAATCTTCTCCTCGATTTTTTTTGAGAGTGAGAGATATCTTTATGCAATCATATGCTTCTAAACTATTAAAACAAATCTAATTCTGTATAGAATAACTCTCTAACTAGTACTTAATAGGACTCCATCCATATTTATATCAAAAAGGCACCATACCACATCCATATGCTGAATCTGGTTTCGATTACAAATCTCCTTGAAATTTTTAAAATGATCTTCTGTTGTTTGTGATTCTCCATGGATGAACTATGGGAATTTTTTTTTTGATTTTTGGGAAAGTCATGCAATGGACCAATTAGATTCAAAGGTGAACTTTGGGCATTGAAAAAATACATGGTGCATAATGATGGGAATGTGTGAAGTAGAATGTAGAACAAATGATGATTATGGAATTTGTAATGCAAATGGGTGGAGTTCTCCGTATCTCTTTATCACTATGATTCTTTTGAAAGTGATTGAGTTCTAGGAACTTGTGTTTATTCCTAAAAAAGTGCACCTCTAAAAGAACACTTTCTCAAAATAGCGCACCTGCACACCTCTAAAATTTTATAGACTTAGGATTTTTTTTGAACTTCTAAAAATCGTAGAATTTTCAAACAACTTATGTTTTTTGAGCTGAATGGTTTTCAGGCCCTCCTTCTAGCACCACTTCTATTTAGTTGTCATTTTGCAAGATGCTTAGTGTCAGGAATCCTTTCAAACTCCTCTCTTGAAAAGATAATCTAGGATCAACTCAAAGGTTTCGAGTGATCTTACAACCTACTAGAATCCGCTCAGTAGAATATTAATGTGCATTCATGAGGAGGCTTTTGCTAGCTCAAACAAATTTAAGATCAAATGGTCAATCTTCTTGTTGTTTCAATCTTAACCACAAAAGAGATATGTTTTTGGTATTTTTCTATTTTTATGATGAATGCAATCTAACAATGCAACTATATGAATTCTTAAATTAACCAATTGTTTTTAAAAGCAAAATACACAAGAAGCTTAAGAAAATACATGAAAAGTAAAATCCTCACTGACATAGGCCACAGAGACAATGCATTTGTGAGTTAAGCCTTTGAAAAGATTAGTAGGTAACCAATGAAAATAGGAGTAGTGCTTCCTTAATTCCACTGATGCAACCATCATGAGAATTTAGTAACCATAAGATGTTTCACTTTTCATCAAATCAAAAAGCCACAAAAAGTGTGCTCATGTGAGACAAAAAGCTATGTAAGAACAATATGGTGATCTCTTAGATCTGTAGCAAACACCAAAATTAAAAGATCACACAACTAGAACAATGCAATAAAACTATTGGCTCAATTACATTCCATGAACATAAATCCAAAAAATATGACACACTTAGGAAAGAATGACTACAGTCCAAATGTGAACACCAATAGCATATATTATTGCATCAAAATAATGGCAGCTTGGAATACATATTACATTCCTAAATTTATAAAAAATCTATTGCTCAATTTGTTTTCAGAGTGAGAGATCTTTATGCAATAATATTATTTTAAACTAATAAAACAAATCTAATTATTTATAAACTACCTCTTTAACTAGTGCTTAATAGGACTCCATCCATATTTATATCATTAAATGGATGCATGAGCCTTTACATGTCTTACAACAAAGAAAAAATGAGAAAATAAGAAGAAGAAAGCCATTAGATGATGTAGGAGTCTCTAGAAGTGCCAAAAATAGAAGCTTCATGTTCACTAGGTGTCTATAGGAGTTAAACTACTGCCATAATGCATTTTTGATGCATGGAAAGCTCTAAATTTTGAGCTGGCAGTTAACTATCGGTGCAGCTCTAAATTCTTCAAAAAAATTTAGGTGTAATGTGAAAAAGTACACCTTGAAAGTAGTGCACCTTACACACCTCAAAAGAAGCAAACTTTCTCAAAATAGTGCACCTGTACACCTCGAAAGCTTGGAAACTCAATTCACCAAAAAATTCAAGTTCTTAGTTTTAAAAATGGTTTCTCAGATTTTCTCAGATGAGGCATGGAAGCACTCTAGTGTACTTATTTTACCCTTTTTTTATGATTCATATCCTCTTTATAGACAAGTAGTTTCATACATTTGAACTCATTCTGCTTCTTCTATCTAAAATTCTAAGGCACCATGTTGAATCTTGTCATTAATAATTGCATAAGATGAGGAACTTGTTCTAGTTCATGTGTCCAACCTTTGTATCTTTGATCTTTTTCTTCTCTCCAACTGCCTATCCTTCTCAGTGAGAGACCAGGTGATCCAAATTATCCAATATATGGTCAAATGTTTGAAACTTTTTCACAAGAATTTATAGGCATATTTAATTGGAATTTTTGGAGATATTCTTCTCAAAATTTTAAGTTGAAAACCTTCATTGGTCCCTAAAACTGGATAATTGAAGGCTCACTATTTAGGGATTGAAACTAGATTTTTAATTCTTCTTTCCAATGGTGTAAGTGGTTTTAAATTATGAGCTCTAGGTCAAAAGTTATGAACCTGAAAATTTAAGGATGTCATTTTTATAAGCACAAAGAAGCAAACATTAGTCCAAAAAGATGAAAATCAAACCTTAGGCAACCCTAATGATGACAAAAATACAACCCAAAAACCCTAATTTACCAAAACTACTAAAAAGCATCTAAAAACCATAGAAAACCCTCTGAAAAAAAAATAGTGCACTTGGCGCACCTTTGAGGTGCCCTAGGTGCACCTTTCCCTTATACAAACTCTCTTAAAAAATAAGAGTGCACACCTAGTGCACCTCATGGGTGTGTCAGGTGTGCACCCTTACTACACAAGGGTAAGTTAATATATAAAGGAAAGGGCCTTTTAGGGTGCACCAAGTGCACACCCTTTATTTTTGGTGAGTTAAGTTTTTTGAGTTTTAAAGTTGATGGAACAAAGGTACACAAGATGTGCACCTTTGTCTAGGCTTGTTTAAAATTTTGAGTGTGCTTTGTATTCAGGTGAGGCAAGAGGCGAGGTAGAGCTATGCACCTCAAGAGGTGTGGCGATGTGAAAGATTGGAGCAAGATGAGAAGAATGATGAGGGGCTTAGTACACCACTTGGAGGTGCACAACTATGCAATTGTGCACTTCCAAGAGGGAAGTGCTTTCCCTTTTCACTAAGCGCACTAGCGCACTTGGTGAGGGGCACCAGGTGCACTAGTGCACATCTAATATGTTAACAATGACATTTCTCCCCAGTAAACCTAGTTTTCATGATCTAAGTTTTTCAGGTATAGACTCAGATTAGCTAAAAGGTGCTAGGAAAAACCCTAAAAAGACTTAGACCCCAAACTAGGGATCCAAGAAGCTAAAAATTATACTATGGGGTCCCCACTTCTAGTATAAATGGGGCATGCATTGTGAAACCACAACATCACCATAATAACTTTGCACTCCAATTGGACCACACAAATTAGTATGAACTAACTCCAAAATATCATCAGACTAACTAGCTCTTATGACATAAAGTGCACCTATGAAAGAGAGCTTCATCACTCTTGCTAGTCTCATTTCCTTCTTTTACTCATGTTTCTTTCATTAATCTCTTTCTCTCATCATCTTTTCATTTCAAATTTTTTCCCCTCAAGTCAATTTCTTGCCCTATTTTTTCAAGGGGCACCCTACATCCTTCTTTTAATTTCAGTAGGGTATTGATCTTTTTCATTATTATTCTTTGACACAATGCTCATAATCACATTGTATCAAAGAGGGGGAAAATGTAGATGTTCAAAATGTTGGAATTTACAAGTGGGAAGATTTATTTCTGAGAGAGGGGGGGGTGAATCAGAAGTAACAATATTTTAACCTCTAAAACTTTTAAGTGAGATCAATCCATGCATATAACACATCTAATAAACATGAAAGTAAAGGCATGCATGAAAATAGATAACACAAGATTTTGGTCACGTAGAAACCCTCAAAATGAGAAGGTAAAACTAGGGTGGGGATGACACCCACAACTTATTACTGTAGTAATATGTAACTGGTTAAGTTTACAAAGTTTGACCACCATCAATGGTCTGCCCTATGAAAGGCTTGCCCTATTAAAGGCTTTACACCCTGTTAAAAGTGACTTGTCTAAAAGATTTACAAAAATTCACTTGGAATGTCACTGTGTTAAAGGATTTAACACCTTGTTAAAGGTTCTACAAAATAGTTGTTAAGCCAACCTATCTTCATAGGATTTTCATTCTCCTAATACAATGGTTAGAAAGTATAGTAGAATGTGTTGATCTGATGAATTATAATCTTCAATTTCTAATTCTAGATCCGTGTTCTACTCAATCTAATCTGATCCTTCTTGATCTGATATATCTCTGTTCGAAGTGTTGATGCTCTATTCTGACCAACTAGATTCTGCAATGGTGTTCTTCCTCTAAGTCTTCTCACCCCTTCCAAAACTTCATTAGCATTCACTTATGCATTTCCACACAACCTCTTACACTTCCATTCAACAAAAAATTATGGGGTTTCGGCCTCCTTATAAAGGCTTTTGAGATTTAGGGTTAGGTATGAATCTATGATCAAGATTTATCCATCCTTCCCACTTAATTATTTACACTTTTCTTATTGGTTACATTCTTTCTCTATCTTTCTGATTGGCTACATGTTGATTAGATAGGGAATGTAATAGATTCGATCTTATCTTTTAGATTCTTTGAGATTCATCTTGAGTAAGCTCAAAAATGGTTTACATCTAAGTTTGTGAAGGCACAAACTCATATGGTAATTCTATGTTACTCAACACTTACTGATTGTTGATGCTTGGTACATATAGGATTTCTATCTTTCTCGGCTCCTATAATAACTTTTTCTCACTCAACATCTATACTTTACTCAACACCTATAGTGATTTGAAATCTATACTGGCTCAGCATTAGTTGTCACTTGGCACTTGAAACTTGCTCAACACTTGAATAAGTTAGCACCTATTGAATTTCTAACTCGGCACATATTGTAGCTTGGCATCTATATTGTACTCGACATCAACTTAGAAATTACTTAAGTGTGTTGACACTCAATTGTCAAAACCAATCTGAGACCAACACAAAAATAGTTTGTGCCAACTCTTTTATCACCTTCGCATCATAACTTGTCCCATTTTATCATTTCACTAACTTTGATCTTTTGGCTAACTTGATCATCATTCAATCAAAATGTAAATCATCTTCGAATCAATTCAAAAATCATTTCAATATCATCTCATCATCATTGATCCTTTAGGCATTGTTATGTCCTTCAGTGTCTTATCAACATTCATTAATATATGTCACGTGTCCTTGGCATATCATTAGTATTCATCAATTTGATCCTTGACATTGTTGAGTCCTTCAATGTCTAATCATGTCTTTATTCAATTAAATTGATAGCATTGATTGTTTCTATTGAAGTTATTATGATTAATCCCTATCAATCAATTTCAATTAATCTTGTGGTGTTTACAACTAAATTGATAGCATTGATTGTTTCTATTGAAGTTATTGTGATTAATCCCTATCAATCAATTTCAATTAATCTTGTGGCATTTACAATGTTCATTAAATGTCATATATCATCAACCTTTGTCATGTGTCCTTAACAAGTCACCAATTCCTATCATTCATCTAGCATTGGTTATTTCATTCTATCATTTTTTTACATCATCACATTTGATTTTTATTTTCATCATGATCCTTCACTAGGATTATTTTGCATTTATTTCATCGTCTTGGCCAATCAATTTGTTAATTTCTCCTATAGAATTAGATAACCCATAGTCTATTCCTATGTCTTGATCATTTAATTTCATCCCCTCTTACTAATTATTCTTCTTTACTAACCATTATCAATTAATTAATCTTTATTAATTAATTGATTCCATTTTCATGAATTATGGGAATTCCTAATTTCCTAAATTCTAATTCTAATTTCTCATTTCTCATTTTCCATTTTTCTATTTTGAATTCTATAATTTATAATTTCCACTTTAGAAGGAATTATGAGTTTTCTAAAATTCAAAATTTCCACTCTTACACATTCCTCATTTTTAGCTTATACATCTTACATCTTTCTATGTATTTTTCTTACACTTTCTTCTTCCATTTTTTCTTACACGTTTCTATGCATAATTCTTTTACATTTTCATAATTTGTCATATTGTGTCATAATTTTCCAATTGAACCTCTTTTTCATAGCAATTTCCAAAATTCACACATGATTATGAAATCTTTCTCTTTTCCATTCTTTCTTTCCAGTTCTTGCATTTGGCTTCAAAATCTTATAAATTGAGTCATTGTGCACTTGTTTTGGCTAACCACAATCCAAGTATTCTTGCTATCATATCATTATCTTTCTTTCAATTGTAGGTGTATCTTGTCAATTGGAGCTACGTCAACATAAACTCTATGGAGAAGAAAGGATAACATTGGAGCATCATGTGAAGGGAGTGTCTTTTATGAGTTTTTCATGTTTATTTATGCACTTCCATTTCAATGGATTCAATGGTAGATTAGATTGGTTTTCATTTCTTTGAAATTTTGTGGTTGCTTTCATTATACAAATTTACTCATTTTCTAGTCTTACATTTCGTGAACCCGATGTGAAACATGCATTTTAATACATATTTACTTGTTGTGTAGGTGCAAGGAGGAAGATCTATGTTCTTTGGAGTCTAACCTTGTTTACTTGCATGATCTCTTACTTTTGGATCCAAAATGGACAACAAAGTCACCTACCTTAAATAGGGGTTTAATGGATCTAATGTCATCTAATCTAGCCTAATTAAGAGGAGAAAAGAAAAACAATTTTCTGAAAATGTTTTTCTATTTGCAGCATATCTTTATTAATATATTATATCTCATTCTTAATGCTGCATTTTTTTTCTTGCAATATATAATGGGTTGTATTCATTATTGATGGTGCTGAAAAAATAAAAATAAAAAATAAAAATCAGAAATCTATCACTTTGTATGTGTGGGAGTTTCTCATCATCAAACACATTAAATTTGTTACTACATCTTTTTGCTGCACTATTTTGCAACTCAGATCTGCATTCCATTAATTGAATACACCTCGTTTTATTTGAATTGGATTAAAAGAATGGGCTGCGTTCATATCTTTTTAAAAAACCTTCCATTTTCAGCGTTAAGCATATCTTGGTTTTGAGTGTTGATGACCTCCTTCATTGCAGATTTTTTCTTTGCTCTTTTTTATTTATAGCTTTAGACCTTTTAACAAATTCACTTTAACTTAGATATGGCATGTCAGACTTAGAATTTAAGTCTTCAGATTTTTTTATTTATTAAATTAGATTTGTTTCTTAATTTTTTAATTTAGTTGAAGTAATTAGAATATATGTAGATTTAATTTTTAATTTATGTCTAGATTAGATTTAAATAGGTAGGCTTAATTTTGTAAATTCTAATTTAGTTATTAGGAGTAGATTAACATCTAGTTTTAAGTTTAAAATATTTTTTTAGCTTTATAACTTAGATTAGATATTAATTTAATTTTAATTTTAAATTTGATTTCTAGTTTAGTTTGGATTTTCTTTTTCTTTTTCTTTTAATCTAACTTAACTTTAGGTTTTTTTTTTTTGTTAAAATATATTTAGTTTATCTTTTAGAAACTAATTTTTAACTTTTAGAGGCTAATTTTGTTTATTTATTTTTTTATGTAGGAAGGAGGAGATGTCCATTTTTCACTTGACAAAGACAAATCCTAAAAACTACTAATGCAAGACATATGATGAAGACCTCGTGTGTTTGTCAAAACATTGTGTGTGGTTTTTAGTAGATTAGCAAATGCCTAGTTTTGGTGCTCTAAAATAAACTTTTCTATTCTACTTACCATTTTAGCAGTGTTTCACTAGTGCATTTGACCCCATTTTTAGACCAAAATTTTCAATCATCTATTAAAATGTTTAGATTGGTTGCAATATAGAAGGGAATTTTTTTTTAAAAAAGTCCATGCCCATGTTGGTCAAAATTTTGACCAACACAAGCTTAACAGGTTAAAATTAAGAAGGGTTTCAAATATTTCAATGTTTTGTTTGATCATGTGTGTGGGAGCTCTTCTAAAGTGATATGAGAGGCTATAGAGGCCAATAGATAATCTTCTTTAGGGGGTCAAAGATTTTGATCCGTTGCTTGAACCCATGAAGAAAGAACTTCTAGTTGCAAGCCTTTTAGCTGGACATACCTATGGGGAAGATGGTGGCATTGTAAATAATATTGGACCTATTTTACCAGAGGTAATTGCTTTGCATAATGATTTTCGAAAGGCTATTTCACATTTACAAAAGTTAAATTATCTTGACCTAAAAGATATTTATGGTTGCCTGTCTTCTAATGATGATATCGTTCCAACAATAAGAGTTGATGGTTTAAGGTGCCTCATTTAAACTTTTCTACTTGAATGGCTTTTTGAATGTTATGATGAAATTGTTCCAGAGCTAGTTATGAGAACCATCAATATGATTAATTAATTGGGAGTAGCAAATGGTGCTAAGGAGAGAGGTCAAAAGGGCACTACAAAGGGGAGAGATCCAAATGTTGCTACTATAGAGGAGAGAGAATCAAAGGGTGCCATGAAGGAAAGCGATCGAAAGGGCAATCTGATGGAGAGAAAACCAAACGACACCATAAAGTATAGTGCTATGTTTATTTAGGTAATAATTATATATGTTCTTTTTGTTATGTTGTCTTAGGCAGCCCTATTAAAAGATCCAGTTGTATCAATGAACCGTTGTATCTAGAACCCAGATGGGCAAGTACTTGGTAAGTGAATCTATTATTTGTATTCTCAAGGAAAGTGCATAGATAATTTGACCTTAGTGTGTATTCACTAAATACCCTTTTTAAATATTATTATGTTTGCTTGGGTCAGGATTCTTTCCATTAATTAGTTAACACACTTGCATTGGTCTTGTAGGTGTTGCCTTTTCCAAGCATATTGTCCATATATATTTTTATCAAGTCTCAATTACTTACAGTCATCCAGTTTATGTGAGATTAGAGGTAACCTTCTTGTCTATACTATAGGTATGGGATGCAGTAGCTAGTCGAAAACAATATACATTTGAAGGCCATGAAGCACCTGTACATTTAGTTTGTCCTCACCACAAAGAAAGTTTCCAAGTACTTCATTTCTAAAAAACTAATGTATTGACATGGCAATTGAATATTTAAGAATATTTGCACCACTACTTGTTTTGGTGTTTGATTTCCACCCAATGTCAAGTCATTGACCATTTCTTTCAGTACTTGATAATGTGGAAGGTAGGATGGTTGTAATTCTTTTCTTTTCATACAATTCATTTTCTCTACAGCCATTGATGGAAAGATCAAAGCTTGGTTGTATGATCTTTTGGGATCTAGGGTTGATTATGATGCCCTTGGGCTATGGTGCAC
The DNA here is from genome assembly GCA_028749045.1 of Cupressus sempervirens. Classification (NCBI taxonomy): domain Eukaryota; kingdom Viridiplantae; phylum Streptophyta; class Pinopsida; order Cupressales; family Cupressaceae; genus Cupressus; species Cupressus sempervirens. The sequence goes on from CM053792.1 coordinate 428,680,485, forward strand.
AACAATGGCTTACAAAATATATTGTTACATAAATATATATCTTTCTTAAAGCTGATTAGGAGAAGTGTGCACAGAAAAAACATTTAGTTCACTAAAAATCCTCTATATTTCATAGTTTCTTCAATCTGCCAAGTGTCTGCCAAATCATGGTGCTGACTCCAAGTCTAGGTTCACACTCAGTATGCCACATCTATTCTATAGTCAAATCCAACAAGTATGATCAAGACTAATTTTTCATAGGGATTACACTTGTTTCAAACTCATCTAAACTTTAATCTTATTATACTAGTTATTTATTTCCTTTTTTCATTTAGATTAGGATGGGAGAATAAAGTGTTGGTTGTTGGAGGGGGATAATACTTTAGTACTTATATTAATTCTAACCTTCAGCTTGAGACATACAGAGTTTTACTTGTTTAAGGTACTGCCTCTTTTTTCTTTTCTAATTCTATAAGGGCTTTGTATGTGGCAGACACTTCTTAATGTCGATCCTTTTGATATTGATGCACAACAAAAGATTGAAGAAATGATTCGACAGGTATGAATAATTTAAAAAAACTTATTCGAACAATTGCATCCATTGATGTAGAAAAATTGGGAAAACTTACCTCATTTGTTACAATTAGGAGCAATGAGACCTACTACTTCTCAAGGATAAACGAATGATCAAAGAAGTAACACAATCATCCAAATAACAATTCTGGACATAATTTTGAATTTTCTAGAAAAAATAAGTTTACAATAGTTTCTACATCTTTGAGGCCCTTCAGAGTGGAATTTTCCCATGGAATTTATTTGAATGCCCTTTTTTTATTTATTGTATATAGTATTATCTTTTTTCTCCCTAGTTGTAGTTGTTTCAATTTTGGGGTAATTGAATTCCAATTACATTTTGTAATTTTACCATTGCTGTATAAATGGCATGCTACTATGATTTCGTTTACTTTTACACCTCTTTAGTCTTTTTAGCATCTCCATAAAAAGTGAGAAATATTAAACTAATTTCTCATAACTACCTTCTTGTGTGTTTCTATCTAAATAATACTTGTTCTGCATTCTATCTTGTTAACTTTATTACATAGATTAATTTATTCTGTTAGAGTAATCTAACAGAGACACACTAAAATCTATTTTCATCATTTTGACTATAAGCACTAGCCTACAACTATTTCTAAACCTAAGAATCATATAATGTTGATCATAAAGAAGCTTATTGAACTAGAGTGGGGTTTTTTTGGTAGTAACCCAAGGAGGTTTGAGGGCATTTGTACCAAATCCCTTAAGGTAGGTCTCTTCTTGAGTATTGGGGATGTCAAACTTAGGGCCAAAACTTGCCACATTGTGACCGAGTAGTGCCCTTTAGGACCAATTATTGAGGAGGGTAGGACCTCCTCTTCTAGTGCTAGTTTACCAAGGGGTACATTCGTAAGGTGTATTGCCATAAATTTGATTGCAATGACTAAGCACTTACCATGACACAAACCTTACTCATTGTGGGGTGCACCTCTATAATCATCATTTCCTAGTTTTCACACCCAATTACATAGAGGGAATAACTAGCTATTTGAAATGCCTTTTAATATAGCCACTTTCTTTGATTCATGCATTGATATGCCTAGAACTACTAAAACACAAATCATGCAATGTTTTAAGATTGATTGGTCTAGTGTGTTGTGAGATGATGGATCCATCATTAAATGACCTACAAAGCCTCAGGGACTCATCCTTCCATCTCATTTCCATTAAGTAATACCAGCTAAAGTTGTCAAAAGCCTAGTCTATTCAAATTCATGCCTATGTTTATTCGACAAATCCCCTTTTCTAAGAGATACCTGTCCAAGCTCCAAAAAAATACTACCTTTTAAATTGTAAAAGTTCAAGTTTAGGCTTATCAAGGTCAAGAAAGTGGTGATTTTCTCACTAATGAAAATCTAAATCTTTAAACCTTGACTCCCAAGATCAAAGCACGTTATAAAAAGAGCAAAGCCATCTTTATTAGTGCCATACATTCCATGTAGAAGGAGCACATGGATCTCCATTACATCACATTCAATTAGGATTTTGAAAAGATTCTTCCAATGCTCTCATAGTTAAAACTTCTGATGTTTTAGTTGTGAAATCTATTGGAATCAATGCATAGTTCTCAAGACCAATGATTATTAGAGTTCCAGTAAGAGGTGCTAACATTATGCTCATTATTGGTTTGGTAAAGTTGTGAGCAGTCTACTACCAATGAAATGCAATGAAGCTTCCTACTCCCTTGAAGATATCTATCTGGTGTAAATTGATGCCATTGAAAATAATGTATATAATGTCCCTTTGTGGCTATGAAGGAATGTTGGGACTATTATTCCAATCTCTGGTTCTTAGTTTGTCAAATAAAAATGAATTAAGAATGTAATGGAAGATATTGACGAGATCTTTGATATATAGTCAATGGAAAATATATGCACAATGTTAGTTATCTCTTAATTGTAATGTCTGATATATGATTATGATGCATACAATATGTTTTATATTGCAATTGAAATGTCTAACATGCAAAGGATCTATCCAATGTGGAAGATGAATTCTATCACTTGCAGTGGTTGATTATGCTATCTCTGATTTACAATAGAAATATGCAATTGATATTTGTTTCTTATAGCCACACTGCAATCAACTATATGAGTGTAGATGTCCCGTGGATTGGAGACTTTACATGGTACTTGAACACAATATGGATGCTACCTATACAAATTATACTTGTAATATCTATTCTTTATAAAAATGGAGAGTTGGCATCACTTGTAGGATTTGTAGCAACACTTGTTGTGATGATGGGGAACATTCCCATTAAAAGATGATAGAGATATTTTTAGTCTAAGATCATGAATTCCAAAGATGAAAGAATGAGAGTTGCATCAGATATTTTAAGAAATGTTAAAGTGCTAAAATTGCAGGCTTGGGATATGAGGTATGCACAAAAATTAGAAGACCTCAAAAAAATTGAGTATAACTGGCTTAAAAAATTAGCTGAATTAGGAGCTACTTCAATATTCATTTTCTCGTGCACCCTTGCATTTATATCAACTATCACATTTGCTACAACATACTTCATAGGAATCCCTTTGACAAGTGGTAGAGTTCTATCAGCATTGGCAACTTTTAGATTACTTTAGGACCCTATTTATACTCTTCCAGATCTCTTTGCAAACATTGCACAAGCTAAAGTGTCATTAGACCATGTCACTTCGTATCTTCAAGAACAAGAATTACAAGAGGATGTAGTTGAAAGTGTTCCTATGCAGTTAACTGAGTTGGCAATTGAGATTGAAGGTGGAGATTTCAGTTGGGATCCCTTTGCAGGTGAGAAAACTCTAAAAGACATTCATTTGTAGGTGAAGAGAGGAATGAGAGTAGCAGTCTATGGAACTATAGGATTAGGTAAATCTAGCCTTTTATCTTGCATACTAGGGGAAATCCCCAAGACATCTAGTATTGTCAAGGTTAGTGGTACGAAAGCTTATGTTCCTTAGTCTGCTTGGATTCAAACAAGAAATATCAGAGAAAACATCTTGTTTGGAAGTAGTTTTGGCAATGATAAATATGAGAGGATTGTTAAAGCATGTGCTTTAAATAAAGATTTAAAGCTCCTCCCCCATGGAGACCAAACATAGACAGGGGAAAGAGGACCCAATTTGAGTGGTGGGCAAAAGCAAAGGATACAAATTGCATGCACAACTTACCAGAATGCTGATATTTATTTTATGGATGATCCTTTTAGTGTTGTTGATGCACATACAGGAACTCAACTATTTGAGGTGTGTTTCATTTTTCTTCAGTTAAAGTTTTAAAGGGAAATATAAAAAAATTGGTCATGACAACCTTTTTTTTTTCGTTGAAATAGATGCATACTTAATATTGACAAACAAATGAAAGGATGGCTAACTATAAGTACTTATACAGGAGTGCCTCATGGGAGTTTTGTGTGGAAAGACTTTAATCTATGTTACCCATCAAGTTGAATTTTTTCCCTCTGCAGACCTCATCCTTGTGAGTAAACCATTTAGCAATCTTACCCTTAATATCATTTGGGCTCTTAACAATTTTCATGAGCCAAATAAAATGTGTATTTTATTCTCCATAATTGATAGTTTCTATAGTTATATTCATAAATTTATTGCACAGTTGCTTTAGTCTTTTATGTTCCATAACTTCTCACTTCTTTATTTCTCTTTCTTATATTTCGAAAGAAGAACTTCAATTTAAAAGATTATGATAAACCTCACTACTTCCTTGACAAGTGATGCAAAATGGCAAGATTATACAAGCTAGAAAGTATGAAGAGCTTCAGAAAGAAGGTAAATTTGTTGAAGCTTTGGTTAGTGCTCATACTAAAGCCTTAGGGGCTGTGGTTGTAGTTGATAATTTATCATCTACAAAGATGCTTCAAGGAAGCAATGGGAATCTCACATAACTGTCCAACATTAATTTGGATGCTCAATCAAATATTCAAATGAGAAACCTAAAAATTCTCAACAATGAAAAACAAATGTGCAATGAGGTACAAAGGGAAACAAATGCAAATTAGAAGTTTAAATTCTCATAGATTACACAAGATGAAGAGAGGGAAATGGGGTCTGTCAGCAAAAAGGTCTATTGGTCTTATTTAACAATAGCATTTGGTGGTGGCTTGATTCCAATCATATTGATATCATAGATTTTTTTTCAAGGGTTTCAACTTGGAAGTAACTATTGGATGGCATGGGCATCTCCTCCCACATGGCCCTTATTGGGGCTATGAGAAGACATGGATGTTTGGGATTTTGTATTTTATAGTCACCATGTGATTTCAAAATGGTCTTTCTTGTCTATCTTGTTTGACAATTTTACCGAAATAGCACGAATATCATGAAAATCCTATATTCATGAAGGTTATATAATACACACAGAAAAGGATATTGTTATATAAATTTTATTTCATATTCATAATGAGTAATGTTTTAGAATTTGGCTGTGTGATATTGTTTGCATCTTCTATGATCATTTATCTTGGCAATGAATTCAACCTCATTCAAAGTGATTGGCATCACAATGAATGATTCTAGAAGATAATTTGAAGCATTGATACAAATTATAACACACAATCAAATCCAGAAACATTAATCATAAATTATAACACACAATAAAATTCAAAAATATTAATCATAATTTCATAGATGATAGAAAGTGAATGTATTTATTACTTATTTTTTATTTATTTTTTTAAATAGGGGATACACTACTCTAGAATATGTTGTGCATGGCCAATTAACACAGAAAGTAGATGTTTATAGTTATGGCATAGTTGTTCTAGAGATTATAAGTGGTAAGAAATGTGACAATATAGGCCAACCAAAACCTATGGAGTTTCTTTCACAATGGGTATGTATGTTTCTTAAATATGAGCTTCATCTCAAGTCTCTTTGGTAGTTAAATTGCAATCGTTATATGAGTACATTTCTGGATTAAACTATGTACAAAAGAAAATTATCAACATTTTGAATTATGATTCATCATCAAGATAAATTGTATAGAGAACATAATAGTTGATTTCAGATTATACTACTTTATTTATCATCTTAATAAAATGAATAGTGAATAAAGTTATATACTATTGATGGATCATGCACCATGTTCTAAAATGCTAATGAAAAAAATTTGTACAGTTTAATCTAAAAATCTACTACTCCACAATTCATAAAGATTCATCATATGCTTCTAGATCTTGATTTTCCACAAACTTTTGAGCCAATATTTTGGGTCACACACTGTGAACCATCACCAGACCATAAAGAAGCTAAAGAATATGATATATATGCAAGTTGAAGGACAAGACTCAAAAGATAAGAGAGGAGGTAGAAAAAAAAGGAGTACATAAAGCAAAGCAAAGCAAGACTCCATTTTTCCATTTCTCCTTTGCTTTGCTTTATGCACCCTTTCCTTTTCTACCTCTTCTAGTCTTGTTCTATAGCTTGCATATTTCTCATCTCCTTGAGATTCCTTATGTCTTGATGATGGTTCATAGAGTGTGACCGGAAACATTGATTTAAAAATTTGTACACAATAAAGATTTACAAGAGAACATGCAATATCTTCATAGACTATAAAAACTGCATGATTTTAATCATGTTTGACAAACTCTCAGAGTACTCCCTAGTTGCTGAGTACTCTCTATTTTTTGGCTAGGTGAGTACTCACGAGTTTAACTATAGCATTTTTTATGGACACAAAATACCATGGATAAAAATATTATTATGGGTAAAACGCTGAGTAAAAACTATTTTTCACATGTTGTTTTTGATATAAAACCAATGACCTTACTTTTCTCTTCCAATATATCAATTTTCAATTTAATACATTCCCTAAATGAATTTTACAAAACAAATATGTTTCTTTAAGAAATATTAAGTTTTTTCTCTTTCCAAATTGTCAAATCCAATTTTTTTTTTAATGTTTTTGCCCAATACTCTATGAATCCTAATCTACAAACTATGATTTCAATGTATATGTCTCAATAAATAAAAGGAGAGATTAATGAAGTTCTCATTGACCCAACTTGGCAAATAAGGCAATAACATTTTCTCATTGACCCAACTTGGCAAATAAGGCAGTAACATCTATTTTTTCTATTAATATTCCATTAGCATCTCATCCAATGTAGCATCAAACATGTCAAGTTCATTACTTTGTCATAAGTGTACTATGGAACAAACTTGATTTCATAACACCTCTTTAATTTTTCCATGGAATTTGTTTTTATTACCGTCCTATCAAATGGATCATGGCACACCTTGACTATTTAAAAACCATGAAGTCATTGGGATGAGAAAGAGAAGATAAGGACTAAGTCATGAAATGATGACACCATTAAGGCAATACCTGATATGTTGGATTGTACTTTTGATGTTTCTGACTGCTAATATCAATGAGTAAGGTGTAATATCTCCTTTTAGGATAAATAGAGATAATGGGATGATTACTCTAATTCCTTAGATTTACATTATATAACTTTGTAATAAAATTGTGTAGTTGGTAAATTGTTTTGTTTTGTGTTTTGTCTAATTTGTATTGTATTTCTAAATGATCAATGGAAAATCTTTCTTATATCTACATCCTTGAGTGAGGAGTGCCATTGTATGGGACATGTCTCATGTCCCTTTATTTCCTTTGTTAATCACACCTTTCCATTACAAGTCTTCTAACATTAAGATCAGTTACTATAAAAAAAATTAATAATGAAGATTGTATCCCTTCGTGATCATTTCTAGACACACCTTTTCCTTGTTAGATTTGCATCCTTTCATTCAATAATTAATCATCCTTTAGTTATTGATTATAATATTCTCCTTATTGGATGCCAATAGTAATAATCTCACTAGTCAGTGTGCATGAGATAGTATAATAATATGCTTCATTGGTTCAATAGATCTCAAAGTTTTTCATTTTTTCACTTAATCATTATCATAACATAATTATTGTTCGTCCATATTGGTATCGGTTATGAGTGTTGTATGCTTATTATTGCTCTATCATATGTTGATTGATGCCCTCTTGATTATTTATATTTATTGATATAGCTTCTCCTAATTTGTGTATCATCCTGTTACATAGTAATCATGGACCATCATTGGATATACATATGATCATTGATCAATTATCACTTGGTTTTTGGCCTTCATAGTAGCTATCATACTTATTAGCACTTGGGAACTAGAATACCCATTACTGATTCCTAATTTGCTATTCGGTATCACTCCATATTGATTTAGTATTCATTTGACAATATTATATAAATTTATATTTTGCACGTAGCTTGTATACTCTTTAGGGTAGTTTGAATTTTGAGTGCTTCCATGTCCTTATAGTAACAGTGATCTCTACCACTCCATTCCTTTTTTTTCCTTCCTATTTGTTTTAAACTTGTTTTCCATCTTCTAAATCCATTGATGAACTTAAATAAAAATAGTGTGACAAGTCAAATAAGTTGGCAACCACTTATGCTACTAACTTGCCCACTTATAGTGTTTGCTTGATTGAGTTAATTCATCTAGTGAATGCTAGCACAATTCTTCACTAGCTCTAGGGAACAACAACACACAATGATCTACAAGATCCAATCTTTGGTGATAGAACCCATATGTTGAAATGGAAGAATTGATTTCATAATTTACTTTGAACCATTTAGGCATGCTATCCTCCTAATTATAACTAGCTAAAGGGAGAATCACAACCATATAATGGTTTTAAATACATCAACTTGGACTTCTAAGATTGATAATTGAGTGCCAATGGCTTCGTACCAATCATAACAAGATAAAACTCTTTGAAGCGTCTGTTCAATACATATGAGAAACCATTCTAAACTACTGATTTTCAATTTAATTAGGAAGTTAAACCATTCTAAAATTAAGGTAGTACTTTGATCAGGTAGAATTAAACATACTATTCAACCATGGTAAATTTTGATGCAGGGGAGGGGGAAAACAAAGCCACTCTAAACTAGGGGTTTCGTAATTTGATAAGGGGAATGTTCAAGAAAGCTTCAAAGATTAATCAAGTTTTTTGAATACAATGGAAGGAGCTACATTGTCAGCATCTGAATTCCAAGTTCAAACAAACAAACCAAATTATGTTGTTCACAAATTTATACTATAAAGTAGCCTCCTTAACAACTTTTGTACAGTTTGTTATGACTCTCAATGGATGGCACTATTAAGATTAGTGGACAAAAATAGAACAAAAGACATAGAATTAACATGATTCACCCAATCTTGAGCCACCATAGAGAGTCCAATATTATCATCCAGGTCTAAAATCCCTTGTAGTTTAATAACACTACAAGAAGTTAATAAATTATCATATGAAAGTCATTAAGTTACCTCTGAGTCTGATTAGGCTCCACCATTTATATAGTGAAGCTAGTTCTTTTGAAAAAAATCACATGCCTTTTGACTTCAACGGATCTCTTTGACCTAACAAAGACTCCAAATGAAAAAACCATCCAAAAACTTTAGAAGATCTCAATTCATGTGTTGCATTTATAAAAGAGCATTGGCTTAAAGTTCACATTGAGCATTTGGAATGAAACTACACCATATCAGCAATTTGGGTAACTTTAGGTACTTTTGATTTAAATTCAAATGTCTAAGCACTATAGCGGATAACATGTTCAAACATCTAACTGTAGTAGGTACCCTGTTTCCTACCTCTACACTATGTGTCATGTAGGGAGCTTTATGATTTCCTTAGTCCTAGAGTGCTATTTGTGATGGGGATTCAATGGAAACTTCATCTAGATCAAAAATACACCATACGGCAATGTGCACATATATTCCCAAGAGTTAAAGTGAATTAGCTTAACTCAGAGTTCAAAAATTGTCATCCCAAAAAAATGTGTAAACTGAGGAGTAAGGTTGATTTGGAAATCTAAAGGTGTTGTCTGGACTCTGGATGATATTGGCAGGTTAATTTTAGTATGAGAGTTCATAGCTTGAGTTATCAACTCTTGAAAAGATGTCTGAAACTTCCAGGGGGTATTAGAACTATCAATGGCCCACCACCACCACTCCCCTATAAAGTAAAAATATTTTCTAAGAACCCAATGTGGTATACAAGTCATGTCAGCTCTGATTAATCTAGTTAGATTTAATGGTCAAACCATATAACTACTAGTACAGCAATGCATATTTCTAAATTCTCAGAATTAAGTCCAAATATAAGAACTTAAAAATGGAAATAGATGAGATTAATAAGCAAATAATTGTGACAATTTTTAATACACTATCATTAGATTGCATAACATGCACATGAACTCTTATTAATATGCAACCCTTCAATTTAATTAGTCAACCATTCCCTACAACCCCCAAACTTCTTTTTTTTTGCAATCACTAAGGTGCTTCAAATGATTTAGATTTTTGCCAAATAGGTTTAGATGAATATGCACTACCCACCAGTTGTCTTACTTCAAATTTTCAATCAATCACATGCTATACTAAAAGAGCATATAACAAGCTAATTGTTGGCAAAAGAGCTATTGTTGTGTCAACTAGTAACATAGAAAGAAAAACAATTAAAATTATCTACAACTCATAATGCATATAATGGAGCTAGCATAAATTCTCTTCTTTCCTCCATACATTTTTATATACCTACAGGGGCATTCTTAGGTACACAAACAGAAAGGGAGTTGTAAGGGTTTGGGGAGGATATGGTGAGGTGAGGGGAAGCACAATATAAACTTCACCTAGTTGCTCGACTCGTTCTTGACTCATTAGGAATCTAACACACTCTAGATTTGGGATTGATCATCTAGGTCTCCATGACTAAATTCCTTATATGTAAGATAACCAGAAGATTGTCCCATCCAAAGTAGATGATTACTTATTATCTAGTGAAAGTAACATTTCTTTCTCTCAAAAACCAACTATAGGGTATATGGCCAAAAATCTTAGACCCAGGGTAGTATATCAACAAGTATAGGCTACCAACCATACACTTATAGGATACATAACCAAGCATGTTTCTCCATGTATGAGAACATGCATGTATATGGAACATACAGGCTAAATGTATCCTTGCCTCTTGTACAAAAGTGATCAGCACCCCATATCCAACCCACCAACTAAGACTTGGAATACAATCACAAATCTCACATATTTCCTGAAAGGCTTCTCCATCTATAGGCCACATTCCTCTGAGATTTCCACCAACCTCAAGTGAATCTCTCCATTTCTAGAATGGGAACTAACCAAGATAGATATTCAACATTGACCAAGGACACACATTCATGAGAAAAGGACAGCCAAACTCACTTCTAGTCGTGACCATGCCTTGCAGCAACTAAGTACACCTTAACTTAATCACACTTGGAAAACAGGTTTGTTACCATGTTCTACATTATCACCTATTGCATCCATAACAGATAATTACATATATGGCAAGCACAAGAATGTTTGTTATTTTAGTTAGTTGATTTTTGACAATACACATTTCAAACTTGTGCCAAATGAATCAAGTTTATGGTTCAAAATTGCACCCAATTTTCAAAACTATTACTATCACAAGAGAACAAAATGATATCAATTGTTGTTTATTTGACTTTAGTTAAGAATTTGAAACTCTATTTCAAGAGTGAATTTAAGAAGATTCTTAAATAACAATTGTCATCTCTCTGAGTTTTGGAATGTTCTAGTTGTACAAAAAGGTAATGCCAAATAAAGTGCTATAAAAAATGGTCAGTGCTTACAAACTGTGACATCAAGGTGAAGAAAGGATGCACCTTCTCACCCACTCTTTCATATATACACCAAAACTTGAGACCTCTTAGAGGTTAAAGTAACTTCAAAAACTAGGATTTATTTTGGAATAGACATATGGAGTTTGGGGATCTTGTGTTATGAGTTTCTTTATGGGGTTCCCCCTTTTGAAGAAAAGGAGCATTCAGAAACTTACAAAAGGTCTGAGAAGCCATACTATGTTTCAATTCTTAGTATATATATTTTCTTGTTTTAGGCCTTATACTTGAAGGGTTCTTTATTTTCTTATTTCAAGCATGGATTTGACCATGGCTAGCTTTTTTATGCAGGATCATGAAAATGGATTTGAAATTTCCTTTAAAGCCACTTGTTTCTACTGCAGCTAAAGATCTAATATGCCAAGTTAGTATATGTTGCCTTGATATTCTAAAGACAATTTGTTTAGATATGTCTGTCTCACTACTTATATAAATTTTTAGTTATCATGGTTATATAGCTACTGCAGAAAGATTCCTCAAAGAGGTTGCATTTACACAAGCTTTTACAACATCCATGGATTGTTCAAAATGCTGATCCTACTGGTATCTATAGACCATTCAATTAAATTATGTATTTTTTGTAGCCTTCCTCTAGGAGGAGGATTCAATTGAACTATTTGTCTAGGATTCCACATTTTTCATGCATGTCTACCAAGTCAGTTGCAACTTAAGCAAATATATTCTCTCAATATACCTATTTTGTGCATATCAAGAAACCATGACTTTTGATGACCACATTATGTTCAGGCATCCTATAAAAAAATTCACATGAATTATCTATGCTTCCATTTTGCAAGAATGTCTCCCAAGGAAAACACTACTACTTCATCTACACTGTCTGACAAAATCCTTTATGCTCTGATGGATGCCTATAGCTTATCCCAAAGCTCTCATTCAACAATTATGAGATGATCAATCAAGAGGAAACAATTGAGAGCTTAGAGTGAACAATTTTTAGATGATCATATGAAATGAAATGGGCATGCAAGTAGAAAGAAACTAGAAAAACATTGTGTATAGATGAAGGCATGAAATGGATGGTTTTGGAGCACCCAACACAGACACTCAACATTCAGTGGATATCATCATTTGAGATCAAATGGGTATGTGGGATTATACACATAGTGAATAATAAAGGAGGGAATTGAACACTCCCTAAGGCTCACACTTGTTGAGGTCCACTTCAACAATGGCCCTTCCTATAAAATTGCTATCTAAATCCTTTCTAATGAGATAATGTGTTATGAGCTCTTCATCAGTGGGATGGAATGTGAATCTAGGAGGCAGTTGTGCATCACCCATATCATGACTATAACTAAAGTTAAGAGCCTCTATGTTTGAATTCTCTTCCCTATTTCCCATAGCAAAGGAAATGAATATGGGTTATAGGGAAGAGAATTCAACAATAGAGGCTCTTAACTTTAGTTACAGTCATGATATGGGTGATGCACAACTACCTCCTGGATTCACATTCAATCCTACTGATGAAGAGCTCATAGCACATTATCTCATTAGAAAGGTTTTAGATAGCAATTTCATAGGAAGGGCCATTGCTAAAGTGGACCTCAACAAGTGTGAGCCTCAAAAAAAATTCGACCAAGCATTGGTCAAAATTTTGACCAATGCTTGGCAGAACTTGGGCCAGCATGTTTGAAATTTATCGACCAACTTATTGGTCAAAATTTTGACGAGAAAAATTTTGACCAATGGGTTTGTCGCATTTGGTCAAACTTTGGTAGAAAATTGCATCAAAATTTTAACCAATATTGGTCAAAAAATGACCTCAAATGTACTAGTGTTAACAAAATCCCAAAGGGTTATACAAATGTATTCTCTCCCCTTGCCTTCATAGATCTTGGGTGTAAGTGAAATTTGTATAATTCTTTTAGAGAAGCCTGCCTTGGACAAGGATATCTGATATTGGGTATGCTAGGGGACGACTTCGAAGTAGTAATAGGCCAAAGCCAGATCTCCACTCTAACTTCTATATAAAGGCTCGATTGTGGGTAATGCCCAATCGGTGGTATGGCTGGATGACAGCTCTCCTCTAGTATCCTAAGATGTGCATCAAACCCTAGTTCTCAGGGTTGGGAGACCTCCTATAGGATTTTATCATCCACCTGCTGAACATAGTGTCTTGTACTCAAAACCTTTGTTGTAGTGACCAAAATGTCACCCATGCTTGTGAAGACATCTTACACTTTCATGGTCCTTAGTAGAGACAACAGTCCCTTCAGAAGTGATGCCCCTTGGGAATAAGATCTTGGTATGCCCTAGAAGTGAGTGCACTATAAGGGGGAGCCTATGCTACCAAGATTCTAGGTTGTCCACTCTGTATAAGCACATATGAACTTTGGTTCAAGTGAGAATTTAGTGGATACTATCCTTTTAGCCTAGGTTGTGGTGTGTTTGTTCATTTTTAACAACAACCATTCTGTCTATTATGTCTTGTGCGAGTGTTCCACATTAATCAAGATAATTTTCAAATTTACAAACTTGCAAACACTTGTCAAAAACCTTGAAAACATTTGCAAAAAAATATACTTGTCAAACTTGTCCAAAACATTCAAAACATTTGCAAAACATACACTTGTCAAATACTTGTTCAAAAACTTTCAAAACATTTTTGCAAACATACACTTGTTAAAACTTGTTCAACATTACAAACACATGGAAACTCAATCTTGTTGCCTTAGGATCTTATGGCATGTCTCTTAGAAATCATTGTGCATATCCATATTGCATATTGCATATCATGTCCTTATCATATTCTTTGCATAATTTTTTATTTTACACTTAAGATCCCTTTTGCATAGCATAGCCCTCATCTTGATCCCTATATTATCGTCATTTTTCACTTATAATACCTTACGTTATCCTCATTTTGATGCTATCATAACCCTCATTTTCAACCTAGGACCCTTTGAATTTGGTAGAGAATCCAAAAAAAACATAAGCCTTAGAATATTCTCTTATTTGGATGAATAAAGGATCTTGACCTTGGTCTTTTTATCATTTATCCTTTGATCATTTTCTTTGAGTCAAATTATATCTATGTCCTGATGGATTTGACTTAGTCCTCTTATCAACTTTATCATTTTGATTTTGTCCTTTCTTTCTTGGTCAAGATCCAATATTCATCCTTGCAAGGTTAGACTCTTAGCCTTGTATTTTCCAAAGATTTTCCTCAAAATTCCAACCTCCTTTTGCATGTACTTGGTTTTCATAGTCCTCATCTTGCATAACCTTAGGTTGCATAACCTTGTCCTAATTTTTTTCACAAGCCATAGTTGCACAAACCTTAGTTTATATATCATTTACTTATCCCCCAAAATGCAAAAAACCAATTGCATTTTGCATTTGCATATCAATATCCAAAACATTTTCATATCATATCCAAAACATTGTCCAAACATAAAAAGTCTCCAAAGTCCAAGGAGCACTATCAAACACCAACTTTGTCCAAGTCCAAACATTTCTTTGCATAGTCAAACCTTTGCATACCTCTACATTACACTTTAACTTTGCATGTCCTAAACACCCAACAGATTGCATACATAAACCCTTATCTTGCATTTTCATTTAAAAATCCAAAAATAAAGTACATTTTTCATACACCCTCATAGTTAGGTGCATTTGCATACATCCATAGACATCGTGCCAATTTTTACTAGATCACAAAAAGCCACAGTGCAGCAAGGTCCATACCAAACCATGTACATTTCAAGTGACAAGAACCCACAAACCTTTGACCCAACACAAGACATACATGTGCAACAACAAGGTTTTCATCCAAACATCATGGAGACTTCACAAACACCTTTTGTTCAAACACAAGGTTTTGACCCCAACATGGCATATGCTCCAAATGACATTACCTCTTTTGATCAAACACAAATGACACCCTCAACAACTTATGATCAATCACTTGAATCTTACATACTACTTACCAAAAGGTTGCAAAATAAATTGGATAAAAAAGCAAAACAGGTTCAAGAGAAAATGGAATCTATTATAAAATGAGGCTATAACATGGCTAAACTTTATAATTGTCCATTATAAACTTTTCCTAAATCTCACATAAAATATCTCATGGATAGATTAAAAATGCCAAAAATTATTGCACAACTTGTAGAGGCAAAGAAAAAATTCAATCAAATACTTCTAATTGAAGACCTTAAACATGATCAATCCAATCCTATTATATTTGAATCAAGTGAATCCCAAGAAATGTCACAACCTTTGGTCTCAACAATTCAATCACAAGTAATTTGGTCTACGACGACATTTGATCAACAACACTTTGTTTCCTCAAACTCACAAACAAATCCAATAAGTCTTTATCAAACAAACACCAAATCAAGTATGTCAATATTTTCACACCAAACAAACATAATTAATCAAATTCCTTTTGAGGAACATCTTCAACCAAATAAATCTAAACAATATGTAAATATCAATTCTACAACACCAACAAGATCATCCAAGCAAATGAAATCCAAATATTATATTGTTAAGAAAATCATTCAAAAGTTATTTGAAAAGGATGACAATAATGATTCACCCATGTCTAGCAATGGCTCATCCCAAAACATTCACATTGATGCAACACCAATGTCCTCTCAAAACACTCACCTTCAAGAAACATCCATGTGTTCCTCTAGCCTTTCATATCCCAAAAACTCCCAAGAATATTTCCCTTCATCACCTACAAGTTTCACTTCCAATGTTGAAACCTCCCAAGGGCTATCCACTGAACAACTTCCAACTAGTCCCATCCTTGACATAAGTCCCTTTCATGATTCTCGATTCCTACAACCAATAAGATTATGTCCCTCATCTCCAAGAAATACTATTTCATATAGTCCAACTAAAAGTCCATCTCCTTTACATCAAAACACTAATCCCTTTTCAAACTTTCATACCCCATGTCAAGAGGATTATCCAAACAATATAGAAATAAGTCCTAAAAATAATCAAGATCAAGATCAAAACAATATCCAAGCCAATACAATCTTTAATCAAGGCCTCAATTTCATTAAGCTTTACAATAACACCATTTTCCAAGATGATCCATTTTTCCTTGACCTTTCACTTTCCATGAAAGATCAAGATCACCCTTCCATATTTCTTGATGATTGAAATCCAAGTCAAGATGAAAGTATTCCTTCACTCTTAGATTATCCAAAAGATCCCACCATTCCTTCATGTCCACTACATGATCCCATTATCCTTGTGGATTTATTACAAGATCCCAACATCCCTCCAACTCCTCCACAAGATCCCATCCTACTAGATGATTCTACCACTACTTCCATTCCATTATCCCTTTTGATCCCCCTAATGGTTTAAATATTCTTATGCATGATGTTCATGAATCCCCTTAAGTTCAGATGGGTTCCCCTAGTTTTTTCAAGTCTAGTCCAATCCATTTTCCTATCAAGTATTCCATATCATATACACCTAAAAATGGACTCCCTTCTAGTAGCAAGTATCCCACACATCAAAAACATTATCTAGTCAAAGGGTCCAACATTACTAAAAAAGTATGTAAAAACCCTTTCATATCAAAGAGCATTCTAAAGGTTGTGACTTCAGTCCTAAGCTCACTCTCAAGGTGTTGGTATCCCTTCCAAATATAGATCCAAACATATACCTCCTCCTTCACCCCTTCCATCTATTTTAGGTCCATTTGTTCCACCATCCACTAGGTCACAATCCACTTACCCTATTCCATATGCAAGTCAACAAAGGAATACATCCTTGAAAACCTTCAACCCATCCAAAAATATTCCACATAATTCCTATCCATCCATAAATTCCATTCCATCTCCAAGTAATTTTGATGCCAAGCATAAGGTCTATAGGACAAGAAGTTCAAATGTAGTTAAGGATCAACATGTCCAGTCTAATCGACATGTGAGTACAAAGAAAGTCATGATCTTGAAAGATAAAGAAATATAAAAATGGCCACAAAGGCCCATTACTAGAAAAGAAAGGTAAAAATTAATATGGGTTCCTAAATCTCTTTTACAGACAATGCAATCAAAGGACCCACAAAAGAATGAAAAAATACATGTGGATTCCCAAAAAGATTCTTGAAGCACAAATTCCTATATAAAGATCAAAGTTGGCATCCAAAATTACTATCCCTCCATTAAAAACTCTTCTACCTTCCAAATCTATTTTTGGCCCTTGTGTCCCAAAATCCACATCCCTTCCTCTATCAAATCCAAAAATCTGATTTTCCTCTATAATTCCATCACCCTTCAAGGTGGGTGTCAATGTTTTTCTTGCATCCACTTCCATATAGTAAACATCAAGCATTGTTTCAATCCATCCATCCTCATACATACTTTTCATATCCTTTCATTGAGCATATCCATTCCCTTGCCTAAATCCCTTTTATCCTCATTTTTAGTACCCTACCAACATCTTTGAGCCTATTATCATAGTCATGGTCCATTAATGCATACCTTTTTGGAGAATTATCCAAAGAATAAGATGCTTAAGTCCTTCATCCATGTCATTTAATGAATCCATTATCTTCTAAAAATGTCAAAAAGTAGAAAAAATAAAAAATAAAAAATAATTTAAAAATAAAAAATAAAAATAATTTTTTTTTTTCATCCAACAGTGAAAACCTGACAAACAGGCGCTTTGGACAAGTACCATGATGAAAACCTGGCATATAGGCATCATGTGTAGTCTATAAACATCTTGCATTCCATACTTTGGTGTAGTTTCACTCATATTATCCCCTATCATTTCCTTTATTTTAGCATATGTCCATCATACCCTTTATCCTATTAGCACTCCCCATTTCCTTTTTTCTCGACTTTGATTTTGATAAGGATATAGATAACCTAGAAGACCCTCATTTCCTATATGCTTTACCTTATCCTATCCCCTTGCTCAAAATTTTTCTATCATATCATAATCTCTACTCCATATCCCCTTTCCCATTAATGATCTTGCTTTTCCTATCCATACCCTATCAATTTCCTAGCACTCTCTCTATCTTGGTCTTGATGAAAATAGGGACACAAAGTTCACAACATAATTTTAACAAACCTTTTAGTATGTCCATCTCCATGCATCACTTTCCATCTAGTTCCTAAAGTGTCTATATCTTATCATTGTCATATCCAACCCTTGAGTCATAAAATATGTCCTCCCATTTTTGGGGATAGTCCTTGGTGACCCAACCTCAAGACCCTTCTAAGTAACCTTTTTTCATTATCCATCACTTTATCTTTTTTCCATCCACAATACCCTTGCCTTGCTAGACACTAGGGGCAATTCTTTCTCCACAAATACCTTAAAGACCTGAAAAAATCCGAAAAAAAAATCAAATATGATCTTGAGATAAATACACAAAAAAATCATACATTTTCCTAAAAACCTTTTTAAAAATCATAAAATGTCCAAAAAAAATCCCTAAAAATTATAAAATGTCCTAAAAAACACTAAAAGTTTAATATGAACCTGAATAAAAACCTAAAAATTGCAAAATGTCTTGAAAAAATTTACAACACACAAAAAAATAATCCTAAAAATTTGCAATAAACCTTGTACATAATCAATGTAAATAATCACTTCTTTTTCTAAACACTTGCACATGCAGACTCTAACTTAAATTTTGCACTTCAACAAAATCATGCTTTGATGAAGTCCACACATAACTGCTAGAACCAACCTTCAACAATCAAGCTGTGAAACATCAATCTTTGAAATCTCAACCAACACTTAATAAATAAAGTAATAATAGATCAAAATTTTCCTTGGCTCATGCTATTTAGTGAGTGTTTTATTTTTTGCGTTGTTTTCTTTTGATCATGTTCCTATTCTACTAGATGATATAAATAGATTTATGAGAGTGGCCAGGATGGTTCATGGTCATTTTTGTCTTTGTTTTTCAAATGTTCTTTCATAGGCCTAAGGCATAAGGGTGGATAAGGTCATTTTTTGTGTATATTGTGTTCGTTTATGCAAAAGGCTTGCAATTTCACTCTAGCTCTCTATGTCACGATGCGTTGCATTCTATTTGCTACATTAAAATAAAGCTCTTATGACATAAAGTGCACCTATGAAAGCAAGCTTCATCACTCTTCTTAGTCTCATTTCCTTCTTTTACACATGTTTCTTTCATTAATCTCTTTCTCTCATCATTTTTTCATTTCAAAAAAATTGTTCTCAAGTCAATGTTTTGCCCAATTTTTTTAAGGGAGCACCCTACGTCAATCTTTGAATTTCACTGAGGCATTGATCTTTTTTCATTATTATTCTTTGACACAATGCTCATAATCGCATGTTATCAAAGATGGGAAAAATGTAGATGCTCAAAAATGGTTCGTGCTAACTCTTTTATCACCTTTGCATCATGACTTGTTCCATTTTATCATTTCACTAACTTTGATCTTTTGAATAACTTGACCATCATTCAATCAAAATGAAAATAATCTCAAAATCAATTCAAAAACCATTTCAATATCATCTCATCCGCATCGATCCTTTAGGCATTGTTATGTCCTTTAGTGCCTTATCAACATTCATTAATATATGTCATGTGTCCTTGGCATGTCATCATTATTCATCAATTTGATCCTTGACATTGTTGAGTCCTTCAATGTCTAATTGTGTCTTTATTCAATTAATATGATAACATTAACTATGTTTGTTGATGTTATTGTGATTAATCCCTATCGATCAATTTCAATCAATCTTGTGGCATTTACAATGTTCATTAAATGTCATATATCATGAACCCTTGACATGTTTCCTTGACAAGTCACCATTTCCTATCATTCATCTAGCATCGATTATTTCGTTCAATCATTTCTTTATATCATCACATTTGATTTGTATTTTCATCATGATCCTTCACTAGGATTATCTTGCATTTATTTCATCATCTTGGCCAATCAAATTGTTAATTTCTCCTATAGGATTAGATAACCCATAGTCTATTCTTATGTCTTGATCATTTAATTTCATCCCCTCTTATTAATTATTCCTCTTTACTAACCGTTATCAATTAATTAATCTTTATTAATTAATTGATTCCATTTTCATGAATTATGGGAATTCCTAATTTCCTAAATTCTAATTCTAATTTTTCATTTTTCATTTTCCATTTTTCTATTTCCAATTCTATAATTTATAATTTCCACTTTAGGGGGAATTATGAGTTTCTAAAATTCAAAATTTCCCACTCTTACACATTCCTAATTTTTAGTTTATACATCTTACATATTTCTATGCATTTTTCTTACACTTGCTTCTTCAATTTTTTCTTACACATTTCTATGCCTAATTCTTTCACATTGGCATAATTTGTCATATTGTGTCATAATTTTCCAATTTCACCTCTTTTTCATAGCAATTTTCAAAATTCACACATAATTATGACATCTTTCTCTTTTCCATCCTTTCTTTCCATTTCTTGCATTTGGCTTCAAATCCTATAAATTGAACCATTATGCACTTGTTTTGGCTAACTACAATCCAACTATTCTCACTATCATATCATTATCTTGCTTTCAATTGTAGGTGTATCTTGTCAATTGGAGCTGCATCAACATCAACTCTATGGAGAAGAAAGGATAACATTGGAGCATCATGTGAAGGGAGTGTTTTTTATGAGTTTTTCATGTTTATTAATGCACTTTTGTTTCAATGGCTTCAATTGTAGATTAGATTGGTTTGCATTTCTTTGAAAGTTTGTGGTTACTTTCATTATGCAAATTTACTCATTTTCTAGTCTTACACTAGTGAAGGACTGAAGAAGCCTCCAAACTAGGGAATGTCCCAGAAGATAGGAACAAAATATGATGATGAAGAACACCATTGAAGCATGTGTTGGAAATATTTAGAAGGCTAGGTTATTGAGAGGGGAGGGGTGAATCAGTAACCTTACAAAAATTTTGACATGAGATGTCCAATTAAATTTGTCCCGCTTAATCTGATCTAGTAGCATGCATAAGAAACTAAAATATGAAAGCATCATAACATTTGACACAGATTTGGTGACCCAAAAATCTTCCAAATAGAAAGTAAAACTGAGGTGAGGATGATACCCAAAAACTTTAGTACTATAGTATAAAGTTGGCCTATTAAGGCTTAGATTGATCAGTTCTGATGATCTACCATGTTAGGAGCAATAAGGACTATTAGGTCCACCTTGTTAAAGGATTTTACAAACATACAATGAAGTATGCACTAATTAAAGAGATTTTCAAAAGATTGTTAAGTCTACCTTGTTAAAGGATTTGACTAATTCACATTTTAGGATGAAGTAGTAGCTAATCTCTGATGTGCAACTTGGTTTGCTGAATGAGGTTCCTTTGTGTACAAAATCACCTTATTGTGATAGATATGTATTTTTTTCTCCTTATATTGTTGCAGCCTTTGTAATTCACTCTTTAATGCTCTTTTCTAATTGCATTTGATTACATTACATAACTTACCCACACTTGGATATGGTACAATAAATTAAATATATACTAATCCAATTATACAATTATGAACTTGGCCACAATACAAGTTTACACAAATATTACAAAGTCAAGCCAAATGAAGATACTTGGGTTTTGAAGACTAACTTGATAAGGTTCTAATACTCGACATCCACTGTCAATGCTCGACATTGTCATGCACTCGATAGACATAGAAGCTTAGTCCACATTGATCACTTCCAAGTAGTCTTGAACTCGATCTGCACTAGTGACTCAGTAGATATTGTGCAACTCAGCATATAAACTAAACTGCTTAATTCATATGGTGTGATTCAGTCAATGCTTCTTCTATGAGCTCGATATAAGCTAAATCATTTGGTTAACATTGGGTAGCTTGGTTAACACTGGATCCACATCACATAAATTAAAAACTCGGTAAGCACTGCACTACTTGGTTTACATTAGTAAACTCAGCATAAACTGAGATGCATAGTTTACTCTGTTGAACTTCACACTAACTGAACCTACTTGGCATACACTAGAATTTGTCCAAAGGACTTGGTAGCAACTGTAGAGCTCAATGGTGACTGAAATTCTAAGTAAACATTGTTAACTATACAATGATCTCAATAGATACTTACAATCTGATTAAGTGTATGTCACTAATAACAAACTTGACTGATATGTCAACAATCTCCCCCTTCGGCATTAGTGATAAAAAAACTTATCAGCCAAAACTAAATTCAAAATTTCTCTTGAATACATCACTCATCACCCTGTCATACTAGCTTGGTAAAGTATATTGTTTTGAGATTTTTCAAAATTGGTTTTGTGAGTATACTATACATCTCCATGCTATATACAATTTATGCTGACTGTACATATCTTTCTCACCTATTGTGTTTATAACATATTATAGTTGCTCCCCGATAACTTTTTACATGTTTATACATCTTTTACCACATATATCTCTCTCCCCCTTTTTGACATTAATGCCAAAGATTTTCTCTATATTTACATGTTAATGCCAAAATGAGATAAGAAATTTGAATGTACCTTTAGTATTATAGCCAAAGTTTTATCCCAATTGTCTTGCAGAACCTTAGATGTATGTAGTGCAATCTATACTTTTGCTAACAACTCTATCATATGGTGTGCCATGGAGAAGTTATTGTCATTCATGAGAGTTTTTGAATGTGCAATGTGTTTCTGCATTGCATCCATGTTGGGAAGAATCATATTCTATATATCTACTAACGTAGATATGATCCTTGCTTCTTCTCTAAGCAACTTGGCTTGCATGACAGTCACAATTTTTATCTTCTTATAATAAGTAGAGCTTGAACTAGGGTCAAGCTACAACTACTAAGCACTAGCCTTAAGGTCCTCATCTATCTTGGACAATTTGTCTTTTATTTCTTTGGTAAAAATAGAAACATCACATAGCTTGCCAAAAAGTGATGTTACATTTGTACAAGATGTTTCCAGAGAACCCAAAATTGTAGAAAGTTCTACTTGATAGATGGTTATTTGTTGAGCAATGTGCTCTAACACTTTATTTTCAAATTTCTTCTTTGCCTTTTGCACTAGCTTATCCTGTCCATCAATATTTTCATTGAAGTTTTGAATGTCTCTGCTAGTTGATACAAAATTGGTTGTGAAGAATCAATATCTATACCTATAACATCTGCCAAAATATTCTTTGCATATTTAATAGTTTTGAACTCTTTGTCCAATTTCTCTCTCAATCTCTACTATTTGGCTTTCTTCCAGAGGAGTTCACCAAATGTCTGCATTTGGTCTAGATTAAGCTAGGAAATGTCCCAATTAGGGATTACAATTTCCTCATATAGATCAATTTCTTTCTCCATCTCTTTTCCTTTTCCCAAAAATTTTGTGCTCAATTGAGGCTTGGTCTCAACCGTCATTGCACTTATTGCTTGTGTGCCTAAAATAGAAACAATTGTAGACATACTAGGACTAGCTTTAAAAATTAATACTGTACTTATTGAAGGAATACAAATAGAAATACTTGAAGAATCCAAAATTGATATAGCCAAAACTATAGTGCTCAAAACTGATGTATCCACAGTTGATGCAGCCAACTCAATAAAAGAGGTAAGACTTTGCAGCTTGATAGATGGAGTGGAAGACACTTCAATCAAGGATGTGCTGATCTGAATTGGAGCAAAGAGTGATTGGACATTTTTGTTGTCACTAGTGGTCACAACCAATCTTGCTAGGGTTGTCTTCATGCTTGATATTTTTATTAGTTTTCTTGGAGAGAGATGAAGTGGGCAATAACTACTAAAACTATCTTGACTGGATTAGTTTCCTCATCATATTGATTTTCTTCCTCAGCAGCCTCCTTCTCTTTATATTCTTCATAATTAACAGTAACAAAATGTGTTGACCCTTCACCATCCTCTTCATACTTATCTTCATCATCGTCATTATCATCATCTTTTATATCAATAGGAAAATCACTTAGTTTATGAAGATGATAGACATTTTTCCATGTGTTCATTGCATTCTTTACAACATGCTCAATTTCTTTCATCAAAATTAGACAAGTGTTGAATTTGAGAGTTAATTTCTCCTCATTTTTATTTACCAATTCTATAATCTCCTTGTCTGTTAGGCTCAGTAAAAGTTTCCTCAAGGTTTTCCCATAGATATCTTTCACAGTTTGCATGGAAAATTCCCATCTTGGCTTAATTTTCTCCATTAAGGCATTAGGAATCTAAGATGAGAGTTGGTCAGGTGAGTACTTCCACTTACCCATTTTATCCATGACCATGTCTTCTATTTTCTTCTTCTCTACATCAGTCCTAGTTTCATATTTTAATGCCTTAAAGTTTGTTATTCTTGCCCCTGCTTCTAGTTCTTTCAACCTATTTTGGAAGGTGGGTGGAGGTCTACTAAATATTATGTCTCCTCCCTTGTCAGCCTTCTTCCTTGACCTCGTCGTAAACATAGTAGTGGAAGGATTTTTTGGCCTAGTAATAATCACCTTGCCCTTCTTCTTCAGAGGTTCCTCTTTTTCAAATTCTTCTTCATCCTCTACTTCTTCCACATCCTCACCTTTTCCCTCAATCAAAAAAAGAGTAGAACTTGCTTTTTAGCTTTGCAATTCTTCTCTTTCCTTTATTTATAGCCTAAGGGAGTTTTATCTCCAGTTCTATCCTGGCTTTTTCTTCATCATAAGTCCCAAAATACATTGCCTTGGGATCAACTAGTTAATTAAAAAGTGGTTCAATGATGCCTTTTGTTTCATCTCTATTAACCTCATATCCAAAAGGTTTCACCCATGCTATTCTAGGCCTAGCTGCCTAAATGTATACCTTGTCACTGTCCACCATGAAGCATACTTCACTGCTATACTCCTCAACAAGTTTCTTGTGAATTTACTATCTATTATTCATCTTCTCCTTGAAAGCATCAAAATAGTTTTTCATAATACTATTATAATTCTCACCCATCTTAGCAATATACTCATTGACCTGATATAACACTGGCACATCTTTTCTCCATTCTACAGTGCCTTTTAAAGGAAAGAATTTTTGAACATAAAAGAATAAGTAAGTTAACAGGGAGCCAAACTTACATGGTTTATTCTTTGATGTCTAGATGCTCTCCATATTCTTGTTGAACTAATTAAATAGTAACTTGGCAAGGTTATAAGATAGATTGTTCTTTACTACCTTGTATGCAAGGTCAACTGCTTCACATGACATATTTTTTAACCTACTCAAGTTGTAAATCATGTGTGCAATGATATGGATGCCAAATTTCAATTCCACATCTATGACATTTCTTATTTTCATTCCTCTACCATCCCATTCTACTAGGGATTTATTTTCAAGTTTAGCTTGACCTAGGGTTTTGGTTGTCTTGGCTTTTGTCAGCATTGGGAGACTAGTAATTCAACGAATCATCTTCTTTATGATCACTACTGGTTGCTCCAACCACAAATACCCATTATGCACCTAACTAAGGATAAACCTAATCCATTTAACTTAACATTCATGGGGTAAGTGAGGGATATGAGTTAACCCTTAGGTTTTCAAGTGTTTGTGCTCAGGTTTCAATACTCCATTTACACACAATTTTTCTAAGGCATCATCCATCTCCAAAGTACCAATCTCTTGAATAACACATTTAAAGTGACTACTAATATCATTGATCAATAGTACCTTTGGAGGGATCTAAGACTATACTCCACTCAAATCTAGGGTTTTGGCGATTGTAGGAGTGAGTTTGAAGTCTAGTGCCTTCCATTCTACACCACACAATAGCATGTCTGAACCTCACTTTTCCTTGCTGCTATTGGATGCCATCTTCACCTAGAAGGTTTTGAGAGAATTTGAAAATTTTGCTAATAATTTGCTCAAATCTCTTGGATTCTCTAAAGATTGCACTTTGTAATAGCTCTCAAGAATTTTATGGTAAGAATGACTTTGATTCCATGCCTTTTAACAAAAGTTTTCCATAAATGCTCAGTATGAAAGGTAGATTGATTAAGATCATGTTGACAGGCTATCATCTACATTACTTGAATTGATCACTTGGCAGAGTCTTTCATCACTTGGTAACACATAAAGTTTGGTTACTCCCAACCTCGCTCGGTAGAGTCTGCCACCC
Organism: Cupressus sempervirens; assembly: GCA_028749045.1. Lineage (NCBI taxonomy): Eukaryota > Viridiplantae > Streptophyta > Pinopsida > Cupressales > Cupressaceae > Cupressus > Cupressus sempervirens. Next base: position 428,706,906 of record CM053792.1, read on the forward strand.
TACCTTACTCGGTAAAGGAAGTAACTCGGTAGACAATAGTACCCTTTTACTTGGTGATCCCTTTGTATCTTAAATACAAGTATGGATATTTTCTTCCTTTCAACTGGAACTAATTTGGATATCTTCTTTGATAGCCTAGTTCCAATTCTCCTTTGAGAACTTAAGTAGAAATGACAGAGTCACCCAATTCTCGAGTGACTTGACCATCATTGCTTGATCTTGTATTCTTGGTGGAATTTGGAACCCATTGTTGTCTCATCTATTTTTGGATGTTATTAGCCTTTCCCTTCTTTTCATCTTCAATCCTTCTAGTATTCATATAGTTCTTGGCAAGATGTCCATGTTTAGTACAATTAAAAAATCTTTTAGTGGTATCTCTTTTCCTCATTGTTTTACACAATTCATTCCAATGTGTCCAAATTCTCCACAATAATGACATCTACACCAAGTGTTATAGTCCCAACCAAATATAGCTTTCACAAATTTTTTTTCTGGATTCAATATCTTTATTTTGCATTCTGATGACTTGTGCCCATATTTCTTACATTTTTGACATTTGCCTTCAAATTTTGGTTTCTCTTTGTATTCATTAGCCTTATGACTATGCTAATTGCAATTGCAGCATTTTCCATTGAATTTTCCTTTCCCATTGCTCCAACATTTGTTTTATGTATGACCCATCTTACCACAATGATTACAAGTAGTTCTTTGATTCTTTTGAGATCCTTGTTTTGAAGATTCTCTTTCTTCTTTGTGTCCAATTCTTGATTTTCCCTTTTGTCTATAGAGATTTTTCTCATTCAATTGATTCCTGTTTTCTTGGGATTTCATCATTCTTTCATTGATTTTCTTTTTAGAGTTTAGACCATTTTGCAATCTTTCATTCTCAGATCTTAGGTTCATGATTTCTTCATTTGCATTGGTGAGCTGATTATTGAAGTCAGTCTACTGAAGGGATAGGTGTTGAATCTCATTATCTTTTCTTTCCATTTCTGCTTTTGTCTTATTTTTCTCTTCCATGATTTCACATAGCCTTACTAACTGGATTTCTTTCTCTCTTCTTAGTTTTCTCATTTCTTCTTGCAATGAACCATTATTTTCCAAGAGTTATTTGATTGCTTCATTTGCTTCATCTAAGCTACTTGCTTCATTAAGGTCTTCAATACTTTCTTCAATGTAGAGACGATCATTCATGTGAATTGCAAGATCTTTTCTTCCTTTTAGGGATTGGGAGAGTTGATCCTTTGCTTTTTTGAGTTGGGCAATAGCCATTTCCAAATCCAAGATCTCATTGTCAATAGCTTTGTCAAGTCTAAATATCTCCATGGCCTTGATATTTTCTCAAGATGTTAAACTTTCTCCAGAGAACCACAATTCTTTGATACCAATTGTTGGAAATATTCAAAAGGCTAGGTTACTAAGAGGGGAGGGGTGAATCATTAACCTTAAAAAACTTTTGGCATGAGATATCTATTTAAGTTTGTCCCACTTAATCTAATCTAGAAGCATGCATAAGAAACTAAAATATGAAAGCATTCACAACATTTGACGCATAGATCTAGTGACCCAAAAACCTTCCAAATAGAAAGTAAAACTAGGGTGGGGATGATACCCACAAAATTTAGTACTATAGTATAAAGTTGTCTTACTAAGGCTTACATTGATCACTTTTGATGATCTTCCCTATTAGGAGCAATAAGGATTGCTAGATCCACCTTGTTATGGGATTTTATGAACATACAATGAAGTATGCACTTGATAAAGAGATTTGAAAAAGACTATCAAGTCTACCTTGTTAAAGGATTTGACTGATTCACCTATTAGGATGAAGTAGTAACTGATCTCTAATGTGAAACTTGGTTTGCTGAATGAGATTCCTTTGTGTACAAATCACCTTGCTTTGATAGATATGTCTTTGCTACTCTTTATACTGCTATAGCATTTGTAATTCTCTCTTTACTGCTCTTTTCTAATTGTATTCTATTACATTACATAACTTATAGACACTTGGATATTGTACAATACATTACATATATACCAATCCAATTACACAATTACAAAGTTGGCCAATATAAAATTTTACACAAATATTACAAAGTCGGTCCAAATGAAGACACTTGGATTTTGAAGACTAACTTAGTGAGATTTTGATACTTGACATCCACTATCAATGTTTGATATCATCATGCACTTGGTAGACATAGAAGCTCAGTCCATATAGATCACTTCCAAGTAGTCTTGAACTTGGTCTACACTAGTGACTCGTTATATATTGTGCAACTCAACATATAAACTCAATCACTTGATTGATATTGTGTGATTCAGTCAATTCTTCTTCTACGAGCTTGGTATAAACTAAATCATTTGTTTAACACTAGGTAGCTTTATTAACACTGGATTCACATCACATAAATTTCAAACTCAATAAGCACTACACTGCTCAGTTTATATTGGTAAACTTGACATAAAATGAGATGCACAGTTTACTCTACTGAACTTCACACTAGCTAAAACTATTTGGCATCCACTAGAATTTTTCCAAAGGACTTAGTAGCAACTATAGAGCTTGGTGGTGACTAAAATGCTTGCTAAACATTGTTAACTATACAATGAGATTGATATATACAATGTAATTAAGTGTATGTCACTAATAACAAACTTGATTGATATGTCAACAACATGAAGCTGCAAACAATGCCAAACTTTTGATCTAAAAATACTCCATCGTATAGAACATGACTAGGTAGAGAAGACTAAGTCTAAAGAGATGATCAATAGAAGATGAAAAGTATCTTCATGGCCTCCCAAAATAGGAATGAAAGAATGCCTATATGGTAAATGATCCATCTCACCAAAATGCATAGGTATTCATCTACTGCAATTCCCTAGTACATAGGATCAAATACTTAATACATAGCTCACTCCATCAAACAAAGAAAGAAATAGAACCTGTATAACCTTTTTATAATGTTGAGAGGTAAGAGATGAATATAGAAACTGAATGTAATATCTCCTATAGAAAGAAGAACTAGGAACATCGAGAGTGCAAAAGAACTACAAAATAGCTATAATGGGACATGTCATCAAAACATCATGAGGATAATGTCATGGAAGGAACACTCAATTGATAAAGAAAGATGGAAAATATGGCCAACATGAAACTCCTAAAGGGACTTTATAATTTAGTGCAAATAAAACAAAACACAAAGATGTGCAAGATGCTAAAATACAATAGAGTGACAATTTATCTCAGTGTGTTTGCAAAAATACCACAAAAGGATGTCAACAAAGATCAAAATAGACATTAGGCTAATAGAAGATATAATACAACCCATGAAAAATCATCTAAAGAAACAAAGTCAATACTCAGACTTGAAATAACCAAGATATCAACCAAAATGCAAAAGAACAGAAAAAAATTAAATTGGATGTGCTTAGGGTAGAATTTTGAAAATACAATGTTTCAAAATATGTATCCTAGAGTGCAAAATAGAACCTATGGCTTTGACTACATAAATTGGCAACCAAATAACACCAAAATTCCAAATTAACTACACCATCACTTTTGGAAATAATTGGTTAATTTTTTATTATCTTTGATGTTACACAAAATTTCATATCATTACCATTCAATGTATGCCAAGCTCACTTGAGCGATGAAGGCAGTTTCCTATGTTTGCCAAGAATTCAAGATTTTTTCTAGTTCAGAAGGCAGTGTCTACCAAGTTCACTTGTTTGTCAAAGGAAAGTTTATTGAAGTTGAGTGTTAACCAATCTCACTAGGTTAATGAAGAAAATGTTGGATGGAATCAATGTTAACTGAGCTCACTTGGTTAAATAAGTAACTTTGTCAATATGCAATGTTAACTGAGTTCACTTGGTTAACACAAGAAAATTGTTTATGAGTTAGTGTCTACTGAGCATGGTCAGCTAATGAAGGATTTTCTTGTTTTGGTGTATTAAGTTCAATTGATTTAGTGGTTGGTTCTAGACAACTAAGGAGTTGAATATTAAGTATTCTAAGTTGCATTCAAGCAAACTTGACAATGTGTAAGATATAACATAAGGTCAAGTTGAGGAATTGAATAAGATGCATAAGCATAAGTGATTAGAAGATTTGATGATGCTTAGAGGAAGTGAATTAGTAGGATAAGAAAAATATTCTTGTTGAGATGTAAAGATACATTTGATCAGGATAGATCAAGTATACAAGCTAGAATTGAGATCTATAATTAGAAATTCAATTACATCATAAATCAGTTCATCTCATTGTTACTCTCTAACCATTGTAGCAGTGATCTAAATCTCTTGTTTGAGTTGGCTTAACAGCTCTTTGTAAATCCTCTAACAAGGTGACATTTCTATTTGAATTGTCTAAAGACCTCTAACAAGGCCACTCCTAAAAAGGTGATTAAATCCTCTAACAGGGTCTTACCTAAAAGTGTATTTTTTAACCTTTAATAGGGTTGGCTCCTAATAGAGCTAACTTCTGAAGAGTGAAATCAATAACTAGTTGCAACTATTAGTTTTACCCAAATTGGGTTTTGACATTAAATCTTGGTGTCAATTGTGTTCATGTTATTTTCTTTAATATGTATGAAACAAAGTTAAGCAAGATCAATCAAAGATAATATCTTAAATATTTTCATGTTAAGTAATTACCAATTTATTTCAATGTTTACCAAGTTACAATATTTTCTAGTGTAAACCAAGTGCATGTGTATTTGCTGAGTTATAGTAGAATACAGTTTACACGGAGTATTGATTTGTACTAATATCTAAGGGATTTGGGATTTATTTTTCAGTAATTGATTCACCCCTCCACTCTCAATTACTCCTCTTATATTTCCAAAAATTGGTATCATATCCCTATTAGTGCTTGTAGAAAAGGTTTCAAGGACCTAAGTTGAAGATCATGATGTCTTATAGAAGGGAGATTCCTAATTTGAACAAATATAACTTCAAGGCATGGCAAGAACTCATGAGGTTGCACTTGGAAACCACTAGAGATACAACGCTAAAGAATCTTGATGATGAATACAAGGCTCCTACTAGAACTATGACTATTGAAGAAATTGAAAAGAAAAAGAGTCATAATATCATGATGATTGATATTGTTTCATAAAGCTGAAAGTCCTAGAGGACATTTTGATCAGATGAAAATGAGAGAGGATGAACATATTGCAAAATATGTTGATAGAATCAAAGCCAATATCAATGTCGTTAAAGCCTCTGGTGGGATAATTGATGATGTAATAGTGGTAAGCAAGGTACTCTAAACCCTTATTCCTATATATCCAATCAAAATATCTACCATTCAAGAGATGAGATGGAATCCAAATCATACTATAAGTTTAGATGTTCTAGTTGGAAGATTGGCAACATTAGAACTAGACAACTATGATAATTATACTCCTAGTTCTAGCAATCTTGAGTCTACATTTGAAGCTAAGGTATCACTCAAGAAGAAATATAAATGGCCTAAAAGGAAATAGCCTAGAAGTGAAGAGGAAGATAAGTTTGACATTGATCTTGAAGCCATTGAAGCATTTCTTGCAAGAAGGTATCCCAAAGGCAAAGGAAAGTATAAAGGTAAGATTCCTTTAATTGGTTTCTCTTATGAAGAAGTTGGACACATTTCTACAAGGTGCCCAAATAGAGAAGACAAAGATGAAAAGAAGTTTAACAAGTTCAAAGGCAAGAAGGATTTTAAGAAATTCAAGGACTACAAGAAAAAAGGTAAGAAATATTTTTTTATTGCTAAAGATTCAGATAGTAGTGAGGATGATGAAATGTTTTACATTGTTGTAAAAGATGAATCTAATGATGGAGATAAAATGGCACTTATCTCTCATGTTAGAAAAAAGTATACGTGGATTATTGATAGTTGCTGCTCACATCATATGACTGGTGATAAAACTAAATTTGAACATGTGGAACATTATGATGGAGATAGTGTGAGGTTTGGAAACAATGAAGCTTGTTGCATAAAGGGAAAAGGTTTTATTTCACTAACCAATGAAATTAGATGTGATAATGGTTAATGGGTTCAAGGACTTGAGCATAATCTATTTAGTGTAGCATAGTTGAATAACATTGGATTCAAGGTAGAATTTATGAATGGGAAGGCCAAACTACTAGATGGAAAAAGAAATTTGGCTGGGTCTGGAAGACAAACAAAAGGCAATCTATTCTACCTAGATCTCAATGAAAGTTCATATTTATTGCTCAAGTAGAAGAAAGCTGGTTATGGCATAAAAGTTTTTGTCATGTGAACTTTGATAATCTTGTTAGGATAAGAAAAATTAGAGGGGTAAGAGTTATTCCTAGTTTGAGGAAACCAGATATGGGTCTATGAAAAAATTGTCAAATTGGTAAAATGGGCAAGACAAGTTTTAGAAGAAAAGACTACCATTTAGAAGAAGTCTTTGAGCTAGTACATATAGACTTATGTGGAACTATTGGAATAGAGAGCTACAGTGGAGATAGCTATTTTATTTTGTTTGTTGATGACTGTATTATATCTAAAAGAAAAATTTAAAGATTTTCAAAAGGTTAAATGGTATCTGGAAAGAGTAGAAAAATAAACTGGAAAGAAGCTGAAATGTTTAAGATCAGAAAAAGGTGGTGAATTCATTTCCAATGAGTTAAATGAATTCTACATTGAAAAAGGAATTAAGAGACAAGTATCAGCCCCTAGTACACCTTAGCAGAATGGTATAGCTAAAAGAAGGAACATATCCATCATGGATTGTGCAAGAACCTTATTGATAGAAAATAGTGTTGCAACCAAATACTAGAAGAAAGAAATTAGTACTACAATGCATACCTTGAGTAGAGTATAATCAAAGAAAGAATCAAATCAAACTCCTTATGAAATATGGTATGACTACAAACCCAATGTAAGTTACTTGAAAGTATTTGATAGCAAATGTTATATCTTGAAGGAATCTAGAAAAGGTAGATTTGATGTCAAAGGTGATGAAGGCATATTCCTAGGATACCCCTATAGAAGTAAAACATACAAGTATTTGAACTAACTACTCATAAGATCATAGAAAGTGTACATGTGAGAATTGATGAATATATAGAAAAGAGTGAAGAGGAAAGAAACAAAGAACCTGATGATTATAGAAAGTTTATTTATTATGAACTTGATATAGTGCAAAATCTATTTGAAAGTTAGGAGGTCCTACCTACTGAGTCCCCAAAATATCCAAAAGCTACCAAGTTGCATCGAGTGCAACTTGAGTCATAGCCTAAAGGACCCAAGTTGCAGTTAGATGCTACTGAACTAGTGCTTAAGCAAACTAAGTTAGAAGGACATGAGTTATAGACTGTGGGACTTGAGATTAACATAGAAGATCATGAAGAGGTTAATGGAACATGTTCAAAATCCAAATTACTTGTGTTAGAAAGATATGTCAGAATGCATCATGCACCTGATCAGATCATTAGAGACAAGTCTAATGGAACAAGAACAAGAAAAAAATTGAAAGATACATATTTTCTTGCTAAATATGAACCTAGAAATATTAAAGATGCTTTAGATAATGAAAGTTGGATTGAAACTATGAATGAAGAAATAGAATAGATTGAGAAGAATAAGACTTGGACTCTTGTTCCTAGACCCAAGGATAAAAATGTAATTGGTACAAAGTGGGTATTCAAAAATAAGCTAAATGAAGATGGAGAAGTTTCAAGAAACAAAGCAAAGTTAGTTTGTAAAGATTTTTCTCAAGAAGAAGGTATTGATTATGGTGAAAATTTTGCTCCTATTGCAAGATTAGAAGGCGTTAGAACTTTTTTAGCATATGCAACATACAAAGGATTTAAAGTGTGTAAAATGGATGTAAAATTTGCATTCTTGAATGGAATTCTTAATGACAAAGTCTACATTGAACAACCTAAAGGTTTTGTAGATCATAGCAAAAGAGATATGGTCTACAAATTTCACAAAGCTTTGTATAGTCTGAAGAAAGCTCCTAGAGCTTGGTATGAAAGAATTCATAACTACTTAATAAATATTAATATTCAAATAAAAAATGATAACAATAGTCTGTATATCAAAGAAGGACTAGACAAGAATATTATGTTGGTAGAAATATTTTTGGATGACACTTTATTTAAAGGAAATGATGACTTGTGCAAGGCATTTTCAGTAGAGATGAATAAAGAATTTGATATGTCCATGTTTGGAGAGATAAAACTTTGTTAGATTGTAGATCCAACAAATGAAAGATGGTATCTATATTACTCAATTCAAATAGATCAAGGAGATACTAAAGAAGTTTGGAATGGAAGACTCAAAACTTTTTGGAAAACCTATGTCTACTAGACATAAGATTTTCAAAAATGATGATTAAAAAGAGGCAGATCAAACCACATACAGAGCAATGATTGGAAAATTGTAGTATGCACTGCATACAAGGCCTGCTATTGCATTAGCAATTGGTATGGTGGCAATATTCTTAGCAAATTCCAAAGAAAATTACATGATCGAAATCAAAAGAATCATGAGATATCTAAAAGGTACTAAAGAATGTGGGCTATGGTACAAAAAGGCTAGTAACTTGGATTTGAAGGAATTCACAGATATTGATTAGGTAGGAATTGTTGATGACAGAAAGAGCACGAGTGGTGGATAATTCTTTCTTGGTAAAAGGCTAGTATCTTGGACAAGCAAGAAGAAAAATTGTATTTCACAATCCACAATAGAGGCATAATATGTGGTAGTAGTAGTTAATTGTTCTAATAAAGTTTGGTTCAAGCAATTGTTGGTAGGAATGAAGATATAGATCAAGGATCTAGTGGTTATCTTTTGTGCTAACACTAGTACAATCAATATATCAAAGAATCCTATGATATATACCAAAACCAAGCACATTGCTAGAAAATATTATTTTTTGAGAGAATTGGTACAAGATAAAGAGGTAAGATTGGAATATGTGAATACAAAAGAGAAAATTGTAAATATATTCACTAAGACATTACCTAAGGATGTATTTTTGTATCTAAGAGGTGAGCTAGGGTTCATTCCCCTATCTGAAGCTCATTAAATGTAGTTTAGTGATGCATCAACCAAAGCATGTTGAAGATCAAGTAGTTGATGTAGTATTAACAAAAGCACATTAAAAATGAATTATTACATAAGGTATATTGATATTCACTAAATATTTTCTTTGGCATGAGATGGTAAAGAGGGAGAGTTTATCTATCATATAAAAATAAATTTTGTTTGGCAATGTCAAAGAGGATGAGCTTGGTCTAATATCAAAGAGGGATATTTTACTATCCGAAGAAGATGTTGAAGGAATATTTTTGCTAATAGAGGGAGAAACAGAAGGTAGAGAGAGTTCACACTTATAAAGGGATTTGATTTCTCATGGATAAGAATCAGAATGAAACTAAGGATATGTTCCTTACTTTATTCTTGCTCTGAAAATTTCATTGTATAATGACATGTTGTGTTGCCATCAATGCCAAAGAGGGAGATTGTTGGAAACAATTGGTTAATTGTGTATTATCTTTTATGTTACACAAAATTTCATATCATTACCAATCAGTGTATGCCAAGCTCACTCAGGTGATGAAAATAATTTCCAATGCCTGTTGAGCATTCCAGAGTTTGCCTAGTTTAGAAGAAAATGTCTATCGAGTTCACTCGGTCATCAAAGGAAAGTTTGCAAAAGTTGAGTGTTAACTAAGTTTACTTGGTTAACATAGGAAAATCATTTTTTTGTTAATGTCTGTCGAGCATGGTCGGTTAACAAAGGATTTTCTTGTTTTGGTATATTAAGTTCAATTGATTTAATGGTTGGTTCTAGTTGATTGAGAAGTTGAATATTAAGTATTCTAAGCTGTATTTAAGCCAAATTGACAATGTGTAAGATATAAACATAAAGCCAAGTTGAGGAATTGAATAAGAAGCATAAGAAAAAATGATTAGAATATTTGATGATGTTTAGAGCAAGTGAATTAGAAGGATAAGTAGAATATTCATGTTGAGCTACAAAGATACATTTGATTAGGAAGGATCAATTAATTCAATTGCATTAGAAATCATCTCATCTCATTGTTACTCTCTGACCATTGTAGTAGTGATCTAAATTTCTTAACTGATTTGGCTTAATAGTTATTTGCAAATCCTCTGACAAGGTGACATTTCTAATTGAATTGTTTAAAGATCTCTAACAAGGCCACTCCTAATAGGATGATTAAATCCTCTAACAGGGTTACACCTAATAGTGTGTTTAGTAAGCTTTAACAGGGTTGGCTCCTAATAGGGCTCACTTCAAGAGAGTGAGAATCACTAACTAGTTGTAATTGGTGGTTTTTCGCAAACTGGGTTTCCATGTTAAATCTTGTTGTAAATTGTGTTCATGGTATTTTACTTTATATGTATGTAACTAAGTTAAGTAAGATGAATCATAGATAATATCTTAAATATTTTCATGTTAAGTAGTTACTAATTATTTCAGTGTTTATCGAGTTACAACATTTTCTAGTGTAAATTGAGTGCATGTGTGTTTGTCGAGTTACAAAAAAATACAATTTATATAGAGTATTGATTTGTACTGACATCTAATAGATCTAGGATTATTTTTGTAGTAACTAATTCACCCCTCTCCTCTTAGTTACTGCTCTTATATTTCCAACAATCATGACAAGCTCAAAATTAGCTTTTCGATGATATCTTGTTTGTGAAAAATGGATTCCAAATAAGCAAATTACAACTAAAAGATGATAGGTAGGTCAAAAAAGTATTGAAAGGGAAAAAGAATCATTGCCTCAGGAAGCATGCCTATAGAATCAAAAATACATTAGGATTTGTGCCAAAAAATTTATTTTTTGTAGCAAAAAATCTTGATTTGTGTTCTGAAGATCTCAAGGCATGCCAAAAATATCAATTTGCACACCAAAAAATCTCGATTTGTGTGCCAAAATTTTTTATTTTCTTAAAAAACTCAATTTTCATGCCAAAAAATATCAAGATGCATGCTAAATATTTTAATTCTGAATCAAAAATCTTGATTTACGTGTGAAGAACCTTGATTTGTGTGCCAAAAATCTCAATTTTTGTGTCAAAAAATCACAGAATTGTTGCCTCGTGCAACATGCCAATTTTGGGAGCAATTGTTTTTGCCTCAAAGCTTGATCATGTCAAAATTTAACAAATTTTATATGAAAATAGGAGTTTTGAAGTGCTTTGAGCTCAATGGTGAGGTTCATTTGGGAATTTGAAAAATTAAACCCTTTGAAAGAAAAAATACATATCTAAAATCCAAGACAATCATCTCATAAATAAAATAGGGGCATGATGATCTGGAGGTCTGATGCCATGCTAAATTTGATGAAAGCTTAACCCCACAACTTCCAAGAATCTCTTGCATCCAAACATGTGTAACAAAAAGAGAGAAGCAAGAGTTATGGAAGTTGGAATTCCCAAATCCATAGATGAGAAATTCTTGATGTGCAAAAAGATAAATTAGTATTATCAAAAGTGAATGAATGAATAATTACAAAGAGAGATTGTACTTATAAGAGGAGATCAAAACCCTAACATGAATCTAACCTAGGTTGCATTATAATAATTAATAAAAGAATTAATTATTATATGCCCAAAGTTTAGCTTAAGTAAACTATAGATAATAAGTGACTTAATAATTAAATCAATATGATTTAATTAATATGAAAACACTTTATTAATCTAACAATAATCACTGTTAGAACCATCTTCTTCAGCAACGTAACAAGATTTCTTACATTTTCCCTTATAGTCTTTGTTACCTTGGTTGTCTATGTTGTCTCTCATTCTATAGTATCTATTGTCTTTCCTCTCCTTATTTTCATCTCTGTTAGGATATCTTGCAACAATATGACCAACTTTATTACATGTAAAATAGATTACAAGAAGTTTAGCTTTGTATTCTCCTTTTCCTCTTGGTATCCTTCTTGCCAATGATGCTTATAGACCATCAAGGTCATCATTTGATTCACTTTTACTATCCACATGCTTACTTTTTACTCTTTTCTTTCTTTTAAATCTATCAAGGGTTAGTTGAGACTTAAAATAAAATTCAACACTAGAAGGTTTATAATTATCAAATTTTGACAATTCAAATGCAACAAGTATACCAATTAGACTATCTAGGGTCAGATCATTACCAAGTGTACTTCTTAGCTCTTCTATTGTAGATACTCTAATGAAATAGATAGGAAGTAAATTTTTAACACCTTTATGATTATAGTCTCTTTAGTTATGTCTTCTTCAACACATCTAATTGCATTCACCAATTCTTTGATTCAGCCACAATACTGTACAACAATCTCTCCTTCTATCATTCTCATGTCATCAAAATTGCCTCTCAAACTTTTAGCTTTAGTGCTTAACAAATTTTTGTCTCCTCCATGAATTTGTGCCAAATTATCCCACAATTTCTTTGTAGTAGTGCAATTCTTCACATCATCAAATTAAACGTAACTTAGGGAAGATGTCATATCTATCATCTATTGAAATCACATTGATACAAGTATGATAAATGTGTTTCAATAATTGTTTTGTCACTGATGTTAAACTTACTATTTTTTTTGGTAAGACAACTTCTTATATGATTTAAGTACTATCACTTATTTGATTGATGGAGAGGATTTGATCAAATGATGTAACAATAACACCTAGAGGAAAGGTTGAGTTATGATATAAAAAAAAGTACAAGAATCAGCTAAGATAGTGATATCATAGTGCATTGATAGTCTACTTAAGGTTACAAAGGTTGGTTACACTAAGAAAATTTAGAAGAAAAAATTAAGTAAAGTTTGTTTGTCAAGCTTGACCGAATGGACCATAAGTGTCTAGTGTAAGGAAACTTGCAACAAATAATATAAATATTTCTACATAACTCATAATAGATCTAAAATAAACATGCAATTGAAATCCACATGCAAGAGAATAGATAACATACCCACAAAATGTGACACAAGATATACCTTGGAAAACTCTCATTGAGGAAAAAAACTCAACCTCCAAAAGAATCCATCACCATATATTATTTAGCAAAAATATCATTGCAATACAACCATTGAAGCCTTCAAAGCCATAACCACAACCAAGAAATCTATGTGAACAACCATGAATCCATAGATCACATGACATGCTTCTAACCTTCAAAAATACTCCTTTGGCTAACTTGTCAAGCCTTGTCCTGCTTGACTCTCACTTGTCTCTACAACAATAAATATCCTTGTGGTTTCTTCTATAGTAGCAAGTCCACAAAACCACCAAGTAGTATTACATAAACTATGTGCTACCTAACCCATTGACCCCATATTTAATATTGGAAATTTAATTCCTTTTCCCAATATTAAATAATTACATGAAATATTTTCTCAATGTTATAATACAACTCATCAAGTATATCTTATGGGAATCTTTCCATTTTGCACGTCCATCTAGGTGCAACATAACATAATAAAATAAAATAATACAATATAATGATCTTATGCAATTTTTGAAACACCCATTATCTCAAGAATCCATCCTAGCACATCCACCATCATGGATCAAAGTATGCCAAGTGCTCCATCTTGGTACCCACAACAAAACCAAAGTATCTGGCATCTCAAACATGAATGATCTCACCTCCTATTATGCCACTACCATCAAACATACATAGAAGCCATCCAAAGAGAAAGCCACCTGACATATCACATTCAAAGTTCATAAAATCATGTACCTACTAAAATACCAAGTACAAAAATGTGATCCAAAGGTTATCACATGTATCTATAGTTTCCAAAATATCTATAGCTAAAATAGCACCCACAGCAAGTGCCAACCCATCTAACTATCCATACTTCCAAAGGTATACCAAGTGAATCTCACATCATCAACATATCCAATCTATAACCTGCAATTACAAGCCTCAAGAGAAACATCTACCACATATATACCAAGAAGCTCCCACTATAAAAGATAATGTCAAATCTTTAACCAATGTACTCACAACATCTCAAAGAAGTGAATCCATGTAGTATTAAGAACATCCATGATACATAAACTGATATCCCGCAAGAACAAATCTCATAAAAAAATCTCTAATAGTCTCCCAAGCTCTCCACAACCAATAGAGGAAAGAGATAAAGGAACAACCACGTCATATCTCACAATCTCTAACCAATTTTAGATCCAATGTAAGATAAAACTAAACATCTAGGAAGATAACCAAGATCAAAAAGAAACCATGTAAATCATAACCTGTATCATGTCCTTCTACACACACCTCTAGATGTAAACTATGCAAGCACAATCTCCTCCATAAACCCCAACAAGAAGCCTCAACAACACCCAAACCATACCATATTACTAATCATGGATGTAAGCCTCTCACAAGAAGATCAAACTCATAAACCATTCCTAACTCAAGGAATATTTCCAATATAAAACTATCTCCCAAATTCAACTAGCATAACAACATATAAAAATGGAGATAGCAAATGATAAACCATCTCTCAAATGAACACTACAAAACTAACTCATGTACCATGGCTCAAGATCCATATCCATAAAAGACAAACATAAACATAATGCACCTGAGAGAAATAATGGGTTGGACCTCTCAAGTAGCAAGCCACTGAGTAGACCAAGAGTGGGGAATGAGAATGCTCATCAAGATATCCAAGTCTCTAACCAAGACTCGTCTAAGAAAAATCTCCTCTCATCCATATTAGGTGAATGCTCCTCAGACTTCGTATGAAACCAAACAATTGTCTCAACAAATAAATCTCCAATCCAAGATTAGCATCAACACCATCTCTATGTATCCATGACCATCTATAACCAATCAATCTATGCCAACTCTAAATGCAACATAGCAATATCATGAAGTATCCAACTTATGATCAATATACTCAATACCAAGAAACTAAACTAAGATCATTGTCAAAGATCCAACCATGGTCTTGGGAACATAAACATGACAACATAATCTAAACCATCTCAATCAAAGAGATGATATGCTTCATTGAACATACTATAAAAACTCTAAATGTGTATCAAGAGTATACCATGACATAAAATGAAACCATCCACATGCCAAGGATAACATCATGAATAAAATCATCTCCACATACCATGAAGAAAGATCTCCACACATCATAAGGATAACTAAGAACCCCATGAGTCCTCAAAATCTAACCATCTTTACACACCATGAAGATAACCAAGTGCACCATGCAAATGTCAAAGATGCATTTGGAGCAATAGGATCTAAAATAAATCTCCAACATCTACAAACACTCAATAAATATATCAATGCCAAAAAACTCCCACTCAACTATGGTATTGAGTAACCCATGGCATCATAAAATAAAAATCCTACATGAAGGTCCTCTAGTCTTATAAACACAACCAAATTTTTAGGACCAAGTGAAACCAAGATCTTCAAATTTAAAAGATACAAACTGAACTAGGAACTAATCTTGTACTGTCACCTCATCACTACCACAAGCTCCCACTAAATCATGTACCCAAGCTATCCATGACATCATGATGATAAATCATCCTCTAACCTCTAACCATGAGAATTAACCATTGCATCAAAGCATCAAAGAAATAAAAGTGCACATCATGAGCTCCTCAAAATAAATCAAATAACCATGATCCTCAACCAAGAGGATATACCACCATAACCAAATCAAGAATCCAAACTAATGAACATCAAGGATGTACCTATATATCCAATCATATCGTGCCAAAATCTATGGACCAAGCATCTAACTCTCAATGTGTCCAACCTATCAACATAAAATAGTGAACCACACTCCTCCATCTCGACTATACCTGGTAACAACGTCTCATCCCTTCTACATAAAGAAAAAATCAAAAAATCATGTGACTTATGGCATAGACAACCCAAATCCATGCCACCAATATGAATATGCATCAACAATGAAAAATCAATGGCTAACCTCTAACCATGAGAATCAACCATTGCATCAAAACATCAAAGAAATCAAAGTGCACATCATGAGCTCCTCAAAATAAATAAAATAACCATGATCCTCAACCAAGAAGATATACCACCATAACCAAATTAGGAATCTAAACTAATGAACATCAAGGATGTACCTATATATCCAATCCATATCCTAGTAACCCATGGCATCATAAAATCCATATCCTACAGGAAGATCCTCTATGCCTATACACACAACCAAATTGTTAGTACCAAGTGAAACCAAGATCTCCAAACTTAAAAGATACAAACTAAACTAGGAACTGATCTTGTACTCTCACCTCATCACTACCACAAGCTCCCACTAAACCATGTACCCAAACTATCCATGACATCATGATGAAAAATCATCCTCTAACATCTAACCATGAGAATCAACCATTGCATCAAACCATCAAAGAAATCAAAGTGCACATCATGAGCTCCTCAAAATAAATCAAATAACCATGATCCTCAACCAAGAAGATATACCACCATAGCCAAATTAGGAATCCAAACTAATGAACATCAAGGATGTACCTATATATCCAATCATGTCATGCCAAAAATCTATGGCACCATGATCACATCCATGGACCAAGCATCTGACTCTCAATGTGTCCAACCTATCAACATAAAATAGTGAACCACAATCCTCCATCTTGACTATAACTGGTAACAACATCTCATCCCTTCTAGATGAAGAAAAAATAGTAAATTGTGTGACTTATGGCATAGACAACCCAAATCTATGCCACCAATATGAATATGCATCAATAATGAAAAATCAATGGGCAAAGACAACCCATAACCAAGCTATAAATGTGACATGTAAGTATAAACCTCTTACAACACTGCACAACTTTTAGACCTAGCCAGTAATCATATATATCCAAACCAAACACCAATAACCATATCATCATAAGACCAATTTGAAATATGGACTGAGCATACAATGACATTAAATCTTAAATCTCCAAATATACAATGTTGTAAACTCACAATGCTACCATAGTCAATATAAACCATAGACTATTCAGATTAATATATAAAAAATAAACCATGTCAAATCTATACCAAATCTGAACTAATGTGTAGAGCTCTATAAGAGCTTTTCAATGACTACTCAAAGTAAAAAATTCAACTCTGTATGCCCAAGCTATTCCCAATCTGTACTCACAATACACAACATATGACTTTTGGGTTTTTAAAACATGACAAAATGTCAAAATCACGTAACCAAACCTATATCAAGTTGTAGTGCTCTGAATTATCTTTCCAACTCTTGTAAGAAGTCTAAAATTTGATATCCTGAGAAAAATTTATGGTCATTTAACTAAGATAGTTTTTTTACCATTTTCACTATAAAAAAAAATTGTGATGAAGATTTCGATGGGATTAAATTTGATGGCAATCATGGGTTGAAACTAAAAAACTCTTTCATTTCCTCTGAACATGGCCAAACTAGGGCATATTATATATCAAAATTTATGGAAATGTCAACCCAGATCCAATGGTGAGGTCTATTTTTACCCAGAAGGTCATTTCTAAAAGCTTCCTCTAAAACCCTCATTTAAATGAAACATTTGAAAAATCCTTTTGTCCTACAATTTCACATGCCCAAAATCTTTCAAAATCTCATCATAAATGTTGGGTGATGCGACGCGCTCCCCTGCCCACAGGTGGTTAATTATGTGGTGTTCCATGTTCACTAATAGTCATGGCTTTTGGTGCAACGATAAATGGGCCCTACAATTGGTATCAGAGCCTGGTTTTGGCCTGGTCATGGGTTCAAATCTCCCCAGTGCCTTCCCGACCCACGTAAGCACCTAGTATGCACGTCGAGGGGGAGATTGTTGGGTGATGCGACGCGCTCCCCTGCCCACAGGTGGTTAATTATGTGGTGTTTCATGTTCACTAACAGTCATGGCTTTTGGTGCAACAATAAATGGGCCCTACAATAAAAGCATACCCAAAACCCTTAGATCTGTAATAAATAACTCAGTTATTGTGCATTTTTCTTTTATCCTCTTATGCATTCCCATAGATTCAATCTAGGGTTACAATAATAAAACTTAACTTGGATACCACTTGTAAGGAAACTTGAAACAAGAATATAACTGTTTCTACATAACACTGAGAAAAGTTAGTGCAAGCCAAGTAGAAAATCAATTGGAGCTAAGTAGAAGTCTATTTTAGTGTGTATTGAGAAAAATAGAGTATGTCGAGTAAAGTTTAGTTGATGTCGAGCACTAGTAAACTTTAGTTCATGCTGATTGATTTTTTAGAGGATGTCAAGAAACACATTTTATGTTGAGCATCAGAAGTAAGTTAATTTTGAGTGTTGGCATTATTAGAAAGATCATGAATTCAGTGGATCTAAGCTGACACGTTTGTTTTCTTAGATTGTGTGAACTAGGTGGAAGATAAGATTGATGAGCTAGTGGCATAGAATTCATGGTAAACTATTTTGAGGCAAATTTAAAGAGAATTGAAGGAGAAATTTCTAGAAATGAAATAGAATGAGGCTAGATTTATTGAATCCTACATAATCTTTCCTAATCCTAAATTAGATGATGGAGAATGAGTGACAAAATATCTTAATTCTCTATTTGTAGGGATGACTAGTCATGTGTGAGAACCTAAGGAAGACAAAGAGTCTAGAGTATTTCTTCATCAAGTGACCTAAGTGAAGAGTCTACATTGGAAAGTTAAGCAAGAAGGCTTAAGGGTATGGATGCTTGAAGGGTGAACAAGCTATTAGAGTGAAGTATGTAAAATCCAATCAGAATAGAGTGCTTAAATAGAAATCTATAATCTAAAAATGGAGTTGTTATCAGATCAAATCTTACTGTTACTCTCTAATAATTGAATCATTCTAGGGTAAATCCTTTGGATTGAGGTTGACCTTACAATTATTTGTAAATCCTTTAACTAGGTGACATTCCAAGTGAATGGTCTGAAGTCCTCTAATAAGGCTCACTCCTAACAAGGTGATTAAAATTATTTAATAAGGTTGCATTTAATAGTGTGCATTCTAACCTTTAACAAGTTTTTCCTTTCACAGGGCATCACTTTATAAGACTGAGAAAGAGTAGCATGTTACTAGTGTTTTATCCCAAAAAAAAATTCCATGTAAATCATTGTGTCAAGTGTGTTGTTGAATCTGTTATGCTTCATGTTTACATTTCTACAAATTGATTTGACAGTAACCTACAAGTTTTAAGTCATTGCATAATCTTATGGATGCATGCATAATGATAAATATTTAATGGGTTCACTAAGTTGTGAAAAGTTTTATTTATACATTAGGAACTTGGATAACTAATTCATCTCCCCTCTTGGTTATTCTAAAGAATTCCAATAATTGGTATCAGAGCCATTTTCTTAAGAGGAATAGTTTGAATGTACTAGAAGCACAAAGATCAAGATGTTAACAAGAGAAGTACCCAAGCTTAATAAAGATAACTTTCCTACGTGAAAAATTCTAATGAAGCTACACCTTGGAGGTCTTGGAGGTCATACACAATCTACCATTACTATTAAGCATGTTAATCCTACTGTTAGAAACAATAGTCCACCAAGTTAACTTGGGGGGGTAGCAGGGTGAATCAGTTATCCAATAATTAAAATATTTATCTTCCTTAAATTAACTTAACCATTCAACCAACATAAGAATCAACCATACAAAGATGCACATAGACAATTACACTAGATTTGTTAACTAGGGAAACCCTTGATCAGAGATAAAACCAGGTTGGGAATGATGCCCATAAGATGATAAACTAATATAAATATTCCTTGTTAGAGGATGGACCCTATTAGGAATATATTACAAGATTTAGTACATATGAGTCCTTGTTAGAAGATTCCAACCCTATTAGGAGATGTAGTACAATGTATGCAAGATAAGCCCACTAACCAAACATGTAATTTCAATTACAAGAAAAGCTCACTGCCCCAACAAGTAATTTAATGTTATGTTCCTCTTTTATTTGTTCTATCAATTGAAAAAATCACTATCAAACCTTGTAGACCAGGTCACAAACCTTGGATCCAAATATCAATCTCAGATCACTCAGCAAAACCACGATAATGAATTTCCCTTCACTTCTGCTTTTCTCTACTTAATTTCACATTTTTATCTCTCTTTTGCTTATAATTACTTCACATGAATACTATTCCATGCTATAGTTGATAAAGAAAAATTTCCTTCATTTATACTAAGTCCATTAAAAATTCCCTAAATTAGTTGTTAGACCTTCTTAGTTAATCATTATAGGACCACATTAAGAATGTGCTACATTTAATGATAACATTAAACTTTCACTTTGGAACTTAAATAACTTTTTTTACATGCAATATTATGATGAGAAAACTTAGCCACATCATCACCAACATGTGTTCTTCATATCCTCAACCTTAATTCTCAGAATAGTAACTTTCCTAAGAGATATAACGAGTTTACTAGAACATGCCTCTATATACTCTATCTTAGAAAAGGCATCACCAAAACTTAAATAACTTCTTCTAGACTAATCATTTCTTCATCTAACATTAATTTCATATATTAAACACTTAGATGTATCTCCCATGACCTTAGATAATGAGAATACTCAATTAGCCATCTGTACAAACTTGATCTTGCCGTTGTTCTTCTGTCAGATACCATAGAAAACTGCTATATTGACATCAATGACAAACTCATTCATGAATGTAACATATCATCATAGTAACATATCTACAATACTCCCACACAAGAATATCATCAACATTCATGCTTCCAACAATCTTCCCCTTTGGTGTTGATGGCAACATAGATGAAAAACATCCAGTTCCACGAATACCAACAAAAGATTGTTCATCTTTCTTTTCAAATCCTCTTCATCAATCATTCTCCCCCATTGATATAACTTAATGTACTTTCTATCACACTATCATTCCATGTTGTACTTTCTCATGATGTTTTTCATGCTGAACTTTTCCCCCATTGACATCAATGTTAAATCTTTCAACAAATCTTCAAAGTCTACAACAATTGATTCTTACTCGCTCAAGTGTCCAAAGGCACTATTCAAAACAATCTCTAACAAGAGTCCTAGATGACTCTATCCATCACAAGTACTCCCCCATATAGGAAGCATCAACATTTAGTCTAGAAAAACAATGGTGCTTTGTTACACTAGACTAATGCATTCTTGAATCTTCTACTCTGATGTAGGAAGGGGCATAACCCCTAGCATACCTTCCAAATACTCAAAAATCTCTTTGGGAAGAGGGTTAGTGAATATATCTACAATCTGCTCTTTAATGCTCACATACACCAATCTAATTTCCCTTTTTGTACCTTTCTCTCTTAATATGTGATACTTAATAGAAATATGCTTGGTCTTAGAATGAAAAATTGGATTCTTAGACATATTTACCATACTTGTGTTGTTACAATGTATGAAAATAGGTTCACTGATTTCTATCTTTATATCCTTCAACATCTACTTAATCCAAAAAACTTAATTGCAATTGTTTTTTGCCGAAACATATTTTGTTTCTATTGTACTTTGTGAGGTGCAATCCTACTTCTTGCTTAGCCAAGAAACCAATCTTCTTCCAAAAAGAAGGTTCCACCATTGGTGTTCTTTCTTTCATCCATACTTCCTACCCAATCAGTATTAGTATGAGCACTTAGAGTAAAATCATTAGATTTTTCATACCACTATCCGAACTTAGATTCTCTTTTCACATATCTAAATATCCTTTTGACTATTTCATAATGTGCTTCTCTAGGATCAGCTTGGCATCTTGTAATAATTCCAATTGCATTCGCTATATCTAGCCTTGTGTGTGTCACATATTATAATCCTTCGATCATAGATCTGTACTTTTTTTCTCAATAGTAGGTGTCTCATCCTTTGTAGATAACTTGTGTTCAATTACCATAGGTGTTCCAAAGGGTTTACATGTTTCCAAACCAAACCTTTTTAGTAAATCCTTCAAATACTTAGTCTCATAAATAAAGATTCCTTCTTTATTTTGCTCAATCTGTAATCCTAGAAAATATTTAATTTCTCCTATCATACTAATTTCAAATTCTTTCTTCATCTCTTTAAAAAAATTTGCACTTTCATCATCATTTCCTCCAAATATGATATTGTCAACAAATATTACCAAAATCATCAAATCATCATCAATTTCTTTCCAATAGAGATTACTATATGCCATACCTTTGCTATATCCAAGCTTTTTCAAATGCTTGTCCAACCTTTCATACTAGGTTTTGGGTGCTTGCTTCAAGCCATACAATTCTTTCTTTAGTTTGCATACTATGTCCTTATCATCTATCAAAGGAAAATCTTTAGGCTATTCTATGTACACTTCTTCAAGTTCTCCATTTAGAAATGCTGACTTGAAATCCATTTGATATACTTTGAATTTTTCTTTTGTGTTGCATAAGCTAAGAATAATTGTATAGTTTCCATTCTAGCCATAGGAGCATAGGTCTCATCATAATCTATTTCTTCTTGCTATGAGTAACCTTCACATACCAATATTTCCTTATTCCTTATGACTTTTCATTGCTCATTCATCTTGTTCTTGACTACCCATTTAGGGCCTATCAAATTCTTGTCTGCTAGTCTAGGAACCAAATCCAATGTCTCATTCTTTACTATCTGATCCAATTCCTCTTTCATGGCTTGTTTCCAATAATCACCTTTACATGCTTCATCTACATTTTTAGGTTCAACTTGAGATATCAAACATAGTTCTTCATTGACTATGCTTCTTTTCATCACACATTTATCTCTACTTGTAATGATCTGCTCAGATGGGTGATTCTTTATTATATTCTTTCTCAAAGAAGGAGGTTCTATCTCAACTCTTGGCTCTATTGAAGGTTCCAATATTTGTTCTTGCCTTATCTCTCCTTCATTCTACAAATCATTGTTATCCTCAAGAAATACTTCATCATTTATTGGCTTAGTAACAACATCATCATCTAAATTGTAATCAATTATTATTTCTTGTATCCTAAATTTCTCATCAATTCTCACATTTTCACTTTCCATTATAGTCTTACTTCTCATATTATAACATCTATAAGCCTTGGTTTTCAATGAATAACCAAGAAAAATACCTCCATCATGTATAGCATCAAACTTACCAATATAATCATGTCTTTTGATATAACATTTACTACCAAAAATTCTAAAATTTA
The DNA here is from genome assembly GCA_028749045.1 of Cupressus sempervirens. Taxonomy (NCBI): domain Eukaryota; kingdom Viridiplantae; phylum Streptophyta; class Pinopsida; order Cupressales; family Cupressaceae; genus Cupressus; species Cupressus sempervirens. Next base: position 428,730,114 of record CM053792.1, read on the forward strand.
CTTAACTACAAGTGAGTGACCAAACCATAGTTCATAAGGGATCTTGTTTGTGTCTTTCCTGAGTTGCACTCTATTCATAGTGTAGACTATTGTATTGATAGGTTCTCTCTAGAACATCTTGGATACATCATTCTATACTAATATAGCTCTTGTTTCTTTTGTTATTGTCATGTTCCTTCTCTCTATAATGTCATTGTGTTCATGGATTCTCAGAGCTGATAACTATCTTTTGATTCCATTTTCTTCATAAAACATGTTAAAATCATTTAAAGTAAATTCTCCTCCTCTATCTAATCTTAAACATTTAATCTTCATGGTAGATCCATTCTCAACTCTATTATTTAATATCTTGAACTTATCAAATGCCTCATATTTCTCTTTAATAAATGTAACCCATATCATTCTAGAAAAGTCATCAACTAGAATCATAAGATACTTTTCACCATATAATCCTTTAGTCTTCATAGAACTGCTAAGATCTGTGTGTACAATCCCCAACTTTTCTATAGTAGTAAACTTCTTACTGGGAAAACTAGTTTTGTTATGCTTTGCCAAAACACATTCCTTGCAAATTGTGTTAGTAGGCTTTAAAATCTTAGGCAAATCTCTGATTTCAAATATACTACTAGTCTTCACAATACTTTCAAATTTTATATGAAAAAATATCTTATGCCATAACCAACTTTCATCTACCTTTGCAACCGGACATGTCATTTTAGTAGGATTCAACTAAAATACATTACCTCTATATTTGGTTACTATTCCAATTACCCTTCCATATTTTTCTCTACTCATGCATGTCTTCTCTATGAACTACAACTGATAACCTTTGTCGACTAGTTTTGCAACACTAAAAATATTTTTCTTCAAACCATCTATAAAACATACATCCTCAGTGTTAGTTTTACCATCAGGAGTTATAGATCCAATACCTTTAACTTGGCATGCTACATTGTCTCCAACCCTGGCTGGACTTTCTTCTTTAATTGCCACAAATCCTATTTCATCATCATTAGCACTTACTGCTTGATCATCATAATCATTTTATTCATTTGTATACAAACACTTTCTATCTCTTCTAGGTTTTTAATTTCCTTTATACTTTTTCTCTCTTTTAGGACACTTAGATGCATAATGACCATATTAATCACAAGTCCAACATTTAAAGATTTTCTTACTACCTTTTTCTATTCTTACTAGAAGGGCTACTCCTTCAATCTTTATATCCTCATCAAATCTGTTGTTTCTAGAAAAATCTCCTCTAGCACTTGTGTTTCTTGATAAACTAGGTCAAATGTTCAAGGCATTGAAAGTTGTATTAGTTTTGATCAATTCTCTAGATTGTCTAAGCTCATTCTCAATTTCTTTGAGTCTTCCAAGAAATGTCTCCTTTATGAAATCTTTGGTACAAGATATCAAGAATTGTATCATTTGAACTATTGGCTTAAATGGTGGTGTTAAGCTCTTCAATATCTTCCATATAGCCTCTTCATCTTCTTTGGTTCCTCCTTGAGATCTAATACCTGTAGTGATTTCTGATATCCTACCTATAGATGTTCTTACAGATTCATCTTCCATCATCTTAGCATCTTGAAATGCACAAATATGGCTTTATAACTTCAATTTCTTGGAATGTTCATCACCTTCAAGACTATTTTCCAAAGCTTTCCAAATCAAATTAGAAGTAGTAAGTGACTATACTTGATTGTATTCAATTTTAGGAAGTGCAGTCAATAATGCTTGTCTATCTCTCGTGTTGCACATAAAAAGATCTCTTTTTGCCTCAGTACAAGTTTCCAAATCACTTTCAACAATGATTTTTTTTTCTATTTTTTTCAAGATCCAATATCTCAAACCCATACAAAAAATATGTGTCTTCATCTTTTCCTTCTAGTTGTCATAATTTGTTCCATTGAACTTTAGACTATCTTTTTTGAACATGCTCACTATGGATCACCCAAAGTTGTTAAACTTTATCTTCAAGAACCTGATGCTCTGATACCAATTGTTAGAAATAATAGTCCACCAAGATAACTGAGAGGTGGGAGTGGGGTGGTGAATCATTTATCCAACAATTAAAAAATTTATCTTCCTTAAATAAACTTAACCATTCAACCAAAGTAAAGAGCAACCATACAAAGATGCACATAGACAATTGTACCAAATTTGTTAACTAGGGAAACCTTTGATTAGAGGGAAAACCTTGGTGGGAATGATGCCCATGTGATGATTTACTAATATAAATATTTCTTACTAGATAATGTGCCCTATTAGGAGTCTATTACAACATTTAGTACATATGAGTCCCTATTTGGAGACTTTGAATCCCTATTAGCATATTCCAACCCTGTTACGAGTTATAGTATAATGTATGTGAGATGAGCCCACTACCCAAACATGCAATTTCAATTACAAGAAGAGCTCATTACCCAAACAAGTAATTTACTATTATGTTCCTCTTTCCTTTGTTCTATCAATTGAACCAATCACTATTAGACCTTTTAGACTAGGTCATGAACCTCAAATCTAAATATCAAACCTTGAATAACTCAGCAAAATATTGGCAATAAAGTTTCCTTCACTTTCGCTCTACTCTACTCAATTTTGCATTCCATTCTCTCTCTTTCTTACAATTACTTCGCATCAATACTATTCCATGCTATACTTGATAAAGGAAAATTTTCTTCCTTTATATCAAGTCCATAAAACAATTCCCTAAGTTGGCAATTAGACCTTCTTAATTAATCATTATAGCACCACATTAAGAACACATTACATTTAGCGATAACATTAATCTTTCACTTTGTAACTTAAATATCTTTCTATACATGCAATATTATAATGAGAAAACTTAGTCACATCATCACCTACATGTCTTCTTCATATTCCCAACCTTGATTCTCAGAATAACAACTTTTCCAAGAGATATACGAAGTTTACCTGAACATGCCTTTGTAAACTCTATCTCGAAACAAACATCACCAAAACTTACATAACTTCTTCTAGACTTATCATTTCTTCATCCGACGTTAACTGCATATACTAGATACTTAGATTTATCTCCCCCAACCTTAGATAGTGAGAACACTTAACTATCCATCCTTACAAACTTGATCTTTTTATTTTTCTTCTGTCAGATACCACAGAAAATTACTATATTGGCATCAATGCCGAACTCAGTCATGAATGTAACATATCATCATACTAACATATCTGCAATACTCCCCATAGGAATATCACCAGCATCCATCCTTCCAACACCTATTGGAGCCCTAACTTCTAAGGATCTAAGAAAGAAGAAAGAACATAATGAGGAAATATTGGAGATTATCTCTGCCCTAAGCTATGTTGAGTTTGATGATATCAAAAGTCTTGACAATTCAAAGAAAATGTGGGATGCTTTACACACCATTTATAGAGGAGAAAATAATTTCCTAAGAGCCAAATTTGAGAGTCTCAGAGGTAAGTTTGATGATATGAGAATGCAAGAAGGTGAAAATATTGCTCAATATTTTTGTACAATAAGAGGAGCTACTGGTAAAATTGATGATGTTACTGCACTAAGAAAAGTTTTAAGAACACTACTACCTATATATGCTATTAGAATCTCTACATTTCAAGAGTTGAGATGTATACTAGGGAATGATCTAACTCTTGAAGATCTAGTAGGTAAACTCACTACTTTTGAGCTATCTAACTTTGATAATTACAAATCTGAGAATATTGAATCTACCTTCAAAGCTAAGATTTCATTGAAAGAACCTAGTGTGAATAAGAAAAAGACAAAATATGTGTCCAATGATAGTGATATAGATGAGGAAGATGTATATCAACTTAAAGCACTAATGGCAAGGATATTTCACAGAGGTAAAGGCAAGTTTAAAGGTGAATACCTATCATTTGTTTCAATTGAAATGAGGTTGGTCATATTGTTGCTAGATGTCTATAAAAGAAGAACTACATGGGTGGTGATAAGTATAAAAGTAGAAGAGATGAAGATGGAAAAGATTACAAAGATAAAGGAAAGAAGTCTTACTACATTGATGAAGAGAAAACAAGAAATGAATCTGATGAACATGATGATGAAGTGGTGTATGTTGCAATGAATGATGAATCTAATGAAGATGAGAAAATACACTTGTGTCTTGTGTGAACAATAATGACAGATGGATCATTGATAGTGGATGTTCACATCACATGACTAGAGATAAAAGTAAGCTCATTACCTTAAACTGTTGTGATGGAAATAGTGTAAGATTTGGTAATGATGCACCATGTTTGATAAAAGGAAAAGGTTCTATCAAACTCATAGAAGATATTTTATGTGACAATGCTTACTATGTTGAAGGACCTAACTATAATATGTTGAATGTGTCACAACTAAACAATTCAAGATGTAAGGTTTATTTTGAAAACAAGATCGCTAAGATATATGATACTAAAGGAAAACTTATTGGAAAGGGTGACCAAACTAGGAGTAATCTATTATACCTTGATGTAGAGGATGCTACTTGTCTAGTTGTAAAATTTGATAATGTATGGCTATGGCACGAAATGTTATGTTATATTAATTTTGATAACTTGGTTAGTATGAGTAACATGAGAAAAGTTTAAGGTTTTCCTAAATGAAGAAGCCTAATAATATAATGTGCAAACAATGTCAGTTAGGAAAAATGACGAAGTCAAGTTTTAAAAGTAAAACTCATACGTCTAAAGGAATACTAGAGATTGTTTTTATTGCCTTGTGGAGACCAATTGAAGTGCAAAGCTAAAATGGAGAAAAGTACATTATGCTACTTGTTGATGATTATTCTAGAGTGATGAGAGTTATGTTTCTAAAATAGAAATATAATGCTATCCAAATATTTATGTGGTACATAGCAATAGTTGAGAAGGAAATAGGTAAAAGTCTAAAATGTTTGAGATCTAACAAAGGAGGAGAATTTACATCAAATGAGTTTGAGATGTTCTATAATGATAGAGGAATCAATTTACTAACCGATAGCAAGTTTTAGTGACTACTGAGTCACATAATATGAATGTTGAGTTGTATTCAGGAACTGAGCTACATTTAGGTGCTGAGTTATAGAAAGAAGTTGATGCATATTCTAATTCTAAAATTAGTGTACATGAGAGAGATATTGAAATACCTAATAGAGATGCACATAGTGACTCTGAAGCGGAGAGACAAAATGAAGAAACTAGAGTTGAACCAAGATTGTCCAAATATGTCAAGAGACATCATCCTATTGCACAAATCATTGGAGATAAAGATACTACACTAATGACAAGGAATAAGTTGAGAAATGACACATGTTTGCTGAGAATGAAAGAACCCAGAATAGTGAAAGATGCCTTAGAAGATGTGGACTAGAGTAAAGACATGGAAGAAGAAATTGAAAAAAATGAGAAAAACAAGACATGGACTCTAGTTCCTAGACTAGAAGACAAAAATATGATTGACACCAAGTGGGTATACAAAAACAAGCTAGATAAAAATGGTGAAGTCATAAGGAAAAAGGAAAGATTAGTCTGTGAAGGATATGCATAAGAAGAAGGAATTGACTATGGAGAAACATTTGCTCCTATTGCTAGATTAGAAGGAGAAAGAACTTTGCTTGCTTATTATGCATATAAAGGTTTCAAAATTTATCAAATGGATGTTAAATCTGCATTTCTAAATGGCATATTAGAGGAATAAGTTTATATGGAACAACTAGAAGGATTTGTTGATGTTAACAAAAACATGGTATGTAGATTACATAAAGTTTTATATGGTTTGAAGCAAGCACCAAGAGCATGATATGAGAGACTTCATATTTATCTTGTGAAGATTGGATTTGAAAGAACTGATGATAACAACAATCTATATTTGAAGACAAAGAAAAGAAAAGATATTTTGTTACTTGAAATTTTTGTTGATAATATCATATTCGAAGGTCAAGATGCTTTATGTAAGGCTTTTGCAAATGAAATGAAGCAAGAATTTGAGATGTCTATGCTTGGAGAGATCAAGTTCTTTGTGGGTTAGCAAGTATGCTAGATGAAGTCAAATTATGTCAAGGAGATACTAAAAACTTTTGGATTGGAGGATTCAAAACCAGTAAGTACACCTATGGTGACAGGACACAAATTATCAAAGAATGATGATTCAACTAAGGTGAATCAAACATTATACATGTCTATGATTGAAAAATTAAAATATGTAGTACATAGTAGACCTGATATTGCATTATCCATAGGGATAGTTGCAAGATTCTCTGCTAATCTTGGGGAAAATCATTTGATGGTTATAAAAAGAATAATGAGATATTTGAAAGGAGTAGAGGAATATGGTCTATACTACAAGAAAAATGAAAAATTTGAATTTAGAGCCTATAGTTATGTTGATTGGGCTAGAAACATTGATGATAGGAAGAGAACAAGTGGAGGATAATTTTTCTTAGGAAAGATGCTAGTCACATGGACTAGCAAGAAACAAAACTGCACTTCACAATCTACTGTTGAAGTTGAATATGTTACTGCTGCTATAAATTGTACAAACATTGCATGGATCAAATAGCTATTGAAAAGTATGAAGGAAGAGATCATTGAACTAGTGATAATACAAGTGTTATAAATATATCAAATAATCATATGATGCACACAAAGACTAAGCACATTGCAATCAAGTATCATTACTTAAGAGAATTTGTTTAAGATAAAGAGATGAAGATGGAGTATGTTAAAAAAAAAGAGAAAATTATTGATATCTTCACAAAAGAATTACCTATGGATGCTCATGATTATCTAAGAGGTAAACTACCTAGGGTGATACCCCTATCAAAGGCTATATAGGAAACAAGAGGAGTGTCCTACGTCAAACAAGTTGATTAACATATGTTACACAATGATGCAGTGGATCTTACTTTAGGATCTACCTAAAGTAATCAAAGAGCTAAAACTAAAAATAGTCACAAGCAAGGTGAAAAAGAGAGAAACTAAAGAATTTCATATCTATGTATTAAGATGACAATTGTCAAAGAGGGAGAAATACAAGAGATTGGAACTGATCATAAGAGACATATAACTAAAGGGAGAAATAGAAGAGATTGGGAGATATGAGAGAGATAGACATTGAATAAAGAGGAAGAAATCCTAACACATAGTATGAGGGAGAAATTTTGATTGTCGAGAAAGTAAGTGAAGTAAGTGTATCTACTAATTACATCTACCTAGAAAGAGGAAGATAAGATAAAGGGAGATATAAGAAGTAATTTAGAGGGAGTCAATGATGAGTTGATTGTATATTGATTAGAACATAACAAAATTTTGTAACCTATTTAGAAAATGAAAATTGCTAATAGAGGGAGAGATTTCAATACAAGGAATCATTTTCTTTTTGGTATTTTGTTGGTCTTACTATTTTAATTGAGTCAAAGTTTGGTTGATCAGTTGTGTTTTCCATCAATGCCAAAGATGGAGATTGTTAACAGGGATATTGTTGAAAATATATTGATACAAGTATGATAAATGTGTTTCAACCATTGTTTTGTCACTAATGCCAAACCTGTTATTTCTCTAGTAAAACAACTACTTATATTATTTAAGTACTATCAATTATTTGATTGATGAAGAGGATTTGATAAAATGATATAACAATAGCACCTAGAGGAAAGGCTGAGTTATGATATGAAAAGGAGTACAAGAACTAGCTAAGATAGTGATATCATAGTGTATTGGTAATCTACTTAAGCTTGCAAAGGTTGGTTACAATAAACAAGTTCAGAAGAAGTTAAACAAAGTTTGTTTTCCAAACTTGATTGAATGGACGGTAGGTGATGTGAGACCTCACCCCTACCCGCCATAACAAATATTCTTTTACTTGCATTTTTATATTTAGGAATTTGATATTTTGACATTTATTCAAGACTTAGATGGACAATGGCTTGTTTTATATATTGATTTTCACATTTCAGTAGCATTTTACATCTATGATATGTACTAAGAACTTGATATTTTGAATGGAATGATCAAACACATATGGATGCAACTATATGACAAGATAGAAATTATATTATCATGGATGCAAAATGCTAATTTGATTATGATGATTTATGAGTTGATGTGATATGCAGATAAATGTTAATCTGATTATGATGATTTATGATATGCAAATTTTGATAATTTAACATTTTGAATGACTTATTTGAAATGATTAGGAAAGGAAAATTAATTGAATTATGTTAACATGAATTATGTAACCTTTGAAATCATATGCATTTATGATATATATCTTATATGAGCTCCTTGGACTATTGATGCTTGAGTTTAATGTGTAGGAACTAGAACCATGGAAATCTTTGGAGGAAACAAGTTCTAAACCTATGTGAACACATTTTAGCAAAGGTGAATTTTTGGAAGATTCAAAAGCCTCGTTGTGATGTATTTTGTTTCATAAATGTAAGCTTGCTTGTCTATGAAATTTTTAACATCAAAGATGCATTAGGGACATGTCATGGTGATTTGGAATGTGTTTTTATGTGTCACTTGACACTTGTGGATTTTGTGTGTAATGACATGTCATCTAGGGTTTTGGTCAAGGTGGCATTCTACCTTAAAACTAATTACCTTGTTAATAATTAAGTAAACCCACTTTACAAGGGATAGGATGGGTCACAATCAAAGGAAATTCGAATTTAGACTTGATTAGGGTTTTGAGGGGTCATTAGGTGGTCCCAAAGTGTATTTTATGTAAAAATGAGCTACCCATATGATAGTATAACATGTTAGGAACCTAATTTTCACCATGATAGTGCCTAGACAGCCTATGGGGGCCTTTACCAATTCCTTCTTCCACCAATTTGAAAATGGAATTGTCACATGTATTCTCTCCCATGTTTCCACTAAGTCAAATATAGAAAACTTAGAGGGATAAAAGTTAGTAAGGTGAAGTGGCTTGGTTTTTCTGCTAAAATAGTTAGTGGGAAAGCCTTTTTAGAGAGTCTTGGACAAACTAGTCAGTTGTTCACCCATTCTCTACATTTAGAGATAGTTAGGGTTTTGGAGGAAGACTAAAGGAGCTCTACAACAACTATCATTACTTTTAGCTTGGACCAAGGTTGGTGTTCAAACCATGATCATTTTATTTCTTTTTAGTATTGTAATAATTAATCTACAAGTTTTGAGTATTTGTTATGGGATCATGAATTGTATTGTGAATCTTTGTATTGTAGATTTTCTTATTGTGTTGTGATGGTGTATTGTTTTCATGTAATTTTCTTCGATTTTTTCTTTTTCTTCTTGTTTTGATTTGAATGTTGAATGTGTTCATGGTTGTGAAGGATTCACTCACCCTTAAGAGGGAAGAGAAGCCTTGGGTGAAGGGATTAGTTGGGCTCGACATTGTAGTTGAGAAAATCTACCTCATGATGAGGAGTTGTTCTTTCATTCATGGAGTAAGGGCTCCATTGAAGCCATATGCCTTTTGTTTTCTTTTGGAGGTATAAGTGTATGTGTAAGAAGGAGGAGTTTTATGATAGCCTTGAGAGGCAAGTATTCAATTGCAATTGATTTTGTGTTATGGATATGGCATTCTCCTCCTTGAAGAGCCCACCTTCACCCAATGTGTTATTGATTCCAATGGTGAATCAATGTGAAAATCTTGGAAGGCATTGTTATGTGTTGTGTTGTTTTTTTTCATGCATAATCAAATTATTGTACATGTGTTTCCCATTTGAACTTGATTTCCCTACTCATTGGGTGGCTTCATAGAAGCCTAGGATGGGAGGTGAGCTTCCATGGTTCCAAATTTGTGGTGTTTTACAGGTTTTGAAAGGATGGTTCCTATGAAGATATTAGGGTTTCACCCTTGGAAATGTTGAAAGTCAAGTGTGTGGAGAGAGAAATTTTTTCATTGTCACCTCTCAATGTGTTTTGATGTTAAGTTTTATTTATTTTTATTAAGAAAAATAGGTTTTATAGGGATCATGAAACCCAAAAAAAAAATTAAATATAACTAAAATAGAAATATTGTCACTCTATATCATGACGAGTGCAAGTGGTGGTCAGGGAGGCTCTCAAAATTTAAATTCAAAAAAGGGTGGGATTCCTCTGGCTTGTTAGGATCAAATCCCTGGACTGGAGCATGAGTCATAGAAGGAGGATGGTCAGGGTTTGTTTACAGTGGATCCATTGGTAAATGTTGATGGGGACCCAAATGCTTCCCCCAAGGAAGCAAACAAGATTCCTTTGGGTCCCAAAGGTGGTTAACCAGCTAAATGGTCTTCCCTTTTCAGTATCAATTCCTTAGGTAAGTCTTCTTTCCTGCCTATTAAGATTCTTCCAGAGTCAGAGAAAGGTTCTTGTGTCATTGTCATTTTGAACAAAATCATGGATCATAGCATTCAATCCATGGCTTCTACCTTGATCATCAAATTTTTGGGGCCTAGGCCAAACATTGATGTCGTGAGGAACTTTATTAAGAAGAAATGGGCTCTCAAAGGTTAGGTCTCAGTTATGGCCATGGCCAAAGGTTTTTTGTCTTTTGTCTTCACTTGTATTGAAGATCTTTCTTCCTTTCTCAGTAAAGGGCAGTGGGCTATTGGTCAATCCACCTTGGTCCTCCAGAAGTGGTCTTCCAAGCTAAATCTGAATGACTTTTTTTTTGTTCGATCCCCTATTTGGGTTAGATTGCATGAATTGCCTCTAGAATACTAGAGAAAAGATGTGTTTGTGGGGCTAGCCAAATCATTTGGAGAGTTACTATCCATTGATCCTATCTCTGCCTCCAAAAGATGCCTCAACTATGCATGCATTTGTATAGGGATAAGAGAAGGAATGAACATGCTAGAATCTGTGTCTTTCCACTCTAAACTTGCGGTGCATGCTCAAAAATTGATCTACGAAAATGTGTCTTTTGCCTACTTCCTTTGTTTGAAGGTAGGCCATAAAGCTAATCAGTGCCCAAAAGCTATCAAGTAGAATAGTCAGAAAAGTTAGGATTTCACTAACTCGATCAAAGCAAAGTAGAACTCCAAACCCACTGGAACCTCTATTAAGGGAAGGAAGAAACTAATCTAGAGATGAAAATCTACTAAGAAGCTTGAGATTCAGGATGGCAAGGAGACTAAGAGCATCTCTACTAGATAAGAAGGTTTCCAAGGTGATAAGAGTGGGAACTACCCTTCCCACCCTATTTTAGATTCCCAAGTTAGTCTCAATGTTAATGCTCCTAATGAGCTTTTGAAGGATGACCCAATTGTTGTGGCCATAGATATGGTAGAAGACAATGTGATATCTGAAAAGGAGCAAATTACTAGAAGGAAGGAGATCCCCCACATGGAGAATCCTAGCATTTCTGACCCAGATCCCCTGAAGGAAGTAGTTAGCAAAGAGCTTGATTAGATGGTTAGTATTGGGACTCTGACGAATAGGGTTGTATCCAAAGACCTAGGGACTAAGATCATAGAGTTTATAAACAACTCTTTCGCAAAGAAGATCTCCCAATGGGAGGAGTGGATTGACAGTTGTTCTCAAGATAGTAACAGCAACTAGAATTTGGTTAAGAGAAAGAAGAAAAATTGTGAACAACATCCAATATCATCAGCAACAACCAGAAGCAGGATTAAGGCTAATGTTGGGAGTTCAATCAAATCTCCAAGAAGGAAAAAAATGAACCAATTATTGTAGGAAGAGGCTAGAAAGAACTTGGTAGATGGGAGCTAGAGAACCATCAAGGAATACTCTGGTAAGAATTGAAGATCATCTCTTGGAATATAAGGGGCCTAAATGGGGCTCAAAAATAGGAGCTAGTTAGGAACATGATCAAAGACCAAAGACTTGACTTTTTCCTAATTCAAGAAGCTAGAATGAGAAAAGAAGTGGTAGGAAAGATTTCTTTCAATAAAAACATGAGTTGCAAGGCCACAAACATAGAGGGAGCTATAGGTGGGGTGTTGATCCTCTAAAAAAACAAGGCTTATTAGGTTTCCACTATCTATAATGGAAGTAATGCCCTCCTATGTAAGATGTCCCACATACATAGCAATGAATCTTGGTTTATTTTAAACCTGTACACTTCCAATTCTAAAAGGGAGAGAAAGGCTTTCTAGTTTAAGCTCACAGAGGTTATCAACTCAAACATCATAAATAAAGGTATTATAATGACAAATTTCAATTCCTTCCTAATTGATGATGACAAAAGCAAAGGGATTACCCCAGATCAGGAGAGTAAGCTAGACCTCTCAAACTTCATTAACAATTTGGCCTTAATGGATGTTGACCTATCGGGGGCAGATTCACTTGGTCCAACAGGAGAGTTGGGAGGGATTGCATCTAGGTCTGTCTCGATAGAGCCCTAATTTCCCTTGTTTGGTTGCAAACTCACTCTTGTAGGATTTCTCTTCTCCCTAGATTGGGATTGGACCACTCCCCCATATCTCTCTCAGTTTGTCCCCTTTCTTTCAAATAGTCCTTCCCTTTTTGTTTTGAGAAAATGATTAAGCAGACTGAAATGATGCATTCCGATCCTATCAAATCTAGGATCTAGAGAAATATGTTCAATGATAATGCTTAGGACATACCTCTAGAGCTTTTTAATTGACTCCATATCATAATATGTCTCCACCTTGATGAGTTTGTTCCTCTCATCTTTATCCTTCACAAAAGCTTTGACAACATTGGTTGACATTTTCTTATCTCTGAAGAAGTTAATCCCTTCCAGAGGGATCTTTGTAACTTGGGCTATCAATTCTGCATTGACTCAATGGGTGACCCCATTGATTTTGACTCTCCCATTTTTCTAGGAATCCACCATAATCTTGGCGATCGCCACATCAAATCCATGGAGCTTCTCCAAGAATCTTGTGATATCGCCCTTTTCCAACTTATGCCAAACCTTCAGTTTCTTCTTCTAATTCTCCGCCTCCCCCGATGGCTCCCTCCTACTTCTCTCCCCTACCATGGTTTCCTTAGGTTCAATAAGCCCCCACCTACTCACAGTTCTCTTATAGAATTTGGCCTCCTGTAAAATGTGAAACTTGAGAACATTTTTGCATTTATCAATTTGAATGGTTGTATAAAAGATAACCCATAAAGCATGCCATATGTACACACTATTATGGTTTGAAAAGAGCTTCACATGATTTTTATTAACTCCCAGTCCAACATGCAATCTTGTAAATCTTCCCATTATTAATTTTGGATTATTTTAGTACTTCCCTAGATGTTCTCTAGCAGAATTAAATCATTCACTGCCGTCAAAAAGTTGTCACCGACATGCCTCATCATCACCAAATTTTTGGCACCCACTTCATTTGTGAACCAGTCGGCAGCTGAATTGGCCTCCTTGTACATGTGACTGATGTAGGTCTTGTTGAAATTTACCCAAGTCATAATTTAACTCCTCGATCACATTTTCTATGGTCCAAGAAGGTACAGAGTGACCATTTAGACAATTTATGATATTTAAAGATTCCCCCTCCAGCTAGAGGTTTTCAATCCCAAAAGCTAGGACTAGTTTAACAATGTAACTAGCTGCACTCACTTCTACAAAATGACCTGTCTGATGTTTGAGGGGGTAGAAAAAAATTGCAACACCTCCTCCAAAGCTATTTCTGATGATGCCTCCACTGCCAATAGGGCTAGGGTTCCCTTTGGCAACTCCATCAAAATTGGCTTTGTACCAATTTTTAGCGGGGAAAAACCACTTGGCCCTCCTATCTTTTCCTATCCCTGTCCTTTTTCCATTCTCTATTGTTCCTGCCTTATTCAATGTTTCCTTCTTTTGTGATGGTGAAGTTCTCCTTCATTAACCCTTCAATTTTCTCAGCAATAACAAACTTAGAGGATTCTTTGTCTCTAAAATTTTGGTTATTCTATTCTTTCCACATTCCCCAACAAAAGTGTGGAAGGGACTAGGAGAAAATTAACTGGGTTATCATACCAAAGTGTGAGCTCTTCCAATGGTTCAAGAATTCTTGGATGTTAGCCAGGGGACACCAACTGACCCCAAAGTCCTTGGTCAAAAGGTGCAAACCTTGGAGGAATAGGGGCAATGAATAAATAAGTGATTGATCATCTCCAAGTCATGCTTACATAAACAAAAGTTGTTGGGGATAATCTGACCTCTCTTAGCTAAATTATCCAAAGTAAGGATTTTTTCTTGAAGTAGAAGCCAAAAGAAGGTGTTAATTTTTGGCGTAAGGCTAGGAGTCTAGGCCTTAACCCAGATGGGTTTCTCCATTCTATCCCACAATGAAAAATACCTAGAGGTGATGGAGAATTTCCCATTCAAGTTATCTCCTCAAATGACTTCATCCCTCTTGTTATTAATGATTATAGCATTCAGGCTAATCATCAAAGAATTAAGGTCTGGGGATATCAAAGATAGGTCTTGCCATCCATGAACAGTTCTGTAATCACTAACTTTCAGACCATATCTTCTTATGCATGGCTTAGCCCATCTTCCATAATTAGGGTGATCAATAAGAGGACCTTGGCTCATCCAATTATCCTACTAAAATAGGATATTTAAACCTTTGCTGACTTTCCATTTAGCCTTGGACTTAGCCATGAATTTTTCTTTTAGGATCTCATTCCATATGTAAGATCCTTGAGGAATCTCAGTCTTGTGAAGACAAAAGCTGAGAGACTACCTTCACAGGTATTTCTCAATCACGATTTCCCTCCATTGTCTAGTGCTTTGAAAAATGCACCATGTCTGTTAAGTTTTCTTTTTTTTTTTCATTGTAATGCAAAGAAAAAAAAAGATTTACTTCTTATTGTATGTTTTTGTAATTGTATAAAGTAGAGTTTTGAGAAACAATGTATATAGTTGTCCTTGCACAGAAATGTTCATTGTGTGAAAAGGCATGTTAAAAGTAGATTATCAATCTTTTGCAAATAATAAGATCTATGCATTTATTTTATAGTTAAATCTTATGGGCTCTTCATGTAGGATAATCATTGTAAAAATCATATAGTATAGATTGAGTAAATCATTGTAAGTTTCATAATTATGTGATTGAATGTAATATGGAGAAGTCATGTGAATGAGACACTCCTCCTTATGTTTTTCTATAAATCCTTTGGTATAAATATTTCATAGTTGTTGTATGGAAGATTCTTATTGGTATAGTTGGTTCAATTTGAAAACATAGGTGATTGAATTGTACAATCATATATCATGCATTAGATACAATGGAAGAAAGTTATTATATTTTTTTGATGGTTCATTGTATATGCATGGAAATGGGTTCATTGGGTTTTCAAGTTTTAATAGAACCTATAAATTGGAGTGATAAACCTTGAGTTACCTTACATCATCAAACCTCTAAGGTTATATAGATTTGGGGATAACATCAATTTCATGATCAACCAATCACCTTAGATTCATAGTTAAAGTGAAAGAAAATAACACCTTGCATGACTTGGCTTAAAAATATATAAGAAAAGTTATCTATAGGTGCACTTCACTTCTCTGGAATTTGTATGAAGATAAATAAAATGTGTTGATGCCTATTATAGACCAATATTTTATTCATGAAGCATATATCCTGAATCTTTTCTATAAGATACAATTAAAGATACACACTTTAGAGAAAAAGAAAACATAATAATAATAAACTAACCTAATGACCTACCTAAGTACCTAAACTATGTCTACTCACCTTGGGATGTTATAAAACACTTTGCCTCCAAGTGTAGTCACATGAGTAGAGGTGTGTTTCACATTTAAATTTGAACCAAATAAAAGAAAATATAAATTCAAAACACTTGAACCAAAGAAAAATAAAGAATAGTATATATATACCAAAATTAAATATTTATCAATCTACATTACCTAGGCATCACCTTTAAGATTCAAAGATACCATGTTCAAAAAAAAGGGGGGCAGTGGTCCCCACTAGGCGGTCTTATTTTTGCTACCCCTTGAGCTCATGTGAAGGGTAATGATGGTGAACCTTTTGTTTTGTTCTAATGTAAGTTATACCCCTTCTTATAGGCACCTATCATTCGAATATGTAAAAAGATTTTGTGTTTTGAAATCCACCCAACCATCTCACATGTAGGGAGGAGTAGTTAGGTGCTTGGGAAGTGGGAGGAGCAGTTATGTCAGATTTTTAGTTTTAATGTCACCTCCACCTTGGGATTAATGTTGCCACCATGTTATGTTGTCTCCTAGGAATTTAAGGGAAGATGGGACTCTTGACCACCTCACCTTGCAAAGAGTTAAAAGGGTGCATGTGATCCTATGTCTTAGGAAATTCACATGGGAGGATGTGGAGTTTAGTTAGGGTTATGATATGTTAGGAATTATGTTTAGGATTATATTATGGTATAGAGTAATGATATGATAATGTTGTTTTGGGGTAAGTATTAATTTTTTTTTTGGAATTATATTATTGTATAGGGTAGTGAATTAGTAGTTAGTAGGATTATGTAATTTTTTTTATGGAATTGTTAGAAATGTTTTTTTTGGAATTAATTTAGTGGGTAAAGATATGTGTTAGTAGATAAATATAGGATTAGTATTAGTGGTGGTAGATTTAGGAATATATGATAGTTTTTATCTAATAATTTATTATACATAATTAGTAAATAAAATAAATTAAAATAATAATAATAATAAATAATAAAATAAAATGAAGAGTAGTATGTATAACAATTAGGTTTGGAATAAATATTCTTATAATTCATCTATATAATGCCAACGTTACGTACATGTATATGAAAGGACGTAAATTAAAAATGACACAATAAATGGTATTCATAAATTGACACCATTAATATTGTAATGATGTGTTTCCTATATTAATAATGTGGGGCACCATAACTATTTATTAATTTTATGAGGAATAGTAGTTAGGGTACATGATAATATATTGTAGTAGTTTTTACAAGGGAAAAAAAAATCTAGTTAGTAGCACTTGGTTGTAAGACATCAAAATTCAAAGTTAAAATAGGATAAAATTTAAGAAATTCATTAGTATAGTTATACCCTTATAATAATAAATGAGAATGGAATTGGACATAGAATATAACAGGTTAAGGTGATGGGTGTACATGGTAAGATGACCTGAAATTGGAACATTTAGGACAATTATAAAACATCTTCACATTCATACATGAAATATCTTAATTTTAAGGATAGGATGTGAAACTCGAAATGATACTTCAACTACCTCTTGCGTTTTCAACAATTTTTAGAAACTAATTGGTCTCCCTTGAAAACTTGAAATATAATAATTGGACTCAACAAAATTCTTTTGCATCATCTAAAATTAATCGCCTATTACAATAACATTTTGATTTCTCAAGAAATATGAGATGATATACTCAAAGCACCCCATAGTTTGATAGAATGTTAGTAACAGAATATATGTTATGAACAATCCTTTAGTTCACCTTTCAAAAAGAATTGTTGGTTTTTTTTTGCCTTGTTAAATTTGAGGCATGAAATTCTGGTATCAGAGTGATTAGTTACAACACTAGAGCCTAACCCATTATGCATGACTCACTAAAATTTCAACTTGTGTGTAGGATGCCTATTGTTACTCATAATGGTCATCAGAGGGCTAGGGCCCCTAAAGGTGTGTGAGTGGCATCTAGAGAGGCAAGATGTAGAATTGGTGGGCCTCCACCTAAGCAACCCCAAAATCTTAATCAACTCTTTACGGCCATTCTCATCTAAGTAGTGTAGGAAAGGATGCCATCTATAATCCCATAGCCCAAATAGTAAGGAATTGGGGAGCATAGAGCTGTTAACAAGAAAAGAAGCAAGAGTCCCCCACCTAGAGATGCAGAGGGACAACATGACTAGGAAGAGGCACAAGGTGACCAAGGAGAGGCCTCGGTGCATCAGATTGAACCACCAATAGGGAATGAGATTATGCAATTGATCCAAATCAAACCACCTCTTTTCATCAAAACTATAGATGGTACATAGGCAGAGGCATGGTTATAGAGCTTAGAGAGGTTCTCTGGTTTGTGGCCCTATGGGATAAATCTAAAGGCATGACTTGATATCCACTTATTATGAGATAATGCTTCTAATTGGTGGAAATAGGAGGAGACCATAGGTGGAGTGAGAGTAGACACTCTTACTTGGGAGGCATTTGTGTCAAAACTTAGAGATAGGTATCTTTCAGAGCATTTTAGACAGAGTCAGATCAAGGAGTTCCATGACCTCCAGTAGAGGGGCCTTACTGTAGCATAGTACGAGAGTAGATTTCTAGAGCTCCTTCCTTATGTCAAGTACATGAAGGATGAGAAGCTCTAGATCTATCAATTTACTAAGGGTCTTAACTTGTCTCTAGAGAATTTAGCATGCCTAGTTTTTTCAAGCACTTTTAGGGAGGCAGTTGAGACAACATTGGTTGCAAAAGATCTCCATAACAAACAAGAATCTTGAGATTGGTCTCACAACCAAAATTTCTCTCAGCATTTAGGACAACGAAAACCTTCATGGAAGGGTAATTAGGGTCATTCAACATGGTCCTCCAAGGCCCCAAAGGTATAAGAAAAGTCTCAATAGGATAATAGGTAGAAGTTGGCACAGGGGTATCATGGCTCTAAGCCCAAGCAATGGCAATCATAGGGTTCCTGAAAAGATCAGAGGCCACAAGCTCCATATGCACAACCACCGAGGACTTAGGAGTCCTCCTACGGTGGTTATAGTGGATCCAATAGGATAGGTAGTTAGCAGTAGTCTAGGCCACAGGGAGCTTAGATTTAGACTCATGTACCATGTTATGCTTGTAGTGGTATAGTTCATATAGCTAGAGAGTGCCTACAAGGACTGATAGCTAGTAATTAGTGGGGGGTCACTTTAGACCCTATAGTATGAGACATGGGTAGATCCCATAGGATATTTGTAATAGTCTATAACTATCGAGCCAAGCATCCGGCTATAGTTATTGAGGCTATATGTATAATTAGAGGTATTAAGGTTTCTATATTGTTTCATTTTGGAGCTACTAATTCCTTTATATCTCCTTTTTTAGTGGAGCATTGTGGGCTAGTGGCAGCTAGGCAGAATGATAATTGGAAGTGGAATTGGCTTCAAGGGCTAAGGTGATAGTTAATTCCTATATACATGATTGTTAGATTCAAATTGGAGACGTAAGCAGAACCTCAAATCTATAGGTTACCCCCCTAGGATCGTATAATTTAGTCATTGGTATGGATTGGCTATGTGTACATAACACTAATATGGACTACAAATAGAAGAAGGTTGAGTGTTTTGATGATTGTGGTACTCCTATGGTAATTTTAGGGATGCAAAGGCTAGTGTCTCTTCGTATGATCTTTGTCATGCAACTTTAGTGGTGTCTATGAAAGGGTTGTCAGTTGGTTTTAGTATCTATTAGTAATAGGGAGGAAGAAGATGAGAGGGAACCTTCTCTAGATGAATACCCAATACTACAAGAATTCAAGGATGTGTTTCCCTTAGAGCTTCCAGGTATGCCACTGCCTAGGGCAGTTGATTTCCATATATATCTAGTGCCAAGAGCTGAGCCCATTTCTAGATCTCCATATAGGATGGCTACACATGAAATCAATGAACTCAAGATTTAGTTGGAGGAACTCTTGGAGAAGGAACATATCTACCCTAGTGTATTACCTTGGGGTGCATTGGTGATCTTTGTAAAGAAGAAGGATGGATTACTCAGATTGTGTATTGATTATCGACAATTGAATAAGGTAATGATCAAGAATCGATACTTGCTCCCTAGAATCGAAGACCTATTTGATCAGCTACAAGGTTCTAGAGTATTCTCCAAGATAGATTTGAAATTTGGGTATCATTAGTTGTAGATTCTGGAAAGTGACATTCATAAGACTACATTTCATATGAGGTATGGTCATTACGAGTTCATAGTGGTACCATTTGGTCTTACAAATGCCCTAGTGGTATTCATGAGCCTTATGAATCAAGTTTTTTGTACATTTCTAGATAACTTCATAACTTAGTGTTCCTTGATGATATATTGATATATTCACATGATGAGAAGGAACAAGAAGAGCACTTTAGATAGGTACTACAATGTTTAAGGTAAAATCAATTATATGGTAGTTTGTCCAAGTGTGCCTTCTTCAAAAAGGAAGTGCATTATTTATGTCATGTGATATTAGGAGATGGAATCACAGTGGACCCATCCAAGATCTAGGCCATGAGGGATTGGCTAGCACAAACTAATGTTTCAAAAGTTAGAAGCTTCATGTGATTAGTCAGGTATTACAGGCAGTTTGTGGCAGGATTTTCTAAAGTAGATCATCCCATCACATCCCTTCAAAAGAAAGGGAAGAAGTTTGAATGGATAGAAAAGTGTGAAAGGGCCTTCCAAGAACTTAAGAGGGTGCTCACTAGTACACCAATCCTAGTAGTACTTGATCCTTCATCAAATTGTGTAGTATGCACAGATGCTTTGTTGGATGGTATTGGAGTCATTCTCATCCAGAATGGTCATGCAATAGCATATGTGTCTAGGAAACTTAAGACTCATGAGCTCAACTATCCCACTCATGATTTGGAGCTTGTATTAGTAGTTCATGCCTTGGCAAGATGGTGCCACTTCCTTCTAGGACATCACTTTGAGCTTCATTCAGATCACCAAAGTTTTTAGTATATTTTCACATAGCCAAACTCAGATTCCTAACAAAGGAGATTGATGGAGTTCTTATGTGAATATGATTTTGATGTACATTATATTAAGGTGAAGGAGAATGTAGTTGTAGATTCCTTGAGTAGGAGACATCATGGGATATCTTTTATGATTACTAAGACATTTTTGAGAGAGTGCATACTACGTCACCTTCCTGAAGATGTATATTATGTAGAAGTTTGTTAATTTATCCACTCTTAGAGACCCTTAGAGGGAATATTTTCTAATTTTTCGTTGGTTTTGAATGGTTTACTATGCCATAAGGGGCACATTTATGTACCTTCCTTGGGTGACTTACATGAGTTCATCATTTTGGAGGCTCATAGAGCACCCTATGCAGCACATCCAGGTGTCAAGAAGATTCATACATATTTAAGGTAGCTATATCATTGGTTAGGAATGAGAATTCATATTGCCAACATCATAACCAAATGCCTAGAGTGTCAAAAAGTTAAGGCAGAACATGAACATCCAAGTGAGCTCTTACAACCACATAAGATACCTGAGTGGAAGTGGGACACTATCTCCATGGATTTCATTATTGGTATTATGATGTCCTCTTGTCATCATGATGCCATCATGGTGGTAGTTGAAACTTTGACAAAAGTTGCCCACTTTTTACCCATTCACATTACCTTCATAGCACCCACAGTGGCATAGGTGTTCTTGCAAGACATTGTTAGACTCCATGGCATTCATTGTAAGATAATATTAGATAGAGATTCTTTATTTACATCATCCTTTTGGAGGGAATTATAGACATCACTACGTACCAAGCTCAACTTTAGTTCAACCTATCATCCTTAAACTAATGGGAGAATAGAGAGAGTTAACTAGATCCTAGAGGATATGTTATGGATGTATGTGATGGACCACCAGTCCAAGTGGGAAGAATACCTTCATCTTGTAGAATTTGCCTATAACAATGGGCATCACACTTCCATAGGCATGCCACCCTATCAAGCCTTGTATAGTAGGCCTTGTAGGATGCCCCTAAGTTTAGATAGGATTGAAGATAGGGTATCTATAGGGCCATAGATAGTCAAGGATATGGAGCAATAGGTGGTTTTGATCAAACAACGCCTAAAAGAAGACTAAGATAGATAGAAGAAATATGAAAATTTGAAGAGGGTGGATAGAGAGTATATGGTTGGTGAGAGAGTATTCTTAAGAGTGCAACCACATAAGAGCCGAATCCATTTTTGAAAAGGCTCTAAGTTAGCACCTCACTTCGTGGGTCCTTGTGAGATTTTAGAGTGGACAGGACCAATTGCTTATCATTTATCCCTGCCACCTAGCCTATTGTATACCCATGATGTATTTCATGTATTTGTATTAAGAAAGTATATTTATGACAATTCTCACATCATAGATTGGGATGCTTTGCAAGTTGATTCAGATGGACAAATAACATTGGAGCTCATTCACATTTTGGCTTAACAGACCCTCACACTTTGAAGTAGAGAGTTAGACCAAGTTAGAGTCTAATGGGATTTTGATGATGAGGTTATGGCTTCATGGGAGGATGTAGCCCAGATGAAGACTCGGTACCCATATCTTTTTTATGAACTCTAGGAGGAAGTTCATGCCTGGGGAGGAGGACGTTTTTACTTGCATTTTGATATTTGAGACTTTGATTTTTTGACATTTATTTGAGACTTATATTGATAGTGGATTTTTTTATCTATTTATTTTGACATTTTAGTAGTATTTTTCATCTATGATATGTACTAAGAACCTCATATTGTGAATGGAGTGATCAAATACATATGAATGCAACTTTATGATGGGATAGAAATTAGATTATGATGGATTTGAAATATTAATTTGATTATGATGATTTATGATTTGATGGGATGTGTAGATGAATATTAATTTGACTATGATGATTAATGATATGCAGATTTTGATATTTTAACATTTTGAATGACTTATTTGAAATGATTAAGAAAGGAAAATTAATTGAATTATGTTAATATGGATTATGTAACATTTGAAATTATATGCATTTATGATATATATCTTATATGACCTCCTTGGACTATTGATGCTCAAGTTTAATGTGAAGGAACTAGAAACATGGAAATCTTTGGGGGAAACAAGTTCTAAACCTATGTGAACACAATTTAGCCAAGGCAAATCTTTGGCAAATTCAAAAGCCTCATTGTGATGTATTTTATTTCATAAATGTAAGCTTTCTTGTGTGTGAAATTTTTAATATCAAAGATGCATTAGGGACATGTCAAGGTGATGTGGAATGTGTTTTTATCTATCACTTAATAATTGTGGATTTTGTGTGTAATGACATTTCATCTAGAGTTTTGGTAATGGTGACATTCTACCCTAAGACTAATTACCTTTTTTATGATTAATTAAACCCACTTGACAAGGGATAGGATGGGTCACAATCAAAAGAAATTCGAATTTAGACTTGACTAGGGTTTTAAGGGGTCATTAGGTGGTCCCAAAGTGTCTTTTATGTAAAATGAACTACCCATATGATAGTATAACATGTTAGGGACCTAATTTTCACCATGATAGTGCCCAAACAGCCTAGGGGGGCCTTTTACCAATGCCTTCTTCCACGAATTCGAAAATGGAGTAGTCACATGTGTTATCTCCCATGTTTCCACTAAGTCAAATATAGAAAACTTAGAGGGAGACAAGTTTGTAATGGGAAGTGGCTTGGTTTTTTTTGCTAAAATAGTTAGTGGGAAAGCCTTTTTAGAGAGTCTTGGACAAACTAGTGGGTTGTTCACCCACTCTCTAAGTTTAGAGACAGTTAGGATTTTGGAGGAAGACTAAAGGAGCTCTACAATAACTACCATTTTTTTTTTCTTAGACCAAGGTTGGTGTTCAAATCATGGTCATTTTGTTTCTTTTAGAATTGCATAATTAATCTGCAAACATGGAGTATTTTTTATGGGATCATGCATTGTACTATGAGTCTTTGTATATTGTGTTGTGATGGTGTGAATGTGTACTGTGTTCATGTAATTTTCTTGGCTTTCTTTCTTGATCTTCTTGTTTTTATTTGAATGTTGAATGTATTCAAGGGTGTGAAGGATTCACTCACCCTTGGGAGGGAAGAGAATCCTTGGGTGAAGCGGTTAGTTGGGCTCAACATTGTAGTTGAGAAAATCTACCTCATGATGAGGAGTTGTTCTTTCATTCATGGAGTATGGGCTCCATTGAATCCATATGCCTTTTTTTTTTTTTTGGAGTTATAAGTGTATGTGTAAGGAGGAGGAGTTTTCTGATAGCCTTGAGAGGAAAATATGCAATTGCAATTGATTTTGTGTTATGGATATGGCATTCTCCTCCTTGAAGAGCCCACCTTCACCCAATGTATTATTGATTCCAATGGTGAATCAATGTGCAAATCTTGGAAGAGATTTTTATGTGTTGTGTTGTTTGTTGTCATGCATAATCAAACTATTGTATGTGTGTTTCCCATTTGGACTTGTTTCCCTTGCTCATTGGGTGGCTTCATAGAAGCCTAGGATGGGAGGTGAGCCTCCATGGTTCCAAATTTGTTTTGTTTTGCAGGTTTTGAAAGGATTGTTCCTATGAAGATATTAGGGTTTCACTCTTGGAAATGTTAAAATTCAAGTGTGTGGAGAGAAATTTTTTCTCATTGTCACCTCTCAATGTGTTGTGATGCTAACTTTTCTTTGTTGTTTCATTGTAATGCAAAGAAAAAATATTTACTTCTTATTATATGTTGTTGTAATTGTATAAAGTGGAGTTTGGAAAAACAATGTATATAGTTGTCCTTGCATGGAAATGTTGTGAGGAAAGGCATGTTAAAAGTAGATGATCAAGCTTTTGCAAATATGAAGATCTATGCATTTAGTTTATAGTTAAATATTATGGGGTCTTCATGTAGGATAATCCTTGTAAAAATCATGCAGGGTAGATTGAGTAAATCATTGTAAGTTTCACAATTATGTGATTGAATGTAATATGGAGAAGTCATGTCAATCAAACACTCCTCGTTATGTAGTTCTATAAATCCTTTGGTATAAATATTTCATAGTTTTTGTGTGGAAGATTCTTATTGGTATAGTTGGTTCAATTTGAAAACATAGGTGATTGAATTGTAAAATCATATATCGTGCATTAGATACAATGGAAGAAAGTTATTATATAGTTCATTGTATATGCATGGAAATGGGTTCATTGGGTTTTCAAGTTCTAATAGAACCTAGAAATTGGAGTGATAAACCTTGAGTTACCTTACATCATCAAACCTCTAAGGTTATATAGATTTGGGGATAACATCAATTTCATCATCAATCAATCACCTTAGCTTCATAGTTAAAGTGAAAGAAAATAACACCTTGTATGACTTGGATTAAAAATCTATAAGAAAAGTTAGATATAGGCGCACTTCACTTCTCTAGAATTTATGAGGGTAAATAAAATGTGTTGATGCCTATTACAGGCCAATATTTTATTTAGGATGCATATACCCACAATTTTTTCTATAAGATGCAATTAAAAATAAACATTTTAGAGGAAAAAAAACATAATAATAAACTAAGTTAAGGACCTACCTAGGTACCTAAACTATGTCTACTCACCTCGAGATGTCATAAAATGCTCCACCTCCAAGTGTAGTCACATGAGTAGAGGTGTGTTTCACATTTAAATTTGAACTAAATAAAAGAAAATATAAATTCAAAACACTTGAACCAAAGAAAAATGAAGAGTAATATATAAACCAAACCTAAATATTGATCAATCTATATTACCTAGGCATCACTATTAAGAGTGAAAGATACCATGTTCAAACAAAAGAAATAGGGGTAGTGGTTCCCACTAGGCGGCCTTATTTTTGCTACCCCTTGAACTCATGTGAAGGGTAATGATGGTGACCCCTTTTTTTGTTCTTACATATGTCATACCCCTTCTTCTAGGCACCTAACATTTGAAGATGTAGAAACATTTTCTGTTTTGAAATCCACCCAACCATCTCACACGTAGGGAGGAGTAGTTAGGTGCTTGGGAAGTGGGAGGAGCAGCTATTTCAGATTTTTGGTGTTAATGTCACCTCCACCTTGGGATAAATGTTGCCTCCTAAGCATCTAAGGGAAGATGGGACTCTTGACCACCTCACCTTGCAAAAAGGTAAAAGGGGACATGTGACCCTAAGTCTTAGGAAATTTGCATGGGAGGATGTGGAGTTTAGTTAGGGGTATGTTATGTTAGGTATTATGTTTGGGAGTATATTATGGTGTGGAGTAATGATATGATGATGTTGTTTTGGGGTAAGTATTAATGTGTTTTTTGGAATTATATTATTGTATAAGGTAGTGAGTTAGGAGTTAATAGGATTATGTAATTATTTTTATGGAATTTTAGAGGAAAAAAATTGGAATTAATTTAGTAGATAAAGGTATGTGTTAGTAGAGAAAGTTAGGATTAGTATTAGCGCTAGTAGATTTAGGAATATATGATATTTTTTATGTAATAATTAATTATACATAATTAGTAAATAAAATAATTTAAAATAATAATAATAAATAATAATAATAAAATAAAGAGTAGTATGTATAACAATTAGGTTAAGAATAAATATTCTAATAATTCATCTATTTAATGTCAACATTACATACATGTATATGAAAGGATGTAAATTAAAAAGGATACAATAAGTGGTATTCATAAATTAAAACCATTAATATCATAATGATGTGTTTCCTATATTAATAATGTGGGGCATTGTATGTATTTATTAATTTTATGAGGAATAGTAGTTAGGGTACATGATAATAGATTGTGGTAGTTTTAACAAGAAAAAAAAATCTAGTTAGTAGCATCTAGTCATAAGACATCAAAATTAGAAGTTAATAAAGGATAAAATGTAAGAAATTCATTAGAATAGTTATACCCTTAAAATAATAAATGAGAATAGAATTGGGCATAGAACGTAATAGGTTAAGGTTATGGACATACATAGTAAGAAAACTTGAAATTGGTACATCTAGGAAAATTATAAAACATTTTCACATTCATATACAAAATATCTTAATTTTAAGGATAGGATGTGAAACTTGAAATGATACATCAACTACCTCTTGGGTTTTCAATGATTGTTAGAAACTAATTGGGCTCCCTTGAAAACATGAAATACAATAATTGGACTAAACAAAACTCTTCAACTCATCTAAAATTAACGATCTATTAAAATAACATTCTAATGTTCTCGAGAAATATGAGCTGATATACCCAAAGCACCCTATAGTTCAATAAAATGTTAATAACAGGATATAATTGTTGGAAATGATTGAAAAAGATCATGAGGGAGATTGTTGGAAATAACTGAAGAAATTATACATAAAAGGTAATGGAACTAGTAAAGAATGTTCTCAATCATTGTTTTGTCATTGATGTCAAACTTGCTACTTGCAGGAATGACAATTACTTTAGTGATCCAAATACTATCAATTGGTTGATTGACAAGGAGGAGGCAATCAATAAGATGTAACTAAAGTACCTAGAGAAAGGTTAAAGTTATGATGTTGTAATGAAATACAAGGATCAGCTAAGCCATTGATGAAAAAGTGTATTGATTACATACTTTAAGACATAGAGAATGGGCACACTGAAACATATCAAAGATGTACGGTTTTAGCTAAGTCATTTTTAAAGTCTAACTAAGTTCATTAGAGAGAGAGAGCCGAGCAAGCAAGTCAGTGCCAAATAGATTCTTAGATGAAGTTGAGAAAGTTCACTTTTAGAGTGTGCCGAGTAAATATCAAGTGTCGAATAGAAAAAAAGTGCCGAGTAAATATCAAGTGTCGAGTAAATGTCAAGTGCCAAATAGAAAACAAGTGTCGAGCATGAAATAGGTGCTGAGTAAAGATATAGATGCCGAGCAGGATACAAGTGTCGAGTAACACAGAACAAGTCAAGTATCAGTAAACCAATAATGCTGAGTTGTTGCATTATTTTGAAATCAAAGATTCGCTAGATCTGAGCTAACAAGGTTGTTACCTAGAAGTTTGTAAACCAGATAGAAGATAAGAGTGATGAGCTGGTGGCATAGGACACCATGTAAAAAGGTTTTTAGTGAATACAACGAGATACTAGACAAGGTTTCTAGATGAAGAATAAATATGGGGTAGATACATTGTATCCTACCTAATTCATTACAACCCTAAAATTGGAGAGGGGGAATTGAGCAGGAAAGATATTTCAGATTTCTATTTAAGAAGTCATAAGGTCACGAAGTAGAAGTGTGGTGGTGAGAAAGCATGAAATCATGAGCTGCTAAAGAAAAGTGCTAAGGAGTAAGAGAACAAAGAATACTCTGTTTCGCTGGATGACCACAGATATGATTGCATTGGTTTGAAGAGTAAAAAAGACTCAAGGAAACAAAGCTTGAGAGGAAGACAAGCTAACAGAACTGAAGTGATTAAAAGCCAAGCAAAGGATTGAATTGAAGTGTGATCTATAATCTGCAAGTTATGTTGTAAGTTGAATTAGATCAAATCCATTGTTGTTACTTTCTAGCAATTGTAACAGTTAAGATAAAACCTATGGACTTAGGTTGGTTTAATAGCCATGTTGTAAATCCTTTAACAGGGTGACATTCCAAGTGAATGTTCCAAAGTCCTTTAACCAAGCCCATTCCTAACAGTTTGGTGAAATCCTCTAACAAGGTCACATTTAACAATGTGTTGTAGCCTTTAACAGGGCAGGCTTTTCACAGGGTAGACCATCATAAGTGGTTAAAATCAATTGTGTAGTTATTTTGTGGGTATTATCCCCACCCCAGTTTTACCTTCTTATTCCTGGAGGGTTTTTGAGTTATCAAATTCTTAGTGTTATGGTGTGATGCATGTTTACTTTTCTTAGTTGTTTCAATATTTAAATTGCATGCATGATAAGTTTAGTTATGCACCATTAAGGATTTGTAGAGAAAACAGAAAAAGTTTTATTATGGCATTTGGACCTTGAATAACTAATTCACACCCCCCCCCCCCCCCCCCCCCCCCCCCTCTCTTAGTTATTCTAAAGAATTATAACAATTGGTATTAAAGCCTCAGATGTTGATTTAGTTTAAAAGACCAGAAGTAGAAAAGATCAAAATGCCTAAGAGAGAAGCTCCCAAGCTCAACAAAGACAACTTTATCGCTTGGCAAAGCTTGATAAAGCTACATCTAGGATCCATAGGAGATTATGCCTGAAACTCAATTGATACTGAACATGTTGATCCAACTAGTGCTCCTACTACAGAAGATTTAAAAAACAAACAGGAACACAATCAAACAATGTTGGAAATTGCTTTTGCACTCAACTATGCTAAATTTGATGATATCAAAGGATGTGACACTGCATTCAAAATGTGGAAAGCCCTATCTGACATTTATGAAGGAGATCAGAATGTCCAAAGAGAAAAAAGAGAAAGTCTCAGAGGAAAGTTTGATGATATGAAAATGGAAGAAGGTGAGAATGTTGTTCAATATACTGCTAGAATAAAGGAAGTGGTAAGTGCAATAAGATTCTTGAATGGTCAATTTGATGATGATATTGTTAATAGTAAGTTCTTAAGAACCTTGCTTCCTATCTATGCTATTAGAGTATTAGCTATACAAGAGCTAAGATGTGTGCCAGCAAACAATCTGAGTTTTGAAGGCATAGTAGGTAGACTCACTGCATTTGAGTTATCTAACTTTGATGACTACAAACCTAAGAATGTTGAATCTTCTTTCAAAGCCAAGCTATCATTAAAAGATGCTGATTAGGTGAAATCAAAGAAAGAAAGAAGAAAGATGAAATATGTATCCAGTGATAGTAGAACTAATGAGGAAGATATGGAACAATTGGAAGCACTACTAGCTAGAAGATTTCACAAAGGCAAAGGAAGATTCAAAGGTAAGATGCCTATCATTTGTTTTAATTGCAATTAAGTAGGACATATTGCTGCAAGGTGTACATAGAAAAAGGAATACAAGGAAGGCAACAAGTACAAAAATAGAAGAGAAGATGATAAGAGATATTACAAAGACAAAGGCAAGAAGTGCTATATTGCTGAAGAGGATTCTGATGATAATGATGATGATGTTGTTTATGTGGCCATGAAGGACCAATCTAATGAAGAAGAGCCAACAATACTGGTAACATGCATGAACAATAATGATAAATGGATCATAGATAGCGGATGCTCACATCACATGACAGGAGACAAAAGTAAGTTTGTTAACTTTACTCAGTATGATAGAAATTGTGTTAGATTTGGTAATGATGCTCCATGTCAAGTCAAAGGAAAAGGTACCATTAAGATTACAGAAAAAATTTCATGTGATAATGCATACTATGTTGAAGGACTAAACTAAAATTTGCTAAGTGTCTCACAGTTAGGCAATGTAGGTTACAAAGTAGAATTTGGAAATAAAATTGCAAAAATCTATGATACTGATGATAGACTGATAGGAAAAGGAGATCAAACAAGAAGTAATATGTTTTATCTTGATCTAGAAAATACCTCTTGTCTCATTGCAAAATTTGATGATGTGTGGTTATGGCATAGAAGGCTATGTCATGTCAACTTTGATAGTCTAGTCAATATTAGTAAAATGAAGAAAGTCAGAGGTTTACCTAAACTAAAGAAACCTAACAATATCATGTGCAAACAATGTCAGCTAGGAAAGATGACCAAGTCAAGTTTTAAAAGTAAAAACTATACATCTAAAGAAGTACTTGAGTTAGTCCATACTAACTTATGTGGTCCAATGGAAGTACAAAGCTACAAAGGAGACAAATATATCATGTTGTTTGTTGATGATTATTCCAAGATGATGATTGTTATGTTTTTAAAAAAAAAATTTGATGCTTTTCAAATGTTTAAGTGGTATGTGGCTAGAGTTGAAAAGGAAACAGGAAAAAGTTTGAAATGCCTAAGATCGGACAGAGGTGGTGAATTTAAATCAAATGAATTTGAGATATTCTGCAATGACAAAGGAATCAAGAGAAAAACATCAGCCCTAAGAACTCCCCCACAAAATGGAATTGTTGAAAGAAGAAATAGATATGTGATTGACTGCACCAGAACATTAATGATGGAAAAGACTGTTTCTCTAAAATATTGGAGAGAAGCTGTAAGTGTGGTTGTTCATACACTGAACCAAGTACAAGTCAAGAAAGGTACAGATGCAACACCTTTTGAATTATGGTATGGTCACTCACCCAATGTAAAGCATTTCAAAGTATTTGGTTGCAAATGTTTTATCCTTAAAGATGCTAGAAATGGAAAATTTGATGCAAAAAGTGATGAAGGCATATTCCTTGGTTACTCGACTAAAAGTAAAGCATACAAGTGTTTAAATACTAACACTAGAAAAATTGTGGAAAGTACAAATGTAAAATTTGATGAGCATGCAGATGTCCAAGTTGAAAAACCAAAGAAAATGGATGACTATAGAACCTTCCTGTATTCTTATGAAGGAATGCCCATTGACAAAGATACCATCAATCAAACTGGGATTCAACAACAAGTTTTAGTTTCAGCCAACTCACAACCAGTGAATGCTAAGTTGCATTCAGAAGCCGAGTTGCATTTAGAAGCCGAGTTGCATTCAGAAGTTGAGTTGCAGAATGAAGAAAATGCTCATTCTAACTCTAAAGTCAGTACACATGACAGAGATGTAGAGCTACCTGAAAATGAAGTGCATAGTGATCCTGAATCTGAAAGATCAAATATAGAAACAAGGACAGAACCAAGATTGTCCAAATATGTGAAAAGACATCACCCTGTTGAATAGATAATTGGTGACAAAGATGCAAGACCAATGACAAGGAATAGACTAAGAAATGAATCATGTCTACTAAGCAAAATTGAACCTAAGACAGTGTATGATGCATTACAAGATGGTGACTGGTATAAAGCTATGGAAGAAAAAATTGATCAAATTAAGAAGAACAAAACTTGGAATTTAGTTCCTAGACCAATTGACAAAAATGTGATTGGTACCAAATGGGTATTCAGAAACAAGCTAGATGAGAATGGAGAAATTACCAGAAACAAAGCCAAACTAGTATGTAAAGGTTATGCTCAAGAAGAAGGATTAGACTATGGGGAAACATTTGCTCCTATTGCAAGAATAGAAGGAGTAAGAACTTTACTTGCATATGCTGCATATAAAGGTTTTAAAGTCTATTAGATGGACGTAAAGTCTACTTTTTTGAATGGTATATTGGAAGAGGAAGTCTACATTGAACAACCAAATGGTTTTGTTGATAAAAACAACAAAGATATGGTTTGTAAACTACATAAAGCACTCTATGGTTTGAAACAAGCACCTAGAGCATGGTATGAGAGACTTCACAAGTATCTAGTGCAAATCGGATTTGAAAGAACTGATGACAACAACAACATGTATATCAAATCAAAAGAAGGTAAGGACATTATTGTATCTAAAATCCTTTTAGATGACATAGTGTTTGGAGGAAAGAAAGTGCTTTGCAAAATTTTTGCTAACAAAATAAAACATGAATTTGAAATGTCTATGTTTGGAGAAATCAAATTCTTTGTTGGATTGCAAGTACATCAGCTAAAACATGGTATATTTATGACACAATCAAAGTACATCAAAGAGATACTTAAAAAATTTGACTTAGAAGATTCCAAACCTGTCAGCACACCAATGGCAACAGGAAATAAGCTATCCAAAAATGATGTATCAGCTAAAGTTAATCAAAAAATGTACAGATCCATGATTGGAAAACTATAATATGTTGTACATAGTAGACCAGACATAGCATTAGCAGTTGGAATAGTGGCTAGATTCTCTGCTAATCCCAAAGAAAATCATCTCATGTAGCAGTAAAAAAATAATGAGGTATCTCAAAGGAACTGATAACTTTGGTCTATATTATAAAAAGAATGAAAAGTTTGAGCTCAATGCATACACAAATGCAGATTGGGGAGGTAACATTGATGACAGAAAAAGAACAAGTGGAGGGGCACTATTTTTAGGAAAAAGATTAGTTACTTGGACCAGCAAGAAGCAAACATGCATGTCTTAGTCCACTGTAGAATCAGAATATGTGGCAGTAATAGTCAATTGTGTAAACATTGTGTGGCTCACACATTTATTGAAAGGAATGAAAGAAAGAGGTAACCAAACTTGTGATATTGTATTGTGATAACACAAGTGCTATAAACATATCCAAGAATCCAGTAATGCATGCAAAAACCAAGCATATTGCAATCAAGTATCACTATGTCAGAGAATTGGTAGAAGATAAACAAGTGAAGATGGAGTATATTCACACAAAGGAACAAACTACAGATATCTTCACCAAACCATTGCCCAAGGATGCCTATGAATATCTTAGAGGCAAGTTGGGGGTAATACCCCTAACTTAAGTAGTATAAAAATAACAAGGAAGCTACCCTGCATCAATAGGAATAAATCATTGAAATATCAAAAGAATGATGTAGAGGATGACAGCAGGAGCAGAAACTCCAAATTAGTCACAAGCATGGTGACAGAGGGAGAAAATATGAGATGCAAAGCCTATATTTCACATGTTAAACATGCTACATCTTTGGCATTTATGTCAAAGAGGGAGATATGAAGAAACTGATCAAAATAAACAAAATAAGATAAAGATATTCATGAGGGAGATATATATATGAAAGAGGGAGACTTATGAGAAACTAAAAAGTAAAGATATATGATTAGTAGTAAAACTATAGCATGATAAATAGTAAAACTATAGAAAAAGAGGGAGAAATAGAAAGTGGCAGAAAAACATGTGTAACTAAGTTGATCAAATGATTAGTTTGATTTGCCATCAATGCCAAAGAGGGAGATTGTTGGAAATGATTGAAAAAGATCATGAGGGATATTTTTGGAAATAACTAAAGAGATTATACATAAAAAGTAATGGAACTGGTAAAGAATGTTCTCAATCATTGCTTTGTCATTGATGTCAAACTTGCTACTTGCAGGAATGACAATTGCTATAGTGATCCAAATACTATCAATTGGTTGATTGACAAGGAGGAGGCAATCAATAAGATGTAACTAAAGTACCTAGAGAAAGGTTGAAGTTATGATGTTGTAATGAAATACAAGGATCAGCTAAGCCATTGATGAAAAAGTGTATTGATGACATACTCTAAGACATAGAGAATGGGCACACTGAAACATATCAAAGATGTAAAGTTTTAGCTAAGTCATTTGTAAAGTCTAACTAAGTTCATTAGAGAGAGAGAGCCGAGCAAGCAAGTCAGTGCCAAATAGATTCTTAGTTGAAGCTGAGTAAGTTCACTTTTAGAGTGTGCCGAGTAAATATCAAGTGCCGAACAAAAAACAAGTGCCGAGTAAACATCAAGTGCCGAGCATGAAATAGGTGCCGAGTAAAGATATAGATGCCGAGTAGGATACAAGTGTCGAGTAACACAAAACAAACCAAGTATCAGTAAACCAATAATGCCGAGTTGCTGCATTATTTTGAAATCAAAGATTTGCTAGATCTGAGTCGACAAGGTTGTTACCTAGAAGTTTGTAAACCAAATAGAAGATAAGAGTGATGAGCTGGTGGCACAGGACACCATGTAAAAAGGTTTTTAGAAAATACAACTGGATGCTAGACAAGGTTTCTAGATGAAGAAGAAATATGGGGTAGATACATTGTATCCTACCTAATTCATTAAAACCCTAAAATTGGAGAGGGAGAATTGAGTGGGAAAGATATTTCAGATTTCTATTTAAGAAGTCATAAGGTCATGAAGCAGAAGTGTGGTGGTGAGAAAACATGAAATCATGAGTTGCTAAAGAAAAGTGCTAAGGAGTAAGAGAACAAAGAATATTCTGTTTCGCTGGATGACCACATATATGATTGCATTGGTTTGATGAGTAAAAAAGACTCAAGGAAAAAAATCTTGAGAGGAAGACAAGCTAACAGAACTGAAGTGATTAAAAGCCAAGCAAAGGATTGAACTGAAGTGTGATCTGTAATCTGCAAGTTATATTGTAAGTTGAATCAGATCAAAGCCATTGTTGTTACTTTCTAGCAATTGTAACAGTTAAGATAAAACCTATGGACTTAGGTTGGTTTAATAGCCATGTTGTAAATCCTTTAATAGGGTTCCATTCCAAGTGAATGTTCCAAAGTCCTTTAACTAGGCCCATTCCTAACAGTTTGGTGAAATCCTCTAACAAGGTCACATATAACAATGTGTTGTAGCCTTTAACAAGGCAGGCTTTTCACAGGGCAGACCATCATAAGTGGTTAAAATCAATTATGCAGTTATTTTGTGGGCATCATCCCCACCCCAGTTTTACCTTCTTATTCCCAGAGGGTTTCTAGGTTATCAAATTCTTAGTGTTATGGTGTGATGCATGTTTACTTTTCTTAGTTGTTTCAATATTTAAATTGCATGCATGATAAGTTCAGTTATGCACCATTAAGGATTTGTAGAGAAAATAGAAAAAGTTTTATTATGGCATTTGGACCTTGAATAACTAATTCACCCACACACCCCCCCCCCCTCTCAGTTATTCTAAAGAATTATAATAGTTATGCACTATCCTTTAGTTCACCTTTCAAAAAAAAATTGTGGGTTGTGTTTTGCCTTGCTAAATTTAAGGCATGACAAGTGGCAAAAAAATTTATTACAAGTCGAGAAAAAAATCACTTGGGGACAAGTAAAATTCTATTTTAGTGTATGTCAAGCAAAACAAAGGATGCTACATGAAGACACCTTTAGCTACTCCAACTCAATCGGCTAGTGAACTAGGTACTTGGTCAATTTCGACTTTCAATGTTCCTTATTTTGTCGACCATGTCTCACAAGAAACTACTCAGTCTCCTCACTCGAATGTCACCAAACCATGTGTTTGGGGTGCACCATTTTCCACGGGCATTTCTACTAGCATTTCAGATGTTGTTGCTAAGGTCTCAAACTTGGGTTGGGAAGTTGCTCCCTTATCATGTCCAAATTTTGGATGGGGCTTCTTTGTAAATCCTAGTATGACATCCACCCTTGCTTTAGGTGCTTGAAGTGAGGATATGGAAGAAAGATAGCACAATAGTTTCTTTCTATCTTTTTGGGCTATTTTCCCATACTTTAGGCATGTTTTACAAATTGTTGAAAATATTGTTTTGATTGAATTCAAGTCCTCCATGCTTGCTATGTGATGACAATGTAAATTTTGACAAATTTTTAATTTTGATGGTGTTAGTGTTGTTCATCGATATTGTAGGATTGTAAATACCAATGTTAGTTAATTGTAAATATTGCAATGATGTTGGGTTTTCTTTCTGGTTCTTTTCTAGTTAAGCTTTTAAACTAGATTTTATTTTATTATATATATATATATATATATATATATATATATATATATAGTGGCTTGTCCACTTTTTCCTTAAAAAAAGTTTAGTTGATGTCAAGAACTAGTAAACTTTAGGTCGTGTTGAGTGATTTTTTAAAGGATGTTGAGCAATGCAGTTTGTGTTGAGCATCAGAAACAAGTTAATGCTGAGTGTCGACATTATTAGAAAGATCATGAATTTGATGGATTTGAGCCAACAATTTTGTTTTCTTGGATTGATGAACTAGTGGCACAAAATTCATGATAAGCCATTTTGAGGTGAATTCAAAGAGGATTGAAGGAGAAGTTTCTCGAAATGAAATGT
The DNA here is from genome assembly GCA_028749045.1 of Cupressus sempervirens. Classification (NCBI taxonomy): domain Eukaryota; kingdom Viridiplantae; phylum Streptophyta; class Pinopsida; order Cupressales; family Cupressaceae; genus Cupressus; species Cupressus sempervirens. The sequence continues at coordinate 428,766,422 of CM053792.1, forward strand.
AATGAGGGGTAGATTCATTGAATCCTACCTAATCTTTCCTAACCCTAAATTGGACGATGGAGAATGAATGAAAAAATGTATTAATTCTCTATTTATAGGGATGGCTAGTTAGAAGCAAGGGTTTTCATGTATGAGAACCTAAGGAAGCCAAGGAGTCTAGGGTATTGCTTCATCAAGTGACCTAAGTGAAGAGTCTGCATTGGCAAGTTAAGCAAGATGGCTTAAGGGTATGGATGCTTGAAGGATGGACAATCTATCAAAGCTAAAGTGTGTGAAAGCCAAATAAAATGAAGGACTAAAACAGAGATCTGTAATTTGCAAATGGAGTTGTAAGTTATTATCGGATCAAGCGTTACTGTTACTCTCTAATAATTGTATCAGTCTAGGGTAAATCCTTTGGATTAAAGTTGACCTAACAGTCATTTGTAAATCCTTTAACTAGGTGACATTCCAAGTGAATGGTCTAAAGTCCTCTAACAAGGCTCAACACTCCTAACAAGGTGATTGAAATCCTTTGAGAGGGTCATAGTTAACAGTGTACATTGTAACCTTTAATAGGTTTGGCCTTTCACAAGGCATCACTTTAGAAGAGGGAGAAACAATAACATACTACTAGTAATTTTTCTCAAATTAGGTTTCTATGTAAATCATTGTGTCAAGTTTGTTGTTGAATATGTCATGTTTTATGTTTACATTTCTACAAATTGATTTGACAGTAACCTACAAGTTTTAAGTAATTGTATAATCTTATGGATTCATGCATAATAATAAATGTTTTATGGGTTCACTAAGCTATGAAAAAATTTATTTATACATCTGGACCTTGAATAATTGATTCACCCCCCCGCCCCCTCTTGGTTATTCTAAAGAATTCTAACATCATCATTTGATTATGCTCTTGCTTCTATTTTATTTTCTCAATTGCTATGGGTGTAGGAACTTCTATGTATTCATTCCAGGTAATATAGTGTAGAATCTCCAACTCCATATAGATGCAATCTCATTAGGTGTTTCCATGCTGGGAAGTTCTCTTTGTTAAGCTTGGGCACCTCTCTCTTTTACATCTTGACCTTTTAGCTTAAGTTCCTTCAAAAATTCCTTATATGCACCAAAGCTAGGATACCAATTATTAGAATGATTAGAATTACTAAGAGTGGGTTGAATCAATTATCCTTAGGTTCAAATACACCAATTCAACTTTTAACAACTTTCAACAACTAAATCAAACTCACAAATCCACTCGACTAGTATAGAAATTTATTAATAATCCAAATTATTATATTATCACTTAACTATTTATTTTAGTATATGCCAAATAACAGAAACATATAATACTAAATAACATGAAATATGAAGCCAACATTCACACATGTATGATACCAATATTTAACATGGAAACCAAATTTGGGAAAAACTACCAAATAACATAATACCACTTTTCACTCTTCTTAAGTGAGCTTGGTCAAGAGCCTACTCTGTTAAAGGTTATATAACATACTATTAGGTGTGACATTGTTAAAGGATTTAATCACCCTATTAGGAGTGTCCTCATTAGAGATCTTTAAAACATTCCACCTTGATAAAAGGATGTACAATATGACTGTTAGGCCAAACTTGATTAAAAGATTCTATTGCCGCAATGGTTAGAAAGTAACAACTAGGTTGATCTAATAAAATACAATATACTTTGCATGCTCAAATCTCCATTTGATTTATTCATGGTTCATTGATTGGAATTCATCACAATCTCCATCTTTCATCTTTGATTCTCTTGGGAACTCTTGAAGCAATCCCTCTTTCTCAATTTTTTTACTTTTTCTTTGCAACTTTGTTCTTCAAAAATTCACTATCCAACAACCCTACAAATCATTTCTTATCTCTCCTTAAATAGATGGGTTTAATCTATTTCCACCTAATCATAACTATAGATCTAAGGGTTTTTTATGAGATTCATTAAAATTTTTCTATTATTTTATCCTTCTTTTTCCTTGAAACTTCTCATTGAATTTTTTCCTTAGACTACTTAACAAACTCAATTCATGCAAAATATGTCAACTCATCAATCCTTATCTTTTATGTGTTTTGACCAATCCATAAATTTACCCGTGTCAACGTCAAAAATTGGTTCTTTCTCAAACTATCAAAATGATGACATTTGGTCATCACTATGTTCTTCATCTTGGTCATCACTAGATAGCTTAGTTACTATTGATCTATCTCACTTGGCTTACACAAGCTTGCTTGTCCATCACCTTCCTTGGTCATTACTTTATTTTAGCTTGATCTTTCTTGGTCACTACTATTACTTGGCTAATACTATTTTGTTGGGCTAATAGTTAAGTTCCTTAATCTTCTACTCAGTAATGTTTAACCTCTTCACTGGCATAGTAACATGTCACTTGGTCAAGCTCATGTTTTACTCAACTTCTTGACTTCTACTAACCATCTCTTTTATACTTCAACTCAAATTTATTCTTCACTTAATACAATGATAAAATAACACATTATCTTGTCAAATACTAACTGATCAAGTACCTTTTGGAGTTCCATCATACTTAGTCCTCTTTACTCAACACTTTACTAGTTCATCTTTATCTTCTCAAGTGCTCTTCATCAATCAAATAATATGGCACTCAACATTCTTAGAAAATGTCTTATGAATAATTTTTGACATCAATGACAACATAAAAATTGTTCATATTATAGTTTCCAACTTGTATAAGTATTTGGGTTTAAGTATGTAGTTATGACTCAGCATGTTAATGGGGTATATAGTTTTGTCATTAATGTCAATTTTTGCGTAAATTCCATGAAATAAATATTTCTTTTGGATTTCTCAAAAAGCTTCTATACAACCATTGAATCCTAATTCACAAAGATCTTTAGAGTGGCAAGAGAAAGAATAAGAATAAATTGGTAGAGATGGACAAAGGTATCAAGTTGATACAAATAGAATTTTTGAATCAAGTTGTGTTTGAGATGGTTTTTGACAACATGGATTCTTTATATGATGTCATCCCTCTTATATATTTTTATAACATTATTTTAAGTTGTGTTTTAGTGCACCTTCTTTTTAAAGATATTTATAGAGCTTATCAGTGGACTTTAGATTTTATGTTTTCATTAGGTACTATAAAAGGAAAAATAGTTCTAGTTATGAGAAAGCTTTAGAACCAGTAACATCAATTGAGGTGAGATATCTAAGATTATATTTTCCTACTTGATTTATGAAGTAGGGTGATCCTTGCTATCCACATTATATGATTACATTTTATAAGGGTTTTTTTCATTTTCCTCTCCCCCCCCCCCCCTCTCCCCCTTTATCTCTCACTCTTTCTTGCATATTCCCCCACTCTCTCTATTTCTCACTTTTAATCTCGCTCATTGCTTCTAGTCCTGCATAAACCAATGAGGTTATCGAGATCGAGTTATGTAGAACTAGAATTGCTTCTAGTTCTTCATAATGTGACCACATTAGATATTAAGCATAACATGATCACATTCAAAATGAGATAAAACTTTGCTAAGATCAAACTTTTATTTCATTTTCTTGGCTCATTAACAAGCAAAGCCCCATTTTATAATTTTATGAAAAATACACATAATTTGATTGCACTACATAGTTTTGAATTTATTTTTTTATGGTGGCCACCTTTTTTCACACCATCTTGGTGCATATACCCTTTAGAGGCACCACAGCGGACACTATCTTACATTTTTTCTAAAAAAAAGTACCACTTTGTGTGTCTTCCTTTCTAGAAGGCCTTAAACTCCACCATTTAAAAAAATAGTAGTTCAAAATCTAGATTTAGAGGAAAAGGTCTTTTATGTTTGTCATATCATTAAATTTTGAGTGTAACTATCTTTCAATTCTCATTGAAATTAAGAAACTCTTGATTTCAAAAAAAGGTGGCATCATATATCCCCCTTTAGGTACCATAACTTTGTGCACTTACCCTACATTTAATTAAATAATTTTTTATGACTAACCACCACACTTAAAACAATACGAAGCATGATAACTAAAATAAATATGATAAGTACAAGATATTCTTGTAGCTCAGTAAATATAAAAATAATAGATACTAAATATTTTTTATAAAAAATAAATTTTTGATTTAAAATAAAACTTTTCCCTCAATTTTTTTTTACATATTTTTTATTTAAATTTAATAATAAATTAAATTAAAATAGTACCGTATTCTAATTTTTGTTCTTTTGTGCCTATATTACCAACTTCTTTCCTTCTCAAGGGTATTTTTGGGATCAAGATTGTATCTCCATATTTTGATAAGCTTCTACAAGTTCAAAATTACTTTCACCTACTTCTTCCATTTGTATATTTCTTTTAAACATGTAAAGATAATAATTTTAGTTTATTTGTAGTAGTGTAGTGATTAAGCATGTCTATTCCCAAGAAATATTTGATTAAGAAAAGAGGGATAGTGCCCAAATTTGTACAATAAAATAAAAAAGAAGATCACAAAAGTAACAATAAGTCAAAATAAAAGGTGGAAAGGAACTCATGAGAGATGGATTTAAAAGGATTTTGAAAGGAACCACAACCAATGGGACCCAAGGTCTAACACCTCCTAGATTAAAATTTAAAAATAGATGGGTTTAGGTTGGAGTCTCAAACCAAAAACTAGAGAATACCCCTTTGTTTTGATAAAGGAGGGACAAGGAAGAGGAATAAAGAAGGAAACTAGTAGAAGAAACTTAAACTCTAGCAACTATAAAAGGAAATAAAAAACCCCCAACAATTAAATAGAAAAGATAGGGATCAACAAGAAAGAAGATTGGAAAACCCAAAAGCCACAAAGAGAAAAAAGTCACTCTAAATAGGAGCGTGAGGGAAAAATCAACCAATGGATAGAGTGCAACTAGAATTGAACCTTCCACCAAGCTACTATATGAAGAGGAAGAACACCCATAACAACAAAACTCATCTTATCAACAACAACCCACCTCCAAAGGATGTGCCTCCACTTTGAGAGGAGCTCCTACCTTAAAAGTAAATGATAAAGAAGAGGGAGTTAGCAAGGGTACATCATCCATCACATAGTAACTAGGTGAAATATCACTTCCATAGAGAAAGCCTCTCCCTTAATAAGAGTCTTGCAGGGTTATATCCAACCGTGGTAGACCATCATAAATAAAGAATAAGAGAAAAGGGAAAGAGCATGTCCATCAACCAAATCCAACCTCCAAAGATAGAAGGAACTAAGGGACACAGAGGAGATCAGAGCCACCTAAAACCCTCTAAACCAAGAAAAGAAGATAGGCAACAATTGAAGAGTAGAGGAGAAGAATGTGTAAGAGAATAAAATAAGAAAACCCAAAAATGGTATGCAAAATTAAGCTCCAAACCATGAAGATCAAGAATAGAGTTCTCCAAGAGGAAATGACAAGAAAAGTTAATTGGTTTCCCATCAACACAACAAAGATAAATGCCCCTCCTAGTAGTGACAATAGCACAACATAGAAATAGATCCCCATACAAAATGACGACACTGAAATAAGAGAAGGGGGTTTGAAGGAAGGGGCCTTCCCAAAGCCCCCAACACCTACATAAAATGCCAAGAGTATCCAAATGAGAGGTCTTAAACAAGAAGTGGTAACCAAAGAAAAATTCCTTACAATGTCACATAAAGATCTACCCCTATCAATAGTAATAGGGCTCCATTAAAAATGATAGATCCATACAACTATAGGAGGTCAAGAAAGAATTGGTAGTTAGAAAGATAGAACATATATACCTAGAATCACACAAAGACAGGGCACTACTTAACCCAACCAAAAATAATTTCAAACAACACCAAATTCTCCCTAGAATGTGCATGCCCAAAAATATACTCTCAAAACACCTAGATAAAAATACTTCTCTTATTAGACCTGAGCCAACAAAGAAAGAATGAGAATGAAGCTTCCCAAAAACTCTCCAAATGAAGAAGGAAGAGAAAAAATGGAGAACAACCTAGGATAAAATAAAATTAGGACACAAATATTAGAAGCCCCTAATGTTGGAGAGATCCACAATTGACACGTAGGGAACAAGAAAAAGTCAGGCAAAAATGTAATGACAAGCCTAATTAAACAACAAAAAGAAAAGGACTAGCACAAAACCTTCCCCATCTCCATCTCCAGCACTTCCACCATCCTCAAAGTGCTCCTCAAAATCCTCCTTGCCCCCACTACAAAGACCTGAAACCTTTGCTTAGCCCACTTCGACCTCTCCTTCCCTTTGCCACCCCCTCTTCCTTGTACTCAATCATTCCACAGAAAGTTACATTCTATATAAAAATAGAAGTTCCTTACCAAAATTAGTCAATAGAAAGTTATGTACTATAAAAATGAAAGTTCCCCACTAATTATATCTAATGGAAAGTTATGTCCTATAAAAATGGAAGTCTCATGGAAAGTAATATCTGTAAAAATGAAAGTTCATGATAATTAGGTTTTAGTTGATAAGTTTTTACTTAGTGGGGCTTTCATACAATTTGTTGGGCGCTAAGAAAGTAAAAAATTCCACATGGCTGTCATAGAGGAAAATTTCATATATTGAGGTGCAAATTTTGTTTTGATGTCAATTGACTCAGCAAGTGGATAAGCATGAGAATATTCTATATATTTTTGAGAAGAAATTTGATTGGAAGTTTTTCTTAGCTCAGACCAAAAAAATTATGCCTACCAGTTACCTACAATAGCATCTACTCCATGAATGGATGGTGCAAGTACAAGTTGATGTATGATTACTCATATTTATGACTTGAAGAAAAAATCATTTGATTAAAGTTTTTGATATTCTCTCTTAAAATATAAGTCTTACCACTCGAAAGGTTTCAGAAGGATTTTTTTTTGGATATTTGAAAAGAAGTTAGAAGCCTCAAGATCGCTAAGGATATTACACAAGTACATCATTTCTCCAAATTTTAGAACATTAAGATGCAAATATTGTTAACTATAATGATATTTTAGACAGATTTAGTAAAAGAAGGTTCTAGGAGATTATCTCATACTATAAATTTAACTATTCTATGAAGTTACAATAAAAATGAAACTTTTGATAACTAATGATATGCAACAAAAAATTTAGTGAAATTCCACATAAAAATTAAGATATAGATAATGAATTGTTGAAGAATAATGCTTAGAATTTGTTGGTGTAGATCATACATATACAATAATGAATTGTCATCTAATTTGTAGATATAATGATATTGCCTCAATTATTAGGAAATAGCTATAGATAAAATTAATTTTTTTTTTTTTTGAAATGTCTTTAGATTCCACTATAAATTTCTTAAAATCTTTACTGTAGAAATATTGTTTTGAAATAATTTTAACTTTGACTCTGAATATTTTTCATCAATATTTCAAACCATACTTCACAACTCATCGTTAACATGTAGATTGGAAAATATATGACTAAGAATTATCAATACTATATAAATCTTGTCAGAATTTTTGAATTCATTCATTGTCCTTGGAACCTATCATTCATCTAGCCACCAGATGTTTAGATCCCCAGATCAATAGTCAAGACATTTAATGTGGTAGATAATTTTGAATTCAAAAAGTTTGAGAAATAATTGTGTGGATAGTAACAGACAAAAAGGGGGAATGTTTTGTTCAATATGTATCCTAGACATTCTAAGTGATAAAGAGAGTTCATCAAAGAAACAACAATAGAAGGTTTTTATCAAAGTGCATCAACATAGGTTCATGATTTTATGAGTTTGTTGTGAAAGTGGAAGCTTATAATTATTTATCATTTATGAGCAGTGATTGTTCTATGCTTATTGTATGCAACCATTCATTGTTGCAAGTTTATTTTATTATCAAAAGTAGCATTTAGTTATTTTTTATTATGGGTTTGTAGCTTTACATTCTAGATTTGTAATAGTTTGATTTGATTAATTGAAAGAAAGAAAAGTAGCACTGTGTTTATCTTGTCTCCATTTATTTCTCTTTGTATTTAGTTGTTTGGTAAAACTGAGCATCAATCTTTGTTCTTGCTTGTGCATTTTCTAGAACCTTGTTTTTTATTTTTGCATGGGTTAACACTTTACTTTGCCAATTATTAATTTTCTTGGTCTTGTCTTGTCTTTTACTTTTCTAAGTGGTATTGATCAAGTGAATTGACACTTGTATTGATCGAGTGACTCTTATGTTGACCTAGTGACTCGGTCCTCCTTGTTGACTGAGTGATTCAATCCCTTGCATTGCCAAGAAACTCGATTGTCTTGTGTTCAATTAACATCCCCCTTTCTTTGACATGGTATCAGAGCCATTTGGTCCCACATCCTTGTGATTTTGGGAATTTTTTTTTTTGGGTGTTGAATTTTGTGTGTGTGTAGGAGACATGGTTGGAGATGAAGGAAAGACTAGGCAGCATCTATCATCCTTTAATAGATAGAAATATGAAACCTAGGCAAAAAATATGAGAACCATTGTGGTTGCAAATGATTTGTGGGAGTTCATGGTCATTGGATTCAATGATGTGACTAATAAAGTCTGTGTAGGAAGTTGTAGATGATTCAAAGCCAATTTGAGAACCTTCAAATGAAGGATAATGAGTCTATCGTAGATTTTAGCTCAAGGATCTCTAGTTTGATAAACTAGTTGAAATCAAATGAAGAAGATTATGAGGAGTGGAGAATAGTGGAAAAGATATTGATAAGTTTTCATCCAAAGTATGATAATCTTGTGATGACTATTAAAGAGGAAAAGGACCTCACCACTTTGACAATGGATGAGTTTATGGGTATTCTCCAAACCCATGAGCACCAGGTTAATAGATCAGCAACATCTTTCCAAGAGAAAGATTTCAAAGCTAAATAAAATGCAGGAGGCAAGGGGAGAGGAAGAAATGGCTTCAGTAGAGGCTCTAGAGGTAGATGTTACAGAAACTCCTGACAAAGAAATTTTGGAAGAGAAAGCTCAGGACAAGCAAGAAACCAAGAGGGAATAAGCAACTCTCATAATAACTTTAGATGAGGCAAGAAAAACTATAGCTCCAATAATAACAATGTGGAGTGTAATTATTACCATAAATTTGAGAATTATGGAAATGAATGATGGAAAAAGAAAAGTAATTAGTCAAAGCAAAGTGTAAATATGGTTGATGTGAATCTGGATGAAGCAAACAATGCCACATCCTTCATCATGTGCAATATTGGTGAATAAGGTAGTGTTGAGGTATGGTATTTGGACATCGGTTGCAGAAACCACATGAGTGGTAATAAAAAAATATTTTCATTTATTGATAAGAATTTCAAATCTAAAATTAGAATGGGAAACAATGGAACCATTCCTATTGTGGGAAAAGGATCTATTATGGTTTGCACCAAGAAAGGTGAGAAGAGAGAGAGATTCAAAATGTTTATTTTTACCTAGGAATGCAGCACAACTTGATGAGTGTTGGACAACTCATTCAAAATGGTTACAAAGTGTTGATGGAAAATGACAATTGTATCATTCATGAGAAAGATAGAAGCAAGAAGATTCTTGCAATAGTCCAAATGACAAGGAACTAAATGTTTTCATTGAAGATAGAGACATGTTTCTCTTCTCAAACTATTGTTGCACCTCCCTAGTATGCATGTACAATAGTACATCAACAATCAACTTTAAAAAGTGTGATTGAAGAATGCTCCAAGTTATGGCATTTCAGGTATGAACATCTTGGTTATGTTGGTTTGAATTTATTGTCCAAGAAAAGAATGGTAGGTGGTTTTCCTAATATTGTAGATTCATGTGACAAGTGTGAGGCTTGTATTTTGGGTAAGCAACATAGGATTCCTTTTAATTTTGGTAATTCTAGAAAGTAAAGAGCATGATTAGAGCTAGTGCACATTGATTTAGTTGACCCTATGAAAACCACATCAATTTGGAGGAGTACATATTTTATGACATTCATAGATGATTTCAGCCATAGGACATGGGTGTACTTTTTGGAAAATAAGTTTGATGCATTTGATAAGTTTGTAGAGTTTAAAGCCCAGGCTAAACAATAATGTGGATGTTATGTCAAGGTCCTTAGGTCAGATAGAGAGGGGGAGTATAACTCCAATTATTTTGTAAAATTTTGCAAGAATGACATCAAGAAGGAGCTTACATCTAGCTATACTATGTAGAAAAATGGAGTGACTAAGAGGAAGAATATGACCACTATTGAGATAGCAAGGAGCATGATGAAAGCAAAGAGAATTCCAACTAGATATTGGGGAGAGGTTGTAGCAACAACAATATATTTAATAAATAGGTGTCCAACATAGGTTTTCTATGACAAGATTCCTCTTGAGGCACAAGACATAGATGGATGACTTAACACCTGAGGGTGTTTGGGTGTGTAGCATATGCATACGTGCTAAAGGAGAAAAGAAAAAGGTTGCATGCCAAGGATGTGAAGTGCATCTTTATTAGTTATAGTTTAGAATCAAATGCATAGAGATTGTATGACCTAGTCACCAAGAAGATCATCATTTCAAGATGTGGAGTTCTAATCAAAACATGGTCCAGGAAGATGCAAAGGATGTTGGCAAAAGAAAAAATGGGAAAATACCAAAATCTATTTTTTTTCTATGTTCTAGTATTTTTCATTTTCAAAGGCCTCTAGGGCATTTTTGGGCTTCGATGAGGCAAAGAAATTGTCATTATGCTTAAGAATTTAGACACTAAATGTAGAACTCTAGAAGATCTTTCCATAAATTATAACTATTCATGGTTGTGAGCTACGAGTAGAAAGTTATGACTTCTACAAGTAGATATAATTTTTAATATAGATTTTTGTAGTTTTTATAGTTGTTACAGTTTATTTCATAATTAATTATCTTGTGGACTCTTCATTTTCAGTTCTAAGGGATAGTGATGACCCTTGGGATCCATCAAATTTGTATGAACTCTATTTTTGAATTGAATGGATTAGTTTTTGGGTTTCAAACAAAAAATCTATTGTGGCATTTTAATGGCTTTCAATTAAATCTCATTGCTCAATACCACATATTCTATACTAGGTATTGTAATTTGAATTCTTAATTTAGATCAATGGTATTAGAGCTTGTTCTCTCTTGTATGTCCCATCATACATGGTCATCTTATCAAAGGTTGGGATTGGGCATGAGAGATCTCTTAGATTATCTTCCTTTGAGATGCACATGGTTGTAGTTGGAAAAACAACAACCTAAGGGGATGGATGAATCCTTGAAAGCATTGATGGAAGAGGAATTAAATAAACAATGTGAAGAAATGATTCAAAAAAATTCATGGATCCTTGGAAAATGAGAGGCACATGTCATTCTAAGAAATTCAAAATTTGGTAGGAAAACCCCATTCAAGGTGCAACTAAATTTTGACATTCCAACTTTTCAAGGAAAATTGATGGAGATGTGTTGATGACTAGTTGTCAAAATTGGAGAGGTACTTTTGTGTTAATAATTTCTTAGATATTGAAAAGATATCATTTTCCTTCCTCAAAGATGAGAATAATGTGAAGTTGGCATAGGAGGTTCACTTAAAAATTGAAGAAAACCAAGAGGCTTAGGATGGACATGAATTTTCTATGATAGTTGATGGAAACCCCACATGGGAAGAATTTGTAGAGCATATAAAACAAGAATATTACCCTAAGGATAGCTATGAATAGAAATATATACAATGGTAATTTCTCTGACAAAAGAAAGACCAATTAGATAGGAGTACATCAACATATCTATTGCTCACTCTGCAAAGATTAACATCAAAGACTTAGAAAAACATCGAGTTCTAAAGTATAAGAGTGGTCTTAATAGATATATTCAAACTGAAATGGATTTCTTGAATATAGAAACATTGTCTAGTTCTTTCAAATATGCATAAAAAAATTGAGGAGAAGCTAAAACAAAAAGGGAGGAGGGAAAATCTAATGAAAAACAAATTGAAAGGTGAAGCTAATAAGCCAATGGGGAAAAAAAAAACCAAGGAGCCATCTCCAAGTTTTTCAACAAGAAGACATGGGGGATAAAGAAAATATGGCAAGGCTTAGGTATGTAGTGTGAAGTCTATAAAAGTCCCTCTCATAACACTAAATATTGTCGAACTATAAAGAATTTAATGACGAACACTCATGAAGAAGCTATTGAACCTAAGGTGATAGATTTTGGAAAATAAAAGGAGGATGAACAAATCATTTAAGCTGATCCATATGCCGTAGTGGCCACTGCAAAGGTATTTTCTCATATGATGAAGAGAAACTATTATATTCACAAATGTGGGTAGGAGGAAAGGCTTTATATTTTATTGTTGATAGTGGTAGTTAAAAGTATTTTATATCCACTTAGGCTATAAAAATATTGAATATGAAGAAAAAATCACACCTGCAACCATATTCTATGGGGTGGGTGAGTCAAGGGCAAGATATTCAAGTAAATAAGAAATGGCATCTGTCATATTCCATTTAACCATTCAAAGATGAGGTGATCAATGATGTAGCTCCTCTTGATGTGTGTGATATTTTTTTAGGGAAGCCATACATATATCAATGTCATGGGGTGTATGAGTCTAAGCCATGAAGTGTGACAAACATATTAGGTGGAAAAAAGTACCAGATTCCAGAGGTAAGTCCTATACACTGCATCTTTGATTAGTGCAAAAAAATGTAGAAGATTAATAAAACAAATTGGTACATTTGTGTTATTAATGATTCATCCTAACGAATGAAAAAAAATGTTTGTAATTCCCATTCCATGGTGGCCATCACAATAAAACAACAAAGATCAATGAATCAAATTTTAACAAAATATAAGAATGTGTTTGAGTTACTAATAGGGGTACCCTCACATTGCCAAGCTAGACATTCTATTTATTTGATAACAAGAACCCTATTTCCCAATGAGCTAGTATATAGGATGTTGGTTCTAGAAACTAATGAGATAAAAAAGGCAGATACAAGAATTTATTTAGAATGGAAATATTCACCCAAGTGCATCTCCTTGTGGTAACCCAATTGTTCTGCTGAAGAAAAAGGATATTATATGGAGGCTTTTTATTAATTATAGATCATTTAATAAGATCACTATAAAAAATAGATATCCAATTCCTCAGATAGATGATCTCTTAGACCATCTTAGAAGGGCCAAATTCTTCACTAAAATTGACTCTAGATACCATCAAGTACCAATTGATCCAATAGATGTATGGAAGATTGCTTTTAAATCTAAAGAGGGACTATTTGAATGGTTGGTGATGTCTTTTGGCCTCACAAATGCCCCAACCACATTTATGAGGATGATGAATGATTTTCTTAGGGCATTCACTGATTTTTTTAAAGTTTTATATCTAGATGATATTCTAATTTTTAGTAAAACTTCAGAAGAACATCTGCAACATGTGGAACAGATATTTTTGCATTGCGAGACCATGGACTCTATGCAGATAAGGAAAAATGTTATTTTGGTATGAAAAGTATTAAGTACGTGGGATATGTTATTGAAAATGAAGGTTTTCATGTTGATCCTAAAAAGATCCAAGTAAATAAAGATTGGCCTACTCCAAGGAACAAAGTTTTATAACTTCTTGGGGTTAGCTGACTTTTATCACAGATTTGCCTTTGGATTTTCACATTGTCTTGTCCTTTGAATTAGTCATTATGAGGAGGTAAGAAAGAACAATTCAAGTGGATAGGTTCTCAACAATAATTATATGAGGAATTAAAACAAAGGTTATGTTCTACACCAATTTTATCTCTTCCTAATTTACAATAGTCTTTTGAAATACAAACTAATGCATCAAAATATGCCTTGGGAGCATTCCTCGTACAACATGGACATCCAATTACCTACCATAGTGAGAATTGTTCTGATACAATGCATAGCTATCCCACCTATCATAATGAATTATACACTATTGTTCAAGCTTTCAAGCAATGGAAACATTATATATTGGGAAACAAGACTATCATCCACACAAATCACAAATCCCTTCAATTTTTTCAAATAAAAGGAAAATGATAGAATGATAGGCACCAAAGATGGTAAGCTTATCTTCAACAATTTCATCCCAACATTCATCATACCAATAAGGTGGTAGATTTTCTAAGTAGGCTATCAATTGCAAGAATGAGTATGTTATAAGAATCATGTGGTCTCCAAATAGAAAATTGGGCCCACTTGTATGGACATGATAATGAATTTTCTGATGTTTATACTCAGCTTGTGGAAGGTAAACATGTGAATGATTATTACTTGCAAGATAGAATGCTTTGCCACTTTGGCTAGATTTTTGTTCCTCAGTAGGCCATTAATTGCAAGAATGAGTATGGTATTAGAATCTTGTGGTCTCCAAATAGAAAATTGGGCCCACTTGTATGGACATGATAATAAATTTTCTAATGTTTATACTCTGCTTGTGGAAGGTAAACAATCGTAGGATAGAATGCTTTGCCACTTTGGCCAAGTTTGTGTTCTTGAGGAAGAACATAAGAAGTTAATATGGGAAGCTCACTACAATAAGGTTATTGGTTATTTTACAATATGTAAAACTATTGTTATACTAAAAAAATATTTTTAGTGGCCAAAAATGAAAAAATGATGTGATATAATACATTCAAGCATGTACAATGTGTGTCATTGCAAAGCCTGCAAATGTTAAGTTGTGTTTATATTTACCACTTCCAATTCCAAATAAACCTTGGCATTAAAATTCAATGGATTTTATGTCCATTCTTCCTACCACAAAACATGGGCATGATTGTGTATATGTTGTAGTAGATATATTTTCAAAAATGGAAATCTTGGTGGCCTATATAAAGGTAATCTGTGTAGAAGAAACTATAAAACTCTTTTTTGAGTATGTTTGGGTTCATTTTGGGCTACCAAAAACCATTATTTCAAATAGGGATAGTTAGTTTCTTAGTAAATTTTGGTCTTTACTATGGGCAAGGATGGACACAAAACTAACAAAGTCTACTATATTCTATCCTCAAATAGATGGTGCAACAGAGGTTGTTAATTGAATCATTATTCAAATCTTACATATGCATCACTCCAAACATCCTCGTAAATGGGATGAGAGCCTTCCATATGTACAACATAGCTATTATAGGGAAATTCATAGTTTAACTAGCTACAACCCATTTGAAGTTTGTCTCTGATACCAACCCTTAGCATCAA
This sequence comes from Cupressus sempervirens, assembly GCA_028749045.1. NCBI lineage: Eukaryota > Viridiplantae > Streptophyta > Pinopsida > Cupressales > Cupressaceae > Cupressus > Cupressus sempervirens. Next base: position 428,781,571 of record CM053792.1, read on the forward strand.
TATATGTTTCTATCCCAATTATACAACTTGGCTTGGTACCATGCTTGGATAAGGAGATGGAAAAATATAAGAGTTTCATTGATAAAATTCATCATTTGAAGTAGCAATTTCATGAAATTTTGGAGCATACCACTAAGAAGTATAAATAGAGGCATGATCATCATTGACGTCCTCATAATTTTTAGGTTGGGGGATAAGGTATGGTTGTATTTCTAGAGGGAATTCTTATAAGGCCATCATAGGAAGCTTTTTACTCTTTGATATGGTCCCAATAAGACCATCAAAAAAGTTGGTGAAAATGCATTTGAACTCAACTTGCCTCCTTTTTTGGGTGTTCACCTAGTCTTTAATGCAAAACTATTGAAACTACATTTCCCTCCTTTACTAGATATTGCAAATGTTGCTAAAGAAATCATTCCTATGGAGTTGAATCTAGAAATTGTTAATACAATCTAAAGTGACTAAATTATGGAGATTTTCATGAAGAATTTGAGGAGCTAGACAATCTATTTATATTGTGTGGTAAAAGTAGGACAATTTGTTCAATAGGGAAAATGGCTTACATGTAAACAAATCTAGCTTCATTTTCCACATCTGAGGATGAAATGAGGCCCATTTCCTCTCAAGGAGGGAGGAATGATTAGAACACAATCTAGGAAGATGTAGAAGATGTTGGAACAAGAGAAAATGGGAAAATACCGAGATCCATTTTTTCAATATTTTCTATGTTCTAGTATTTTTCATTTTTAGAGGCATCAAAGGAATTTATGGGATTTGGTAGGGCCAAGGATCTCTAGCTATGTATTACAATTCAAATCAAGTTCATTGAACACAAGTCATGGGATGGCTCCATGGATAAATCTATAAGATCTTCAAGTAAAGTGCCAATTATTAATGAAGAAGATGAAGCTGGTGATCAACATAATGAAACAACAAGAGATATAGATAGCGTCAGACAGCTCTAGATTGTTGCTCATAGAAATAGGCAAAAATACAAGTAGTCATAGGAAGCAAGAGAATTAGCTTCAAGTATCTCTAGATAGCTCTAGATTGGTGTACAACATAGTAGAAGTAGTAGTAGTGAAAGTTCAAATTCCATTCTCTCCTCCCTATTGCCATGTAAGTCTAAAAGTCTAAGGGAGATATACCAAAATGAAAGGTATGATATAGATTTTTATGAGAGTGTAAACTTTGTATTATTTTCTCATAGTGATCCAATTTATTTTTAGGAAGCTATGAAAGAAAATAAATGGTGTAAATCCATGGAAGATGAAATAGATTCAATAGAGAGAAATGAAACATGGGAACTAATTGCTTTGCTTCCCAAGAAAAAAATTATTAGAGTCAAATGGGTCTATAAGACCAAGTGAAATGCTGAAGGAAAAATAGATAGACATAAGGCTTGATTGGTGGTCGAGGGGTACAAATAATAGTATGGAAGAGATTATGATGAGACAGATTCCCCTATTGCAAGAATGGAAACCATGCTTTTTGTCATAGCAATTAAAACCTAACACAAATGGAAGGCATTTCAAATGGATGTAAAGTATGCCTTCTTGAATATAGTATTGCAAGAAGAGGTCTATGTGGAAAAGCCACCTGGTTAGGAAGTTATGAGTGAAGAACACAAGGTGTATAGGATGAAAAGAGCTCTTTATGGGCTAAAGAAAGATCCATGGGCATGGTATAGTAGGATTAACTCATATGTGATGAGAAATGGCTTTAGAAAAAGAGATGGTGAGACCATTCTCTACATTAAGGCAGGTGATAGTAATGCTTTGATTGTTGTCTTGTATATAAATGATTTAATTTTTATTGAAAATGACAATTTCCTAATTGATGATTTCAAAAAGGCCATCAAGAGTGAGTTTGAGATGATAGATTTGGCTCTCTTGAAGCACTTTCTAGGCACAGTAGTAAAAAAATGCATGATGGCATCTTTATCTCTCAAGAAAAATATGCAAATCAGATTTTGGAGAGATTTAAAATTCAAAATAGTTACGCAACCCCAACACCAATAGCCGCAGGTCTAAAGTTGAGCAAGGATGATTGCAACAAAAATGTGAATCCAACAGAGAGTATTTGGTACGATGGATAGATCTTCCCATAGAAGATTCCACTTGGGAGGGTGAGAGTATTTTACAACATCTAGCATTACAGTTGCTTGTGGGAAAGTATCTCTGAGAGGGGAGCACTATCATGTCCCCTCTTTAACTCCATCTAGAAAAGACTTGTGAGTCAACTTATTATGGGGTCTTGTAGCCTGATAGGGTTGGATAGAGACCTAGTATGGTTATACAATGTTGGGAATCTAGTGTTCTGGTAGTTGTTGTTTAGTTTGGAGACATTCCTTGTATAAAAGTATGGTTGGAAGCTTGATGTATTTGACAACAACTCAACCTGATATTATAATGCATGCAGTAAGTCTGATTTAAAAATCTATGAAAAATCCAAAGGATTCCCATTGGCAAGAGGGAAATAGGATCCTAAGGTATGTTAATGACACCAAGGGATTTGATATTTTGTATAGTGTTGAAGACAAGTTTTGGTTGGTTGGTTATACAGATAGTGATTGGGCTGGAAGTTTGGGTAATAGGAAGAGCACTTATGGTTATGTATTTTATATGGGTTTGGGTATAATCTCATGGGCATCCAAGAAGCAACCAATTGTTGATCAATCTATAATAGAGGTTAAACACATAGCAAAAAATGTAGCAGCATGTCAAGCTGTTTGGCTGAGAAGAATCTTGGAAGATTCAAAGAAAAAATAAGAGGATGGAACCATAATATTTTGTGACAACATTTCTTCAATGGAATTGACAAAGAATCTAGTCTTTCATGGAAGAAGCAATAACATTGAAATAAGATATCATTTCATTAGAGAGCTAGTTAAAAATGGTGAGATTAAAATGGAGTATCATAAGTCTAAGGAGAAGCTGGCAGACATCTTCACTAAGTCATTGGGCATAGCAAGTTTTATCTGCCTGAGAAGAAGTCTAGGTGTAGTTGGATTGGATCAGTAGTAATCCTTGTATTGTTGGCTCAAGACAAAAGGGGAATGATGGAATTTTTGAATTAATTTATTGTCCCTAGAACTTGTTTCTCACCTACCCATCATAATACTAGTACATTAGGCCCTCATTTTTGACCAAATTTTTTGATGGTAGGTCAATTTGGCTTCTCAAATCCACTTTTTTTTTAATATGATCCTAACAAGGTCAAACTTTTGACCAAACTTAAGTTTTTTCATTGAAATTTTGACAAAGCGTAAGGTTTCTAATGCAATTTTGATGATACTTATGTTTATTGTCAAAATTTTAATGTTGTTAGGACATAAAGAAAAAAAAAGACATTTCATTTTTTTTCTATCAAATTGCAAGTGTGCAAAGGGATTTTACATTCAAGGAAAAGTGTGGCATCAGTCTCCATTGGAAGGGTTTTGCCAAATTTGCACTCCCCCAACATTGAAACACATACATCCTTTCTTTAGAATAAATTAACATTTCATCGAGTGTTCCTTTGTCAACACCCATAACTACTTAATTGCAACTTAGGTATTCTTTTCCACCTTGTCTTTTTATCATCACAATTTTATTTTTTGTCCTTAATTATGTTGCTTCTTCAACAAATGATAAAAAAAAATTCCTTTACATGTTTACTCCAATTCATATTTTATTTATACATCAATTTACATTAGTTTAGAAGAAACCCCTTCTTGGGAAATATTACTAAATTTTGGGTTCATGTAATTTGTTATTATGACAAGATTTTGTTAAGTTTTTATGATTAATACCTATACATATAATGAGGGGGTAACAATGGGTTTCAGGTCTCAAGCCAAAGCTTTTCTTAGTGACCATAAATAATCTCTAGATTGTATATCTTAGACTCTTGCAATCTAATGAAATATCATTGTACTTTCAATCACAAGGCATTCTATCTATTGTGTGTGTTAAATTACATGTGGTTTTTGTGGTATTATACTACTAAAATTATCCTAGCTATAAAGAATGTTTGGATCTAATGTCATAAGTATACATTCATGACATTGACATTGAAGATTATTTTTTTTGTGTAAGTATATATTTTATAGTAGTTTGGAGTTTCAAGAAATTGTCTCAAGTTTCCTAGTAGAAATTATCAACTCATAAAAATTTATAGAATCTGAATATACCCCATATTGAGGATGAAACAACAATGTACAATGGCTTTAGCCAATAAAAAATTGTCATAGATACAGTTTCTACATGATGAGGACAATTAGATGTTCTAAAAGAAGTTCCATTTTTAGTTTGTGAGGTAACTATAATTGTAAAGAAGGATAGTGAGGTGGTAAAATGGGGTTTGAGGTTCCAACCCAAAGATGCCCTTAGTGACCATAAACAAACTCTATATTGTATATCTTAGACTCTTTCTATCCATCGAAATACTAGTTTACTTTTAGTTACATGGCATTCTATTTATCGTGTTTGTTTTCTTATATGGAATTTGTGGTATTATATTGTTGAAACTATCCTAGCTAGAAAGAACTTTTGTATCTGATGCCATATGTAGACATTCATGAACATGATATTGTAGATCGAAAAAAATAGAGTTCGTATCTATTTTATGGCATGTTAGAGTTTCAAGAAACTATCTCAAAGTGTCCTAGTTATAGAATCTAAAGATCAACCTTATTGAGGATGAAGCAACAATAGCTTTAAACAAATTAGATGTTCTAAAGGAAGTTCCATTTTTAGTTTAGGTAACTATGACTATAAAGAAGGACTTTGAGCCAATTGTTCCCACCAAAAGGAAGAATTGGTGAAATCAATTCTAGAACTTTAATAGAGAAGAAGACGAACTTGAAACACTTTTTAGCTTGAAAGTAACTAGATTTTCTAGGAAGTGAGGATAAGATACCAATGTATATTTTCTTAAGTTGGGAATCCCATTGAGAAAAAATAATTGAAAGATTAGTTTTTATGTCTAATAATGGATACAAATCATAAATTGAGAAATCCTAATCAAAATATCTTAGATCAATGCAAATTTGGGCAGAGGAAGTGAAAATGAAAGTAAATAAACTAAGTTTGTGATGTTTGAGATTGTAATCCAATTTATTTATTATGGTCTTGATTATTTTCATTTTAAATATATTGAAGTTCATTATTTTTTGAATAAGATAGGACCTCCATGATTTCATTTTAGTCTAATATATTAGACTATATGAACATTGGCTACATAATTTAAGGATCTAGACCAAGGAATCTCATTGATCATAACTTGACTTTTATGCTAACGTGTGCAACCTTAGGGAAAGTTGCAATAGACTTGTAGACTAAACATTTCTTCTTCAAGATAAGACACAACACATTCTTTGAAATGATAAGTGTAGTGCATTTTTGTAAACATATGAAACTAACCTCACTAATAATCATCTAGAATTGTGGACCATCATATACCATAAAAAAGAAAGCCTTGATCAATTGGGATTCAACAATCAATATATATATATATATATATTCTACCCTTACTAAAGAGATAGTAATATTTAATTATTTAATTTTTTTGTTATATACAAGATACTACTAATGCATATGTTTATATTTGAATATATAATTTTATTGCCCAAATATTTTCTTGTGAAAGTCCATGCTTAACAATATGAACCCAAAAAAAATAAGGTGAAAATTTCTAGATTGTGGTCACAGATCAAAAAAAAAAGGTGATGGAAAATGTTATTGTCCTTGTAGAAAATGTAAGGTCTTAAAGAATTGAAGGATTCTAATCACAATAGCTCAAAGACATTATAGGAAAACTGATCACATTGAAGGGAGAAATCATTTTCCTCCTTTGCTGAATTTGGATTTCAAACTGGTGAAACATGGATGTTTGAATATTGAAGAAGAAGGTAATTATCCCATGGAAGAAGGTGATCTTGAGGTAGAGACCATAATTAAAGATGTTTGTATTAGCATAGTTGATAATGTGCTAGAGAACATGATTGAAGAAGATGTTACTAGCACAACTGATATAGATGATGATACTAGCACATATAATGATGATGATGATAAATATAACCAAGTGATATACTTGTAATTTAAAATGCATATAATCCCCTATACCAAGGATCCCAAACAATTATTCTCTCTGTTGTATTGTTGCTGGTAGACTTCAAGGTTATGAATGGTATATATCCAATGTAGCAAGGTATAGTGTCATTTTGGTCATCTTCTATGTTAGTATACCATTAACGTTCTTTATATTAACAAAAAATAAAAATTGATAGGTTGATAGGTTAGTTTTTGTTACCACCATCAAAAATTCTACCTTGCTCTTACTGAGAATTATCGACAATTATGAAGATATTAGAATGGAGTATCAAATAATACATGCATGTCCCAATGATCATATTATATATCATAAATAACACGAATTTTTAACACAATTCCCTCATTGATATCAATTAGATCAAATAACCAAAAAGGTGCCTCACAAGGCTCTTTGGTACATCCCCAGTATTCCATGTCTACAACGATTATTCAGGTGCACAAATTATGGATTACCATGCACGCAATAGAAGTCAAGATGACATTATGTGAATGCCTATGGATGGTTCTAAATTTAAGGACATAGAAGATAGGTGGCTAGTATTTAAAGAAGAACCATGTAATCTAAAGCTTTTATTGGTAGCAGACAACGTCAATCAATTTGGAGAGACGAGATCTATTTACCAGTATGGCCTATTTTTGTTATTAACAATAACATTCCTCCTTGGATGTCTATAAAGAGGGAGCACATAATGTTGGAAATTATTGTACCAAGTATTTTTCCATTGTATAGTCATCTAAATTAATTTATAAACATAGTATCAAAGTGACCATAATAATTTTGTTTTATTTATGTTCATTTAGCTAGGTAAGTACCAAGTGCAAGATATTCAGTTTGAGAAAATTCTTGTCTCTAGCCCATACAGCCACCTTTGAAAAGGATTTTATGTGATTTCAAGATGATTAAAAAATTAAGGAAGGTGAAAAATAAGTATTATTTTGAAAATCTTTCTTATTTTCTGAAGTTGCACAAAGTTGCAATATTGCAACTTTTCAATTTTTGAATTTTTTGTAAAGTTGACAATTGAGTGACAACTTTTGGCTTCCTTGTTGGCAATGGAGGAAAAATGCATGTATTATGGTTTTTAAAAACTTATTATACCTCACTCTACCTTTCTTCATTCTTGTGATCACATTGTGGTTGTTTGATCACCTTTGACTGTGTAGGAATCTCTTTGAGAGTTTGACAAAAAGCAATGAATGTGTGATGTAACATAAACCAAACATTTAGGTAAAAGTACACACTTAGGTTGTTGAGAAACCCTTATTCCATATCTATGACCCAAAATTGAGTCTTGCAAGCCAAAATTGGGGTTCTCCTGCACCATTCTCCCCCACAAAGAAAGCAACTGTAATGAGACAATAGGGGTAAGTAGTTGGGGATTGATTCCTCTCTTCTTGAAGTCAGTTTTAGGGATCCAAGTAGCCTCATTATCAGGTCTTCCATTCCATTTTATAAGATAATCCATATATGTCTTGTATCTTGTTTGTTTCCTAATCCTTGAACTAAAAATATTTTTAGCTTCAAGGGGTCTATTCCTTTTATAGATTAAACCAAAAACAAGTTTTGAGGGGATCTAAAACCCCTTACAAAAATAAAAGATTGGTGATAAGGATCACTAGGTTTTACAAGGACCTAAACCTAAAGTTCACAACTAAGCATAAAAAGCTAGGTTTTATAGGGACCTAAAACCAAAAAAGGACTAGACATAGTTCAAACCCAAGTTTTACAAGGACCTAGAACCTAGAGTTAATAATAGTAAAAAGCTAGAAATGAAAAAAATATAGAAGACTGAAATCGGCAACCCAACTAGGCACCAGACACTTGCAAATCAGATCAACAACTAAATTATCTCTTTAATGATCTTAGCTAATTCCTTTCTAACCTTTATTGTACTATGAAGGATGTCTTCTCTAGTAGGATGAGGAACATCAAAAACTTTATTCGTACTTAGTCTCATTATTTTTCTTGGAACATCTAGAATATTGGAAGCAACATCATTAGGTGACATTATCTCCTTCTTGCTGATTTTCCTTAAACTAGAAGTTGTGACACATAAACTGGAAGTCACCATCTCCATTTTTTCCCCACTATCTTTAACCAATTACTGAAGTTCCATTTCATACTCTTTTAATTTCTCAGGGATGTTCCCAACTTGACTTTCTAGTTGGGTTCTTTGAATTTTTTCTTGATCCAATTCTCTCTAGATTTTGTCCATTTTCTTCTTTAGAACAATTATTTTGTTATAGAGCTAGGATTCAACCTGGGGGGAAGCATCCACTTTACTTGGCTTTGTGAAGGAAAGAAAACTTCACCAAAAAAATTTCATCTCTAATCACTTCATTAGACTTTTTCCTAGACTCACTAAGGATTTCCTAAGTTTCCTTGAGATGGAGTCAATTCTCAGTATTTAAACCCTTTTGTTCCATCATCTCCTTCTAATTTCCTTATTCACGCACTTATCTTTAATGAATAGGGCTTTTTCTTCATCATTCTTCTCTATTTCAAGGTCCATCAAGCTCTTAATGTCAATAATATCCATTTTAGTAAGTGTAGGATTTTCACTTCGGTTCCCATCATGCTAACCCAAGGCTTCTAAAATCATTTTTTACTCCAAGTTCCTTTCTTTTCTACTTTCCCCCTCATTCTTTACCACTAAAATACCCCTACTTCTAGAGTACCCATCTAGGTTAGAGCTAAAAATCCCTCATTTCCATGTTATCCTCATTGTCTGCACTTTTCTCAGACTCTATAGCTTCCTCATTATTTTTTCTTCTTTTTTCCATCTTAATTTCCTTCTTAGTGCCCTTTCTATCACTAAAAATCTCCTTGTTTTTGACCTTATTATTTTAAATTTTCTTAGCACTCATCTTTTGATGAGGCTCACTACTAACTAATTTTCTCTTCTTCTCTACTATAGGTGAATATTTTACTACATTATTTCTATAATAATTTTCAATTAATAAAATAAGACCTTCATGGAGCATAGGGCTAATTCCTTCTTCCTATGGGCCTAGATGCTATGTAGTAGAGTGAATTTAAAATAAAAGGGAAAGACAACCTATCTTTATACTGGAAATGGTTTAAAAACACAAAATGAAATTTATGCACATTTTTTAATCTTCCATTCAGAATGAAATATTCAAAAATGTAGGAAAGTCTTGACAGATTACCTTGATTTGGTCCAAGTCATAGAAGTCCCCATTCTTCACAAGCCTTTCCTCCTTGTCATCAATTTTTTGGAAATTTCTTGAATGTTGCATTTGATATGTGTGTTTCCTTTCTAATTTTAGCCCCCCATTGGAAGACTAGTTATCTCATCAATAAATTCCTTGTCAATTTCATTGTTACCCCATGAAGAGTAACCCTTTCCTCAGTCCAATTCTTGAAGAAATAATCAATGATATGGTGCTTGTAGCCATGTAACTTCTTGTACATCATCACTTTATCCTTCTAGAGTATCTCCCACACCATAAATTTTTTCTTCCATTCCTTCCTGGTAGACAACTCTTGTTTCCTTGACTCTCCACCCATAGTGCAACCTTCTCTGTAACCTTTTTGAAAAATGAAAGCTTGAACTGAGAACAAGTATCCTTAAAATGTGCCAAATAATTTTGATCATGACACAATGGTACTTCCTAGAGATCACTTGTCATAATAAATTGCTCAATCTTATGTAATCTTTCATTTGATAGCATTAGTTATATCATTATTAATAATCATCATCAACTCTCTCTCCTTTATGAGGTAATCATGCCAAGTCATCTTAGCATCCCTATGGACTTCTTTATTATCTATCCAATCAACCACTCGATTGCCTTCACAGAATATATGGGTTATAATTACTTTGTCAAAAAATTTAATTAGATCTTTAATTTCCATAATATTGCCATCAATACTCCACGTAGTTGTACTCTTGTAATTCAACATGTTTACATTATTTAAAGAATCCCTTCTAGCCATAAATTCCTATATCCACATTCCACTGCCAGCCTAACAGTATACATAGTCATTGTAGCCTCAACTTTATGACTAGTCGAGTGACTAAAAGGAATAGCAACAACATCCACCACTCTGCTATAATGGTCTCTCAAAACTCCACCACACCCAAATCTTCTAGAGTTCCCTTTAGTAGATCCATCAAAATTAGCTTTCAACCAATCCAAAGAAGGAGATCTCCATTTCACATGTTGGCTTTGGTTATCTTTTTTGGTATTAGTTCCTATTTCATTCATAGGATTTCTTATTTGATCTTCATCATTGTTTTTGTTTTGAGATATAAAATTCTATTTAATGGCTCTGGTAATATTTTGACCCACAACCCACTCAGGATTTTCTTAACTTCTAAAAATTCTATGGTTCCTTTCTTCCCATATACCCCAACAAATATGGGGAAGAGAAATTTTGTAGAGAAATTTGTTTAGCTCCTTTTATAGGAAAAATTCAATTCTAAAAGAAGAAATTTAATTATTGGGATGAACCCACCAAATATTCCCATATTGAAGGAGGGAACCCCAAACATTCTAGCTTTATCTGCAATTCTTAAAAAGGTGATTCCTATCTTCCAAATCCATCTTACAAAGACAACATCTATTCTCTAAATAAATACCTTTTTTCTGCAAATTATTCAAAGTTAAATTTTTATTTTTGAAGCATAGTCCAAAAGAAATATTAATTTTACAGATTAGACCATTAATCCAAGCTCTAGCCCACAGGGGGAGTTGATCTTATCCTTAGATCCAAACATAGAAGAGACCTTTAAATAAGCACTAGGTTCAATCCCTTGCACTGTTAAATCCTCCTAATTAGGATAAAGGCTACAAGCATTAAGAAAATTTTGAATGCTAGAAAAACTTTGGTTAATCTGAACAATATTTACCCAACCATTGATAGACCAATAATTCTCCACAGATTCCCCAAACACTCGTTTCCATCTTTCTATAGAATTCATACTTTCACTTACAACCCTTATTCAAAATATGTTTACCTCCTTGGAAAACACCCCAAATAGTAGAAGAACTAGGGATAATTAGGTAGGATAAAAACTCAAAATTAGAAGGAGCATTATAAAGGTACTTATGTTTCCAAATTAAGCTTCATTCCTTATCATCATGGTACACTCACCATCCTTGTTTAGCTGACAAAGACTTATTCATACTTCTAACAGATCTTATACCCAAACCTCCTTCCATCTCAAATTTCCAAACCTTTTCCTTGCCTATCAGAGCCATTATCTTTTTTTCCTTGGTTCCAGACCATAAAAAATTCCTTTGAATTATATCAATTGCATCTACAAAATTTAGCTAGAATCCTAAAAAGACTTAGAGCATAAGTTGGGAGGTTTTAAGGATAAAATTTAAGTAGAGTAACTTTACCTACTTAACTCAACATATTACCTTTCCATCCAACTAAATTCTTAACTAGATCCTCCCAAAAAGTATTAGAAGGACTAAGCCCCAAAGAAAGGCCTAGATAAGTGCTCAACAAAGATCCTATAGAACACCCAAGAATATTATAAATTTCCTTTGTCCAAGAGTGGGAGTTTTAATAAAAAAATAGAGAGCTCTTATCCCAATTTATCAACTACCCAATGATAGTAGAATAAGGATTCAGATCCTTTTTAAAAATTCTAGCCTCGCTAACATTAACTTTTCCTAAGAAAATGGTACCATCTAGAAAAAATTTCATGACAATAAATAAGAGCATGTGAAGTAGGTCTCACATCTTAAATTTCCCCTCTCAAACCCATCTTACCAATATAGTTGCCAAGACTATCAGCCATAATGGTGAAGAGAATAGGAGAAATATGATCACCTTGCCTTAGACCCCTAGAAGGTATTAAAAAAAATGAAGAACTCCAATTGACTAAAACAACCATAGAAGAGGTAGAAATAAGCTAAAGAATTAGCTTAGTAACAAAATCATTAAAACCAAAAGAAAGTAAAACCTTTCAAAGAAAAATCCATTCTACTCTATCATAAGCTTTAGCAAAATCCACCTTCATAATAAAACCCTAATTATTAGACAAAGATAAAGAATACATATTTTCATGGACATAAATAATTGAGTTCAAAATTTTCCTTCTAGGAATGAACCCATTTTGTTGCTCAGATATAAGATTAGGAAGGGTACCTAATAACCTCAAAGTAAGAACTTTAGAGATGATTTTGGAAATTGAATTACAAAGGCTAATGGGTCTAAATTCTTTAGGGGAGTCAGCTCCAAGCTTCTTTGGAATAAGACAAAGAAAAGTAGAATTAATCTCCTTCATCATTCTTTTAGCTCCAAAGAATTATTTAACTACATCACAAACATCTTTACCTACTACTTTTTACTCCTTCTAGAAGAAAAACATTGGAAATCCATCTGAACTTAGAGATTTATCCCCTTTAAAGGAACAAACTGCTTTATAAATTTCCTCTCCATTAGAAATAACTATCAACATTTTTTTCTTCTCATTACAAGTCACACGAGAAATAGCTTCAAGAAGCTCAAACAGTCTAGTACCATCCACACTAGGGTCTAAAGTAAAAAGAGAAGAAAAGTAGGATACCATTTCTTTAGAAATATATAATTTTTTAGTAATTTTCTCTCTTCCCTTAGAAATGCTTGAAATTTGATTCTTACCTCTATATTTCATTGTAGTTAGATGAAAATATTTAGTGTTTCTATCACCTTCTTCTAGCCAAATAGATGTGGACCTCTATCTCCAAAAGGTTTCCTCTTTAGAAATAATGTCATAGTATTTAACCAACTTTTTATTTTCTTCTTTAACCAACTCCTCCAAATAACCTTCCTACTAAATTCTTTCTTGGATAATTTTAAGCCCATCCTTCAGATTCAATTTACTCTCAAAGATATTTCCAAAAGACTTCTTATTTCATTCCCTAAATCTTTTTTTAAAACATTCTTAAGTTTGGATGCGACTCAAAACAGAGTCATTCCTTCAATAATGTTATTCCACCATTCATCTAGTAAAGCATCAAAATTTGGATGCTACATCCACATTTTCTCAAACCTGAATGGGAAATTCTTCCTAACATGAATAGATTCAGCCTTAAAAAAAAGAGGATAATGGTCAGAAGCAATCTTCTATATTGCATTAAGAGAACAAACAAAGTCTTTGGTTCAATTTGGAGGATTAGAACTTTGTCCAATCGAGCTTGAATATATTCATTTCCAACTCTTTTATTACTCCAAGTAAATTCAATACCTTGGAGTTCCAAATCAATTAGACCTTCTTTATTAATAAAGTCCATTAGATCTAGCCTTCCTTCCAATTGATTAGAATTTCCCTCTTTTTTTCATGTTTATAGAGTGGAACATTAAAATCCCCTAGAAATAACCATTTTCCATTATAATTTAAAATCTTGATCTTAGAAAGAGAATCCCAAGACATTTTTCTAGTGTTTTTGTTCTTAGGAGTGTATATATTAACTACATTCCAATAGTTACCCTAAGATAAGATCTAAACCTTGACCAAAATGAAGTGCTTATTGGCATCCATCAGGGTACCATAAAACATAGGGTTTTTTCCACATTATTAGAGTACCACCTAAGATTCCTTTATAACTACTTGCCATAATACAGTAGTTATTTAATGATTTCAAACTTTTAGCTTTACCTTTATCCATTTTTGTTTCCTAGATCACTAGCATATTAGGTTTATGCTCTCTTACAAAATTTTGTACCACATCTAATTTATGGATACTATTCATCCCCCTTACATTCCATGTAAAGATTTTCATTATTACCTTTTAGAGGTAAAATCTAGAATAGTTGCTTGATTCCCATAAACAATTATTTGCAAACTTTCTATTTTTCTCCTCTTTTGGTAGTCTTTATCCCTAATTACTCTAGGGTTCCAAAATTTGGTTTCAATTTTAAAGGTCCTATTTCCAATTTACTTCTTCAAGTAGCTACTCCTATAAGAAAAGGATTATATTTCTTTTCAATTTTTTTCCTTTAACCCTATTTCTGTTTTGGTTCTTCCTTCTTAGTTATTTGATCCAAATATTTAGAATCTATCTCACATCCATTAAGAGGTATTTCTTCACATAGAGGTTCCAATAGAATGAAATTTCCTTCATCCAATAAATCCTCCATAAGAATATTCTCATCCATCTATCCACTCCTTTCCTCTAAGATTTCTCCTTCCTCAAACTTGTCTAAATCATTGACCTCTTCCAAGTCCTCAACATTATTCCGATAAATAACCAACTGGTTCCATAATCTTTCAAATTTCTCATTTTCCTTTATAGTAGGTAGAAGAATTTCCTCATTATTACGGATCTTCTTCCCTTCATCCTTCAACATCTCCTTCCTTTTATCATACTGAGATGTAAGGCTATTTTCATTTTTTTGGCCTTGCAAAACAACATCTCTAGATAAGACTTTAGGTTTCAAAACCCTTTTTTGAACCTTCTTTTCCACATTCACCACCTCTTTTTTTTTTGAGTTTTAATGGACAATTTTTGGCCCAATGACCCATTTTTTGGCAAAAAAAAAATCTGTTAGGAAGATCTTAAAAAAATACTTCTTGAGTCCATTATCCTAGTTTTAAATTAATTTCCACCTTCTGAGGAAGGTCCTTCAGATGTGCAGCTTTGACATAGATTCTAGCACATACAAGCTTAGATCTAGATGCAATCATATTATCAATAGTCATGAGTTCTCCAGAGGAGAAAACTATCCCCTTAAAATTTTCTTCATGCCAAAACTCAAGGGGGAGACTCAGGACTCATACCCACACCAAATTAGTAAGGAAGAAAGCATTTGATATATCCATATTTGGTTCCCACTTTTTAATCATTAAGAAACTTTTACCAAATAACCAAGGTCCACCACATAAAACCATATTCAAATGCTCCTTGCAAGTAAATAAAAAGAAGAAAAAACCTTTCATCATTAAAGCTATGTCCACTTGACCATGGAGGACCCATTTCCTTTTAATAAATTTTCTTAAGGTTTCAATATCTGGTTGATCCCCAAAAAATTTCCCACTAGGGTTAGTTAAATAGTAGAGATATAATAATATACTATCAAGTCTAGAATAAAAATTTGAAACTCACCTCTTTCCCAACAGGATTTTGAAGTAACAAGGGGGAAAGAAGACTTGCCTCCTAGCCTTTTTCCAAACAAAGAAGACCACTTTCTTTGACCCACTTCATTATTCTCTTTCTTCTTCTCTCCAATGCGTGATTCTTCAAAAATATTATAGACATCTGAAGATAGTTCCCCTATTGAGATATTCTTCAGTGGGTCCCTTAAAAGGGTAGGGATCTCGGTTAAAGGATCTGACTGATAACAATCAGAATCCCCAAATCTTCAAGAGTCAAAACCTAGCAAAACTTTGTCTTCTTCCAGCTTCAGGTTCCCATATATTCCATTACTAGTGTCTACTTTCGCAATCCCTAAACCACCCTTTGAGCTCCCAACATCCAAATTCCCTAGAAAACCATAGTCAATCCCCACAGCTAAATTCCCACCTACCTAATTTTTTCTTGCCAAAAAACCCTCCTATCAAGATCTCGCTCATTCCTATTTGTTAATGGGTTTATCCTTTGTTTTGGAAATTTGGCAGTGGTTTGAGAGAGATTTGAATCTACTTGTAAGATGGATGGAATGATTCATTTATACATTGTCAAATCTGCCACAATCAATGCAACCAGAATCTATGAAAACTTTGCATACCTTGTTGAGAATCTTGCAATTAATACTTATATTTTTTTGGTCTTCTATTTATATTTTGTACGTATCTAAATTAATTAAAGAAACACTTAAACTCTTCATTGTATTTGCATCAAACACCTTTTTCTATCTATGAGTTGATCTTGTTAGTGAACATATTCAAGAGAAATTGGAAATTAATATGTTGGACATCCTTTACTATTTATGTTTCAAAGAAAATTTGAAATATTATGCTTGAGTGGACCAAATTAATGGAGATAGTATTAGATGTTAACTGTTTCAATCCCTTGGTTTCAAGAAATGCAGAAGGAGGTCCTAGTTCAATATAAAATCTCAATTGATATACATAGGACATCAGTTGGAGCTAAAAAATGCAACATGTTTGCATTTTTTATACTTGTCATTAATGTAAACGTGGTGCATTTTTCAGCTCAACCTTTTGTCCATGCATATGGAATGTTGTTGCATGTGCATTCTCGATTCAGAGTGCTAGAATCTTATTTTGGATGGGAGGGAGAGAAGCCAAAGACATATGGATGCTTTAGTGGCTACAAACAATGATTCTTCGCTATTTATATTGTAGTTCTATTGTTGAGTTCCATATTTTGACTATTGCTACATTCTACATTTTGATGTTATTAAAAGTAATGTTTTATTTCTTTTGTTGAAATGTGGCATGCCTTCATTCACTAAAATTGATCTTTTATAATTGCAACCATATTGGTAGCATGCTAGTCTTAGTCTTCTTAAAGTTTTTGTTATAACACTAAAGATCCTAATATGTATATAGTGCACACACCATTGCAACAAAACTATAACATATCTTGAAACTTTTCAATATCTTTTGTAATGCTAATTGATCATGATTTCATTGTATTTGGTTGCAGGGTAGCAAGAAATAGAATTGAATGAGAAATTGAGGTTTTAGGGTAAAGGAAGAATCTCTCCATCATTTGAGGGTAATTGTAGGTGAAGAATGAATCTATTTATGGTTTGAATCTAGAAGGAAAGTATCAATGACAATGTTTTTTTTAAGGTTTCTACATAATGTCTTTTTGTTACATGTTTGGTGTTGAATTAGGATTGTTATGTACCTATAACTCTCTTGCTCATGAATTTCTATTTTTTTTAAATATTTTTTGTATTTTTAAACCATATCCCAACCATTCTCTTTTTAGAACCTATACCTCTCTAGTGGTTAGCATATAGAGGTACTTGGTAGCTTGCATTTATAACCTTTATTTTATTTTCATAGTCATCATTTTAGCCTAGAAAAATACAAAAACATAGCTTGCATATCTTAGGGATCTAGTTATTCTCCAAATTAGAAGGAAAAATTTTCATAGGTCATTCCTTTAGGGTCCATTTGGTTTGTGGAATCTTTTCACTTCAAACTAATTGCACTTGTTAGGTTCTTCAATGTAATGCCCCTGCTAGAATTAAGAGACATTAGGTTAATTTCTTACTAATCTTATTCCTAATATCATCATTAAGGCATGATCTAATACAAGGATTATGATTCATTCTTTAATAATTCTATAACTTATTCAAAGACCTTCTTGGTTGTTGTCTTTTTTCTAAATAATCTCATCTATTTTCCACATATTTGTTTTTAGTCAAGCTTCCCATGAATATCACCCATCATTGCTAAGAAGATAAACCAAGAATAATCCCAAAGTTGGCCTCTATGTCATTTATATCCACTATATTAGAATATAAAATACATACATTGATTATAGAGAGATTGGTATAAGTCATAATATAAGTTTAAAATTCATAAAGTAGAAGTAAATTCTCTAAGATGGCAACAATATTTTAGAAAAAAAATTATTATTATCACATCAGTATTCTCCACTTGCAGATTAAACATAACATCTTCTTATTGAAGTCAAATTATATTTATTTCCTAGAGAAATATAATCCCTCATTCCATAGTAGAGATGGATGTTTTGTTGCATATTAAGTTCCTGTACCTTTGACTATAACATGTATGACCTTATATGTCGTGCTCACTGACTGTAATTATCTCTATTTTCTGAGTATGAGATATTCAATCTTCTAACATATAATGTTATCATCAAAGCTTTATTAACAACTTAGGAAAGACCCTAAATCATTTATATATTATATAAAATAGTGATCTACATCATGTATTATAATTTGACATGTATATTTTTATTCCCTCGAGTAGGCAGTCTACTTGTCTTCTCCATGATCTCCTTCCAATTCAATATTTGTACTAAATGCTAGCTATCTATGTCAAATGCTATTAGGGCTAAGTTGGATTCAGGGATAACTCTGAGAAATCCCCCTTTGTGAAAACATATTAAACTTTGGAAAATTTAACATTATTTTAGGGGGGAAATTTAATTTTTATTGGCAATTTTTTCTCAAAGTAGAATAAATTTAATTCTATTGGCCATTTTTTTCAATCGTATTGAAATTATATACAATATTGGTGAATCTGATGTCCTCCCTATCACAGTACATGGCATGGTTGAGGTGCAGCTCCCCCATGGGGGTTTTCAAGAATAGTACCCCTGAAAACTCAATTTACATTAGATATTTTATTAACATGTCCTAATTTAATATTATATCATATAACATATAGAAGTTACCCTATTTTATAGCCATTGGATGGTTCTTAATCAATGGCCAAAATCCTATTTCAGTTGAAACTTTTACAAGACACCAAGTTTTAGAGAAAGTTCCCAAAATAAAGACATGTGCCCATAATAAAATATATTTCAGGCCAAAGTGAGAAATGATAAAAATTTCCATGGAAACTCTCTAGAATAGAGAAAAATACATCAAATATATGTACTTAGCCTATAAATGAACTTTAATTTCTACCACATATTTGTGAATATGACCATTGATTGAGGCTAGCCTTGGAAATTGTAGGTGATAATATTTAATTTTTCATGTGAAAAATATTAGATCATGTTGATGAAGTCAATGTTAAACTAAAAAATAATTTTGTATTATTAATGGTGACCAAAAGCAAAAATACCTACAAACCATAATTTTATATCATCAAAAATATAATAACTATTTTGAATGATTGTTAGATGATCCTAAATCAATGGTATAAATCCTATTTTAGGATAAAATGATAAAGAAAAATAAATGTAGAGAAAGTTTCTAGAATAATGACACTTGTCTATTGTATAATCTATTTTGGACCAAGTATTAGAAGGATAAAAATTTCCTTGGAAAGTCTCTGGAATAGAGACACTTGTCAAGTCTGTGTATTTTAAATATAACCCCACATAATTTTTTACCATAGATTGGTGAATGTGACCATCTAATAGGACACACCTCAAAAATTGTGGGCAAAAATATTTAATTTATTGTGTGGAAAGATTAGATTATGTTGGCAAAGTCATCACAAAAAAAATTATGTATGGTCCAAAATTTTATATCATCCAAAATATAATAATCCTTTTTAATGATCATTAGATGATCCTAAATCAATGGTATAAATCCTATTTTAGGATAAAATGTTAAAGAACAACAAGTTTTAGAGAAAGTTTCTAGAATAATGACACTCATCCACCATATAGTCTATTTCGGGCCAAATATTAGAAGGATAAAAAGTTTCTTGGAAAGTCTCTGGAATAGAGACACTTGTCAAGTTATCTCTATGGTGGGGCCCCACTCTTAAATCAATAGGGACACTTACTCCCAATAGACCAACAATTGCCTTAGCTTGGATCTCCAATGAAAAAGGACTCTTACACTCCTAATGCTACCAACATGACAGTCACCAATTACCTTGGATCACAAAACAAATAGGATTCTTATGATTTTAAATTATTTTTTTACAAACCATGGCTATCGTCAAAGTCTTGACGACCATTAGTCAATCTATCGATAATAGTTGTCATTGATAACATGGTAACATTGTCTCAATATCATAGGATTTTGATGATTTTTTTTAATGTTTCAATGAGGCCTTTTGTCAATGGCATAGCAAGCTCATTGAGAACCACTTGTAATCATCAAATTTTCAATCTTTGCCAATTATAGTCTGACGACTCCTCCTAATAGAGATTGGGCTCATTTTCGATGAGGTTTTCTGTTGATAAATAGACAACCCTAGCTTTCATCAAATTTTTGACAAATTTATAATGATAAAATATTTTGACCATTAGTGATCGAAGAATTGACCAACCCTTGTCAAAAAATTGGTCCAAATTTACTAGTGGAAGTTTAGATCCCCAGATCTCCTCTAACATTGTGACTTCAATAGTCAAGATATTTAATGTGGTAAGTTTGAATTTGAAAAGTGTGAGAAATATTTGGGTGGATAGTAAGAGAAAATGTTCAATATATATTCCAGACATTCTATGTGATAAAGAGATCAAATTAGTAGAGGAACAACATCAGACTATTTTTATCAAAGTGCAGTAGCGTGGTTTCATGATTTTCTAAGTTTTTTGTGAAAGTGGAATTTTCTCTTGTATGAGTAGTGATTTCTCTAGGCTTATCATATGCAACCATACATTTCTAAAAGTTTATTTTATTATCAAAAGTAGCATTTAGTTATTTTGTATTCTAGTTTTATAGGTTTACATTCCAGATTTGTAATAGCTTGATTTGATTAATAGAAAGCAAGAAATCTAGTAGAATTGTCCATCTCTAGCATTGTGTTTATCTTGTCTCCATTTATATATTCCACTATGCATTTAGTTGTTTGGGAAAACTGAGCACCAATATCTATTCTTGCTTGTGCATTTTTAGGAATCATTGTTTTTTATTTTCCCGTGGGTTAACATACTACTTTGTCGAGTGTTATTTTCTCTTGGTCTTGTCTCGACTTGTGCTTTCCCAAGTGGCATAGACTGAGTGACTCAAACCTTGTACTGACCAAGTGACTCTTGTGTTGACTGAGTGAGTTGGTCCTCCTTGTTGACTGAGTGATTCAATTCCTTGCATTATCGAGCAACTCGACTGTCTTGTGTTTGATTAACATCCCCCTTCTTTTGACACTGTTGTGAAAAGCTCTTAGATGTTCTGTTGAAGAATTCATCGGTCCTAGATAATTAAGCGGTTAGATGTGAGAAAAATTGTTTAACTGGGAAGATATTATTTCTTATTTTATTATATGGAATTGTCTTCTATTCAGTACAAGAACAGACTCTCAATTGCTAGACATTTAATTCTGTTGCATGGCTCAACAATACAAGTTCTAATAATAAGAGACTATTCTTATGGATTGGGTTATCAAATGAGGGGCTTGACTGATAGCTATTATATTTTATTTTATTCTAGGAATGTTGAATGACATTAGGGGAGATATTGGACAATCATCAAAGTTCTAAAATATACTCATATAAATCTAATGCTTTAATTTAAATATCATTTTTAAATGGATAACAATAGCAACAAAATGTTAAGAGGTAGAGTCAATAGTCTAATTTAATAATCAATGGGCTTGAACCTTGGATATTGTCAAAAATGGTTTTTCATTTTAATACTATTTTAATTATATGTAGATTAAAAAATATATGATATATACTCTAATCATTCTATTACATAATATTATCTTTTAGATTTTGTTTATAAGAGATAATTTCTTTTAAAATTTATTTACAAGAAATACAAATATCTATTAAATTATGGATTATCTTTTTAGAATTAAATATCAAATTATGATATATAAGTACAATGCATGAATATATTTGAATTTATAGTAAATATATTATTTGATAAACAAATAAAAATTATGATTGTTTCCCTTTTAAAAAGTGTGACCTCTCTATTAGTAAAGTGCCTCAATTTTAACAAGTTAAATGTTTGAACAATTTATGGTTGATTCCTTTAGTTTTGGTTAGGTCTACATCATAGATTTTGTCATTTATGTTTGGATTTGACTCTATGAAATGCATAGTTCTCCATTATTATGTGCCAAGTTTCTCTATAGCTATCCTATAATCTTTTCTAATGTTTGAAATCATGTCATTGTTTAAAACTACATTGGGAGGGCTTCCATTGTGTCACAAATACATGTTCTAGATCAACTCTCCAAAATGTTTGAAGGTAGTAGAAAAACACTCTAGAATAGTATATGTGAATTTGTTACTCCTTGAATATATCAAATTCAAATGATTCAATATTGGTTACTCCTTTAATATTCTTCAATGAGAGGACTCATAAACTTTGGGGGGGGTGGGGGTGGGAGAAGAGGGAGGTATTGGCTAGCCAAAATTTGAATTTGAGTTTTAAAGGGTAGACTAGTTTACAATATCTATCTATAGACCTTATGACAATGAAAATTGCCCAAGGGGAGAAAGAACCATATCTAGATGTAGAATGGTTAAATTTGGGTAAATTTATGGTTACATCTAGTAAAAGTTTGGATTAAGAAAACTTATTAGAGTATTACAAGAAGAATTTGGACTAAGGATATGGGATATATTCGTATTGATAGATAATAGATAAGGAAAATGAGCCAACCTTTTACAATATTGTTCAATTTCTTAATATGTATATGCATCAAGACATTTTCAAATGACACAAGGATAAATAGAAAATCCCACAGGTATGCAAATTACACCATATTTTGTATCCACTTTGAGGTATATATGTTCAATCCTAAAATAATCATGTATCTCAAATTATTTAATACACAAACATGCATGTAAAATAAATATCCAGACTTGAAAGATTATCTAATGGGGCGCATCTATAAAAATATTTTTTATTGACTTGTCACCTAGATTCATACAAAAATTATTCCTTGATTTTTCACCTTGTTCTCTTTTTTTCCCTTTATTTATTATTCGTCTAATATCACTTAGGTGTGCCTATGCGATTTTCCCCCCCATTTTTTTGTGAATTTCAACTATATCAATTCGTTTGTTCAACTTATATGCAGAAGGTAGTTTTTTTTTTTTTTTTTTTCAAGTCTTAAGTTTATATTGCATTATAGTAGATTTAGAACTTACATATATAATTACAATTTATATGATGCAAACGAGATACTTTTCTCTTATCCCATAAAACCAAATAACTCTTGTAGGTGGGTCATGAAGTACATTAAGACTTTATAATTTTCAAAGTGAAAATCATAAGTACTCCATGGATCCCAAAATTCACAAGGTCCTATACATGCAAATTTATCCTCCTTGTATATAGTTTGAAACTCACTTCTCATTTGGTCCACAATGCACACAATGTCTATTGGGGAAAATCCTCAAGCGTAATGGGTCAAAGAGTACATTTACTCTTTGCAATTTACCAATTACAAATTGTAAGTGCTCCTTAGATCTTAAAAATCACAAGGCTCAATAGATGCAAATTTATCATCTTAGTACATAGTTTCAAAACTTTTTCTAATATTTTATTTACACTTAGTTCATAAGTAAGGGACTGGCTAGAATTGTAAATTAAGATTATAGAATTATAAATTAAGATTATATCTAAAAATTATAAAGCTAAATTTACAATTGACATGTTAACTAAATGCACAATTCATACTTATAAAAATATGTTGAAATTGTACAAAATAAATAAAACTAAATCTATTCATGACTTACAACATTTACAAAACTTATGAGAAACTTGTGTAACAAGAGACACAATGCGTCAAAGTTTCTACCAATAATTGGAAAAGAAGGAAAGTGGAGATTTATATGTAGAAAGAAAGGATATGAAGAGAAAGCTAGAAAAGAGAATGATATGTCATTATAAGGACAAGTAAAGGTAGAATGATAGAGAGAGTTGAAGAGAATTTTATAAACATTAATAATTATATTATTTAAAGAAATATATAAATAACAATAGAAATTATATTATATGAATGAACTAGTCATTTCTACGAATTCAGTTATAAGTTGAAATACTCAATTGAAAAAAATAAATTGTTGATTACTTAATTCAAACTACCAAAATATTTAATTAGTGTGAGAGGTAGTATTAGTTTTACAATTTGTAAAATGGTATAAAAACTAGCAATTGTCTATTTTTGTGCATACAACAATAAGCCAATGAGAGTGATGTCCATAAGAGTGGTATGTATGATACTAAAGAATAATAATAATAATCAAGTTTTTGTCAAAAAATAGACATTTCAATCTTCACAGAAGAACCACAAATTTATCTTGTGATCAAAACCTTCCTTTCACAAAAGAAAATTGTACCTCACAATATTGTGATATAATTGCATATTATTGAAATAATTATACAAATATTCATACACCAACCCTTGTATAGTGATTAAGTACACATTTTATTAAATGGGATGTTGTATTTATGATATTTATTTCACTTTTATGATGCAAGAATCTAATCTTTGAAAATTTAATGTCAAATGAGATATACATTCACAATAAATTTTGAAATATAATATTTTTAATACATATATAATTAATATTTAAAATTATCACAAAAACTAATAATATTTTAATCATAAAACTAAATTGATATATTTTATTCTACAATTCAACATTTCATTTTGTAAACTATTGATAAACAAATTATTATTTTCATTCTACATTTTTATTTATTTATTAAATTAGTTTTAAATTACACTTCAAAAAAGTTTATATAGATTTCTTGCTCTCCTTCACTTTAATGACAAATAATAAGGGTCCATTGCATGTGGACATGAAATTGATAAAATACAATAATTGACCTATTAAATTATAGAAACATTCCATAGAGAATCAATTTTGTAAAACATTAGAATCTCTTTTTGTAGCAAAATAGAAGAAACTTATTTTCATTCTTATTTTCTTTAATGATTTTTTTTATTCTCATGAATTACTCACAATGCTTTGTTCTAGTAAAGAAGCCTCTACAGAAATATAATATTTCTTTACATGTACATCTTCCTTGCAATTTTTCTTCACATCTACATTTGTCTTGAGATTTTTTTATTTTATTTTATTTTACTTTTATTTGTTTGTGCTAGTGCTCTCTATCAAATCTTTTTTTTTTTTTTGAAAATTAATTTAAACATTTTCAAGCTCAAAATAGAAAACCTATACAATATTTTTTCATCAATCTAAGATAAAATTATTCTAGACTATGCTAAAAGTAAATAATAAGGATTTCTCCAGAAAACATGCTACCAAATTTCACAATTTTATTCCAATTCAACTCAAATCAAATGTAAAAAGATTACATTAAAAATATTCAAGATTGATGAAATTAAAATAAAAGTTTGGCATTCCTATTTTCTTGATATTGCAAGCATTTTCCATGAGATTCCAAGCAACTTTTTCATAGCAAAGCAACAAATTTTAAATAAGAGTACAGTTTAGATTGGAAAATTGCAAAGGCAAAATCACCATTCTATTTCAACCTCAAATCACCATTTGATTATGATTGTCAATATAATTTTATCCTTTACATATTTCATACACACTAACCTAATTTTTTAAAATGTTTTTAAATTGATTACAATGTTGGAAGCATTATTCTTATGATACTTGATTCCCTCTCCTTTTCTTCAACCACCACTTCACTACAAATACTTCACTTGGCCCACATTTTTTCTCAAGCTTTCACACACATAAATAATTTCATGGCAAAAATTTGATTATATAGAGAATATTTTAATGATGAAAATGAGAAGAGAAAGGAGACATACACATCAAGACATAGTTGCATAGAGAAATAAAAACACAAATGAAAATGCAAAAATAAACAAAAGATTCACTACCTCAACAAATGTATTTCAAGGATAAAAGTGAAAAATAATGGTTCTTGAGTTGTTTGAGAAAAAATATATTCAATGAATTCTACTCATAGATTTTTATTTTATAGACAAAGTCCTAAAGAGAATTAAAAGCTAGTCATCACAATTAGAAACATGCAAATTCTAAAATTAATTAGAATCTTATAAACTAGTCACCACAATTAAAAACTTGCTAATTTTAAAAAGAAAAATAAAAATGAAAGGAAATTAAAATAACTAAAAATAGTTCAAAATAACTGAAAACTTGCTAATTTTAGAAAGAAAAATAAAAATGAAAGGAAATTAAAATAACTAAAAATAGTTCAAAATAACTGAAAATATATTTTTACATTAGGGGACTGGCAATTTCAGATGAAAATTTGTAAAATATGGGCATATAAGCCTATCAACTTAAAAATTATAGTAAGATTGTAAAATAGTAGCTAGTAAAACATAGTGTAAACTTAAAGAATATCATTTTACAAATGACAAAAATAAACATAAATGTAAAACTAATAAATATATTTAAAATAGGAAATATAAAATATTTCTCTATATTTGAACTTGGTAGAGAAATAAATAGTTATAATTAATATTGATTAAACATTTATTTGTTAGGTGGAAGATAAAAATGATTTTTTTTGGAAAAGTTATCCACTTGTCACAAATGTGGAAAAGGTAAAGTTGTAATTAATGCATTATAGACTTGTTAGAAAATATTATTTTTATTTTCTTACAAATGACAAAAATAAACATCAACGTAAAACTAATAAATATATTTAAAATAAGACACATAAAACATTTAACTCTATATTTGAACTTGGTAAGAAAAATAGATAGTGATAATTAATATTGATTAGACATTCATTTGTGAGGTGGAAGGCAAATATATTATTTTTTTGAAAAGATAATCCACTTGTCACAAATGTGGAAAAGATAAAGTTGTAATTAATTAATTAATTAACCTATGATAGACTTGTTAGAAAATATTTATATTTTTTATAGAGAAAATTGAATTTTTTTCCTACCAAAAATAGTATGGTCCAATAAAATAAATAAAAAATGTGATTTATAAAATAATGAAAAATTAGAAAAAGATATAAACATTTGAAGTTTCTTTTAATCTTTTAAATTCTATGAGTTGATTGATCAATTGAATCGGAAAATTGAACTAAATGATTCCAATACTTTCGTTAAAAAAAAAACAAAAAAAAACATATTAAACAGGTTAAGTAATCGAAATTATAGTAAAGATTATGAGAAGAGGATAAGCACTAGAAATTCTACTAAAGATTGTTAAAAGAGGATAAGCACTAACATATTATATTTTGATTTCAAATTCTCCTTTGCCTCTTATGGGTGCATTTTATCTTTAGCCGACGCGATTTGAGAAAATTCGATGAATGCCGCGTCGCGAATATACGTGGCCAGCATAGAGGAAACTTTCGTAAAGTGGGGGATAATTTTGCGTTGATGTCAGTTGACTCAGCAAATGGATAAGCATGAGCCGCTTCCCACATTTTGAGAAGAGTTTGACTGGAAGTTTCGCTCTGCTCCCACTGGAATATCGCAGCCAATTAATTTCTTACAGCAGCCCGTCACTAGCGACACATATTAGGAAGGGATCGTTCTTAATTCCTAAATCAAGGAACGTTGTTTGCTCAAATTTTCTGATATTTGCTCTTAAATATAAAATTCGCATTACTAGAAAGCTTTAAGGAGACTCGCTCTGATAGAAACCTAAAGATCGTTTTATGAATGTAGCACAGGTACGTCATTTCTCCAAATTTCAGAATGTTAAGCGGTAAATTGCATCTTAGAATGTTTATTATAAGGAGATGTTGAGAGATATTTAGTCAAATAAAACAGATTTTGAGGCGAATATCTCATATTGTGCATTTAAAATTACTCGTAAGGTTTCAGGGGACTTACTATCGTAAATCAACGGAAGAAGTTTGAAGCGAAAGACGGCTAAGGATGTTGTCCAGGTACGCATTTCTCCAACTTTTCATAATATTAAGCTGGAAATTGGATAATATTTGAGAAATTGAGAGATTTTGTAAAAGAAAATTTTAGGCGAATGCCTCATACTGTAAATTTATTGTTGCATGCAGCTTAAAATAAATAACAACTAATAAATTAAAAAGATGTAATACTTTTGATAACCAGTGCTAAGTAGCAACATTAAATTTTATCCATGAGATTTCTTGCTGTGATTAGTACTGAAGTTCTGACATGTTCGTAAAACCGAGGCTTTAACATTTCTCTTCCAGAGCACAAATTGTTAAAGAATGGCGCTTAGTATGGTACATATTAAACATGTACACAAAAAATTAATGAATTGCCATCTAACTTGTGGATATCTTGATAAGCCTTGCAATTATCGGGAAATTCTCGCAAATAACATATAATAATGTTGTTTCTGGATTTGACTGTAAATGTCCTAAAATATTTAGTTTCTATTACATTATTTTGAAATGTTTGTAGATTAGACTCAAGTTTTTCTTCCACATATATTTTCAAGCATTCTTCATAGTACATGTAGATTAAAAAAGAACTATGACTAAGAATTATAAATACATATTTGCTGTTGTGAATCGCTCTTTCTATGATGGTGAAGAATTTGTCAGTCCCTCCAAGGCGATCAGATGTGAGGAAAGATGCCTAACTCGAGAAATAATAAATATTTATGGATTTTTTTTTCTCTCCAGTACAAGAGAATACACTAAATCGCCAGATCTTTATATTTATTTAGGCAATTCTACTGCACGTCTTAACAGTACAAGTGCTAGTAATAAGTATAGACAATATTTATATGGATGGGTTATAGATTGAGGGGCTTCACTGATGACTATTTTATTTCAGAAATGCTGAATCACATGAAGCGAGATTTTGGAATAAACCGTCAAATATTTACAGATGCTTTTAGAAATTTAATATTTTATTAAAGATTAAATTCAAATGGATAATCGTCACAATTTTTTGATAGAGAAGCAGAGTCGACCGTCGAATAAAATAATCAATGGGAATCTTTTTAAATAGTATCAAAAACAGGTTTCTATTTCGTAGATAGTCATAATAATCGCCCTTGAAAATGGTGTGGGCGTTGCAAATTTGGGTAATGTTTATTCAGTATCTAGTATGTATCAAGAAATTAATTAGATGATTTTTATTTATTTTTTCAAATTTTCAACTGCTGAATAACTAGTAAAATTGTTTGTAGCTAAATTTTCAAAACACTGGATAAAAGCTCGGCCCGTTTGGTGAGCGGAATAGGAATACGTATTCCGGAATACGTATTCTGGAATAGAACGTATTCCTGTTCTCCGTTTGGTTCAGCGAATATTTGATGGGAATTCGCGGATCCTAAAATTTATGTTTTCTAAAATAAATAAAAAATGGAATAGGAATACGTATTCCAATACCACCTATTTTGGTGGAATTGCAAAACCCCATTTTTGGGCCAAAAATGGAATACGTATTCCATTTTTGCTTCGTATTCCAATCCCGTTTTGGTGCATCCAAACAAGAAATTCACAATTTTTGTAATACGTATTCCAGAATACGTATTCCTATTCGCACTTTACTAAGAGATCTCAAGCGCCCCTGCTCCATGGTAGCACATTCTAATCACCTCCTATGGATGTTAAATTTAGAAAACCCGTGCCCTGGAACTGATATTGAATGCCCTGCTCTTTTATTTTTCAAAATTTGTTGAGAGATACTATATTTCATGTCCACCACTCTCCTCCAAATTCCATAAAAACTTGGCATAAGAAGCAAATACATAGCTGTTAAATCAGCCATTAGGGACTATCCATTGCTAAATCAACAACTAAAACCGGATTTGAGAGCTGAAAAGGAAGCGAACAATTGATTATCAGTCATAAGGGGCGGCCTTGATTGCTTGATCCATCTTCAGGACAAGCCAGTATGGCCCTTTCATAGGCTTTCTCTGCCTTGCTAATTAATCCTTTCACCTAAAATGATCACCGCCAAACACAATTCGCCTTCAATTAGAAATAAAAATGAGAGCGAGCAAGATCTCAATTCCCAGTAAATCTTGACAAAGAAAAGGAAAAGAAAACTTATGAGAATGTTGCAAGCGGCAGACTGCCAGGATTTGTCTTCAACATCTCTTCGTAATATTCGTCTGTAATCTTGCAACAACATTCTCGTGCCTTCGTGCGGGCATGTGCCAAATGAAAAAGCGAGAATTCTGTTTTAAAGTTGTGAGAAGAGGGGAATCTGAACAGAATAGAATGGTGGTCTCTGTAGCGCCCAAATGCCCGATAAACGCACACGAGGGGACCAAATTAATGGCATATAGAGGGAAGACGAAATTTCGATCAACATTTTCAATACGAGCGATAGATTTCCAAGAATGGGAAGAACTAAGCGATTGTTCAACATATAGTACTATTGCTTGGAATATTATTTATGTCAGGCGGGTATCGTTGGTGCATAGGTGAACAGGGCAGAAGCGTCGCAAGCTGTAGTTAGAGGCACTGCAACAGTCTATTCCGATTGTGACGTGTAAATTGAGGAAGCGAATCAATTGAATTATTGAGATTTCATGGATACATTTTATCCTCACTCTATTATTGAGATGTCTTTTTGTGTATGTAAAATGCTATTGGTCCAATGGTATAACCTAGTGAAGCGAAAAATGTTGGAAATGGTTATGATATGGAAGTGTTGGTCAAATTTTTTATTAATTATATTAATTATTTTTAATTAAAAGATTTAGTTAGTGGAAATTTTTAATTCTTGTTGAAAATGAGAGCTCAATGACTCAACAAAGGTACCATCCTAACAAAGTATTTAAACTATGTCATTATATATTTGAAGACATACTAATTTGGCCACCCTTAAACATCGCGTATTAAAGAAAATTAAGTTTGGGAAAAATAGTTCAACTTTGACTATTTCATACTTTTAGTCAAAAAATCAAGTCTTGAAGTTTAAGCACCCTGTGATAAATGTTGGAAGTCATATATATATTTATTTATGTTATTACTGAATGTGCTTTTTGTCTATAATAAGACTTATTATTACATTGCAATATCATTCATAAGAAAATTGGTTTATACTTTAGTTTTGAATTAAAAAAATACTTTGGTCACATTATTAAGTGTTTTTTTGTTTTTATTGTGGAGATCATAGTTTTGAAGGAGAAAGTACTATTCATAGGCATTAAAATTGGAATTGATAGTTGTACTTATCATTTTGTAATATTATATTACATTAGGTTTTAGATAGGGTGATTATATATTAAGTGTGTAATGGTTATACATGGGTAAATGTGTGGACGAGTCTAACAAATATAAGAATGAATAAAATGTATTAGAGTATTCGATATAAGGATAAAATGGGATAAGTGTGTGGAATGTGTGTGTGTGTAGCCTAATAGATAATAGATAAGGAGAATGAGCCTAACCTTACAAGGGATTGTGCAATTCATTGACATGTACATGCATCGAGTCAATTTTCAAATTGGTAGAAAACTACTTATGGAAATGGCATGGGTATGGAAATTACACCATCACATTTTGAAGTATATATGTTTAATCTTAAAATAGTCATGCATCTCAAAGTTTGTATACTTATAAACGTACATGTATTGTAAGAAAACAAAAAGGATATCACAGGGTTCAAATGTAAAACAATGGATGCTATTAGTTTCTCAAGAAGATTCATAATTGTTATGCCTCCATTATTGCTCTTTTTTGGTTTTTGGCCCTTTATTTATTAGTAATCCAAGATCTCTTTAGCTTTGCAACGAGAAAAGGGGATATTGATAAGCCCTTCATAGATCAAAATAATTGCAAAGCCTTACATATGTAGACTTATCTTCATTGTACATAGTTTGAAACTTGTTATCTCGTCTACAATTTACATAATACTTAGTAGGGTTAGGAACTAGAGTGCATCTTTATAAATTACTATTTTCTTGATATAAATATAAAAGGTTGTCTTTAGTTACTGCATGTTCTTTCTTATATAAATGTAAGTTGTTGTAAACATTTACACTTTGTATGCTACAGCTTGTTAATGCACATATTGTGTCTTGGATCTTATTGTTTTTAGTATTAAGAGATCTAATTTTTTGGGGGTGGGGGATCAATAATCAATCTATTAAATAAATTTTCAATGACACAAACCCTTATCGCAACACAAACTTAACAATATAAAATGAAAGCATCAAACATGCACGCACATCCACAAAATAATGAAACACAAAACAAATATTTTTGTCTTGTGGAAATCGAACTTGGATGAAAGCCATATTGGGAATTAGTACCCAAATTGTGCACTCTTCTAAAGTATTCCCTATTAGGAGCTTAATCATGTTAGGAGTAGCCTTGTCAAAGAACTTAGAAGAGTAATTAAAGTGCCACCTTGTTAAAGGATTTACAATTAATGACATTTTAGGGTCCACAAAGTTAAGGGATTTTACTACTACAAATTGTAGGGAATAACAAGTAGAATAAAGTGTAGAACAACACCTCCTTTGCATGATCATATCCAATTTAGTACACACAAATGCTTCACTTCATACCCGACTATCTTTTGGATTGATCACACCTTTACACTTATGAACCACAATCAACATATAATTCTTTCTCATGTATCAAATATATAATGTTCTTCAAAACCCTAAATGTTCCACCAACTTAAACTTGCCAAACATGTTTCATTTTAAATTTCAAAAGAATCAATCACATACTGTGTGCCCAAACAAACATCTCTATGCACACAATTTTTTTCTATACCATGTCATCTTACAATCAACTTTACATTTGAATTTGTGAAGAACAATCAAACACATTTGACCAAACAAATCCTTCTTCTCGAATCCTCATGACATGCTTGTGTTCATCAATGGAATGCCACATCATTATCTCCAAACATTAAGACATGTAACTACATTGCGTCTATCTTGATCGAATTTGTTACAATGTTCATACAAATCACCAATCTTAGACCTACGATCGACAGCTCAAGAAAAAAGACACTTTATTTAGAAGCCTTTTGTATCACTACAATACTTGCTCACTGATCATCCAAATGAGTTGCGATCATAACCATAACATCTAGGTATGGGCAAGGTCATGGTGTGCCAAAAAGTGGTGATGTGAAAAATATGTAGTTTTGAAATGTCTAAAAGCATTTCAAAATCCTCTTTGACATTTTCCCCACCCATTTTGATACCAAACCAAAAAAGTAATACCTTGCTTTATCGAGTCCCCAATTTCAGAATGGGTATCTGATTTGAAATTGGGTACATGATCTATGCACCCAAATCATGGAACCAAATTCAAAATTGAAGGGAGTGGGGACTAATTTTTAAGTTATATAGTCCTAGTAAAATATATTTATAGTATAATTAGATAGGGGACTAATTAATATATATAGTTACTAAAATTTAATATATAGTATTAAATAATTATAATTTTTGATTATTATATAATTATTTTATTTTTAGTATAATAATATATTACATACATTATAATAATATATATAAGCTAAGTAAATAACCTATATGATGATGTATGTTCCTAGGGGTCCCCCTAGGGACATACATGTTGTGTTCTAATGCGTTGAAAGGGGTCAAGTGATACCTTATGACCCCTTTTGACCCATTCTACGACAATATATGTTCCTAGGGGTCTTGGCATGCCTAGGGACACACATCTTGTATTCCAATCAGTAGAAATTGGTCATAGATTATTGTATGACCCGTTTCGATATACTACATGATAATATATGTTCTTAGGGGTCCTAAGACCCCTATAGAAATAAATGTTGTGTTCCAATAGGTCAAAAGGGGTCATAGATTATCTTATGACCTCTTCAACCTATTACATGACAACATATATTTCTAGGTGTCATAGGACCCCTAGGAACATATGTTGTCATTTAATGGGTTGAAAGGGGTCATAAGGGATTCAATTACCCTTTTTAACCCTTTGGAACACAACATGTATGGAAGGTACATATATTGTTGAGTAATGGGTTGAAAGGGGGCATATTCTTTTGACCCATTAGACAATAACACACATGACCATAAGAGTCCTAGGACCCCTAGGAACATATATTGTCATGTAATGGTTCAAAAGGGGTCATAGGATACTTTATGAGCCCTTTCTACCCATTGGAATAAAAGAGGTACGTCCTTAGGGGTCCTTGGAACCTTAGGAACATATGTAGTCATGTAATAGCTCCTAAGGGGTCATAGAATACCTTATGACCTCTTTTTACCTATTGGAATAAAAGCAGTATGTCCCAAGAACATATGTTGTCATGTATTTGATTGAAATAGGTCATAGGTTATCCTATGATCCCTTTTAACTCATTGAAACACAACATGTTTGTCTTTAGGGGTCCTAGGACCCATATGAACATATTTTGTCATGTAATAAGTTGAAAGGGACCATAGGATATCTTTTAACCCTATTCGACACATTGGAATAAAACATGTATGTCCCTAGGGGTCCTAAGACCCCTAAGAACATATTTTATCGTATAATGGGTTGAAAGGTGTCATGGGATACCCTGTAACCCCTTTCTAACTATTCAAACACAACATGTATGTCCGTAGGACCCCTAGTAACATATATTGTCATGCAATTGGTCAAAAATGGTCATAGGGTGTCCCATGATCCCTTTTGACCCATTAGAACACATCATGTATATCCATTGGGATCCTAGGATCCCTAGGGACATACATCATGTGGTTGAATGGGTTGAAAGGCTTCATAGGATACCTATGACCTCTTTTCACCCATTAAATGATTACAAATGTTCATAGGGGTCCTAAGACCCTTAGGAACATACATCATGCCTTTGAATGAGTCGAAAGGGGTCATAAAGTTATATGACAACAGATGTTCCTGGGAGTCCTAGGATGGCTAGGGACATAAATCATGTGTTTGAATGGGTCGAAAGGTGTCATCAAGTAGCCTATGACCCCTTTTGACCCATTAAATGATAACATGTGTGCCTAAGGGTGTTAGGTTCCCTAGGAACATATGTAATGTGTTCAAATGAGTTGAAATGGTTTGTAGAGTACCTTATGACCCCTTTCAACATATTTCATGACAACATATATCCTTAGGGGTCTTAGGAGCCCTAGGGACCTATTACCTTTGTTTGAATGGGTTGAAAGAGATCATATGATAACCTATGACATTTCATGACAACATATATCCCTAGGACCCCTAGGGTCCTATTTCATTGATTCAAATGGGTAGAAAGGGGTCATAGGATAACCTATTACCTCTTTCGATGCATTTGATAACAACGTGTCCCTAGGGGCCCTAGGACACCTATGGACCTATTTCATTCGTTCGAATGGGTCAAAAGGGTTCATTGAATAACTTATGATCGATTTTGACACATTTCATGACAACACATGTCTCTAGGGGTCCTAGGACACATAAGGACCTCATTCATTTATTTGAATAGGTCAAAAGGATTCATAGGATAACCTATGCCCCCTTGAACATATTTTATTATAAGATATGTCCCTAGAGGTCCTATGACCCCTAGGGACATATTATAAATGTTCATATGGGTCAAAAGGGGTCATAGGATAATCTATGACCCCTTTTCACTCATTTCATGACATGCCTCTAGGGGTCTAGTATCTTGTCATGAAATGCATCAAAAGGGGTCACAGATTATCCTATGACCCCGTTTGACCCATTCGAAGAAATGAATCAGGTCCTAGGGACATATGTTGTAATGAAATGCATCAAAAGAGTCACATGTTATCTTATGACCTTCTTCGACCCATTTGAACAAATGAAATAGGTATCTAGGGGTCATAAGACCCTTAGGGACATATGATCTCATGAAATGTGTTAAAAGGAGTCATATTATAATTGTTCATATGCATAAAACATTTTTAATGACAACATATGTCCCTAAGGGACCTAGGACTCCTAGAGACCTATTTCATTTGTTCAAATGGGTCGAAAGGGGTTGTAGGATAACATATGACCCCTTCCTATGCATTTCATAGTAACAAATATTCCTAGGGGTCCTAGAGGTTATAGGACCCTTAGAACCCTAATTCATTTATTTGAATGGGTTGAAAGGGGTCATAGGATAACTTATGATCCCTTTTGAAAGATTTCATGACAAAATATGTCCCTAAGAGTCCAAGGATCCCTACGTGCCTATTTCATATGTTTGAATGGGTTGAAAAGGGACATAGGATAATCTATGATCACTTTTGACACATTAAATGACAACATATTTCCCTAAGGGACCTATTTCATTTTTTTGAGTGGATTGAAAGTGGTTGTAGGATAACCTATGGCCCATTTCTACTAACTAAAGACCTATTTTATATGTTTGAATTAGTAGAAAGGGGTCATAGGTTATCCTGTGACCACTTTCAACCCATTTGAACAAATGAAATAGGCCCCTTAGGGTCCTAGGTCTCTTAGGGACATATGTTGTCATTAAATGTGTCAAAAATAGTCATAGGTTATCCTATGACCCCTTTCAACCCATTTAAACAAATGAAATAGAACCGTTAGGGACATATGTTGTCATAAAATTTATCAAAAGGGGTTATAGGATTTCAACCCATTCAAGTAAATGAATTATGGCTCTAGGGGTCATATGACCCCTAAAGACATATGTTATCATGAAATGTATCGAAATGGGTCATAGGTTATCCTATGACCCATTTTGATCAATTTGAACAAATGAAATAGGTCCCTAGGGTTACTAAAATCCCTAGGAACATATATTGTCATGAAATACATCCAAAGGGGTTGAATAGGATATCATGTGACCCCTTTCAACCCATTTGAACAAATGAAATAGGTCCCTAGGACTCCTAGGGACATATGTTGTCATGAAATCTATTGAAAGTGGCTGTGAGTTATCCTATGACCCTATTTGAATAAATCAATTAGATTCCTAGGGGTTCTAGATCACATATGTTGTATTGAAATCTATTGAAAAGGATCATAGGTTATTCTATGACCCCTTTTGTCCTATATGAACAAATGAAATATGTCCCTAGGGGTTATAGGACCTCTAAGGACATATATTGTCATGAAATGTGTTGAAAATGGTCTTAGACTAACTTATGACCCCTTTCGACCCATTAAATGACAAGATATGTTCATAGGGGTACCATGACTCCTAGAAAATACATCATGTGTTTGAATAGATTGAAAGGGGTCATAGGGTACTCTATGACACATCTCATCCCATGATATGACAACATATGTTCCTGACATACGCCATGTGTTTGAATGGGTTAAATGGGGTCATAGCGAGAAAATGTGGAACATATATCATGTGTTCACATGATTCAAAAGGGTTCATAGAGTATCCTATGAACCCTTTCAACCTAATATACAACATAAGTTCTTAGGGGTCATAGGACCCCTAGGGAAATACATCATGAGTTTGAATTTATCGAAATGAGTAATAGAGTACCCTATGATCACTTTTGACCCACTAAATGATAACTATGTTACTAGGGGTCCTAAGACTCTTAGGAACATATATCATATATTTGAATGAGTCAAAAGGGTTCATAGAGTATGTTATGATCCCTTTTGACCCATTATATGACAACATATTTTCCTAAGGGTACCCATAGGGACATACATCATGTGTTTGAATGAATCAAAAGGGGTCATAGGGTATGCTATGACCCCTCTTGGCCCATTATATGACAACATATGTTCCATTGGGTCTTAGGACCCCTAGGAACATACGTTATGTGTTTGAATGACTTGAATGAGGTTATAGAGTGATTTATGATCCCTTTTGACCTATTAAATTAAAACATATGTTCTTAGGGATCCTAAGACCCCTAAGAACATATATGATGTGTTCAAATGAGTCAAAAGGGGTCACAGTGTATACTATGACTCATTTCAAGCCATTATATGACAACATTTGTTCATTGGGGTCCTATGACCCCTAGGGAAATACGTCATGATTTTGAATGGGTTGAAAGGGGTAATAGGGTACCCTATGATTTTTTTTACCCATTGAATGATAACATATGTCCCTCGGGGTCCTGAGACCCCTAGGAACATATATCATGTGTTTGAATGGATCAAAAAGGGGTCATAGGGTTTGCTATGACCCGTCTCAATGCATTATATGTCAACATATGTTCTTAGGGGTATTAGGACCCTTAGGGACATACATCATGTAGTTAAATGGGTCAAATGAGGTCATATGGTCCCCTGTGGATTATTTTGACCCATTTAATGAGAACATAGATTCCAAGGGGTTCTAGGACCCTAGGAACATATATCATGTGTTCAAATGAGTCGAAAGTGGTCATAGAGCACCCTATGACCCGTTTTGATGCATTATATGTCAACATATGGTCTTAGGGGTACTATGAAACCTAGTGACATATTTCATGTGTTTGAATAGGTCAAATGGGGTCATAGGGTGCCCTATGACCCTTTTTGACCCATTAAATGAGAACATATGTTCTTAGCGATCTTAGGACCCCTAGGAACATATATGAGTGTTTGAATGAATCGAAAGGGATCACAGAGTACCCTATGACCCCTTTCGACCTATTATATGAGAACATATGTTTGTAAGGGTCTTAGGATCCCTACAGACATATATCATGTGTTTGAATGGGTCAAATGGGGTCATAGAGTGTTCCCTATGACCCCTTTTGATCCATTAAATGAGAACATACATTCCAAGCGATCTTATGGCCCCTAGGAACATATACCATGTGTTTGAATGAGTCGAAAGGGGTTATAGAGTTCTATATGATCCTTAAGAACACTTAATTTCATTGAATGGGTAAAAAGGGGTGTGAGGGAATTCTAGGACCCCTTTTGAGCTATTAGATTAAATTATTTATGTGGTCAGGGTGTTAGGAATTGACAGATCCAGAACAATATAAGAATCAACAGTTAAATGCAGGAAAAAAAAAACATAATAACATAGATAACACACAAATTTGACATGGTTCACCCAAAACCTAGGCTACGTCCACCTACACATCCATCCAATCTTTCTTATTATCCAGTGATTATAGTACAAACCCTTATAGCTCAATCCTGCCGCAAGAACAACCTATCTCATTATACATTGCATTATCTTTATCCCTAACTCTAAGCTATCTTATATGATATATTCCCCCTTTAGGATTACAATAAGCCTATCTGAATAAGGCATGATCAGTCACCCCAAATAATTATGAAGTATGTACATTACTTCTCTGATCAGTCACCACAAACTAACATAGTGGTGCTAGGACTTATAAGCACACATGTTTTGATTGAATGGGTCAAAGTGTGTTAAAGGGTACCTTATGACCCCTTTTGATCCTTTGGATCTATTATATGTATGGTTAAGGGTCCTAAAGACTTTAGAAAAACATAATAAGGATCTTGAAATGGGGTCATAGTATTATTAAAAAAATTGAAAAAATAATATATTTAATTAAAAAAAATTAATTTTTGTTTGGCAAATTGGTGTCCAATTTGGGAAAGGGTATCCAATTTGGGAACGGGTACTCGATATTATTAGGTACCCAATTAGCCTTGGTTTTTCTTTGGATATGAACTCTCCATGGTCAACACCAAAAATGTCCCCAAAACATGTTTTTCGCCTATTATTTTGTATTTCTAACTTTGACCATGTAGCTGACAACTTTTATTTCATCCAAATTTGATGAAACAAAAAATGATTTCTTGAGAACATTATTAGATTTCTAGCAATATAATGTCTATTAAATATAAGTTTAGTAAGTAATTATTACTTATCTTCTAATGGAGTTAGCTACAAAGTGTTGATTGACACACTGATTGAAAAGTATCTATAACTTTCAAATGACATAAGATTTTTAAATTTAAAAGACGCGTCATATTATATGCTCTTCCTACTATAAGGTAAAAAAAGAAAAAAATGAATTAGTTAAAGTGGTCAGACATGTGAGTTTTTTATTCTCAAAATCTTATAGTACAAAATTCATAATTAATTGATTATTTTAAATAAAAATACCCAAAAATATGCATTGCATCAGAGCATGGGTGTAATTCTTATATCTAGAATCTTATTAACAAATATTATTATTTGATTTTGATTAAGGTGGTCAAACATACACCTACCTCTTATTTTTGGTTTGAAATTTTTGTATTACTGAATTAAAAGCCAAAAATTTCACTAATCAAATTTTGTTTCTCTTTAAATAAAACCTAGTATTTTAGAATTTGCATTCAATTTCCTATAGATTATTTTGTTACAATTTTTTGATATAATTTATATAACTACTTTAAAATTACACTTGAAGTTGAGATAACCCTGATTTGGTGTTTTTTCACTATCACTTAAGGGCATAGTATGGTTGACTATGATCTCGCACATACCCATCTACAAAAAATGTTCCACCTTCTCCTATGAATGTCCACTTAAATATTCATAGATTTGATGAACAAATAAAATTTCCTATTGCATGTCACTAACTTCTCTAATGGTCAAATTTCATCATCATTTTTGTGCCTTGCCTTCTCTTTCTCTTCTTCTTTCAACACCCCCCTTAAGATGATTCATCCACATTATTTCACCATTCTTGGTCCTTTGTGAGACTTCAATTCCTTTTGATGTTTTCCTTGGTCTCCTCTCATCTTATTCCTATGTCTTTTCTATTGTCTCTTTACAACTCCTTTTGTTTGGCTCCCCCTTTGTTTTGCTTCTTTTGCCCTTCTCAACTTCTCTCCCTTTGAAAAAAATGACAAAGACAACCATGTTCCCTTTTTATGTGACTTCTCATCCTATGGTGTAGTTCTTTTTTCTTATCAATCCACCATTAGATTTCTCCACTTCTTGATCCTAGATTGATGTTTGCCTATCTATTCTTAGTTCAAGCTAGATAGGGGTGAGACCCCTAAATCTTCTCTTAGATACTCAAAAGTATTATTTTTGAAGAAAATTTGTGAAGATATCAAATAATTACTCCTTGGCTAGTACATATTCCAACCTGACCTCTTTTTCTTATACTTTTTCTCTTATAAAATAATACTTTATTGATATGTGTTTTGTCTTCGAGTGCATCACTAATTTTTTGGATATGTTAATTGCACTAGCATTATCACAATTAATAACTACAAGTTCCTCCTTTTCCTCTTAAACTTCTTGAAGTATCTATTTGATCCAAATTTAACTTGATTTTAACTCATTGTTGCAAAAACATATTTGGCTTT
Organism: Cupressus sempervirens; assembly: GCA_028749045.1. Lineage (NCBI taxonomy): Eukaryota > Viridiplantae > Streptophyta > Pinopsida > Cupressales > Cupressaceae > Cupressus > Cupressus sempervirens. The sequence goes on from CM053792.1 coordinate 428,822,266, forward strand.
AGTAGTTGATTACAATATGCAGTTCTTCTTCTTGCTGGCACATGAAATTAGTCTCCCTCTAAGAAATAATACACCAAGGGTTGTACTCTTTCTATCATCTATGTTACCTTCCCAGTGAGTATTAGTAAAGACATCAAGCTCAAAATTTTCCTTGCGGGGATACCATAGACCATACTCTTCAGTACCCTTAAGAATTCTGAAGATCCTCTTTGTAGCTACCATGTATGACTCCTTTGGGTTGGATGAAACTTTGGCTACTATTCCAACTACCCATGCTATGTCTAGTATGTTGTGCACAACATATTGCAGCTTACCAATCATAAATTGGTAAAGTGTGTCATTTACTTTAGTGCTATCATTGGATTTCCCACCAGTTTTGCTTCATCGGTACCAAATTTATTCATTATTTTCTTCACATGTTTTGTTTACTCTATGAAGATCCCTCCTTTTAGATGGGATACTTGAAGTCTAAGAAATAATTTTATTTCTCTGATCATGGTCATTTTGAACTCTCTCTTCATGGCCTCAACAAACTCAAGACTTAGCTTATCATCTCCTCCAAAGATGATGTCATAACTTTTTTTTTTAGTAATTAAAAAACTTAGTTCTATTTCTTGCTTCATGTATTAATTGCACTTGTCACTCGTTCTTATGAACCCAATATTTATCAAGTATGAGTGAAATCTCTTATACCATGCTTTGGGTGCCCATTTAAATCCATACAAGGATTTTCTTAGTCTACATACTTGAGTTTTTCCTCATTCATTCTCAAATCCCTTAGGTTTCTTAATGTACACTTCCTCTTCTAGATCTTTTTTAAGGAATATAGACTTTGCATCCATCTGGTACATTTTTTAATTTCTTGTAGTTTCCAAATGCTAAGAGTATTCTAACCCCTTCCAACCTAGCCACCGGTCTAGAGGTTTCTCTATAGTCTATTCCTTCTTCTTGTGCACAACCTTCACAAAAAATCTATGCTTTTTTTTTACCACCTCTCCATCCTCATCCATCTTGTTTTGGAACACTCATATTGTACCAATGACATTATTGTCTCTTGGTTAGCTAACTAAGGTCCATGTATCATTATTTATTATTTGATCAATCCCCCCCCCCTCCATGGCCTTTCTAGAGTCTTTATCTTATAGATATCTTCTCTTATTCCTTTCTCTTGGTCATCATCTAAAATTCTTGTCTCCAATGATCTAGTTAGTGGAGTGGTTCCTTCTCACATACTTTGTTAGAATCAATTCCCCTTCAGGTACTTCTTATGTTTATCCTTCATGTTGAGCTTCTTCTTTTTGAGATGGTATAACATCTTGTACAATTCCCCCTCTATTGGTATCCTCTCCACTATGTCACTAATTGGATTGCATTCAATTTTTTTTAGTCTTCTAGTTATTTATTTCTTTCTTCCACATTTTTCTTTGACAAATCATCCACCCTTACATTGGAAAAATCCACAATCTTGCTTGTCTAAAGGTTCATACCTGCTCTTATGTTGTGCTTTTGGTAGAATATCCTAGAAAGATACCCTCATTTCTTTTAGGCTCAAAATTTCCTTGGTATTAATCTCTCTTGATGTAGAATTTGCTTCCAAATACCTTAAAATAAGTAACATATGGTATATGGCCAAACCATAGTTAATAAGGAGTTTTCTTTGTTCCCTTCTTCACTTGTACCCTATTCAAGGTGTACAAAGTTGTGCTTCCAACTTCTTGTTAGCGTGAATACTAATTATATTCCTATAGGAGAGTATCCTAAAATTGATGGACCTCTAAATCTTGATTGTGTGTCATATTCATGATAGTGTTTGTCATTGATGTCAACATATTGGTTATTCTATGAAGAATGACAAAGAAGAATAAATTTTTTTTGGTTTCATGAGGATCAAGGAACTAAGTTGAACTTATATGGATATGGTATAACATTATGCATAGTTTGGTGATGTTATAGTTAAGAGAACATGCAAAAATATGAAGATAGTACATAGTTATTCAAGATTTATTAAAGACAATGTTCAAATAAAGATCCTGTGTAATAGCTAGTGATGTTTGGATTTTATCTTGCAACTAATCTATAATCTGGTTATGTGGACTTGGCAAAAGGTAGAAGACATGAAAAAGATATAGATTGTAAATGTAGTATTTTAAGATGGTCCTATATTATTCTTGTAAATTGAGAAAGCCTCAAGGTTGAATCAATAATTTTTTTTAAGACTTGGTATAAAGGGAAGATGTTTTCCTTGAGGTAGAGAGTGATTCAGTGAAGTATTTGAGTAATAAGAGTATGCAAAGTTGAATGTGAGATCCAATGAACCTGATATTGAATATCTTTTGATCAATGAATTTTTTGGTGTAGTTGAGGCATGATGAGTGAACAAAGAGATTGTATTTGGAAAAGAAGTTATTGTGGACAAATTTTTACTTGTATAATTTTGAAAAAGGATAGTACTAAGACCAGTTAGGTATCAAGTTTGATGGTATTTGTCTGAAGCTTTTTGGATAGTAGGTCCTTCTGTCTTCCACAACTACCAGCACGGTTGACACAACTCCTAACAATGTTGGAATCTCCTAACATGGATTCAAAGTCTCCTAATAGGGACTGATATGTACTTAATGAATTTCATTGACTCCTAACATGGTCCATCCTCTTACAAGGAGCTTACCTATTAGTACATCATATTGTGGGTACCATCCCCACAAAGGTTTTCCCTCTAATCAAGGGTTTCCCTAGTAAACAAATATGATGTAATTTTTGTGTGTTGATATTTCTATTGTTGTTGCATCTACGATTTACATGTTTTGAAATTAATAAGGATAATGAGATGTGTTTTAATTGCACAATTGATTCACCCACCCCTAGTTATTTTGGTGGACTTTATTTTCTAACGATTGGTATTAGAGCATCAAGTCCTTGAAGGAAAATCATAACAACTTAAGGAGATCTATGGTGTATTTTAGGAAAGAAAGTTCAAAGTTTGATATAGTTAACTATGATAGTTGGAGGGAGAAGATGAAGACACATTTTCTATGTATGGGTTTGAGATATTGGTTGATCACTATGAGGAAGAAGGATGCGGTTGATGAAGATAAGCTTAAGGCTTATAATGAACCTCAGAGAGAAAAGTTTATGTGCAATATGTTTGCTAGAGAAGCACTCTTGACAACTCTTCCTGAAAATGAGTATAGCTAGGTAAAAAATTTAAAACTAGGTCATTAATTTTGGAAATCTTTGGAATCTAAATTTGACAATGATAAGCATGCTACAAAGGTTAGAGTATAGAATTAGATATGTTTAATTTAAGATGCTAAGATGATGGAAGATGAATATGTAAAAGTTATTTTGAAAAAATATAAGAGATTTTTGCACAAATTAAGGTTTGTGACAAAACAAAAGATGAATATGAAGTTATATGGAAAATATTGAATACTTGGACACCTACATACAAATAGACAGCACGGATGATTGAACAAATTATTCCCTAGACACATAATTTCACAAGAGAAAATCTTCTTGGGAGATTGGAATCAGTTGAGATGTGGATGAAATAGACTCCAAAATTCCTTAGAATTGAGACTACTTTCAATACATTAAGTGTTAGACCTATGTTTACAAGAAGAACAAGTACAAGTGGAGATTACAATAGTAGCAACCAAGGAAAAATAGAAGAAGACAAGAAGATTGAGGAAGGCCTTGCCATTCTTATCAAGAGAGAACCTAAAGAAATGGAAATCTTTAAATGTTGGACATGTGATGGGTATGGTCATTATTCTTCCAAGTGCCCTAATAAAGTAAGAAGAATTAAAGAAGAATCTGTATAAGCCAAGTAAGTGTCTATTTGCTAATGACGAGAAATTATATGGTTTTGTGAATTTTTTTTGAGTGAAAGTCATGATGAGAGTGATAAAATGGGATTCATTGCTATCAAAGAAGAAAGTAATGAAAAAGAAGAAGTTATAGAAGAAAGAGCATTAATATCACAAGTTGAAAATAAACAATCTGATTGGATTATAAATAGTGGTTGTTCTCATCATATGACTAGAGATATGTACAAGTTCATTGAATTCAATAGCTATGATGGTGAAATTGTTAGAGTTGGAAATAATGCAACCTATCACATTAATGAAAATGATCTATTACACTTGATGGAAAACAAACATTGGTGATGTTGATTTTGTCGATGAGTTGAAAAATAATCTTTTGAGTGTTGGATAGTTAGTGGAGAAGGGATATATATTTAAATTCATAGGACAGACATCCATTATCAAAGATAAATATGGTAAGTTGATTGGTACTAGTACTAGGACAAGAGGTAAAAAAATTCAGTTGAATCCTATTGAGATGGCATGCTTAATTGCTAAGGTAGATGACAGTTGGTTATGGCATAAGATATTTTTCCATATAAACTTTGATAACATTGAAGAGACCAATACTACATTTTCTATTAGAGATTTTCCTAAGATGGAAAAGCCTACTAATGTGGTATGTAAGGAATGTATTATGACAAAGTAGAAGAAAAGTTCATTTCCAAGAAAAGAAGTTTATTACATCTATGAAGTTGGAGATTGTACATATAAATTTGAGTGGTCCCACAAGGACAAGATATTTATATGGTGAAAGGTATTTTATGATTCATGTTGACAATTTTTCAAGAATGACGTGGGTAGCATTTTTTAGAGAAAAAATTGAAGCATTTGGGAAGATTAAGTTGTTTAAGAACAAAGTAGAAAATGAATCTGGATTAAAGATTAAATGTTTGAAATTTGATAGACAAGGAGAGTTTACTTTTAATGAGTTTAATAGGTTTTGTGAAGTGAATAACATTAAAAGAAATCTTTCAACCCCTAAGAAACCTTAACAAAATGGTATAGCAAAGAGGTGAAATAGATCTATAACAAAAGCAACAAGAGCTATGATGTTTGGAAATAATGTGGAAAATATATTCTCGAGAGAAGTAGTAAATACAGTAGTATACATTATGAACATATTACAAGTTAAATAAGTGAATCATAAGAGACCCTATTAATTGTGCTTTTGACATGCAACATTAGTTAAGTATTTCAGATGTAATATCCCTGTCTTCTATTTAATTAATTACTGTATTACAAAGGAGAAGCTTCTAGAGTGTTTATTAATTATTGGAAAGGGGGAAGTCTCTAGTAATTTAATTTTCTAGAAGCACAATTAATTATGTATTGCAAGGGAGGAGTTTCTAGAGAATGCATTAATTATTGGAAGGGGGAAGCTTCTAGCACTTGCAATTAATTAATATTTGAATTCCTTCTAGAAGGGTGTAGGAAAAGTATAAATAGAGGTGGAAGAGTCATTGTTGAGCATCAGATGATTGTGAATTGCATTTGATAAAGCTTGAAGGTGGAGTTAGAGATTTGGTCTTGGCATAGAGGACATTCATCCTCTCTTGTAACATTCTAGACATCATTCCCTTGGTGTTTTCCCTTTGGAATACATTACTATGTATTTGATTTTATCATTTTGAGAAGTAATATTATTTGAGCAATGGTTCAATCTTCAATTTGCATAAATTCCTTCTTGCTCATGTTATGTGGATTGAAACCTATGCAAAGACATTAAAATCACTTTCAGCAGTTGGTTTAGTTCTTAGGCATTTCTAGGGTGCCCATTATAGTGTTATCAAAGCTATAAGTCCTACTATCATATGGAGGTCTTATAGGGAATTTGGGATAGCCAAATAGAGAGAAAAGTGTTTGACAAAATGTATATCAGTCCAGATTAGGAAAATGTAATGTTCAAGTTATTGGATACATTAGAGGAGTAGAATAGGAAAATGGAAATGATGCAATAGGAGCAGAATAGGTGAATGGATATGATGTTGTAGCTTATGGCTAGACAGATGGGCATCAATATTGGCGATTTGTAGGTTGCTCCACTGTAGGAGGTAGTTGATTCCTTTGGTGGGATTGAGACACATATAGAGCCACCTAACTATGATGTTGGTGATGTGGGCATTTCAGCAAAGTCAGTAGATGTGGGTTTACAATCTAGTATTATTGATTCACAATCTAGTGTTGAATCATGTGTGCAGAGTTAGGAGTTCACATATGAAGCTTTGTTAGGGGATGGCAATGCAACAATAGTGGGATTAGGCAAATGCGAGGATATTGTCATATCAATAGCCACTTCTGTGTTAGTTGAACCATCTAACAAGGAGTTTAGTAGTATGCATACAGTTGTTGATGTGTGTTCTAATGAAGGCACACATGTTGATGATTATGAGTTTTCATCAACTACAGATTTAGTTTAGTTTTTTGTTACGGCAGTTAGTGTTGTTCCTATGTCCATATATTTTGATGTGGATACACCTATTATTGATATAGTTGGCATGAGTGCATATGGTTTACCTACAACTACATCTTTTTCAATGCATGTTGGTGCTAATTTAATTAATTACTGTATTACAAGGGAGAAGCTTCTAGAGTGTGTATTAATTATTGTAAAGAGGGAAGCCTCTAGTAATTTAATTTTCTAGAAGCACAATTAATTATTGTATTGCAAGGGAGGAGTTTCTAGAGAGTGCATTAATTATTGGAAGGGGGAAGCCTCTAGTATTTGCAATTAATTAATATTTGATTTCATTCTAGAAGGGTGTAGGAAAAGTATAAATAGAGGTGGGAGAGTCATTGTTGAGCATCGGATGATTGTGAATTGCATTTGATAAAAGCTTGGAGGTGTCAGTTAGAGATTTGGTCTTGGCATTAGAGGACGTTCATCCTCTCTTGTAACATTCTAGACGTCATCCCCTTGGGGTTTGGCCTTTGGAATACATTGCTATGTATTGATTTAATCATTTTGAGAACTAATATTATTTCAATAGCGATTCAATCTTCAATTTTCATAAATTCCTTCTTGCTCATGTTATGTGGATTGAAACCTATGTAAAGACATTAAAATCACTTTTAGTAGTTGGTTTAGTTCTTGGGCATTTCTAGGGTGCCCATTATAGTGGTATTAGAGCTTTCCTGCAAAGTGTTTCATGAAGTTACAACTAGTAGGTGCTCATTACAGTGGTATGAGAGCTTACTTGCAAAGTGTTTCACAAAGTTATAACCGGTAGGTGCCCATTACAGTGGTATTAGAGCTATAAGTCTTGCCATCCTATGGAGGTCTTATAGGGAATTTGGAACAACTGGATGGAGGGGAAAATGTTTGAAAAAATGCTCAGATGGTTACTGCATACATTAGAGGTGGGGCAGTGTTTGCAACAACAACAAAATAGGCAAATGTATATGATGTTGCAGCTTATGGCTAGATATACGAGCATCAATATTGATGATTTCTATGTTGCTCCAGTGCAGGAGGTAGTTGATTCCTCGGGTGGGATTGAGACACATATAGAACCACCTAGCTATGATGTTGGTGATGTGGGCATTTCAATATAGTTAGTAGATGTGGGTTTACAATCTAGTATTATTGGTTCACAATCTGGTGTTGAGTCATGTGTGCAGAGTCAAGAGTTCACATATGAAGCTTTGTTAGGGGATGGTGATGCAACAATAGTGGGATTAGGATAATGTGAAGATATTGTCATATTAGCAGCCACTTCTATGTAAGTTGAACCATCTAATGAGGAGTTTAGCAGTATACATGCAATAGTTGATGTGTGTTCTAATAATGGTGCCCATGTTGATTATGAGTTTTCATCAACAACAAATTTGGTTTAGTTTTTTGTTGAAGCAGTTAGTTTTGTTCCTATGTCCATATATTTTGATGCAGCTACACCTATTGTTGATATAGTTAGCATGAGTGCATATGGTTTTCCTGTAGCTATGTCTTCTTCAATACATGTTGGTGATGATCGGGATTCCAATCCAATATATATTATGTGGGTGGATATAGGGGTGAAAAGGTTTCATAGATCTTCTATGGAGTTGCCTTTTGGTGAGATTCTGACTTCCACATCATCAACACGAGTTTTGGGTGCTAGGCTGTAGGACATGTGGTTGGTCCTGATGATGTTGGTTTGCAATTGGTTTAATGTCCATAGGTATGTCACATACTACTTCATTTGGGATTTGGGTGGAGGTTGGAGTTCATTATGTTGCTGGATTGCTTGAGGACAAGCAATTTCAATGAGGGCAGACTGTAATGTCCCCGTCTTTTATTTAATTGATTTAATTAATTATTGTATTACAAGGGAGAAGCTTCTAGAGTGTGTGTTAATTATTGGAAAGGGGGACGCCTCTAGTAATTTAATTTTCTAGAAGCACAATTAATTATTGTATTACAAGGGAGGAGTTTTTAGAGAGTGCATTAATTATTGGAAGGGGAAGCCTCTAGTACTTGCAATTAATTAATATTTGATTTCCTTCTAGAAGGGTGTAGGAAAAGTATAAATAGAGGTGGGAGAGTCATTTTTGAGCATTAGATGATTGTGAATTGCATTTGATAAAAGCTTGGAGGTGTGAGTTAGAGATTTGGTCTTGGCATTAGAGGACATTCATCCTCTCTTGTAACATTCTAGACATCATTCCCTTAGGGTTTGGCCTTTGGAATACATTGCTATGTATTGATTTAATCATTTTGAGAACTAATATTATTTCAGCAGAGGTTCAATCTTCAATTTGCATAAATTCCTTCTTGCTCATGTTATGTGGATTAAAACCTATGTAAAGACATTAAAATTGCTCTCAGTAGTTGGTTTAGTTCTTGGGCATTTCTAGGGTGCCCATTACATTAGAATACTTTGAAGTAAGTGTTACATTAAAAGGGATGATGATATTAAAAAAAATTATTGAAGGAGTGATGAAGGCATGTTCCTTGGTTACTCATTGAAACGAAAAGCTTATCAATGTTTGAATCAGAGAGATAAGAATATTATTGAGAGTGCAACTGTTAGAGTGGATAAAAATTTAGAATTAAGGAAAGAATACTTGATTATAATTCTGATGAAGAGACTAATGCAAGGATTGATCTAGAGAATGTTGAGTTGTTTTACAAGATTGGCATTGATTCGTAGAATGAGTTAGAAGTAGTAATAGAAAGATAGTAACCTAGGACTAAGCCTAGAGAAGAAATTAGAGTTGAACAAGTGACACCTAACAAGAATTTGACAAAGAATCATCCCGTCAATCATATTATTGGAAGAAATGATAAAGGAGTCATGAAAAGGAATAAGTTACATGAATACTTGTGTTAGATTTCAAAACTTTAACCTAAAAGTGCTAATGAAGCTAGTAAAGACTTTTGGATTAAAGATATGAAAGAAGAACTAGATCAAATTGAAAAGAATAAGACTTGGGAATTGGTTCCTAGACCTAAGGATAAGAATGTTATTGGAAATAAGTGGGTATTTAGAAATAAGATGAATGATCAAGGTGAGACTGTGAGAAACAAATAAAGACTAGTATGTAAAGTTTATTCACAACAAGAAGGTATTGATTATGAGGATTTTTTTGTACCTGTTGCTAGACTAGAAGTGGTTCGAATGTCTTTAGCATTTGTAGCTAACAAGAAATAAAGTGTATAAGATGGATGTCAAATCAACATTTCTTAGTGGTGAACTAAAAGAACTATACATTGACCAACATGAAGGTTTTTCTTTGACATATCAAGGAGACATGGTTTTTATGTTAAAAAAAGTATTGTATGGATTGAAACAAGCATCTAGAACTTGATATGTGAGATTGGACAAGTATTTGTCAAAATTTGAATTTGCTAAAGTTAGTGAAGATAGTAATTTGTATTTGAAAGAGATTGACAATGGCTTACTAATTTTTGAAGTATTTGTGGATGATATAATATTTGGAGGTGATGTTGAATAAAGTGAAGCATTTACAATAGAGATGAAGAAAAAAATTGAGATGAGTATGATTGGTGAGATGAATTATTTCTAGGGATTGCAGATTGTTCAAAACAAAGATAGTATCTTTATATCTCAAGTTAAGTATCTAAAAGATTTGTTGAAAATATTTGGTTTAGAGAGTTTTAAAATTGTTGGAGCACCTATGATAACTAGACATAAGTTGTCTAGAAAAGATGAAAAGCCTACTATTAAATAGAAAAACTATAGGTCTATGATTGGAGGATTGCAATAGCTAACACACAATAGATTTGATATGGCTAAAGTAGTTGGTATTGTAGAGAGATTTCAAGATGTTCCTAAAGAGTCAAACGATGTAGTAATGAATAATTTTTTTAGATATTTGAAGGGTACACCTAATTTTGGATTATGGTATGACAAATAAAATGACTGTAGCTTATGTGCATGCAATGATACCAATTGAGAAAATATTTTGAGGACATAAAAATTACAAGTGACGGAGCATTTTCCTTGGGACAAAGATTGTATTTCATAGAGTACACAAAAATAGAGTATGTTCCAACAAAAAATAGTTGTAATCAAATCATTTGGATGAAAAAAATGTTGAAGGACATTGGAATTGAGTTTAGATGGTCTATTATCATACATTGTGATAGCCCAAGTATAATGAGTATGTCAAATAATCTTGTTTTGCATTCAAAGACAAAGCATATATCTATTAAGTATCATTTTTTGAGTGAGAAGGTTGTAGAGAAAGAGATCATAATGGAATCTGTAAGTACAAAGGAGAAAATAGTAGACATATTTACAAAAACTTTTCCAAAGGATATATTTGAGTATATGAGTGGTATGCTTGGGGTTATGCCCTAGCCTATTTTGAGTAGTTGATGTAGAGACTGCATCAGCCCAGTGGTAAAAGAGTAGTATACTATATCTAGACTAGATGCTTGTTTCTTCCTCTATGGGGGAGTATCTACATTTCAGATGAGTTATTAAGGACTCTTGGTAATTGGTATTTAATAGTATCTTTGGACGCTTGGGATTATTGCATATTGTATGAAGTAAATTGACATAATGATACCTTTTTCATTGATGTCAACAGGGGAGAGTAGAACATGAAAAATATCCTCGTGTATTGATTAATATCAATGGGGGAGAGAAAAAAACATAAAACAATCCTTTGAAATGTATGATTGAGGGTGAGATATATTGATGAAAGGGGGAAAAATTGATTGATGAAGCAGATTTGAAAAGAATATGGTTATAACAAAATGGGCATTCATGGACAACATGAATGGGGAGAAAATACAATAGAGATACCTTTCGTATTAATGGAACTTAGATGTTTTTCATTTATGTTTCGGTCAATGCCAAAGGGGGAGATTTTTAGCATGACTGCTAATGATATTCCTATTGTGGAGTATCCTAGCATTGTTGGACCTCTAAATCTTGGTTGTGTGTTGCATTCATGATAGTGTTTGTCATTGATGTCAACATATTGGTTATTCTATGAAGATTGATAGAGAAGAAGACAAGATTTAGTTTCACGAGGATCTAGGAATGAATTTGAACTTGTGCATACTTGGTATAATGTTCTTAAAGTCTTGTGATGCTAGGGGTAAGAGTGAATGTGGAAATATGAAGACACTACATAGTTATTCAAGATTTATTAGAGCTAGTATTTAGACAGAGCTCCTATGTAACACTTAGTGATGTTTAGATTGTATCTCCTAATAGAGCTAGAATATGATTATGTAGAATTTGGAAAAGGTAGAAGGCATGATAAAGATGTGGTGGTCAAACCCGCACATCTTGTTGAGCATCGAGTGGAGAATTATGAAGATTGTAAGCCAACAATTGTTTGTAATTATGAAAATTGTAAAGATGTAATTTAACATGTAAATATAATATCTTAACATGGTCCTATATTATTATTGTAAATTGAGAAATCCTCAAGGCTGACTCAATATTTGTTTTAGGACTTGGCATAAAGAAAAGATGTGTTCCTAGAGGTAGAGTGTGATGAAGTGAAGTATTTATGTAATTCGAGTAGGAAAACTTGTATGTGAGATCCAATGAACTTGATATTGAATATATTTTGATCAAAGAAGTGTTTGGTGCAATTGAGGCACGATGAGTGAATAAAGAGACTTTATTTGGCAAAGAAGTTACTATGGATAGTTGTATACTTGTATTATTCTGAAAATCATAGTACTAAGGCCAATTGGATAGTGAGTTTAGTGGTCTTTCCTTGAAGCTATTTGGATAGTGGGTCCTTTGGTCTTCTACAACTCTTAACAAGGTTTGAATCTTCTAACATGAATTAAAATTCTCCTAACAAGGACTGATATATATTCAATGTATTTCATTGCTAATAGGATCCATACTCTTACAAGGGACTTATATATTAGTAAATCATTTTGTGGGTACCATCCCCACTAGATTTTTTCCTTTGATCAAGGGTTTCAGTACTTAACAAATCTAGTTTTATTGTGTATGGGTATCTTTCTATAGTTGTTGCATCTACTATTTACATGTTTTTGAATTAATAAGGATAATGAGAGTTGTTTCATTTGAATAACTGATTGAACACCCCCCCCCTTGCCCACCAATTTTCATAGTGGAATTTCTCTCCAATAAATCTATGCAACATTGTGATGGTTACATTTCTTCTTTCAACAACACCATTCTGTTGAGGTGTCTTAAGAGCTAACATTTGTGTTTTGATTTCATGTTCCTCGTAGTTATTTTCAAATTCTTGTGAGGTAAAATCCCATCCTTGGTATGATCTCAAGCATTCCAATTCTTTACTAGTCTCCCTTTCCACTTTTTACTTGTAAACTTTGAACATGTAGAAATATTCTAACGTTTATTTTAAGTAGATTGTTCACACCATTATAGAAAAATCATCAATAAATAACATAAAATATCTATCTCTAGATAAACTCTTTTTCCTCATGGGACCACACAAGTCAGCATGAACTAGATCTAGAACTTGTTTAGAAGGGAATGAGTTGCTAGAAAAACTAGAACTTGCTAACTTTCCTATTTGAAAATCTTTACATATAACATTGTCTAGTTTGGTAATAGGGGGTAAACCCCTTACCCAATTTTTCCTTCATACTTTGAGAATTCTCTTAAAATTCACATGGCATAGCCTTCTATGCCACAACTAATTGTTATAATTTTTAGTTACCATACATGTATTGTCAAAAATATTGAGGTAGAAAAGATTATCTCTACTTTGTTCTCCTACAATTATGAGATTTCTTGTCTTATCAAATATTCTTCAAGACCATTTATTAAATTCAAACTTATAACCTTTATCCATTAGTTGGCACACACTCAATAGGTTATATTTCAATCATTTTTCTAGATATAAATATCCACAATTAGTGGAGTCATTCAAGGATATAATACCCTTACCTATCATTGCTCATGGTGAGTTATTTCCAAACTTCACCATTCCTTCATCATAGGCCTCAACTTTTTGGAAATTGCTCCTATCACAAGACATATGGAATGAGAAACATTATTTTTAATCTATGCAACATTAGTTTGAATCATCAATACTCTAGCACAATCTATGATGGTTATGTTTCTTCTTTGAACACCACCATTTTGCTGAGGTGTCCTAGGAGTTGACAATTGTATTTTGATTTCGCGCTCCTCATAGTAATTTTCAAATTCTTGTGAGGTGAACTCTCTTCCTTGGTCCAATCTCAAGAATTTTAATGCTCTATTAGTATCTCTTTCTACTTTTTCCTTTTAGACTTTGAACATGTAGAAAGCTTCTAACTTTTCTTTTAAGTAGATAGTCCACATCATCCTAGAAAAATCATCAATAAATAACCTAAATTATCTATTTCTAGATAAACTCTTTTTTCTCATGGGAATAGACAAGTTAGTATGAACTAGATCTAAACTTGTTTAGAAGTGAGTGACTTGTTATAAAAACTAGAACTTGCTAACTTTTCCATTTGACAATCTTTACACATAACATTGTCTATTTTGGTAATAGGCGGTAAATCCCTTACCCAATTTTTACTTCCTACTTTGATATATCTCTTAAAATTCACATTGCATAGCCTTTTATGCCACAATGAATTGTTATCATTTTTATCTACCATGCATGTATTGTCATAAATATTGAGGTAGAAAATATTATCTCTACTTTCTTCTCTTATAGCTATGCGTTTTCTTGTCTTATCAAATATTCTTCAAGACCATTTATTAAATTTAGACTTATATCCTTAATCCATTAGTTGGGATGCACTCAATAGGTTATATTTTAATCCTTCCACTAGATATACATATTCAAAGGTAGTGGAATTATTTAGGGATATAATACCCTTACCTATCCTTGTGCATGGTGGGTTGTTTCCAAACTTCACCATGCCTCCATCATAGGCCTCAACGACATGGAACTTTCTCCATTCACTAGACATATGGTGCAAGAAAGTTCTATCTATTATCTAATTCTTGTGTATACTAGTATTGGTTATTAGGGCTCTTTCTGCCCTTTCTTCTATGATGGCAACAAAGGATACTTATCCTCATCCTCATCATTGGTTGACTGTTCATTAGTCACACCTTCTTTGGAAATGTAACATCTCTTCCTTTTCTTCCCTTTGGAGCTTTTCCATCTTTTACTGGTCTCCTTCTTCACTTTCTCTAAACATTTAGCATCATATTCTCCTACCTTCTTATAGTTAAAGAATTTTAATAGAAGCCTACTTTTGTGCTTCAATTTTTTTTTCTGACCATTTTTTTATGAATAGATCCTCCAACTCTTCTTGTTCAACTTCTTTATCATACAATCTCTCTAGGTCTCTTCTATATCTGAATGTTCTTTCCTCCTCCCTTCCATTGCATTACAATGAATGCAACTAAGGATTTTGTTTTAGTTTCAATTTTGGGTGGTTGACTATTGTCAAAGTTGCTAAGTTCAAATGTCATGAGATTTTCTACCAAGGTATCAAGAGATACCTCCATCTTGTCTATTGTTCTTAGCTCTTGAATGGATGACACCCTTATGGAATATTTGGGCTTTAGGTATTTTAATAACTTTCTTAAACACTCATCTTTGTGTGGTATTCCTCATGATGCTTTGATGGCTACCATAACATCTTTCACTCACTGTAATAGGTCTCAATGTCTTTACCCTCTTGCATTCTCATATCATCAAACTTTTCTCTTAGGCTTTCAGATTTAGCCTTCATTATATTATTATCACCACCATAGAGTATTTTGATCTTCTCCCACATATCATATGTTGTTTCTAGGTCTTCAACATCTTTGTACCTAGAGAAGGATAGGCTGCTTTCTGGAGAATCTATTTTGGTCATGTGTTTCTTTCTTCTTTAACTATTTTTTTGAGTTGACTAGAAGATTCAACATATTTGACCTCTATAAGGGTCTAGTAGGAATCACCAAGATTTCTCAAGTGAAAAAACATCTTTCTACACCATGCACTATAGTTCTCCTTGGAAAAATTTGGTGCATCTCTCTTAAAGATCTTGTTCTTTTCCTTGAGTTTTTAAACTTTTTAATTTAGAGGACCAATTGGATCTGATACTAATTGTTAGTCCAAATTCATGTTAATATATTATGGGAGGGTGGGGGAGAATCAATATAATCACTAGTTCCAACTTTTCACCTTTTATTACACTTCATGTTAGTTTACAAGTCTATGGTGACTACAACTCAATCAGTCTTGTTAAGTAAAAAAAAGGAAAATAAAAATAGAAACACACAACACAATATACATCTCATGGAAACATTGTTAGGGTTAAAACCACAGTGTGTGATTCAATCCTAAAAAAGATTTCACTCTCCTAAAGTGCACCTAGTCAATATCTTATCTTTGATGAAAGATTACGAAGACATTATTAAGTTCCACCTAAGTAAGGGATTTTGATAAGACCTATTAGAGTGTTCCCATGTTTGGATTAGTCTAGTTAAAGGATTTCTAAACACAAGTTTGTGTCACCCTGTCAAGGTATTTTGTACAAAAACCCTATTAGGTTCCACCTTTGATGGGATTTATTGTTGTGGAGATTAGTAAAAAATAGGGAATTATCCAAGAAAGTAGCTACTACACTTATCTTGGAAATAGACCCTTCATCATCTCTTTTAACATGTTTGGAACTATGTTCTTCCTTTTCTTAGCTCTGTAACTATAGATACAATTACTTGTGCACTTGGCTCTACTTTCTCTTGCACATTATCACACTTGTACCAATATAGTTCATTGGCTTCTCAAAAAAATCACTAATTCCTAAGTTGTGACTTCTCTCTATCACTTTTCTTCACACTTTGATATTATTCTTAGCTCAATTCTCTTAGATCTTAGGTTAATCACTCAACAATTTAACCTTTTTTTCTTTTGACTCTCACTTCTTTTATAATTAGCTTTTTCTTGTCTTTGAAGCCCCAATCCATGAATTCAAGATTTTAATTTTCATCCCTACTTCTAGCTTGACTTCCCATTGCAGTAGTGTGATACTCTTATTAGATGTAGTGTGTTCATATAGTAGTCAAAGGTGTCATGTGTCCCTGATGGCTTGCTATTGTTGGAAATAATTGAAAATTTAAATTCTTCTTATTGTTCCTCAATATGTTAACCTATCACAATTAAGTGCAATGATGAGTGCACTCCTACCCTCTTCATTACGTGGAAGTCATGTGTATCTTACTCCATTCTTTCCTTGTTGACTCAGCCAAGCCATCCTATATGGTCAATGATTGATTTGACTTCCTATCTTCTTGGAATCCTTCTAATCATATTATCTTCTTTTAGCATAGTTTCATCTAAGTGGATTTCCTCTATCATCACCTCTTATAGACCTACACTTTATCTTTATCCAATCACCCCTATGAACTAGAGTTACACATCCTAAATTAGCATGCCTTCCCAATTGTTTATCCCTACCAGCCTTAGTTCCTTTTTTTTTCTTGACATTAATGATAACATCTTGATAATTGAGTCCATCACTATGTCTTTTGGTCAATATTTGAGGTTAAGACTAGTTATGCCAATAGATCTATAAAAAAAACTTCCTTTTCCTAAACAAATTGAATATAGTGTACATAATCACTTCACTTCATCTCCAATTTTCTACATTAATTGCACCTTCACACTTGCTTCCATATAAAAATAAAACCAGAATTCTTTCTCCTTTATCTAATGTATAATGTTCTTTAAAAACCTAAACATTCCAACACCTTAAACTTTCCCTTAAAAGTTATAATTTGAAATTCAAATAGATTGACCACATACCACACACCCAAACATATATCTGAATACACATAAAACAATTCCTATATCTTATTATCCCATAATTAGCTCTACATTTGAATTCATGAAGAATAATACAACATGTTTGGACAAACAAACCTTATTCTATAATCTTCATGACATTCTTACATCAATCAAGGAATTCTAGATCATCATCTCCAAACATTAAGACACATCACTATATTGTGTCTAGCTCAACCGAAATCAGCAAATCTTCCACACTGATCACCAATCCTTGATCTATCATCAGTAGGTCAAGAATACAAACACTTTGTTCATTTTTTTTTAATCTCTACAATTCATGATCAAAAATCATTTGACTAACCCACTTAACTCTTTAGAGATCTAATAAAACAACCAAATTGCCTATTCCTTATCACGAATAATTCTAGTAGTATAGCTTACCCAAACCTTTACATCAAGAGTAGTGATCATACATTTGATTGGAAGAGACACCCCTAGGTCCCCCATAAGGATAGAAACCACTAACACTCACTACCATACCCTATTCATCACATCTATACTTAGAAATATGCTAGGAACACTAGGTGAAGACTTGAAACTAGTGAAAGCACAATATGAGATCACCATGCAACCAAATCTATATCATGACTAATCCAAACACCACATTTCATAATTTCATTAGTCACATTAGTCACAAAAAAAATTATGTTTTAAATACCTCCCTATATGCACCTCTACATTTTCATTTAAATTAATATATTCTCCTTAATCTATAATCCTTTTAGAATGGTTTAGAATAACCAAGAGGGGTTGAATCAATTATCCTCAGGTCTAGACATACCAATTGAACTATTAATCACTTCTAATACTTCAGATCTAAACATTTAGTAACTTGGTCTCTATAAAAAATAATCAGTAACATAAACTTGCAGTCCACTATCCTAATAGTAACAAAATTGCAAAATGCAAAATATTAATAGTAAAAGATCTCAAATATTATTGACACATGTATGGAACTAGGATTGAATGTAGAAACCTAATATGAGAAAAAGCACTAGTAACATGTCACCAAATTTTTACTCTTTTGAGGTGATCTTCATTAGGAGCCAACCCCGTTGAAGGTTACAAAACACATTGTTTAATGTGACTTTTCTAAATAATTTAATCACCCTATTAGGAGTGGCCTTGTTAGAGGGCTTAAGAATATTCCATTAGAATTTCATCTTGATTAAAATATTTACTTATGACTATTAGGTCAATCTTGATTAAAGGATTTCAACATTGATACAATGATTAGAATGTAACAACAGGTTGATCTAAATACAACTCACTTTTAAAATACCTATATTTGGTTAGCACTTGGTCAACTCTAACATCACTCAACATAAAATTATAGCTCCATAATCTACTTGCTCTTTTTCTTAGTGAAGCCTATTCATTTTGTCTGCTATTAATTACATCTTCTAGGCTTGAGTATGAGTATCTTATTCACTTAGGTTATGATTAAACAATCATATTATCTTGTCAAAGTCTAACTAATCAAGTATCCATTTTAGTTCCTCATAACTCAACCTTTCCATGAGGTCCTTTTGTTATGTTTTTCTTCTCTAATTCTCTTCATCAATCATCTTGATATGACACTCTACTCAGTTAGAAACTATCTTACCAATAAACTTTGACATCAATGACAACATAACAATTTTTCCAATTTTAGTTTCCAATAATCTCCCTCTTTGGCATTGATGGAAACACCTCTAATTACCATGTAATCCAAAACATGTAAGTTCTTAGAGCACCCTCCTTTATGTTTAGTATCACACCATCATTAATATCCTTAGTTTCATTCTAGTTCTCATCCATGGAGCTCTAATATGTAACACATAAACTCCCTTTATCATATGAGATCATGAAACCAATCAACTTCCTCTTGTATTGCTAGAAACACCATTCACTAATTAATACATTCCCCCTTGCAACATCTCTTACTATTTTAATCTTAACTTTTCATAAATATCTCCCTCTACATATGATAACTATATATTATCTCTTTCTTTGAAAACAATGCAAAAGACACTTCATCTTTCTCATACATCTTTACCATGTAGATATGCTCATGTCAGTACTTATGAACCTTATTCACTATCTTGTATAAACCTTCATGGTTCTCACACTTGAATATTGTTAATTAATTTATAACTTGCATATGAAAGAAAACCAACAATGTTAAATAATAAATAATGCCATATGCAAAGAGAACTCATAACACCATTATTTGTTAACTAGGGATACCCTGGCCAAGGGAAAAACTTGGTGGGGATGATACCCTCAAGATCAGCCACTAAAGAAAAGAATCATGTTAAGGATGTTGGCCTTGTTAGGAGTCTATGAAGTACATATAGTGTCTCAAGTTCTTGTTAGAGGACTAGGCCCTTTTTAAAGCTTCATCCCTGTTAGGAGTTGCTTCAAACCTATTAGGAGTTGGTAGATCAAATACAATGTATGCAAGAAGAGCACACTGCCCTAACATGTAGTTATACAATTAAGTTCCTTCACAAGAATATATATACATACAATACTTTCTTACTGCTATAGCTTGCACTTTCTTTGATTCCACTTCAAATCTTACATCATATAAGCACACACATCATATATTTTTATCTATATAATAGTTTTCATAAACATATATTGCTCGCACAACTCATCCACATCACACTCTTATGTGCACAAGATAAAATATTCCTATAGACCTTGATGATTATAAAACTATGTTTTGTCAACCTTCATGCTCTCACAAGCTTGCCTAGTTATAATTTAGGATGTTAGCTAACCATGATTAAGTAATTATTTCATTACTAAAATAATTCCTTAAATTGTACAACTCAAAACTCTGATATGCTTTGTTGTGCTATGCTAAATACCCGAACTAATATTTTAACTATAACTTGCATCATATAGTCCATACAAGTCTGTTCACTAGAGCACATCATCATAATATTTTCATAAATCTATCCACTACTGGCCATAAGCTAATTCAAAAAATTTCATCTGTACACATCACATCTATCTCTGTACTATTGCAAACTGTCTAACACTTAGATAATTTTCTAACTCTAAATGCATAAATAAAATCTTGAATATATGTTTCTATAAATGAAAACTCTCTAGACATCTAACTGCCATATTGCCAACAATCTCCCCCTTTGGCATTGATGACAACATTTAGGAAAATTGGCTAAGTCGCAAAATGATTCCATACAAAATAAAAGTAAATACAAAAGTAACTACACAAAAATTACCTTCAAAATAGAAGCTATTTTATTCATGTTTTGATGGATCATTACATTATTTATCACTCCTTACAATGATATATAAGTCTACTACCCCCACCCCCCCCCCCCCCCCACACACACACACATACTTCTCCTCCATATACAATTTTCCTTGCATATACTTTTCCCCCTTTGACATAAATGGAAAAGTGTCAAAAATTGTGTGGCCTTCTGCTAATCAATTTGATATTCTAGAAAAATAGTTTGTATAGATAAGTTTTAGTCACTCAACTTCTTTCTTCAAGTTCTCCTTGACTATATAACAAATATAGATGAGTGTGCAAAGTGCATAGGATGCCACTTCTACTATGCTCAAGTCAGTATAGGAAAATTTACCATAGGGGGCTTTAGCTGCTAAAAACTCCTCCAATTGCCTCTGCAAAATGTTGACCTTGGGTGACAAAACATCTCTAAGAGTGGATAACCTTTTTATTACCTTTCCTTACTAGTCTTTATGCCTTTGATTGCATTGTGAATCTTCTCCACTTTAGTTCCAAAATCTTCAATGCTGGTCTTAGGTAACTGTAACCTTGTATGAGTGTATGGAGCTCACTCATTTGACCCTTGATCTAATTCTCAAAATGTGATAGGTAATTGTATGATAGTGTGCATTGTCCATACAACTTCTTACCTTCATCATTATACTTTCTCAATTCCTTGATGCATACATCTAATGACTTTATGTCATTTCTCACATTTGTGCATACTATGTCAAATAGTGATGCATCATGCTTGGCTTGCACTTGTACTGAAGAAACTTTAGAACTTTAGACAAGGTTGTGAATTCTTCATCAAAAGACTTCACCAATTTATTTGCCTTTGACTACAAATCTAGATCTGTGGCACTTGTTTGAACTATCTTTTGTATCCTATTCAAGACTTCTAATAATGTCTTCTCCAAATATTTAACTGATTTATTCTTTTGGAGAAATTTTCTCAAATAACTTACCAGTCCTTTTTGATATCATCATCATCATCCAATAATACAACCACTGCTACTGGAGTTATTGTAGGAATTTGTGTAACTACTTTCAGTTCTCTTCTCTTATTCTATTCTTTCTTTCTCAACTTTGTTTTGTTTCTCCTCTTCTTCCTTTGATTCTTCTTCTACTTTCTTCCTTTCCTCTTCCTCTTGCTTCTTCTTCCTTTCCTTTTCTTTCCTCTTCTTTTCTTCTCTCTATTTCTTTTCTGCAACTTTTTTTTCTTTATCTCTTTTCCATTTTACTTCTTTCTTCATTTCTTCTTCTTCCTTCTTCTCTTCTCTTGTTTTATCTTCTTTTCTCTTTGCCTCTTATTTCTTCTTCTCTTTGTCTACCTATTTCTTCCTTTCCTCTTCTTCATCTTCTTCATCATAGATTGTATAGGGAGTAATATTGTGAACAATTAATGTTCCATAAGCTATAAATGTTAGAATCTGATAATATTAATAACCCAAAAAACTAGTGCAAAGAATAAATATCTAAACTATGAATGCAAATGATACAAAATCAAAATAGCATCATAGAGTTAGTCTCCAAGAGAGTAATGCAAATGCTAGAAGCAAAATAGCATTAAGAGGATGCAAAAACAAGAGATGCAAAAACAAGCCAGGTAGCATGCTTATATAGGCTAGGAAGAGGGAGGAGGTGGCAACACCAACCAATGAGGAGCAACCTTCAATCAGACTAAAGATAGCAAAGTATCTTCCCAAGATAGCTAATGGATGCTCACATGTAAGAAGGTGACACCTCACAACCATTCACCTAATAAGACATGCTTTATTAACCTAAGCGAGATTATTAAAAGTGTAAAAAAAACCTAGCAAAATAGGAAAAATAAAAAACTACACTAACACCCCCCCATAAGAAAAGCTTAGGTGGATGTAGAAATGGGTCCCGGCAAGTCAAGCCTGATGAGGTACCCATGTACATAAAATTTCCCCAAAAGAGAGAGAAAAGAGACTCCCCAAAGAAAATTAGGACTCCAAGTGAGAGGAAGAGGCCCCCCCAAAAGATGAAGCATCCCACACCCCCAGCAAAGCTTGCAAATTTTGTCCGATAGATCCACTTACATTGAACAACTTTTCTTCCCTTAGAAAAAGGGACAAGATCCCAAGTGTGGTTCATCATCAAGGAACTATACTCTTCCTGCATAGCTATATCCCACTCAAAAATAGAAAAATCCTCATGAAAGGACTGTGGATTTGAGGTAGTAGCAATGAAGATATGCAAAGCATCCTGGAATTGTGAATGAGTCTACTTGGTGTCTGATGGATCCCCAACCCAATCACCTGCAAACTGCAAGGTCTGTCTAGCCCAAAGTGGACTAGAAGATGGAGAATCTAGAGGAGAATCATTAGCCTGTGAATGATGACTAGGAGAGGAAGGAGGTGAGTCCTTTGAATCACTCTCTACATCAGAAGTGGAGGTAGAAGACTACTCAAGTGAATCTGACCCATTAGAAGATCTATCATGTATTCCAAGTGACTCCAATGTCAAAGTAGAAGGCAACCTTGTGACCATGCTTTGCTGGTTAAGCTAATGCAAGTAGTGGAAGTTAAGATGGCCAAACTACTGATGCCATAATCTGCTCACATCATTAGAGTGAGTGAGCAAAACAGTCAAAGGAGGATCACGAACAAGGTGAGAAAACATATAGAGTCGTGACTGATGACCTGCTCTCCCAACTGCAATTGTAGAATCATTGTGCAACTCGCATATCTCCATTGAATCAGGAGTGAACTCAACCCGCTTGCCTAAACTTGTGTGAGTGATCTGATCTACTGATAGGAGATTAGTTGACAATGAGGGTACACAAGGAACATCATGGAATGTGCCATCCCCCACATCAACAAACCCTCTCCCACACACCTCAATAGGAGTGTTATCACTCATCAACATAGAAGGCATAGTACATGGCTCTAAGGATGCAAGTTCTTCCTTAGATGAAGCCATGTGGTGTGAAGTACCCAAATCAAGAACCCAAGTGGATGGTGAGGAAGCAACTGCAAAAAGGGCCTTGCCCTTTCCTTTCCCCTTGTTGTTTTCTTTTTCTTTGTTAGACCCTTCATTAGAACTTTGTTTGATAGACTCAAGAACACTAATATTATTCTTCTCAAGAATGTATGTCAAGTGATCAAGTTGTTTCTACAAACATTTATGTTCATCATGACTAGGTCTTTCACAATAGGCACATTTGACCTTTTCTTTTTTAGGCTTATTGCCCTTGGAAGATGGTGTATCAATAGTTTCTTTTGAAGAAATTGATATCTAATCCTTCTTCTCCTCGCTATTTTTTTGTTTCTTGTCCTTACTATTGTTGTAACTACTTTGTCCTTGTTGTTCTTTTGTGCCTTGGTTGGCAGCCAAGGCATGTGACTTAGAGGACATAAGAGTGCCCATCTAGATTAGCTTGTCCTATTCTCGAGTGAGATTGACAACAAAATCATCTAAAGATGGCATGGTGAATTGAGTACCAAGTGCACCCTTAGTAGCATAGAAGGTAGAGAAAAACACAAAATATTCTGAACTTAGCTTAGAGAGAATACTAAGAATCAGTTGTTCATCTTTCTTTTCAATTCCACATTGTTTTAACTGCAACCTTAGTGATTTCAATTTGGTGAAGAAATCTTGGATTGTGTTGAAATTGCCTGGACTCAAACTAATTAATTCATTTTCCAACATATGACCCCTCATTGAATCTTGTGTGCCAAATAGTGTTTCTAGCTTTGTCCATACTTCATTTGGTGTATCCAAAGACTCAATGTGAAATAGCAAGTCAGGAGAAACAGACAAACACAATGTTTCATATGCCTCATCACATTTGTTAAACCACTTAGGCTTGTCTTCATCTTTAACAGGTTCAATTTCAAGTCCCATAGTTATCCTATTTAATCCAGCTTTCCTTAAGTGAATTTTCATGTGTGATTTCCACTCAAAGTAATTGTATGGAGTTAGGATGGGCATATTTGTTTGATCCATGATGAAGAAATGCTAAAAAGAAGAGAACCCAGCCACGATTATGCCCCCCCCCCCCCCTTTTTTACTCAATCAAAGAACCCCCCCCCGAAGAAATATGATTTGGCACTTTATTTTAGTGCGTTTACAACTACCACTAGAAAGAAATACTTAGTGGTCTTGATTTCAATGCATTACAAACCCTCATGAAGAGCATATGCTAAAAGTGAAACTTGGGCACAATAATCAAGGAAACAAATAGCACCACTGCGATCTACTCAAAAAATAATGCACTTTCAAAAAAAGAATCGCCTTGATACAAGGTCGTATGAGAAAGTTATGATCCTCTGGAGTTTCCAAAATGAGAACTATGCATAGTCACGGCTGAGAATCTGCAATTTCTGAAGAATTCATGCATGAAAATCAAAAAACAACTCCAGTAGTGGATAGATCACAAAAAAATAGCCAAGTTCATAACAAGAATCATCAAAATCGGAGTCTGTATGAGCAAGAATGAGATATTTGAAAACTGCATTCAAATCTACGACTGCTAATGGAGAGAGGTATGGTTGTAGCTTTGCATGCTCGATTCTGAAAAATATATAGCTTGCATGCAAAATCTAAAAGATACCCAGATGGTTTTTCGGGGTTGCAAACAAAATCCAAAAAGCATTTTTCTTTCTGATGTACAAAAGATATTGCTGTAGTGTAAATTAGATGCCTTTAACAGTGAAAAATAGCTCCAAAAATCAAAAAATGACCCCAGCAACCAAAATATGACATGCAAATGCTGGATCAGCTTCCTAAGTCCATCAATGGCATGCTGGAACCTACAAAACTGATTGAAAACTCCAAATATGCAAGTTGGTTATCAGATTTGAGATTGAAACCCCAGAGAAAGATCATTTTTGTCAAAACTTTTCTGATTCTCAAGATCATCCAAAGATGCAAGAGAAGAGCATACTTCATTTTTCAAAAACATACAATAAAGTTTATTAGCCCCCCCCCCGAATCTCTCAAATAAGGAAACTAAAATCTACTCTTGCACATAGAAAAGCTCTGATACCATGTTAGAATCTGATAAGATTAATAACCCAAAAAACTAGTGCAAAGAATAAATATCTAAACTATGAATGCAAATGATACAAAATCAAAATAGCATCATAGAGTTAGTCTCCAAGAGAGTAATGCAAATGCTGGAAGCAAAATAGCATTAAGAAGATGCAAAAACAAGAGATGCAAATACAAGCTAGGTAGCATGCTTATATAGGCTAGGAAGAGGGAGGAGGTGGCAACACCGACCAATGAGGAGCAACCATCTATCAGACTAAAGATAGCAAAATATCTTCTCAAGATAGCTAATGGATGCTCACATGGAGGAAGGTGACAGCTCACAACCATTCACCTAATAAGACATGCTTTATTAACCTAAGCGAGATTATTAAAAGTGTAGGAAAAACTTAGCAAAATAGGAAAAATAAAAAACTACACTAACAATAAAAAGGTACTCTTTTGCATATACTATTATGTGTGCACTATCCACTTTCATGGATTCAGTACCCATAACTATGTGAGGTGGTGACGGTGCTTGTTGTGTCTCTTTAGCTTGTTTTTCATCACCACTGGAAGTATTGGGTTCCACATAGACTGGACTATTGGGTTGTGGCTATGTACTTTCCTTAGGCATCGAAGTCATATATTTTACTATGGATTCTTTTATTTCCTTCTTAACCTCCTCATAATTGCCTCCTATCAGAAGAATTTCTCTTTTTTGTTCTTGAACAAAGGTTCAATACCTTTAAAAGTTCTATCCAAGTCTTCCCTAGTGTTTACTTCACACAATTTGTTAATCATGTTCTCTCTCAACTTTCTGTCTTCTTCTACCATCTTTTCTTCCTATTTAGTAACTTATTATATAGGGTTTCTAGGATCTTGTTCTAAATTCTATTTAACCTCTTGTTCCTCAAGATCATATTCCTTACTAAGGCATTCTATAGTTGCCTCATATCCATATTGTTATACAAGCTATGATAATTATTTAACTGTACAAAATTATCATCATTAATTATTTGCATGTTTAGATTCTCTACCATTGGCTTCCACACCTTCTTGCCTACTGGTGTTCTTCCTTCTTGTGCTACTTGTTCAACTGGCCTCTCCTTAGTTTCATCCTTTGATTCCCTTAAATCATTAATTTGTAATATTTTTCTCCTTTTCCCAGGTCCACTAGTAGTTTTCTTGGCCCTTTTCTTGGTAGATGGTGTAGATTCTTGTTTTACTTTCACCAATCTCTTAGACTTCCTCTACGCAATAGGTGTGATATCCTTTGATTTATTCTTAGGTATTTGTGATTTAACTATTTGCTCTTGCACAATTACTGCATAGGGTGCTTGTGAACTAGGTTTTGCAATTGTTACACCTTTAGATGGTGCTACAACAACAATTGGTGTTGTTGCTATCACCTTAGTCTGTCTACTAACTTTCATTTCCAATGCAATATCTTTGACCTCATTAAAATCCTCTTGATTCATGCCTGATTCCTTGAGGATGGAATCTATCTTCTTCTCCGTATTTTTCTTAATTTCCTTACTATGAAGTTCTGAATGAACTTCCCTTACCTTTTCTTCATATGTACCCCATCTAGGGCATTCCATGTCGTTTTGTGACTTTGCATACCCTTCTATGAGTTCTGCACTCATTTCATATCCCATGGGCTTAGTAAATTTCACCCTAGGTTCAAGTGCTTCCATACATGTATTGTCAGTCTCTACTGTGAAACATAATTCAATTATGTACTTCTCCACCATGGAGGGAGGCATTCTATACCTCTACTTCATCTCAGTCTAAAATTTCTTCAACATTCTATCAATGTCATTGTCTCTAATATTCTCCAATTTGGCCCTATAACACTATGTTACCATCTTCATATAACATTCATCACTTTGCCAACTAGTTATACTATGGAATTGCTTGGTTTCATAGAAGAATATATGTGTTAGCAAAGACTCAAACCTAAAGATTGCATTCTTAGTCTTCTTTATCTTTGCAATGTTGTCTAATAACCAAGTTTTGACTATCTTACATAAGTTTACTTTTGTTCTCTCAATTGCAATTACATAGGTTGTATGCATAAATCTTGCTAGCACTAAGTTAACCCTTTAACTATGGTTAAACTTGTATCCTAAAATTTTACTTAATACCTTGACTCCTTTGTCCTGACTCATGCTCACCTTCATGTTACTTCTATCAAATCTAGTATATAGGTTTGTCTCAACTAACTTCCTTACATTTCTATCATTCACTAGGTTGTATCCCTCATTTCTCAAACCTATGAACTTGTGAATTAGGTCATTGCCAATTGTGAGTGGAACATCACCTATCCAATCTCATAATGAACTCTACTTAGAATGATTCTAGTCTGCTAATGATTGTCAAATTTTGTGTAGAACATATACTTCACCAAGTTCAACTCATTTATGTATGCATACTCAGATTTTAGGGTTAGGTCATTATTACACATGATTCCCCAGTCCTTGTGTATGTCCTCATTTCCAATGCTTTCAATCTTATAATGAATATAACTTTGAACATCCTCTACATGAAGAACATTTGGCGAGATTTGTGAAAACACTCCTAATGGATCATCCATTAAAGAAACAAAAGAATGTTTCTTGAACTTATATATTGACCTATCACTGACATCATATATTGTTTGAGTTGCCATAATTCTCAACCTATATACACTATAAATTCAATTCAAGCTTCATAAAATACCTCAAAATATTGCATTTAGGGCTTCTACAACTTCACACTTTGAAATCCTTTCTTCAGACTTGAAATCACTATCAAATCACTCTCAAGTTGCTCTAAACACTTTGCATGATCAAATGGTATTCACAATCTTGGTCACAATCTTTAAATTGCTTCAAAAATCAATTTGCATTAAATGTAAATCTACCTAAAATTGAAATACTATCACTGATTACCAGTAAACTTGTTTTTTGTCATACATTTTCCTACAATCATATCTAAGCTTGCACACTCAACCTTAGCTTCCTCTCTATGTCTTGTACACATTGTTAACTACACAACTTCTCATTCACATTCTAACATCAATTTTGATTAAATGATGTTCTATCTCTACTAAAACTACTTAATTCATTTAGGATGAGTCACAAACAATTTTTGACTTCAATTTCCCTTCAGGTGCATCAAAATATTGTTCTTCCAAAATTGTTTATGAACTCTTTGGATTACAAGATTTTACAAATGCTTCTTTGAATTCATCAACATGTTCTTTGACTTCTTTCTTTTCACTATTGTCACTTCCATTATCATTCCTTTTTTCATTTCTATTATTATTTCTTCTATGATTAAGATTCTTGTTGAAGTTTCTTCTATCAATTAGGAAAAATCTTGTCGTGTGTCCATAGTTATTGCATAATAGACATATAGGTGCATTCCTCTTCTGATTGGTTCCATTCTGACTATCAGGTATTCTACAATTCCTTGCAATATGTCCAAGGTTGTTACACTTGTAACATACAAACTATTTATTTTCACCATTGGGTCTTTCACTATCATTAGATCTACTCTAGGATCTTCATCTATCATTACTTGTAGGGTTAGTATACCTAAAAATTCTACTATTCCCATTATTACCATTAAATTTAGGTTTCTTAAATTTAACTACTTCATGTCCATAACCATGACAATTATAACAATAGAAATTAGTAATATTCTTAAAAGACTTCCCTATGTAATCACTCTTCATATGACCAACTACACTACATATGAAACATTTACCTCTGAATTCATGTCTAACTTCCTTGGGTGATTCAACATTCTTAGTTTGATCAACTTGTTCTATTATCTTAGGTTCATCATATTTCTTAGAGAAATCAACTATATCAACTCCTTTAGATGACTTAATCATATTATGATCAACTTCTTTAAGGGTTTCTACAACTAGATCTAGTTCTTTCCTAATTTCAGCTCTCTCGGCTAACTTTTCTCTAATAAGATATCCAAGACCTATTTTTTCATAAGAAGGTCTTTGAAAAAGTATATGCTCATCAATTTTATCACTACATTTATAATGTTTCTCTAATCGTTGATTATCCTATGTCGACTCCTGTTTCACAACAGTGTTGTATTTTTCTAACTTAGTGGTTCTAGCTTGATAGATTCTAATCCAGATGTTACTTGACTTAACTAAGATCTAAGGTTTGCATTCTTAGATTTCACATTAGATTCATTCTTACTATCATTTTCCTTAAGAATCAAGTTAAGTTCAACAATTTTCAACTCATGTTTCAAAATCTCATTTTATTTCTTGAGATTTCCTACATCATCATTGTCACTAGTCTACACATTTGATTCTCTCCTAGATTTCAGATCGGCAATCTTGTCTTTCAATTTTCCAATGTAAAATTTCACATCTTCATACCTATATTTTAGGTTATCTCTTTCTTCTATAAGAAGGTCAATTTTTTGAAGAAATTCTTCAAGCTTTCTTTTTAACTTTTCCATATTGTTGAGTTGTTGTTTTGCATGATGCTTAATGATAGAAGTCCTTTCAAACTCCTCTCTTGAAAATCTAATCTGGGATCAACTCCAAGGTTTTGGACAATCTTGCGACCTACTGGAATCTACTCAATTGAAGATAAATCTATTTGTTCATAGGAAGGCCTTTTCTAGTTCCAACCAATTTGGATAAGACGTTTGATTTTTTATTTTGAAAAGTAACCACAAAAGAGATATATTTTTGTTTTTTTCTATTTTATAATGAATCCAATCTATTAATGCAACTATAGGAATTCCTAATTTAACCAAGTGTTAGAAAAACAAATAAAAAGGATAAGGTAATGAGATATGAAAGAAAATAAAATTGAAAGGGAAATTCCTAATGGACGTAAACCACAGTAACAACACATTTGCAAGTTAAATCATTGAAAAGATCAGGTAGAAAACCAATGAAAGTAGGAGCATCACTTCCTCAATTCCACTGATGTAATCATCGATGGGAACTTAGTAATAATTGAAAGAAATTTCAATTCTCATCAAATCACAAGGCCATAGAAAGTGCGCTCATGCAAGACAAGAAGCTATGCAAAAACAATAAGGTGATCTTTTCTTCAACTCGATACATCAGAAAAATTCGTTAACATGAAGAAAACACCAGAACTAAAATATCACACAGTAAAATCATCAAAAAAAAACCATTGGCTACATTATTATTCATGAACAAGAATTAAAAAAAATAACATACTCTTACAAGAATAACTACACTCAGAATGAGAGCACTAATAGCATATATTATTGCATCAAAATAATGACTTGGAGTACATATTACAACCATGTATTTATAAGAAGTGATCTCCTCTTTTTGTGTTGAGAGTGAGAGTTCTTAGAATAGAAACATATGCTTGAAACTAATAAAAGAAAATCTAATTATATACAAAATGATTCTCTGAATGGTTCTAAGTAGGTCTTCACCCTTGTTTATGTAAATTAATGGGTGCATGAGACTTTACATGAATTAAAACAAAGAAATAACCACTAGATAAGAAGAAATAAACTACATGAGGATTTGAGAGTCACTGAAAGCTCTAATAATGGAAGCTTGACCTTCTCTAGGCATTTCTAGGAGTTCAATTGCCATCAGAATGCATTTCTAGTTCATAGAAAGCTCTAAATTAGGAACTGGTAGTTAACTGTTAGCACACTCTTACTTCTTCAAAATTGGTGGCACACTTCTGAAAATAGCATACTTGTGCCTTGATGATATGTTCGAAAAATCCAAAAAAATTCCAAGTGTCAAAAATGAATTTCTAGCTTATGGATTTTGTACCACTTTATACCAGAGTTATGTCTAGATGTTTTCTCTTTAATTTCTCTATAATCTTTGCTACTTTGGAAGCTTTTGGAAAATCCAATGCTTTATACTTATCTTTAACTATCTACTGAGAATTACTAACCCCCATACAGGTCTTTGCCAGGTCCTCCAGTTTAGTGTCTAGTTCCAACAATACCTCTTTAGTCTTAAATGTTTACCCAATATCTTCATCAGAAAAAGCATCCTCAAAAGTTCTTCAAAATTGTTGGACAATTGATTGCACTGACTTGAGCTTTATTTTCGACACATCTTCAAAAATGTCAAGGGCAACAACATCGTAGTACTTCTCTATTACCAAAATCTTCTCTTGAGTCTAGTCTCTTAACCTCTAAATGTCTTCATGAAGTCCTTCCATGACCTTATTGTCGATAATTATCTTCTTAATCCAATTTTTGAGCTTATCAAGCTCTTCCACTATATACACCTCCACGAGTGTAAACTACCTTTGACCCTTTGTTGCTGACAAAATTTGTAGTTCTTTCACCTAGGTATGTACCTCACCCATTAATCCAAAATCCTAGTTTAGTATGGACATCAATTTATCTCCACTTGACTAAATGTAATGCAAAAGGTTCAAGTTCCCTTGTATTATTTGTACACCCTTTTGTTGAAATTTGTCATGCCATTGCTAACATGCTCCCAAACATGAATCCATATGAATCGTCCCTTTTTCCTTCCTCTCTAACATAGCAAAAAGAGTGATTTCTAGATTATCCAGGTGTATAGGGAACATTATTCCATCCAGATAGCCTCACATAATCTCATTTTGTTTCCTCAAAATTAAAAACTTTGACTCATTTCTATCCATATGCTTGAACACCTCTTTTATGTCTGTAGTAATTAGTACTTTGGTAGTGTCTAGTATGGGCCTTCCTAATAGGACCTTCCTGATTTGGTAATCACTAGGAGTCAAATCCTCGATGTCAACATGTGGAGGAGGGATGGCTATATGTGCAAGGAAGTCTTGATCTTGATTCTTCATGATGAAGACCAATGATTGTGCATCACCCTTAGGTGGCTTATTCTTGATGGCTCTTACTAGCTCCTCCTTTTCCTCCTTAGTAGTTACGTTCAGCTGCCTCTTGTGTCGAACCATTACCACCCTCTTCGGCCAAGCAACTGTAGTGCCCATTGGAGATATATGTTTGAATTAAAAGGAAATTTACACTATAGGTCCCTTTCCCTTATCAGTCCTCTCTAGAGTCTTTTCCCATTGAGAAAGATCACTAGTTTGAGTTTGTATGTTTTGGTCTAAGGTACTTCCCTTGATATCAGGAGGCATTTGTTGAGGTTCCTTATGTATTTTTACCTCCTCTAATACTTCATCAGATTACATTTGTTGAGGTTCATCTTCCTCCAGTGCTTGTTCTTTTGCTTTAGTAGATGGAGGAAGTGGTGTCATAGATCCTTTGTCCATGAATGAAGGATTCTGAGATGGTAGTGGGGGTAGGCCCAAAGGTCCTTGAGGTAGAGGTGGTAATTGATTCTAGTCCTCTCCTAGGGATTGACTCAGTTGAGTATACTATATCTTCTCCCCTACCATCTCAATGGATAATGGCATGAAATCAAAATCTAATAGATCAAAAACATTTTTCCCTTGACCCTGCATATCCATGATCCATTGTTACTACTCATCCTTAGAAGTTGTAACTTGAATAAGTTCTTTTTGGATTGGATGGTGACATTAGAGTGGAACTCCTTCTTTCCTCTTCCAATGCCTTGGTTGATTGAGTCGTACAACTCAAGGGAACATTATCAAGTTGCTCCTCCTCTTTTTCTTCAGCTTTAGGAATTGTTTTAGGAACCTATGAAGGAGGATTATCCTTTTTCTTTAGTTTTCTCCTACATGACCCTACCATAGTGGACTCAAACTTGGTCTTCTTAGATGCTGAGGGAGAGAATTCTTCCTCTTGACCTACTGGTGGCACCCTCTATTCTTCCTCTTGTTCTGGCTCCTTCTCCTATCTTGATGGAGGCACTTTCTCAGTCTATCATACCTAGGCTACCATCTCATCTTGAGGCTTTTCTTGTTTAAGACATTGTTCCAATTGTTGAGGTGGCTAGGCCTGATGTGTTTGTTCTCTACCCTTTTTACTCTCTTCCTCTTATACTTCCCTTTATCCAACCTAAAGTACTCAACTTCCATCTCATGTTGATATATTGTTTCCAACCTCGCTATGGCTTGAGTAGGGAAGGTTGATACTGTGACATTTGCAAATTTACCCCTAGCTAGGCATGCTATAGCTTGAAGAGGAATAACTTGGGGAACTGGATCAAGTTTGAATGGTTTCTTGATCCATTCCCTTGTCAACTAGACAATATGTCAAGCTCTATTGTGGATTTTTATATCTCATTCCTAGCAATTTTTGCATTTATTATGGGTTTTTCATATATCTTATCCCTATTGTATAGTGGGTCTAATACATCTTTTGTGTCTTTCTCAACAACCCTCAATGGGATCTTCTTTGTGAGCACCTTTCCTTCTAAATATAGAGTCATCCTACAATAGTCTCTAATTTTAACATCATAGTAATCTATGTTATTCATCCAGTGGTCTTTTAGTACATCCTTGTGTACGAACTACATCCCTGCTAGATTCATGTCTACCTTTCCAACTCTACGGCCTATTGGTGTTTTGTCTATTAGGAAGGAAGATTGAATTATTTCTTTGGATTTCTTTTCATTCTCCCTATACCATCTTTCTAGCTAGTCATAAGTCATCTTTATGTATTGATCCACCCTTGGGAGATGAAACACCTCAATATTCCTCAGTTAGAGATCCATAACTATCTCCCTTGTGAAAGACTTTACAACCTTTTCTTTAGGCATATAACATTCTTGCAAGGTCATTATATACTCATAGGATTGTACAAAAGCTAGATGTGATACTGCATTTACCAACCCTGACCTGATTATAGATGATACCATAGTGGATCTTTCTTTAGGCATACTCCATATAGTGAGGGATGCATTATATTCAATATGTCTAAGCTTCATGTCTCTGATTTCTACATGTCCATCTTGAAAGAGAGATTTCTTTGGTGTACCTTGGTATTTGAAGACAACAAGCTTAAGAGCAATCTTTTCTTCCATTGAGGATGATGATGATGCCATTATATTTGCACAAAGGAGAAGACATTAATCTAGGAAGATACAAATAAAATTGAACACAGACCCTAATTTGTCAAAAAACCTAACCCAAATCACCAAAATAGAGGAAAACTAATACAATCCCCCTAGTAGCCTTAGAATGCAAAATAACACACCCTTCACACCTTCATAGGTTGGCTAGGTGTGCTTGATGACCCCTATTTGGTCAATTTAAATGGAGTTGTGCACATGTGCACCTTGATGGGGTGCACACATGTGCATGTGCACTACCGTGCATCTGCATGTGACAATACAGAGAGTGACTTAGAGTTCTTTTAGCTTCTAAGTGCAAAAAAGGGTCCATACATGCACATCTTGGTGGGGTGTGCATGTGCCCACCCTTATGTTTTGCCTGAAGGTTTTGAAAAGGTGCACATGTGCATAGCTTGGGGAGGTGTGCACATGCACACCTCTCCTTTAGGTGTTTTTCTTAAGTTAAAATTTAAAAAGGTGCGTATGTGCACACCTTGAATAGGTGAATACATGCACACCTTTCAACTTATATTCCTTAGGTTTTTTATTTCTTTAGGTTTTAGGGTTTTGGTGTGAACAAAGTTGTGCACTTGTGCACGTTGAAAAGGTGTGCACGTGCGCACCTTTTCACTCTAACACTCGGTGTTTTGTGTTCTGTAGGTAGAGTTGAGTGCACCTTTAGAGGTGTAGAGGTGTAGTTATTGAATATGCATGGAGAATAATGAAGAGAATGGAGGGGGTCTAGGGCTTATATAGGCCTGGGCCTGATTTTTGCACCCTTTAGAGGTGCACACATGTGCAGGTGTACATGTGCACATCTCCAAAGGATGAAGAGTGTGCACTTACACACCTAGGATAGTCATGCATGTGCACGAACTGTGCTAGTGTGCTCTTTACACAAAAATACTCTTCTTCTCCAAATTTTCCCAGTTCCCACACCAAGGGGCATCTTAGTTAGAGATAAAGGCTAGACCCAAAGTCCAAGTGGAGTTCCAAAATGACCTAGTCCCTAGACTAGTGGTTTGGGAGACAAAAAAATTACTAGGGGGTCCCCATTTCTAAGAGAAATGGAGTGTGCATTATGAAACCACAAAATATAGCCCTAAAAAAAAGGAAAAAATGACAAAGACATTTATTCACTAGCAAGAATTCATCTAACATGTGTCTAATAACAACTAAATCCCAAACACTTAAAACAATTTTCAAGTTCCTTGATAGTCAAAACTTCAAAATCTTTAATCTTCAAGCTCAATGTGTGCATAGTGTATCTATTTCCTTTGATGTTTCAAGATGCAATCTATCATGAATTTGTAACAAGTCAGAAATATTCCTTGACTCCATTGATCTAGATGAGAGAATCCATTAAGAGGGTTCTTGATGAGTTATCATATTTGTATTTTGGGCCCTGAGTAATATTTTGGATCCTGCTTCATGGAGCTTGCATATTTCCATTTGATTCTTCTATGAAGCAATTTGTATAGGTACTAGATAGCCATTTTGGAGGGCATATTCAGCTATTGTTAGATTACCTTCTCAAACATTTTGGAACCTTTCTTTCTTAACACCATAATTCCTAATTTTCATTTTTTTTTGTACCTTCACCACTCTTAGATTGTGTGGCCAAGGAATTGGTGTTATTTCTCAAATTCTTTCCTTAGTTTGATAACCTTTGCGTTCCTCTTTTAAGAAATTTTAAAAACTCTCATGCCAAACAATGACCTTTAAAATTCCTTGAAATGACCTCTTGTCTAAACTGACAAGTTTTAGACTATCCCTTGCTGTCGTCAACCTTAATTTGAAAACACCAAGATAGTCATTCTTTAAGTTTTCCAAGAATTGAGAACTATTAATTAGAAATTCTAATTTCAAGACTATAAGTCCTTTATGATTGAAAAAGATATCCATTCTCCAGTTGGTAAAAGAAACAAAATCATCTAAATGCTTTGACAAAGATATACCTCTTCCTAAAAGTCGAAACAACAAGAAGTGATTTATGAAATGCATCAAGAATGAGCCTTGATTACACCTAACCCCTGGATTGACATGACTTTGAAAGAAAAAACACAACTGAAATAAACATACTTGCAAAAAATAAGCACACTTTCAAAAAATAAAAATAGTTGTTGAAAATACACACACTTGCAGAAAGGGAATTATTATTATTATTGAAATGTTTTTTTCTTTTAGGCCTCAAAGTAATGTTTGAGGAACTAGCCAATGATAGGAAATGGGATCAATTCTCCTTGTAAGGAACTAAGCCTAAAAGTATTTTATCCCAAAATCTCTACAATTTGATAAGGGCCAATCCACAAGCGTTGAAACTTAGTATGGCTATCCGACTATTCTTCCACCTTATCCCATAGAAGAACAAGTTTAGATATTCTAAAATATTTTATTGTGGTCCACTTGACAAACCACTATTTGATAAGAGCCTAATGTTTTTCCATATGCTCCAAGACTATTTTTCTTTTCTCATCCAATTCCAAGAGATTCATTAATCTGATCTAAACTCTATTCGTGTCCTTAGCATATCCCTTCATAAATTTCAATACTAGAATCCTAAGATGAAGTGGGAACACTAGTTCTTTTCTATAGACAAGAAGATAGGGGGATGTCCCCAAAGCATTTGTTATCCTTACTATATTTGTTCATAATGCATATTTCAACTGAGTGTGCCAATCTTTTGGATTTTCTTGTAGCAATTCCTTTATCACTATGATCAAGTTCTTATTGGTGGACTCAGCTACACCATTCCCTTGGGGATAGTAATTTGAAGAGAACTTGATTATAAGTTGATTATCTAGTGCCCATTAAGAAAGATTGATGCAAATGATGATCCATTATCACACACTAGGAAGAATGACATACCAAACCTTGTGACAATGTTTTCTTCCAAGAAATATGTAACCACCTTTACTATGCAATTTCTAAAAGTTTTAGCTTTTATCCAACATGTACAATAGTCTATACCTGTGAGGAAAAATATATGTCTTGTAGATGATGGTGGGTTTACTAGACCAATAAAGTCCAATCCCCACTTAGCAAAAAGGTGTACCTCGAACACTAGTTGTAGTGGCATAGCTAGATTCCTTTCTCTATTTGCACTTGCCTAACAAATATGGCAAGAACATACATGTTCAAATGTATCCTTAAAGATGATAGGCCAAAAATAACCCGATCTTAAAATAATATGCACTATAGCTTCTGTTGATCCATGTCCCATGCCATATCTATAATGAAAATATTCCAAAACTTCTTTCAATTCTTCACATCACAAGCATTTCAAATAAATTCCCTTATAGTTCCATTTGTAAAGTTTTCTATCTTGCGGCATGTAGGATTCACATTTCATCTTGATTCCTCTACATTGGGAACTATTCATCTCGTTGGGATATTGGTTTCACAAAAGATAGTAAACAATATCTTGATACCAAACATCAACGATTATTCCTCATGTTGGGACTCAAAATCACCTTCCCGATTTGAGTACTAGTCCAAAAAATTGATTAAAATTGAGCCCTATAAGTGCATTTTAATGCAAGTGCACTTGAATATTTTTTTGAGGACTAAGATGTGTTTAATGTTCTAACACCTTGCATTCAGTATGTTCATGCATTCCATAATGGTAAATTTCTATTTGAAGGCATTTTGTAAAGTCTCATTTTGAGCAATGTTCAAATCTGCATTTTTGCCTTAGTGTCAAACAATGACAGGTAGCCTTGTTTGCATTTGAATATCTTGCATCCAGTAATCTTTCATGACTCACCACTTTAGGAGTTTTTAGCACACATATCAATGAACCTATATTTCATATTTCAAGTCATTTTGACATGTTTTGAGTCAATTTTGAATCCCTCAAAGTTGGTTGTTTATTGTTTTCATGTTCATCATAATTGCTCAAAATTTTATGAGGCCCTGTATTGACTAGTTGTAACTTTGACCTAGTTGACTTAAATGAGAAAACTCATTTTACATTGCATTCTAGAGGTTAAACACTTGTTATGCTTCAATTTTGAGCTTATGATGAATCTGTTTGATTAGTTTTCGAATGTGGTTCCATATGTAATTTGTGAAATTTTACTAGTGTCAAGAAATGTAGATTGATTGGTACCCCTATTCAGGATGTCATAACATTGAATTTGTAATAGGTGAGATAAAATAGATTGCACCACTATGTTCTACTCTGAAAGCTCTTTAATTGTGTTAGTTTTCAAGTCTCAATGAATCCGTCTGCACGCTTTCCTTGGTCCATTCCATTTGAGAAAATCACTTTTCTACCATTGTTTCCAGTCCTACAAATCCAAATAACCCACTTTGATCATTCGCAAAATTTTCCCTGTTATTCGTCATGAGCCCTAAACACATTTTTATACTTTCGTTGTGATAGTGAACCAATGTCCTAGTTCTCATTTCCCAAAGTATCCATTTGACTTGTTTTCAAAGCCAAAATTGAATGTAATTTATGGTTTTTTGACATGTTTGCTTGCAGGTAGTTTTGTGAAGGCAACTTTGACGGTCAATATGTTTTGACGGTCGTCATGAGACAAAATCTGACAGGGTGTAAGAATGTGGAAGAGAGAATCAACATATTAGTTTCCAATGCCTAGTTATTTATTTCAGTTAGTTTTTAAAGCCAGTCAAAAGACCTCTTGGCATGAAATTGGTAGTTTGCAAAAAAAGTTAAAATGATTTTTAAAGGATGAATTAGTGATGCAAATCAATTTTAGTCAGTACCAAGCGTTCATCAGATTAAGTTGTGATCTCAGTAGTTTGAAAATGATTTTCTTTTTTAGCTAGACCCACTTTGGGGCCTGACTATTTTTAGTAGATTGACAAGACATTGGGATTGAAATGCAAGAAGAAGTTATAATGATGATGATCATTGAAGGGCATGAAATGTGTATGCCATATTAAAGAAAATTAGTTAGAAGTTGCACATAATGAGAAAAAAAAGACAAAATTGAGATGATATTGACCATTGATGATGGCTAAGGGATCACTTAGTTAAACTTTGGAATTGAGGAGAATCAAAACAACTGGGGCTAAATTGAAATACTTTTGTGAACAAGTTGTGCAGATGAAACCCCATCATGTTTTGTCTACCAATTGACTTGTGTGTAGAAGGCATACTAGTTTGTCATTTTTCCCTCTCAAGATGATTTGGAAAGTGTAGGAAGTGATTCTAGTTCTTTGGAATTAGAAGCAAGAAAAATGTAAAGGAAATAGAAAATGAATCATAATCTCTTCAATCTAAATGGAGGACGAAGCCTGGAAATTAGTAGCTATCCTATTTTGAGTTTTTTACGCATGCCAAGGATTGCTGTCATGGAATTTCAGAGTTATTGAGGAAGTAACAATGCATTGGATGAAATCTCAGTCATACTCAAAGTACCAAATCACACAAATTGTGTCATGTCCCCTATTCAAATAATTAAAAAAAAAAAAAACTTTGTTAAGGCAGGCAGGCTCCAAAAAGGTGAAATTTCGGAAAAAAGGGTTAATCTTTGGAAACCAATGGACTAATAAATAAAAATTATTATTAAATTATATTTTATTAACCCCTCTTGGACGTGAGTTAGGGTTATGCCCTCTTTAAAAGGGGTTTGGAGGCATTTTGGGCTCATTCTACATCTTGATTCTTGATAATTTTCTTGTTGTTCTTCAGAGGCTGCCAAACCTGTGGAGAAGGAGACCCAAGAACGGGAGTTTGCAGGTTTCCAGGAAGGCTAAGGATGGGAGTTTGAAGCCATTCCATGTGCATGCTCATACAGAGTTTGCCCTTGTGCTGAATAGTGCCGATTTGGGTGTTTTCGGGGTTGTTTTTGGTTTGAATTTGGGTTTTCAGTTGAGTGTTTCATATCAGTTTGGTTTGCTGTTGTATTTCAGACTTTATGATGTTAAAATAGAGCTGAATATATGTATTG
Source organism: Cupressus sempervirens (assembly GCA_028749045.1). Classification (NCBI taxonomy): domain Eukaryota; kingdom Viridiplantae; phylum Streptophyta; class Pinopsida; order Cupressales; family Cupressaceae; genus Cupressus; species Cupressus sempervirens. The sequence goes on from CM053792.1 coordinate 428,862,538, forward strand.
GGTCGTGATTAAACTTCTGAGATAATTTTTGAGTGTTTTGTGGTGTTTTCGGGCATTTTTTGTGTTAATTTCGGGAGCCCGATTGAGCATAGTTTTGCCCTACATTTGTGATCTGTTGTGTAAGGGCTATACAAATCTGGAAATGTCATTTTGTAGGCTGTTATGCTGCTGAAATCTCTGTCAAAATGTCCATTTTCAGATTTATTAATAATTTGTGAAGTTGTGAAGTTTTTGGCACTAATTTGGACATACCCGATTTGGGTTTTATTGGAAAATTGGCAGATCTTTGTTATATTGGTTGTTTTATTTTAAAGTTCAGATTTGAGGCTGGAAATATGATAAAAAATCAGTAAAGGGACATTTCAGTGGTATCAGAGCCGTGATCTTGCCAGCCTGAGGGTTTGTAGAAGTTGCATGTCAGTTTTAACAACTACCCAGATCTTGCATGTCAAGTTTTGATAACTACCCAGATCTTGCATGTCATATTTTATGATTGCATGCAAATAAGTGAAAGAGAAAAAAGATATTTACAGCGAGAAAAGAATAAAGAAATTTTGATCAAAGCCCCAGTTGAAAGCAAAAGTACAAAATCCAAGGAAGAAAAAGGTATGGCTGATCCAGATGAGATGGCAAAGAAATTCTTCCAAGACATCCAAAATACTCAGAAGCAAACAGTGGATGGTTTGGCGGAAACTAGAGAGGCTTTGCGAATATTGACAGAAAAATTACAAGGAATTGCATCTATTAATGAGAAAGGGAGCACTTCAGAGGAGCCGAGAAATGGGAGATCCACACCATCTAAATCAACCAAATCCATTTTCTTGCCTGCAGATGAGCCACCAGTACCAAATCCAGCCATTAATCCAGTGGAAGAGGTTACAGGTAATTTGGTTACATTAAGAGCTACTTACAATGGCTTGGATGATGACTTTCGTAGTTCAGTTCCTTTTACAGAATATGTGGATATGATGAACGCTTTGATGCCCAAGAAAGAGAATAGGAGGGAGCATGACACAAGTGGAAGAGAGCTCAAAAATAAAATAAGTAAGTTTACAGCGCCTACTTTTGATGGAACAAATAAAATTTCAGCTAGAGCATGGCTACAAAAATTACAAACTTTCTTCACACTTAACCCCATGAAAGAGAGTGATGCTATTCAATTTGCAAGTCTACACTTGGAAGATGCAGCCTATGATTGGTGGTATCATGGAATGACTACTCAAGGTCACGATCAGGTAACTACATTTGAAGATTTCAGTCAAAGGGTGATAGATAGATTTGACCTCAAGGATGATGAAGAGTACTTTAAAGAATTGTCAAAGTTGAAGCAAACCAAATCAGTTAATGAGTATATAGAAGAATTTCAAAAAGTGGCTGTTATGGTACCTGATATGAGTGAAAAGAGGATCATTTATCTTTTCCTTGATGGTTTAGGAGATTCTGTTAAGGGTTTGGTTAAGGCTTTCTCACCCTCAACCTTACAGGAAGCTATCAAAAGAAGCTTGCAAATTGAAACTTGCGTGCCTATGAAATCAGTCACTAATCAAAAACCCCCAAATCTTTGGCAACATAAGGGAAATTTTCAGAAAAAGATTTTCCCAACACTACCACCAAAAGATGTGACAAATGTGGCAAAAAAGAAGGTAGATGAAGAGACTAGGAGTGAATTACGAAGGAAAAAGCTTTGTTTTACTTGTAGAGAACCATGGGTTCCAGGACACAGATGTTTGGGGAAAGGTCAAGTGCACTATATTGAAGTTGCTTCAGAATCTGACTCAGATGAGCATGAGGAATTTCATGATACTAAGGAGGAGGTAGAAGAAGAGAAAGTAAAAGAAATCAGCAAGGATGGCACTTTAGCAGCATTATCAGGAGTCCCAAGATACCATCCCTTCCGAATTCGAGGGGTACTAGCAGGGCAAAGGTTGACTGTTCTTCTTGATAGTGGGGCAACTCACAATTTTATTGATGAGGGATTTGTCATGAAAAGAGGGCTTAAAGCAGAAGATTTTGAGGGATTCAATGTTACTGTAGCTGATGGATTCACTATGCCTTGCACACGGGTGGTGAAACAACTCAAGATGACCTTAGGAGATTATGAGTTATGTGATGACTTCTATGTGGTTGGTATTGGGGAGACAGATCTTGTATTGGGTGTTCAATGGTTGCACTCTATCGGAGGCTATTACATGAACCATCAAACTATGGAGTTTAAATTTCATTCCAATGGGAAAGAAGTCATATTGAGAGGGTTATCGAATGGAGCACCTAAGGCGGTCTCTGCAAAGAGGATGGAGAGGACTTTTCGAAGAGGACAAGTAACATGGGCAGCAGGAGTCATAATCCAACCAACAAGCTCTCCCAAGAATCAAGGTAATTTCCATTTTGAAATTCAAAATATTCTTGATAAGCATAGTATAGTTTTCAATGACTTGCCTCCAGGATTACCACCAGATAGAGGTTTTGAGCATGTTATAGAGTTAGAACAGGGTGCCAAACCAGTTATAACAACCCCATACCGCCATCCAAGAGGTTATAAGGAAGAAATTGAAAAAACTATTAAAGAACTCCTAGACATGGGATTCATAAGGCCTAGCTCTAGTCCATTTGCATCATCTGTGGTACTTGTCAAGAAAAAGGATGGTACAATGAGAATGTGTATAGACTACAGGGCTCTAAACAAGAAGACCATAAAAAATAGGTATCCCATACCACGCATAGATGAACTCATTGATGAGTTACATGGTGCTGTATACTTCTCAAAAATTGACTTAAGATCAGGCTACCATCAAATCCGAATGAGGAGTGAAGATGTGGAAAAGACTGCTTTCAGATGTCACTATGGGCACTTTGAATTTCTTGTTATGCCATTTGGACTCACTAATGCACCAGCAACATTCCAATCTTGTATGAATAAGGTATTCAGTCAGCATCTTCGAAAATTTGTTTTGGTATTTTTTGATGATATCTTGATATACAGTAAAACATGGGAAGAGCATCTAAAGCACATAGACACTGTTTTGGGAATCTTGGAGCAGCAATCCTTCTATGCTAAGCTATCTAAATGTGAGTTTGGTTTGAAAGAGATCCTATATTTGGGACATATTATAAGCTCTAAAGGAGTACAGGTTGATCAACAAAAAATCCAGGCAATTTTGGATTGGCCTCCACCCACTAATCTTACACAGTTGAGAGGTTTCTTCGGGTTGTGTAGCTACTATAGGAGATTTGCCAAGGGATTTTCTCAGCTTGCTGCCCCCTTGACTGATTTGACAAAGAAAGGAGCTTTTGTTTGGACAGAAGAGGCACAAAAAACATTTGATAAGCTTAAGGAGGTAATGAGTTCATGCCCTGTGCTTGCAATTCCAGATTTCTCTTTACCTTTTGTTGTTGAATGTGATGCTTCGGGAGAAGGTATAGGGGCTGTCCTAACTCAAAGGGGACATCCAATAGCATTTGAGAGTCGAAAATTAAATCAATCAGAGAAAGGGTACTCCATCTATGATAAGGAGATGTTGGCAATCATGCATGCACTTCATAAGTTTAGACAATATTTGGTATGTGGGAGATTCATTGTAAAGACAGACCATAATAGCCTCAGGCTCTTCTTGAACCAAAGGGATTTGAATGATCGTCAACAAAAATGGGTAAGCAAATTGCAAGCTTATGATTTTGATATTGAATACATGAAAGGAAAGAATAATGTGGTTGCTGATGCTCTCTCAAGAAAGCCCACTTTGTGTTCCTTATCATCTATCTCTGCTGATTGGAAAGTCTCCATAATTTTAGAGTATGCTAAAGATTCATTTGCCACCAAGATTTTGGATAAGTTAGTGGATGATAACAGGTACAAGGTTGTTGATGAATTGATTTATTACAAGAACAGGATCTTCTTAGTGCCAGGGTCAAAAACTAAGGAGAGGATATTGAGGGCCTTTCATGACACACCTTTGGCTGGTCACCAGGGATACTTCAAGACATACAGGCAAATTCGAGAGCGGTTTTCATGGAAGGGTATGAAGGAGGATGTCCTTAAACACATTAAGGAATGTATGGTATGCCAACAAAGCAAGAGTGAGCAAAATTTTCCTGCAGGGTTGTTGCAGCCACTTCCTATTCCTGAACAAAAATGGGAAAGTATTTCCATGGATTTCATCACTGGGTTGCCCAAAGTTCAAGGTAAGGATTGCATATATGTGGTGGTAGATAGACTAACTAAGTATGCACATTTCTTTCCTATCACATCTGATTTCAAGGCATCACAAGTGGCTGAATTGTTCTTCAAGGAAATTTTTAGATTACATGGTTTGCCTAGAAACATTGTTAGTGACCGGGACAGTAGATTCCTCAGCTCTTTTTGGAAGGAGCTCTTTCATTTGGCAGGAACTGAACTCACTCCCAGTACTAGCTATCACCCTCAAACAGATGGACAAACAGAGATAGTTAATAAATGGATAGAAGGATATTTGAGGAACTATGTTTCAAATCAACAACATGCTTGGGTGAAATGGTTACACCTAGGGGAGTATTGTTACAATACATCTCATCACATGTCTATTGGTATGCCTCCTTTTCGTGCTCTTTATGGTTATGATGCCCTTTCCTTTGTTGATCTAATACTTTCCGATAGCAGAGTACCCGCAGCAAGTGATTTCATCAAGCAAAGCCAAGACATAATAAGGTCCCTCAAGGATAATCTACAACATGCACAAAACCAACAAAAGATATATGCTGACAGGAAAAGGATTGAAAGATCTTTTGAGGTGGGAGATTTGGTATTTGTGAGGTTGCAGCCATATAAGCAAAGCACCTTGAAGAGAAGTGGGGCAGAGAAACTCAAGCCAAGGTTCTATGGGCCTTATAAAATCATCAAGAAGGTAGGAGAGGTAGCTTATGAATTAGAGCTCCCACCAAACAGCAAAATACATAATATTTTTCATGTATCTTGCTTAAAGAAGGTTCTAGGCCAGCAAACCATAGTATCTACAGAATTACCACCTCTTGATGATGAAGGGAAATTAGTTTTGATACCAGAAGAGATTTTGGATACAAGAGAGAAAAGGTTGAGAAATAGGAGCATCACAGAGCATTTGGTCAAATGGAAAGGATTACCACTAGAGGATGCAACTTGGGAAGGAGAACATATTCTTGAAAATTCCAACCTTCATTGCTTGAGGACAAGCAATATTTGGGAGGGGAGGACTTGTCATGTCCCCTATTCAAATAATTAAAAAAAAAATAAACTTTGTTAAGGCAGGCAGGCTCCAAAAAGGTGAAATTTCGGAAAAAAGGGTTAATCTTTGGAAACCAATGGACTAATAAATAAAAATTATTATTAAATTATATTTTATTAACCCCTCTTGGACGTGAGTTAGGGTTATGCCCTCTTTAAAAGGGGTTTGGAGGCATTTTGGGCTCATTCTACATCTTGATTCTTGATAATTTTCTTGTTGTTCTTCAGAGGCTGCCAAACCTGTGGAGAAGGAGACCCAAGAACGGGAGTTTTCAGGTTTCCAGGAAGGCTAAGGACGGGAGTTTGAAGCCATTCCATGTGCATGCTCATACAGAGTTTGCCCTTGTGCTGAATAGTGCCGATTTGGGTGTTTTCGGGGTTGTTTTTGGTTTGAATTTGGGTTTTCAGTTGAGTGTTTCATATCAGTTTGGTTTGCTGTTGTATTTCAGACTTTATGATGTTAAAATAGAGCTGAATATATGTATTGGGTTGTGATTAAACTTCTGAGATAATTTTTGAGTGTTTTGTGGTGTTTCCGGGCATTTTTTGTGTTAATTTCGGGAGCCCGATTGAGCATAGTTTTGCCCTACATTTGTGATCTGTTGTGTAAGGGCTATACAAATCTGGAAATGTCATTTTGTAGGCTGTTATGCTGCTGAAATCTCTGTCAAAATGTCCATTTTCAGATTTATTAATAATTTGTGAAGTTGTGAAGTTTTTGGCACTAATTTGGACATACCCGATTTGGGTTTTATTGGAAAATTGGCAGATCTTTGTTATATTGGTTGTTTTATTTTAAAGTTCAGATTTGAGGCTGGAAATATGATAAAAAATCAGTAAAGGGACATTTCAAATTGCATGTGCACCTTCACTTACTTCACAATATCTAGCAGAGAATATCTGATTGGAAGACGCCAACCAAGATGTATTTTGTAAGGGAATAAGAAATCCTCTTAGGTTTAACTTATCTGATCTATTTCTCTCCACATTTTTCATCAATCTAAATTTGTACTAAAGTGACGAAGAAAAAAAGGTGGGTTTGAGGTGAGGAGCACCCACCTAGTCCTCCTTTCTATTTAGGCTGAGGCGTCATTGATTGGAGAAATGATTCCTGATGTGCTTAGTTTTTGTTAAGTTATAGGTAGTTCCTTTCAATCTATCTACAATCTATTATTAACACATCCTCGTCTACCATGCTTGGGCTCCCTACAAGAGAAGAAAATTATAGTTCAACACCATGAATCCATCTATAAAGCACAAAAATACAAGACTGAGTAGAGTTTAGATTTGGGATATACCTAATTCTCGAGAAGTGTTAGCCTAAACTATGAACTTGGTCTTTTTATTATTGAATATTTTTCTTCTCTAAACATAAGAAATCCTTCTTGAATAATGAGTGATTTCCCCACTAGTTTTTGTGGTCATGGTGAACATAAAAACAATAGATCTTTCTTTTGAAAATGCCATCAAACCAAATGGAGATTAACATGTGAAGATAAGTTGCTCACAGATTCATTTTTGCAGGGTACTCATATTTTCTTAACCCCACATTTCTTAGGTGATATATTTTCAATGTGTTGTTACACAACAATGATACCACATTTAAATTTCAAAGCAATTGGATGCTTTCGGAAGCTGCATGCATGTGGTGGGCCCGATGCTAATTGGAGAAACATGAGCTAATTTTGAGCCCATATGCTAACATAGATAGTGACATGGTAGTATGACAAGACCCACCAGATGAATCAAAAGGCAACATTTGGTGTGGATTTTGAGGAGGTAGTGTTGTGGTGGTCCAATATCAACTTCACAGGATGCTGACATCTGGCAGTTTGGATGAACATCTCTATGTCACAAAATAAATTTGCAAGGAAGATAAGAAATGTGAAAATGTGACATGTTGACATGTGACATTGGGTGATGATGTGGTAGTGAGTAGGTTGATTCATAGGATTATGACATGTGTTAGATCTGACAGATGTTGCATTCTCGCAAAATGGAGTTGCTCGTTGGTTAAGAAATGTGAGAATGCAATGATAAATGAAAAGTTGACACATGGCAAATTTCTATGAGCCTTGAGAAATTGAGAGGACCAATCTAGTGGTGCCACATGGTGCCCATATGGCAGAGGTACTGATAGAACAAGTGATGAGGCAGGAAAAGGTGAATCATGGTGTGACACGTGTCAAACTTGGCTAAAACTACTTTGACCTAGATGTTTAAATAGAGGGAAAATTCAAAAGTGCTAATTTTTTTAAAATTATTTTCTACAAAATCACATGTAGGAGGTTTATTTTTAAATAAAAAGGGTTTTATAAGATATTTTTGACCTTAGGATATTTTAAATCTTTGAGTAAAAATGCAGTCCTGAGGGTCATGCCAGGAACCTAAACTTCAAGTGGACATTCTGGGCATCTTTGATACATTGACATAGCACTATCATATACAATTAGAACTAGGAGAGAATGAAATTTTCATATTTGAGGTTTTTTTTTGCATAAGAAGCCATGTATTTGATTTTTTCAAATGTTTGTATCAGGTACCTATTTTTCTACCTCATTCAGTTAAGACAGTTTAGATCTAATTTTTGGCAAAGTGATGAACTGGGTGAATGTCAAAGGAAATAATATTTCAGTTAGGGATAGATTTTCTCACTCCTAAGTTATTTTAATGATGGTTTGATTAGAATTTCAGATGCATATTTGATATTTTAGTAGAACAAGGGTTTTTCATCAATAAGGAAGAGATATTTCAAGTTTGTTACACTCAATGATGAGATTCTTTTCTGATTTCAATTGTAGAGAGAAGAGAGATTCTTTGTAGTATTAGGGAATGGAAATTCAAGTGGACACATGTCACTTCCAGATTAGATCTAGCTTCTTCTTCCTTTCCTATATCTTTCTCTTTCTCTCTCATTGAAGTGGTTCTAATTCTTGGACATCTTTCACTACTATGATACCACAAGGATGGTTCTAGTTAGGTTGAAATCTCTATCATGAATATGATTCCACCATTCAAAATTTCTCTCATGTATTGAACAGTAAGCTAATATAGATAGTTTTGCTCTATTTAGTGATTCTATGGGTTATTTACATACATCTTGAATGTATAGTTTCAAAGAAATGAATACAATGAACAACAAACTTCTTAGTTTCATTTTGATTCTCATCTCCTATCTTTGTAATTTACAATGTTTTGTGGTTTAGGGACAAAGAACTTATACCCCTTGATATTCCCTTAAGGTTGTATGCTTGGTATGTTTTTCTGTTGGAACAAATCACCAAGTAAATTCTTGATGTATTTGATGGGTTGCTAGTTATTTGAGAAGGATATTAAATGACAACGGGGTCTTTCTGAACACCGATGTCTAATTCATAAAGTGATAGGATAGATCTGGTATCTTGAGTATGAAATATGTCACTGGTATTATAGATGTATGCATGTGATTTATGGAATTTCCCAATAGATAAGGCATTGGTCAGCTAAATGATCAACTTGTTCTTACTATTACATATTTGGAGATCTATTGAAATGAAAATTATAATCATCCATTTCTCTTTCCATTTAAGAGCTAAAAGGATGCCCTCACTTAGCTTGTGGATTTCATAGAATTGTAATTTGCTACTGTACATCTTTGTTATTGCATGAGTATAGTAGAAATAAGGGTTTAATCTGCTTTGTTTAGATTTAACTATATGCTTTTGAACAACTGGCACCATATAAATGAAACTGAGGTCCACCCACCTAGGTGTTGTAGAGCCTAAAGTAGAAGAAGGGTCTAACCTTATAGTTGGTCCATCATCTGAAAGGATATGTTGTAGATGAGAAGTAGCTTCCCCTATATGTATTTTTTTCTCATCGGATAATTTAAAGCATAAGTTTTTAAAACACCAACACCTCAATCAATATCCACTTGAGACACCATGATCTTTTGTTGATTATCAGTGTTGATTTCATCATCGAATCTGATTTCATTATCATTATTGATCTCATTATTAGCTATCATCTTGGTTAATCCCTAACCTCTTACAAAATTCATTGGTTGAATCTCCAAATCAAACTCTTGCAATATAACCATCCATTTTCCTTGCATCTTACCTAGTTCATTCTGCATTAGCAATGTCTTAACTGTAGGATCAAGCACAATTGCATATATCTTGCTCCTGAGTATATAATGGAAAAATTTCTTGATTGCTTTCATCAATGTGGAAGACTATTTTTCAAAATTATAATAGTTCAACTCAACATTCTTTAGTGGAGAAACTGATAAACACGATAGGTCTTTCATCCTCTTTGTCTTTCTTTTGAGTAAGAATCCTAGCGCATGAATATTCTAACGCAAATGAATAGATTTTGAATGGTAAGTCATAATTTGGACTTATAAGCACTAGGAAAATAGAGATTGCTACTTTGATGTCATTAAAAGATTTCTTTATTTAAAGAATGCATTTATTCTTTTCTCCTTTCTTGAGAAGATCATTAAGAGGACGTACTATCCCAACAAATCCACTAATGAAATTTCATACAAAATTTATTTTTCCAAAGAAATATTTTAGCTCTTTACGACTATGAGGAGGTGACAAATTAAGAATGGCCTCTATCCTTTTAGGATCAATAGATATCCCAACTTTAGAAATAATATGGCCATGAAGCTTTCCATTGCTAACCCTGAATGAACACTTTTTTGGAGTTAGTGATATCCCATACCTTCGACATCGGTTGAACAATTTCTTTAAGTATGCAATATGAGTACTCCTATCTTTAGAAAATATAGTAAGGTCATCCATGTAGATGACTATGCACTTGTTTATCAGCCCTTTGAATGCCTTTTCCATTGCTCTTTGGAATGTGGCTCTCACATATATCAATCCAAAAGGCATCCTTTGGTATGCAAAGGTTCCCCATTTTGTTGTAAATGCAATATTCAACCTTTCTTTTTCATCTACCATCACTTGATTGTATCCAAAATATCCATCTAGAAAAGACATCATTTTAGACCCATTCACAATTTGTAACACTTCATCAAGTGAGGGAAATGGGTAATTATCCTTTTCGGAAGACAAGTTCAAATTTAGAAAATCCATGCAAAGGAAAATTTCTCCAATCTTCTTCCTTACTAGAACCAAGTTAGCAACCCATGTAGAATGTTAGATTGGGAATATAATTTTAGCATCAAGTAAGTTTTGTACTTCTTTTATTATCAAAGGATTGATTATGGGATTCACTAGTCTTTGTCTCTAACGAAAGAATTTGACATCTGGCTCCAATAGAATATCATGAGTGATGATCTTAGGATCGTAGGTCTTAAGTTCTTTATAACTCCATCCTATGATGTCTTTTTATTTCATAATCAATTGAAGCATACTTTCTCATTCTTGAGAGTTACAATATTTTTTGATTTTGACCATCTTTAGATCTTCTTGCGTGCCTAAATTATATGAATCACATTCTTCAAGACCTTTTTATTTAACATTTCTTTTACTACATGTTGATTCATCTTGATTGAAGATGTATCCTAATTCTACCATCCCCTTGGGAGTAGTATTGGTCTTCAAATTTATAATCCCATCTTCATCCTCTAGCTCATCTTCTTAAAGTTTTTCGTAGGTAGTATCATCAATATCGTAACCCTTGAAAAGGCCATTGCACATGATAAACTCAAAAATGTATTGGTCATCTTCAAAGACTTGGAAATTCACAATATTATCTAGAATAGATGGGGCAACAACCAATTCAAATGAAAATCTTCTTTAGCTTTGTCCTTTCAACTAGCTACAATGCACTTGTTGAATGGCGAGGGCATCAGATACCATGTTCTTTTTCCTTGGGATGGACCTTATGTTTAAGGCCTCAAAATCTTCAAAAAAGTACCAAAATCTTTTTTGGTATGCAAGCAGTCTCCTATTATTAAATGAGTAGATTGATTTTACCTATCTAATGACTAATTGAGAGTCTCCTTCAATTATGAGGGCTTTGAAATCCTTTTCCAATGCAAAGAGGAGTTTAGGAATCAATGCTTTATACTTTGCAACATTGTTAGTACATCTAAACTATAAATGATATGCTACATAAAAATACTTATCTTTAGGATTTATTAGATCAATACCTGTTTCAGCTCCTAATTTTCATTTGGAGCCATCAAATTTGAGTGTCTAGATTGGTTGTTCTTTGGGCTTTCTGATCTTGTGCTTGTTGGTATGTAACTTTTTCTTGATTTGAGTTTTGAAAGATTGTTTCTTTGGGATTTTTTGTCACAAAAGATTGCACCCTTGTCCAAAGTCTTACCTAAGGACAACCTCATGAAACATGGAAACAACCTCCAAGTTGTGGGACTTGAACTATGAGGTTGATTATCTAGAGAAGGTCAACTTCCTCTACTATTAGGATGCATTTAAGCTATTCTTGAAGAGAAAAGGGAGAAGGAATAAATGAAATAAACTAACTAATATATTCTAAAGAGGTGATGCACCAAAATAGGATGTCTAGACCTATCTCTACTCATACATGCACGGTGTTATTATTATGATAGTCTAAAGATATACTTATTCAAACTTTACTTTAATCTCTAAACTATACAAAGATCATAAAACCATATGAATGACATAAGGAAAAAATTTCACTTCTTTTCATTCATAGGCCAAAGAGATACAAAGAATACATATTATAGATATTTAAAGTACATCAAAGAGAGGAAAACAAGCTTATACAGTATGATGACTATTGAAAGAGACAAGGTAGAAAGTCATATAACTCAAAGGAGAAAAGGAATTCATAGTAGCATGCCAAGACAATACTAGAGAAAATAGAGAAGATCCAACCCTAAGAAAGAGTACAATTTTTACCTTTATAGTGCAAGAATAACTTGGATGACTTCCCTTATAAGACAAAAACAACCACTACAATCATCTCATCTCCAAAGAATAGTTACTACAAAGCTGAAAAGATTTGGCCATTGAGTAAATCCACACATGAGATGATCACTTCCACACCAAAAAAATCTCTAAGAGACCAGGATTGATGATCATTTAATCTCTGACTGAATGAGTGGATCAACAAAATAGTGGTGGAGTATTTCATTTGCATTTATCATTCCTCAGGATCGATGAGAGTAGTTGCAAGAGATCGAAAAGATTAGATTCATCATTCAAGGAACTACTCCTACTACCATCAATTTCTAACTCTATCATGACCCTTGGTTAACTGTGGTCTAACTCTTAAATCCTGCTATGTGGACCAAACATCTCTCACCATTATGCCACCCTATGTGTGGTCCAATCCTTATGCCTTATGTTCAATCACCTATGATTGCCACCTTTCCATTACCTTTCCTTAATAACTATTACTACTTGTGAAACTAAGATCCACTAATCATCACTTCCTACCAACCTACACTTGGAATTCTTTACTAACTACTACAACCCTATGAAAGTTGAGGTTAGACCACATCCACATTATTGCCTTCTTAGATTGATGTTACTGTCTGACCTTGGTGACCAAGAAAAACAAAAGAAACCGCTACTTTGCAACTCAAACCTTAACCATTTCTTGACTTGCGGAGATCACGTGCTGGCCATAGATTTAGGTTATCTAAAGGTGCAGGATATGTTTTGAAATACTAAAGGTTTTCCTTTTCCACACCTTTACACCTTAAATCCTAGCATGCCAATGTAATCATGCAATCAAGTGAATACAAAGAAAAGCGCACCTTTTCCATCTTGACCTTACTCAACGCTTAGTTACTCATGACCATGCAAATCACATGATTGTGACTTAAAATATTATAAGGCATAACATGAAATAAGGAAAATGGCCAATGTCAAATCATTTCATGAGAACCCTAGGTGTCCGTTTAAAACAAATCATTATTTAAATTTGATTTTTGTTGGGAGGGAAACTTTGGACTAACATTTCTGGCGACTTAGGGGGGATGCAAGCCTACTTAGTATATGACCAGTGACCAAAAGATCCATTGGGCTATAGAGTCTCTGAAACTATGAAACTCATCAATTTACCACCTCTACTACATTTTGAACCATAACATGCCTTTTTCCTCTGCAACTTGCAAAAAAGCTTAGAACCAAACCCCTTTCCTACAAAAAAAAAACATGTGCCCATGCACTTCTTTGAAAATAGGAAAGAATAAAAAAGAAAAACCACTCTAACTATGTACATGAAATATTGTTTTTCATCAGAAACAAGACTTAAGATATAGCCCATTGATTGGAATAGGCAAGACTTTTCCATTAGGCCTGCCCAACTGAAAGGTATTATATTTTTTGTAGTTGATGATTACATAGGGGCCACTCCATAAGGCATCAAACTTTGAGTGTATCCATGCCTTTTCTCTATCTACATCCCATTTCAACACAAGATCACCTTCCTCAAAAATTTTGGCCTTAGCCTTCTTATCAAAACTCCTCTTCATCTATTGTTGATGTATTTCTAAGGCTTGGATTTCTTGACCTCTTTTCTCCTCTAGCTCTATGAGATCTGCCATTCTTATAGACATAGCATCATTCTCAATCAACTCTAGCTAGGGAACTAGCTCAAGAGTAGGAAACTCTAGTGAGACAAGAAGTCTAGCTTCCCTACCATAGACTAACATGAAGGGATAATTTCCTATGGCTCTATGGGGCATTATTTTGTTAGCCCAAAGGGAAGTCTTTAACTTTTTTTGCCAAAACCTTTGGTTATCTTCAATAGTCCTCTTGATGATCTTGATCAAATTCTTAGTGGATGACTTGGCCAAACCATTTCCTTGAGGATAATAATTGGAAGATGTGCTCAAGTAAATACCATGATCAAGTTCCCAAGTACAAATCTAAGCTCCTATGAATGATTTAGAATTATCTAAAATAATAGTTGAGGGGGGCGCCAAACCCAGTTTTAGTTCTATCAAGGAATTTAATGGTTGAAGGTTCTATGGCATCCTTTAGTGCTATTGCTTCTATCCACCTTGTAAATTACTTTGTAGAAGCTAGAATCCATTTATGACCAGAGGTAGAAGGAGGATTGATGGGACCAATAAAATCTAATCCCCATTGGGGAAAAGGTTGATCAACCTGGATATGATAAAGTGGAAGAGCTGCAAGTCTCTGCTTACTTGCGAAGAAAGAACACTTCTCACACTTCCTTACATGTTTGTGGCAATCATGGAAAAAGGATGACCAATAGTAAAAAAATCTCATAATTTTCATTGCATTAGTTCTTATTGAAAAGTGGCCACCATTAGGACCATCATGAAGTTCTTTAAGTATCCTCTCTACTTGATCTGTATCAACACATTTTAGCAAGGTTCCATTGAAATCTTTCCTTAAAGAAACACCATCAAGTGTAGCATAAGCAATAGACTGCAGCCTAAACTTTCTTCTCTTAGCTTTATTCAACCCTTGAGGATATCCATTCCTAGCTGAGAAGGTCTTCATATCATCCATTCAACTCCTTCAATTGTCATTTCTTGCCTCCTGATGTTCTGCGAACAACAAGATGGCCTCTTCATTAGTCTCATGAGATGAGATCATCTGTTCACACAATCCCCTTCCTCTTACCAGCTTGGTAATCTGAATATCCACATCATACTCCACTACCTTGGTGACCTAACCAAAGCTCTTCTCACTAATGTCTTTTCTCAATAAGAAATCCTTTACACTAGTATGAGGAACCAACAAATGGAATTTATTATGAGACATTAGGTGTTTAAATTTCTTCAAGGCTCTTATGACTGTAAGGGCCTTCTTTTCCACATGGCTATAATTATTTTCATATGCTTTGTGTCCTTCACTAAAGAAAGCAATAGGGTGTTCTTCATTTTTTCATTTAGCTAAGTCAAAATAGCAGAAATACTTGACTCACCTCCGAAGGTTTAAAGGATAAAATTCTTATCAAAATTCAAATTAATGAGAGTAGGAGCTGAAGCTATGGCTACTTTGATTTATTCAAAAATTTCTTTCCCTTCCTTAGTCCATAAGAAGGCTATATTTTCACAAAATCTATTCTACCAAGAAAACATTGCAGACCTTTCTTCTGACTAGGAAGAAGGAGAGAAAATATTTCCTTTTTCCTTTCTAAATCAATGGTCAGACCCTCTTTAGATACAATATGTCCTAATAATTTCCCTTGATCAGTGGCCAAGACACACTCACTTGGATTCACAGACACCCTGTAGTCTCTCCATCTCAAAAATACTTTCTTGAGATGGCCAAATTGTCTTGGTACTTCAAGTATGCAGTGATATCACCAAGGTAGACTAACACAAACCTCTTGATAACATTTTTAAAGTCCATCTCCATTGCTTTTTGAAACATGGCACTTGCATTTTTTATTCCAAAAGACATCTTACTATAGGCATAGGTACCTCATTTGGTAGTGAAAGCATTTTTATATCTATTAGTTTCCTTGACTAACACCTGATTATAACCTAAGAATCTATCCAAGAAGGAGAATCTCTTTGTGTTGGAAATGATTGAAATGATCATAAGAACAATTGTTGGAATAATATATGGAACTGGTAAAGAATGTCCTCAATCATTGTTTTGTCATTGATGTCAAACTTGCTACTTGCAGGGATGACAATTGCTTTAGTGATCCAAATACCATCAATTAGTTGATTGTCAAGGTGGAGGCAATCAATAAGATGTAACTAGAACACCTAGAGAAAGGTCGAAGTTATGATGTTGTAATGAAGTACAAGGATCAGTCAAGCCATTAATAAAATAGTGTATTGGATGACATACTAAAAGATACAAAGAATGAGCACACTGAAACATATCAAAGATCTAAGGTTTTAGCTAAGTCTTTTGTAAAGCTCAAACTAAGTTTATTAGAGAGAAGGTGCCGAGCAAGCTAGTAAGAGCCGAGAAAATTCCTAGTTAAAGGTCGAGCAAGTTGAAGTGCTGAGCAAGTTGAAGTGCCGAGCAAGTTCTAGTGCCGAGCAAGTTCAAGTGCCAAGCAGAACCAAGTACCGAGCTGGTATAGGTGCCGAGTAACACAGAGGTGTCGAGCACCAGTAACTCAATAATGTCGAGTTGTTGCATTATTTTGGAAATCGAAGATTCGCCAGATCTAAGCTGACAAAGTTGTTATCTAGAAATATGTGTGAGTTAAAAGGAAGATAAGAATGATGAATTGGTGGCACAAAAAACCATGTAGAACATTTTTAAGATACAACTAGCGAAGTTTCTAAAAGAGAACAAGATATGGGGTAGATACATTGTATCCTACCTAATCCATTTTGAATCCCTAAAATTGGAGAGGGAGAATTGAGCAGCAAAGGAAAATCAGACTTGTATATAAGAAGACATAAGTTAATGAAGAAAAAGTGTGGAATAAAGGGGATAGTGAGAGAGAGAGATGTGGTCAAGCATAAAAGCATGAAATGTTGAAGAATAAGCTAAGGAGAAAATAACACAGGAACTCTATTTAGATAGACGACCACAAGGATGAATGCATTGGAAGAATGAGTAGGAAGACTCAACGAGACGAAGCTTGAGAGGGAGACAAGCAGTCAGAGCTGAAGTGATTGAAGCCAAGCATAAGGATTGAACTGAAAGAGTGATCTGAAATCTGCAAAGTATGTTGTAAGTTATGTCAGATCAAAAGACCATTATCTTTACTTTCTAGCAATTGTAACAATAAGATAAATCCTATGGACTTAGGTTGGTTTAACAGCCATTAGATAAATCCTTTGACAGGGTGACATTCCAAGTGGATGTTCTAAAGACCTTTAACTAGGCCCATTCCTAACAGTTTTGTGAAATCCTCTAACAAGGTCACATTTAACAGTGTGTTGTAAGCCTTTAACAGGGCAGGCTCTTAATAGGGCATCACTTCAGAAGAGTGAGAATCAAGTAGCATGTTACTGGTGGTTTTTCCCAAATTGGGTTTCCATGTAAATCATTTTGTCATGTGTTGATCTTGAATATTTTATCTTTGCATGTTGATTTACAGTAATTTGCTTATATGACTGATTTAAATTTGAACAGATGAAAAGGGTATGGATTCATTAAAAAGTATTAAAAAGGCATTAATAGGGCATTTGGACCTTGAATAACTGATTCACCCCCCCTCTCAGTTATTCTAAAGAATTCTAACACTTTGAACCACTAACCTTAGACAATATTTGTTCCATAGAAGGGAGAGGATGATGATCTTAAAAGAAGGCTTGGTTAAGATCCCTAAAATATACACACAGTCTAATCTCTCCATTCATTTTCCTAATAGGGACAAGGTTTTCCACCCAAGAGGAGTGCATGATAGGGAAAATAATATTGGGCTCAATTAATTTGGACAACTCATTTCTCATTAGGGGCTCAATCTTGGGGTTTATTAGCCTCTATTTTTACCTAATAGGCTTGACATTATCCACTAGATCTATAGTATGTTGAAATAGGCTAGGATCAAATCCCTTCAAATCATCATATGTCCAAGAAAATATATCATTAAATTCTTGACACATATGAACAAAACTTTCTTGCTCAGTTTCAGAACATACCTTCCCCAAGTTTACCACCTTTTCATTATCAGTTGTGATTGATAAATTGTCTCCTTTGTTTGTTGTAAGATCCATGCCTCTTACCCTCACTTGGTCATCAGGGTTGAAGAGACTCTCTAACATAATGAGACCCTTAGGAAATTTGTTGGAGCTAAGGTTGATGATTTGATCACCATATTGGTCATGCAATCTTGACTGATTTCTATCTAAGAATTCTACTTCATTCTACAACAAACTCATAATTTTTGCATCAGATTCAAAGACTTGGGAATTGATAGCATTATCAAGAATAGTGGGCCTAACCACCATTTTAATTTTCTATCTCTTCTCATCTTCGAGGTTTCTTGGGACATCATAAGATGCGCCCACTGCCGCAAGTCCGTCAACATGTCTATTTTCTTTTATAGGAATGCTTTGAATATTAAATGCACTGAATCCTTCAAGCAAATCCCATTCCCTATGCTTGTAAGACTTGAGAAAATTATTCTTAGCGACATTTGGATTTATCACTAGCTCACTATCCCCATACATGCTTAGTATTTGGATTTCTCTTTTTTGAGCAAGTGAGAGGCACTTAATCAATGCCTCATATTCGGCTACATTATTAGTACAACTGAATTGAAACCTTAATGAGAAATAGTACTCTTCTAATGCATGAGAAACCAACATTACACCAGCACCTAACCCATTCTTATTTTGTGACCCATCAAAATACATACTCCATATCCCACTTGTATCTTTTTTTGCTTTCATCAAGTTAGGGACAAGAGCATCTTTTTTTGATTTACAATACATGCCCAAGCCAGTTGCTAAGGTTTCTAATATAGGATCAAACTAATAAGCATTAGCCTATTCATCCATGAGGAAATTAGGTGTATTGGATAAGGAAGTGGCAGGATCATTTTTTGTATCATTTTCATCTATCTCTAGGATGGTACAATTCATATTGATGAGATTAGGATTATAGGGCTCAATATGATGGAGGGCTAATGGTTTTGCCTTGATTGAGGCCTTGTTTCCATATCTAGTTTAAAAAACATATATGACCAATTAGAAGATATGTAACCACCTATTTGAGAAGTGAAGTCTCTTGAAAGACAAATGGAAAAGTGTGGCTTGACCTCAAAAATTGATATTTAATGAACTGCAGTACAACTTGGGCAGGCATGTAAGGCCATTTCAACATTCCTAAGGATTCCCACAGTCTTGATAGTACTACCATATAACTACAATACCTCCTTAATAATAGGTTCATATTTCATTTTTAAAGTATTGACAACACACTTGGGCATTATTGAGTTGTTGGCCCCTAAATACATCATGCAATTGTGGACCAGCTTATCTCCTATAATGAGAGAAACATAAAATGGAGGAGGTCCAAGATTTTTTCTTATTTCCACTTCCTTAGATGGTTGTATCAAACTCATGGCATTCTCCATGCTAGGTGGATGATCTTTGAGTTCAATGCTTTCCAACTCCTGCTACAGTAGCCTCCTTTGTGATGGTGCAATAGTTACAACATCCCACATAGAAATGTTTGCATTGGTCTTCCTCATTTTCTCTACCACACTAGAAGAAGCATTAGATGTTCTAGTAGGAGCCTTAGAAGTAGAAGCTTGAGGTGGGATGGTCTATGGGTTATTCACATTATCTCTTCTTTCACCTTGCCTTTGCTACTGAGAAGCATAGGCAAGTTGATCTTCATTGTGTTGATGTGCAACTGTTTGTACATGTGGTGTTGCACTTGATGTGGAATGTTGATTAGGAGGTTGAGGTGTCATTTCCTCCACATCTCTTTTCTTGCTCCTAGTATTGTAAGCATAGGGATCCTAGTTTACATTACCATGCTCTTCTACTAGGTCTTTCATAAAAGAACAATCATCTTGCTGAAAAGTATCAATAGGTTGATTAGCATTGTGTTGCTAGACAATCACACACTCTTGTACAAATAAAGCCAAGTAAGATTCTGCCTCTTGACACATGCAATATCCATAGGAGTAGTTACAACAAGGGCATAAATCTTGATCTTGGGCAAGGTTCTTTTGATTGTAAGGGGCATGACTAGTTTGGAGGTCTAATGTTAATGGGAACTTGACTCTAGAGTTGGAGAGGCATATTATTTTGAGCTTTTTTCCTCTTCATGGTCACCAACTCATTTCCCATTTTTTGCACTACTGCACTATTCTCCTCCATCTTCTTTTCTTGATCCAACATCCTTCTATTGACATTCTACATCAATGTCTACATCATAGCCTCAATCCTATCAACTCCACTAGAGGATATAGAGGCTATTGGAACCACATCAAGAGATTGACTTACAAAGGAGACATGAATAGGGACTATAGTAGGTCGATGGTTAGGCATGTTAGGGAAGAAAGGGATTATGGGCCTTGGCACTAATTTCCCTCCCTATGTCAAAATATTTTCAGCTCTTATGGCAGCCTCATAAGAATTATGTAAAGTGTCTCCTCCGATAGATTGCAAGATGGTAGCAATATCACTACTGAAGGCTCTGAGATAATACAAGAATGCATTATTGGGAGAGGGTTTCATTGTAGTAGGTATTTTGTCCCACATTTTCTAAAATCTATAATTGAAATCAGTCATACATTCATGGGGGGCCCTTTTGATAGTTTTCAGTTGCTCTAAAAGTGATAGGTGGTCGATTTTGTCCTCATAATGTTTGCATAGGGCTGCCCCTAACCAATCCCAATTAGTAATAGAGTTATGAGGTAGACCTCTATACCATTGTAATGCCTTCCCATTCAAGGATGAGGCTAGAAGTCTATTGGCTACATCATCCTCAATGATGCCATAAATATTACACATATTAGACACTTCTTGAATATGTTCAATAGGGGATGTGGAGGTTTCACCAGTAAATATAGGTACACTTTTGAGAACTGACACTGGTATGTCTTGCCTTTGGGCTAATAGGAGGGGGCTCCCACCATTAAAGGTGGAGAAAGTTTGAGCTCTAGCCATAGAAGAAAGTGTTCTATTGAAATGAGTAGATGGTATTCTAGGCTAAGACCTAATAGTAGGAGGAGTGGAGATAGATCTTTTAGGGGTATGTGTTACTATCACACTCCTAATTGGTGATAAGGCCACTCTAACCTTTCTTCTTGGACTAGAAAGAGAAAGTTCTTGATACTGGAACTTGCCTCTAAAGGATGCCCTTGTGTGTCTCTTGGGCATGAATCGTAGCAACTTTGGTCTAGAAACCAGATACACTTGAAGCTTAGAGTCGCCAACTACATTTGAATAATGAGCCTCTCTAAGGATTTATACTGAAGGCAATATTATCTCCTCAGCATGAACAAAGAATCTTTTCCTCACGCCAATGAACTTTAGAATATTTAAAATAAAATGTCCTATTGGGCGTGCTAAAAATTATTGTCACAAAGCTTGTACCTTTTTCCAAAGTCTTATCTAAGGACAACCTCGTAAAACATAGAAACAACCTACAAGTTTTGGGACTTGAACTATGAGGTTGAGTCTCTGTAGAAGGCTTTCTTCCTCTACTATTAGGATGCACTTAAATTATTCTTGAAGAGAAAAGGGAGAAGGACTTCATGAAAGCAATTACCTAATCTATTCTAAAGAGGTGATGGACCAAAATGGGATGTCTAGACCAATCTCTACCCATACATGTAGAGTGCTATTATTATGACAATCGAAAGATATACAAATCCAAACTTTTCTTTAATTTGTAAAATACACAAAGATCAAATAGCCATATGAGTGACACAAGGAAAATACTTCACTTCTTGTCATTCATGGGCCAAAGAGATACAAAGAATGTAGATTATAGATATTCACAATATGTCGAAGAGAGTCAAACAAGCTTATACAATATGACAACAGTTGAAAGAGATAAGGCAAAAGCTCATATAACTCAAAGTCTAAAGCGAATTTATAGTAGCATGCCAAGATAGTACTAGAGAAAATAGAGGAGATCTAACCCTAAGAAAGAGTATTTTTTTGCCTTTATAGTGCAAGCATAACTTGGATGACTTTTCTCATAAGACAAAAATAACCACTACAATCAAATCTCCAGAGAATAGTTAGTGCAAAGCTGAAAAGATTTGGCCATCGAGCAAATCCACACATGAGAGGATCACTTCCACAACAAGAAAATCTCTGAGAGGTCAGGAGTGATGATTATTTAATCTTTGACTGAATGAGTGGATCAACAAAATGGCGGTGGATTATATATTTTGCATTTATTAGGCCCATGGATTGATGAGAGTAGTTGCAAGAGATTCGAAAGATCAGATTCATCATTCAACTACTTCTATTGCCATCAACTTCCAACTCAATGATGACCATTGGTCAACTGAGGTCTAACCTTTAAATCCTGCTACATGGATGAAACATTTCTCACCGTTATGCCACCTTGTCAATAGTACAATCCTTATGCCTTGCGTTCAATCACTTACAATTGTGACCTCACCATCACCTTTCCTTAATAACTATTAGTGCTTGCAAAACTATGATCCACTGATCATCGCTACCTCATAACTTGCACTTGGGATTCTTTACTAACCACCGTGAGCTTTTGAAAGTTGAAGTAAGACCACATCCACATCATCCCCTTGTTAGATTGATGTTACTATCTAACCCTTGCGACTAAGTGAAACAAAGGAAACCTCTACTTTGTAACTCAAATCTTGACCATTTATCGACTCATGAAGATCATGTGTTGTCCATAGATTTGGGTGATCTAATGGTGCAGGATGTGTTTTAAAATACTGAAGATCTACCTTTTCTACACTATCACAACTTAAACCATAGCATGCCAATGTAATCATGCAGTCAAGTGAATACAAAGAAAAACACACCTTCACCATCCTGACCTTAGTCAGTGCTTAACTTCTCATGACCATGCAAATTGCATGATTGTGACTTCAAATATTATAAGGAATAACATGAAATAAGGAACATGGCCAATGTTAAATCATTTCACAAGAACCTTAGGTGACCATTTAAAAAAACTCATCATTTGAATTTGATTTTTGGTGAGAGGGAAACTTTGGACTAACAGGATCCATTGTAATCTTTCACATGGTGGACTTGGTGAGTTGCCATAGTTTATCTTAGATATAGCAGCCATTTTTTTCTTGTTGACTTTGAAAATCCATAATCAATTCAATGATCTTATCAATCTAGGGTTTTGGATGAATGACTACTTAGGTGCAACCTTGGCCTTTTACAATATGTCTTCTCCTTTGGACTTTGATCATTATATATGGAGGATTGGATAAACACCACCATCTGAAGAAGTGTCACTATATGATGCATTGGAATCTTCCTTTTCTTCTTTGCAAATCTCAACCAATCCAAATATGCTTGCAGAACTTGAACTTTCCTTTTACACCTCATCTGGTATTTGGTCATTTTTCAATTGCATTATTTGAGTGAGTACCCTAATGACTACTTCTTGACAATGCAAGCATTAAAATTTTGAATGACTAACTTTGTGTAACCTATAGAATCTTGGAAGAAGAAAAATATTTGGGTTTTCTTCTTCTCCTAAGCATTCTAAGTTTGCAATTATACTATACACAAATTGAGTAACACATTCTTCTTCAGAGTAGGAATCATAGATTCTTTATTCAACTAGTTAGATTTCTTGACTACATTTATGTCAAGAGACATCACTTTGTAGGAGCCTAGCTCAGCTAGAAAAAATGCTACCTTGTTTGGTGCATTGTATTCGATGATCATTATCTTCAGCTTTGGCTCAACATCAATCTTGATCTGATTATTCAATCCCTTCCAATGTAGACATAATTGAGTAAAATTAGTTGAAAACCATCCTCTCAAGAACCTTGTCCATTCTCTACTTATAAATAATCTGTAGGTTTTTAGGATTTCAACCACATGTATATCTATAATTTCTTGAATTTAGGGGTCTACAATCAACTATACTCTAACATCTTTCAATACCCTGATAACTTTTTGTTTGTCTTGTCAAGTTGTATCACTATCTGATTCAAGGGTTGAGGAGTGACTCCCAACCTTTGAGCTATCAAAAGTGGCATGATGTTGCAAGAAGCTCCTGAATCTATAAGACAATTGTGCAAGTTCTTTCCAAAAAAATTGAGACAAAGCAAGAAAGGATGCACTTCAGCCTTGTCTTATGCATGGTAGGCATTACCTCAGAAGTATTGATTTGTTGTGATGTTTTCTTTTGAGGGGAAATGTTCATATTTGGCATTTCCTTTGTATGATCCAAAGTCCTCAGCACTACTTCCCTTTGATTAGGACAATTTTGTAGCATATTAAACATGGAAATATTAGTCTTGGTTCTCTATAGATCTTCCACTACATTGTACTTTTTATTTTTCCATATAGGATTCTTCAAGATTGTAGGCATGTTCCCTTGGTGTTGATTTTTTTTCCCAATTCAGGGTGCTTTGGTAGGTACTAGATTGTTATTAGCTCTTAGATTAGGAGTTGTTGGATGCAAAGCAAGAGGAATCCCATTACTTATAGGTTCCCTTTAGTTATGCAAATTGTAAGTATTTTGATTGTCATTTTGAAAAGCTAGCATCTCTTCTAGTTGAGGATCCAATTCTTGACTAAATGAAAAAGGGAATTCTTTAGTAGCTAGTTGTTCCATTTGAGGATTTTTTGGGGAATTACAAGATTCTAACACCATAGCAGTGTATAGAATAGGAAACTCACCATTATTGCCTTGTGAATTCTGGTTCATCTCTTGATTTCCATTGAAGTATGAGCCACCATCGTTAGGTATATTGTAATTATTGTCATACTGGTTGATGTCTACATATTGAGAATTATTGTTATTATTAGTAGGGATGCTTCCTTTATTAGGATGAGTATTCCATTGTGGATTCTGCATTTGGAAGCCATTGTTGCTATATGGGGGATTGTAATTATTCCTTGCATTGTTATTTCTATTGAAATTATTGTTGTGATTTTGACCATAGTTGTTGTTGTTGTAAGGGGTTGCATTCATTCTTTGAAAATTTTTCTACCCTTGTGACAACCTCAAGCAGGTTGATTTGCTAGTAATTTGAGACATTGTTTTCTTTATTTGACCAATCTCAGAGTTGATTTTATTTTATGATTCAACATAAATTGTTGCCTTTTTCTTGAAGAAAGAAACTTTTGGAAGTTCATATTTTGGATAGGTTATGGCTGGAACTAGTATAGATGGTGCCTAATGTAGTGGGACTAGATTCATTAGAATGAATTGACTAGGCATTAGTCATGTTCTAGTAGGATATGTTGGTATCATTATAGCTTCTTGAGTTGGAACCATCAATCCTCTTCCATTAAGATTGGTTTGCTTAGTAAAGGTAATTGATTCATGAAAGACCTTTTTCTAATTTGTCAATGTTTTCCATAGGGAGTCTTCATAGAAAGATAGTCATAAGATGACCCATAAGATTTAGATAAATATGAATTGTAGCTTCAAATAGTATAATAAAGGGTGTTTCTAGCTTACAGAAAGCCATATGAAAGAGAAGATTGAAGTGTGAAATATGTTGGAAATATTCAATATATGATAAGTTACTGAGAGGGGAGGGGTGAATTAGTAACTTTAAATTCTTCCTTCTAAATTTACCACAAAACAATCTATGCTACTGCATGTATTAATACTGAAAGTTAAAATATTCATCACACAAAAGAACACAATATCTTTGTGACCTAGAAACCTTCCAAATAGAAAGTAAAACTGGGTTGGGGATGATACCCACAAAACTTCAATACTACAGCATAAAGTTAGCCTGTTAAGGCTTACATTGACCACTTCTGGTGATCTGCCCTGTTAGGAGCACAAAGGATTGCTAGGTCCACCTTGTTAGAGGATTTACAAACATACAATGAAGTATGCACTCGGTTAAGATATTTATACAAAGACTATTAAGTCTACCCTATTAAAGGATTTAGAAGCTAATTCACCTGTTAAGATGAAGCAATGGATCTACTTACAACTAATTGCTGATAAGATCCTTTATGCACTGATCACCTTATGTGATGGACATAACTTTTTTGCCTCTATATTGACCTTGCTATATTCCTTGAACTACAGCTGATAATCTTTCACATGTACTTCTCAAAAATATTTCATATTACTTCACTCTTGCTTCATACATATGATATCTTACAATACACCTTACATATATAGCTTTCAAATTTACAAAATTGCAAGGTTGGCCAAAACACAAGTGAACAAATACATTACAAAGTTGACCCAATAGTAAATAATTGAGTTCACTAAACTAACTCAGTGACCTTATGATACATGGCATTCACTGCATTACTCGGCATCATCATGCACTTGGTAGAAGTGAAGGCTTGTTCCATACTAATCACTCGATGTAGTTCTAAACTTAGTGACCACTGGTGACTCAGTAGATGTAGTGTCACTCGGTAGATACCGTACACTGAGTTTACCTTGCTTCACTCGGTAAACACTACTACTTCCAATGCTTAGTTTACATTGAATCTTCATGACACAAACTTACTGCTCAGTAGACACTATGAAGCTCGGTAGACACTGCTTATCTTCATATTGCCTGTATTTTCTTGGTAGCCACTATCTCCTTGGTGTAAACTGCTAAACTCTTCAAAGCTTGGTTAACACTGGAATGCTCAGTAAGTGTAGAGAATTAAGTGCTAAGCTCGGTAGCTATACTGACATGGATAAGTGTTGTCAGTAACGGTAATACTAACTTAATGCCAACAATCTCCCCCTTTGGCATTAGTGACAAAACACCTATAAGCCAAAACATATGTACATAAAATGACTCACTGATTTTTTTGAATTTTGGTTTTTCAAAATTGATTTTTGTAAAGCTGCTGCATATACATTTCTACATATATCTCCTTGATGACACATAATTTATATACAAAGATACTTATCTACATAGCTATACACATATACATGCTAACTCTATTGAGTGCTATCTCCCCCTTTCACTTATATTGATATCTCTCCTTATATACAGAATTTACCTTTTTGCTTATACTGATATCTCTCCCCCTTTTTGATAGTAATTCCAAGGGGCTACATATAATATCTATATAGTTACACCAAAATGAGAGATAAATTATTGATGTACCTTAAGAATGAGGGTGAATGAGGTAATCCAATTCTCTTGCAAAATTTTTTAGGTGGAGAGAGCAATCTAAACTTCTGCTGATAATTTGATCATGTGATCAACCACTGAGAAGTTCTGATCCTGGACCAATGTCTTGCAATGAGCAATATTTTTATGCATTGTATCCATTATTGGCAAGATCATGTTCTGAATATCAATCAAGGTTGCTCTTATTCTTGCTTCTTCTCTTAAAATTTCTACCTGCACTTCTACTAGATATTTCACCTTGGTGTGATGAGAGGAGTTGGAAGAGGGATCAACCTACAACTTTGATGCACTAAATTTCATGTTAGCATCAACCTTATTTAGCTTCTCCTTTATTTCATTGGTAAAATTGGACATATCACAAAGTTTGACAAAAAGTGATTCTGCATTATTAAAGGAATTTTCAAAATTACCCAAAAATGTGGACAACTCCACTTGTTTGATTGCTATCTACTAAGCAATATGCTCCAAAACCTTGTTATCAAACTTCCTTTCAGCCTTTTCAATTAGCTTCTCTTGTCCAGAGGAGTCCTCATTATATTTCTCTACAACCTCTTCTAACTAAATTGAAATATGTTGACTGGAATCCACTTCAATACCTATAGCATCTATAATTATATTCTTGGCATTTTCAATTATTTTGTACTCCTTATCCCTTTTAGACCTTAGCTTCTCTTTCATAGCTTTCTTCTCTATGAGTTGACTAGCTAACCTCATTTCTTTAGTAGTAGCAGTCTCATAGTCAATCTTAGGTATTATTATCTATATGTCTAAGTCAATGTCTTCTTCAATTTCTTTTCTAGTGATAAGAAGTTTTAATGGTTGCCTTTGTTTTACTTTAGTGATTACTGGTTTAACCTTTGGAACAGACACACTAGTAGAGATAGAAGGACTAGTAGTGAAAAATGGAATAGGGCTTAAGGATTGAATGCCAATAGAAGTACTAACCAGACCAAAAACTGAAACATTTCCCAAAAATGGTGCCACACTCTGTAGAATACCCATAGAAGTGTTTGAACTAACTAGAATCGAAGTAGATGTAGACAATGCTGATGAAAACAAAACTATAGAGCTTACTAGAATTGATGAAGACAAAATTGTAGAACTTACTGACGCACTAACTAAAGATGCCGAAGAAAAGGGAGCTAACTTAGTAGCTGAGGAAGTAACAATCAGCTAAGTAGATGAAGTGCTTGACACTTCCATTGCAGACGCTTGGAGCTGGGAGGTGGCTGGTGAAGATTGAGCAATTGATGTTGCTGATGTGCTCACAATCTCACTAGTAGAAGCTATCTCCGTAGATGTGATAGTATGTGGTTGAGTGTGAGTAAGAGATGCAATTGCTTCTGCTGCAATTCTGACTAGATCATCTTCATCCTTTTCTTCCTCCTTTCCTTCTTCATCCATTTCTTCTACTTCCTCCTCCTCTTCTTCCTTCTCTTCCATTAGAGCATGTAGTTCACCTTTAGTAACCGTGATGGAAGGAGTGTTTTCATCATCATCATCATCACTATCATCATCTTTAATTATAATAGTTTCATCTAATGGCTTGTTGAGATGATATATATCTCTCCAGACATCTGAGACATGCTTAACCATTGATTCTATGTTATTCATTAATATAAAAAATGAGTTAGGCTTTAGAATAATTCTATCTTCATGCTCTTTTATTGCCTTCTTTACTTCTGCATTAGTCAGATTAGGTACTAACTATCTCAATTGTTGTTCAAAGATGTCTTTTACACTTTGCATCGTGTTCTCCCATTTGACTTGGATTTTGGCATAAAGATCTACATGGATTTGAGGTTGAATTTGAGTAGGGGAGTATTTCCAAATACCTATCTTCTCCATGGCTAAGTCCTCAATCTCTTTCTACTTAGCTGGAGTCTGAGTCTCATATTTGAGAACTTTGAAGTTACATATTCTTGCTCCAACTCTTAGCTATTTCATCCTTCCCTCAAATGTAGGTGGAGAGAAAATGAATATAGGTTTAGTTTTACCTTTCCTACCTCTCCTGGAGAACATTGCAATTGGTTTCTTCTAAGGTTGAGTGATAATCACTCTACCTTTCTTCTTCATTGGTTCCTCTTTCTCTGATTCTTCTTCTTCATCATAATCCTCCTCTTCATCCTCACCCTTGCCCTTGGTAAGCATTAGAGGACCTTCAACTATCTTCAATTTTGCAATCCTCTTCTTGCCTTTGTTGAGAGCTTGAGGAATATTGATACTGAGCTCTATCCTCTTCTTGGGTTCCTCATAAGTGCCAAATGCAGGAAGATTTGGATTGGCTGACTCATTTACTAAAACCTCAATAATGTCTCTAGCTTCATCAATGTTAAAGAATGTAGAAGCTACACAAACCTAGGATAATCCTCAAGTGACACCACAAGAACAAGGGTAAGGAGGAGTTCTAATAGAAGTACAAGAAGTGTCTCCTCCTCAACAAGAGGTGTAAGCCTCCCTATTAGCTTCTAAAAGAAGAAATATCAAGACTCTAGTCAAGAGGAGAAAAAAGGTGATTAGGAGAGTTATACCTTTCCCATCAGTCCTAGAAGTCATTTTAGAAGGGGAAGAAGAGGATGATGAAGATGAAGAAGATAACCTTCCTTTGAGTTGGAGGACTCAACTTGTGAGAGCCACAGAGTTGGAATGGAGAAGAAGCTCCACAATTACACCACCATCCATTCTTGAGCAACCTATTCAACCTACCACTTCAAAAGATGAGTTGTAGCAATGGATTGATGAGCAGGAGGGTGAAGGGACTGATGTCTTTCAGATGTTAGATTTTGATTTTATGCTAGTTGGAACTAAGTTGGTAGGAGATAAGACAAGGGATACTCCAATTAATCAACCTCAATAGGAGGATTGGAGTTAGTTGCCATCTCAACCACAAGGAACCAAAGTAGCTCCACCATCGCAAAATCAAGCTACATTTTGTGTGGATAAAGGTTCAGTTACTCCTCTCCCTCCAAGCAATGAAGAAGAATAGGTCTAACTAGAATAGAAGGAAGAGACACAACAAATACTCACCGATGAAGTGTCAGAGGAGGCAAAAATATGAGAGCATCCTTAGTAGACTTCCCAAGAAATAGAGGTGATAACTATGTACTCAACGGATATAGAGACTCCTTATGTGGATCTCTCACAAAAGGAGAAGACTCTAGAGAGGAATGCTAAGGGGAAGAGCATAGCAAAGAAAAATCATTTGTTGTCAAAAGGAAAATCTTCGATGGAACATATTCCAAGTTGGTTGAGAAAGGAGGTGATTAGAATCAAAAGGTAATGATATGATTTTGAGGAAGAAGGAATGAGAGAATTGATTGAAGTTCTAAGGAAACCTAAGTCACCACCAAAAGATGCATGAGAATTGGCTTTCATCATGTGTCACCAAAACCAAGACTTATTTTTTCATGTTGCTATTCCTCCTCTACATGCAGATATTGAAGAATTCAATTCAAAAAGATTATTAATTTAGGGAGGTTGTGCTTGGGAAACCCATGTTGGACACTGCCAAGTTGATGGTAACATCTAGGATTAAAGAAGTGTTTAGACACTTTGAACAGGATGAAAAAAAATTGATAACACATCAGAAATAGAATGAGATCCTAAAAGGATATCTAAATGAAGTTGTTGGTCACTTAGATCCTAAAAACCCTAAGGAGACTTTGAATGCAATGTTGGAGAAAAGAGATAAGGAGATGGTATAGCTAGACCCATTTTTGAAAGCTTGTCAAAAATCGTGACAAGGTTTTGAAGAGAAAGGTGTGTAGATTAGATAGGGAAATATTAAGCTACTACACCATATGAAGAATAATGTAGATAAACTAGTGGCCATTTTGAATCAGAATTTTGGTTTAATGGATGAAGTACATACTTGGTGAAAGGACTTGCAGTCACTATAGTTGATCAAAGGCCAAAGGTATCAGATGTTAATAGAGGTAATATAGTGGAAGAGTTAGATAAAATTGTTGATTGGATAGAGAATATTGTGAAAGGAAATAAAGTAATGGAAACATTACATGTGGATATTCATAAGCTCAAGGATCAAACCCAAGAGAAAATTTTGGAAGCAAAGAAACATCATAGTGATGCATGCTTAGATATATTTTAGGATGATTCAAGGGACAAATTGATGATTGTAGAAGTAGTTGTTGAACAATTTTAGATTATTTTTGAAGAAACTTCTAATGATGATGATATTAGACAAGCATTCAGGACTAAGGAAGCATTACTAGATTTGGATGTGAAACTCAGAAATTTTGCAGAGACACGCATCGAGGTAGGCAACTATAGGTAGAAAGTCAAGGGAAAATATGAAGTCTTAGATTTTTTAGATGCAACTCAAGTCACTGAGATTATTGAGAAATTCAATAGCCAATACTCAGACATAGTTTTGGTATGAAAGGGAACAAAAACCCAGAAGCTAGAATTTCAGCTTTGACACTTTGGTGAGAATTTTATATTTTTTGAACTTGCTTTCGAGGTGTGCAGGTGTGCCAAGTGCACAAGTGCACTGCTTCTAAGGTTTTCTTTTTCAGAGGTGTGCTAGAAGTCTTTGAAGAAGTCAGAGGTGCTCTGATAGTTAACTGCTAGTTCTAAATTTATAGCTTTCTATGCATCTAAAATACATTTTGATGAAAGTTTAACTCCTACAGACACATAGTAAAGATGAAGCTTCTATTTTTGGCACTTCCAGACACTCCTACATCATCTAAACTCTTTCTTCTTCTTATTTTTTCATTCTTCCTTTGTTTTAAGGCATGTAAAGGCTTATGCATCCATTTAATGATATAAATGTGGATGAAGTCCTACTAAGCACCAATTAGAGAGTTAGCTTGTATATAATTAGATTTTTTTTATTAGTTAGAAGAATATGTTTACATAAAGATATCTCTCACTCCCAATTCAAATTGAGGAGAAGATTTCTTATAAATTCAAGAATGTAACATGTATTCTAGGTTTTTATTTTAATGTAATAATATATGCTATTGGTGCTCACAATTGGAGTGTAGTGATTCTTGCCTAAGTGTGTTATATTTTGTGAATGTATGTTCATGAAGTGTAATTGAGCCAATATTTTTATTGTGTTATTTTGATTGTGCGATCTTTTAATTTTGGTGTTTACTATAGATCTATAAATTCTATTGACATACTTAGTTCAAGAAGAGATCATCTATATTGTTCCTGCATAGCTTTTTGCCTCGCATGAGCGCACTTTTTGTGGCCTTGCAATTTGATGAAAAGTGAAACATCTTACAATTACTAAATTCCCATTGATGATTGCATTAGTGGAATTAAGAAAGCATTGCTCCTATTTTCATTGGTTACCCACCAATCTTTTCAAAGACTTAACTCACAGATGCATTGGTTCTATGGCTTATGTCCATTAGGATCTTACTTTTCATGTTATTTCTTAAATTTATTGTTACCCTATCTTTTTTATTTTCTTTACTAACCCCTTGGATAAATTAGGAATTCTTATAGTTGCATTGTTAGATTGCATTCATTAAAAAATAGAAAGTAGAAAAATATATTTCTTGTGTTGTTGTTATTTTGAGATAGCAAGCAGATTCAAAATCTTATCCAAATTATTTAAGAACTAGCAAAGGCCTCCTCATGAACACTTACATTTATCTTCTACTGAGTGAATTTGAGTAGGTTACAAGATCCCTCAGAACCTTGGAGTTGATCCCAAATTAACTTTTCAAGAGAGGAGTTCAAAAGGATTCCTGCTGCTAAGCATCGCGCAAAATGACAACTCAATAGGTGCTAGATTAAATTCAATGCCCTCCATTTTTTTGCATAATATCATGAATAATTAATGTATTTCTTATTTGTAATTTTATACTAAAATTTTGATATAAAATTTCATTTACTGCTATTTACATGGCATGAGTGAATTTTCATATATCCACCAGAGCCAAGTTGACCAACCTTCTTTTTCCAAGCTTGTGTTGCCATCGATGTGTCCTACAGCTTATTTATGTAAACTTTGAAATATGTTAGAAATATTATATAAATCCACAATCACACTTCTAGAAATATGTTAGATTATATAAATCGACAAATGAATTAAAAAAGTTTGATATGTGGGAGGTGACATTCTGTCAAAATTTGATGTGTGATGAGGCATAAAGGTGACCTTGCTTGTGCTACACAACATCATGAGTGTTGGCGATCCAATTGAAAATATTGACTACCAATGAAGACATTAATATGTGACTCTAACCATTGTTTACACAAAGATTGTGATTGTAGAGTTAGGAGGTTTTTTTTTCAATGATATCAGATGAAGTTGTGGTGTAAATGTTTTTTGACAAAATTTTAAAGAGATTCCACCATTTTATTAAGAACAGTCGCTAGAGAGGGAGTATAGATAATGATTTGTGCCATTAAATCATCTTCCTACTAAACTACTCATGTAAAAAAAAAAGATAATGCAATAGAATAATAATTTATATGAAGTTATATCAACTATAAAAAACTAGCTATTTATGGATTGATTCTACTATCTTCTATGTACTTTATGCAAGGAATTTAAAATTTTCTTGATTGGAGATGAGGCATGGTCTATTGAATTTATGCAAGGCTGAATAGTCTTGATTTGAAATTTAAAGCCCAAGATAGTCTCCAACAACCCATTTTCATTTTACAAATCCAAGTAGGTGTGGTTGTTGGATGTGAGAAAAGGTATAGATAAAATCTAGAGCTGATGAGAAGCACTGCTCTGCTCATAAATAAAATACATAGATTGAGGAGTTTTGAATGTTGCTTGTAGAAGAAATCTTAGCTTGTGTTGATAAAAGGGAATCAATAGTGGGACATTTGGAGTTTCCATTTTTTTAGTTTTCCAACTACGATGCATGTGCGGTGAGTTAGTGCAAACTTTGATGTGTATGGATTAGAGAGATTTTTTTAGCTAATTCTTGAAAATTGATGAGGGAAATTCTAAGTTTTTCCTAAACAAATATGTTAATGGCTTCCATCAATTCACATTGGGATGTGCTGATAGTATGTTGAAAAGAGAAAGACAAAACATGATAATGCAATACCTTCAAAATGATTTGTAGTTGTGGTATAAAATGTGTCACACTAAAGTTTTCTCTGAACTTCCCCCATTGTATTTTCAGATGTTCATCATGTCACTTATTTTAGGACAATGCACTAACCCATTAATAAATAACATGTAATGGAAAAAGGCCTCACTACTCACTGCTGGACAGTAAATACTATGCAAATTTAGAATGTAGAATACATTGATTGTATGATTCTCACTGTATGGGGATTAGGGAAGGTGTTAATTATTTCTTGGTTGTCTTGATTTTTATCTTATGGGTTTAAATCATAACCATCACTCCTTTTGAAGAGTTGACCATGAATCAAAATATTAACTATTGTTGCAAGAAAAACAATGAATCAACATTATTGAAAAAAAATACGACTAAAATTTATGAGACACACACCTATTTTTGTTGGGTAGTGGGTTAATTCCTTTATCCCTTAGTCTCTTCTCTTTTGCATCTTCAATTATTTCATTCCACTCTAGGTGTGGCAGCATAGGACTGTTGGACTAACCACTAATGTTCCCCATCAGGATTTGTGACATGGCTTAACTTCCTCCTATGTTCCATAAGTCTAGTGGTTGTATTGGGAATTAATAGGTCAATCTTTTAGTGTAACAATAACTCTAGCTTGTAACTAGTGGTATCAAAGCTTGGTCACAAGTTCGAATCTTTTTGAGTAATGCTGAGGGGGGGATTGTTGGACTAACTGCCAATGTTCTTCATTGGGATTCATGACATGGCTTAACTGCCTCTTGTGTTCTATAAGTCTAGTGGTTGTATCAGGCATTAACAAGTTGATCTTTTGTTGCAATGGCAACTTTAGCTTGTAACAAGGACACTCATACTTTGGGTTGAGCTTTAGAGCCCTTATGTACTGGTCTCTCACAGTCTTTAGATGTTTGCAAGATTTTTTTAGAAGTTGGGTTGATCTTTTAATTCAGGGGCTTGGTCAGTCTAACTTTTAACAGAAAACAAAATTGGTAGATTAAAAAATTAGTTCAAGGACGAATAGAAAAATGTAGCAACCAATTATATCAAGCTATGTACCTTTTATGTAATGTGGGCCCAAATATCTTCAATGTTAAATCATAAAAAATTTCATAAAAATGATCATTTCCTATGAAAGCATCACCACATCATTAGTCAAAAATGAGTTATGAATAAGTAAACTACAATTACACTCTAAATAATTACAATTTTAAAGTACCTAGAACCTTAGGCAATTTTAAGGGGATCATATCTTTCTCGGCCATCAACAATGATGTCTCCAATGATCGAATACAAGTAACACAGTTTGCTCTAGGAAAGGCTGGTAAATTATTAGTAGTACTTGTATCATGTGTACCTACCACATAACAAATTTAATCAATGTCAAGATATACTCAAATGAACAAGAAAGTACAAATATTATCATATTTAACACATAAAAAAATGTAGCAAAACAAGGATTTACCATCTGTAGTTGTAGCAGGTGTGGATGTTTCCATGCTCCTTGTTGTTGATATTGCAACCGGCAATCTCAAAGTGCTAGCTAGCCTCATGGAAGTAAGTGTATGGAAATCAACAGCACCTAAAAAATAATCATATAGAAATTAACAATAGATAATAAATAATAATGAAATTTCTATTAGGAGAAACTCTCCACCCATGAGTCGTTCCAAATAAATATTATCAAGTCGAGGGTAAGCATTATACCACTATAAGTGAAACTAGTCCTATAGCATGCAATATATCAGGAGCAATGGATCATCATATCACAGTAAGAAATATTTGAAAGATAATTGCATATGTTTAAGGATCAAAATTAGACACAACGATAGCATCATTAGTTGCGGAATTCAAATTAAAGATCATCCTTGCATAATTATTACTAGTCATATCAAAAATAATAGAGATAATATTAATATTGTTGCATTGGACGAAGTGTAGATATATTGACCAAAATCATCTTACATATACCTAGTTGTTGTATTAGAGATAGTAGTGGCATTTTTCTCATATATCATATCAATTGTATGCATAAGAAAAATCATTTAAAAGTGGTACCATAGACTATTTTTCTTACATCAATCATTATTAGTTTTAAGTGTTATTTGAGACTTTAAGGAAAGAAGTTTCTTGCAATTGAGTTTCGTAAGTTATTTATACATATTTCCCAAATTTTAATAAAAGGAGACATTACGTCAAGGGAATTATCATTGAGTTTTGTGAGTTATTTATAAATATTTCCCAAATTTTAATAAAAGAAGACATTACATCAAGGGCATTATCAATGAGGAGCAACACAGCTATCAGAGCCATATATAGAGTCTCAGAGGCATATTTTATGATAATGTCAACAGAATCATATCAGAGGCAATGATAGAAAGTTTTAGATTGACAATTATTTATAACATTGATATTAGAATCATATCATCACAAGCTTAATGGACATGGAATTGGTCAAGTGGATATACATTTAATAATATATTAGATGATTGAGAATTGAAATTGCATACCTATAGGATGTACACTGGTACCCTCGTTAGGTGGAAGAACTCGGTGTGGTCTCAAAAAATCCTATAACAAAACATACATATTGTGGTTCATGGTCCGTAAATTAGTATAAAACATAAATCTTTATTGAACTATTGTCCTAGAAAAAGACTCATTGTTACTTACTTCTAGACAACGTGCTCTATGACACAATTCAATTTTTGTGGCCTCTTTTTCTTCTGTTGGATGTGGATCCATGACAAGTCCAAGAATTTGTAGATTGACATTCTTCAGGGTCTTTTTATATAGGATAGTAGGGTCACTACTATATTTAGTATCATCATCACATAATACAGTGGCTTCCATATCAATAAGTAATTTCTCTTGTGTAATGTTCCTTTCCCTTTCCCTATGAATCAAATTGTGACAAAAAAAATCAGTAAAACAATCAAAACAAGTCCAAAATGTTCATGAAAGTAACATAATAATTTGATATTTTGTAAAATTAAAATTTCATTAATAATTATATCGAAGGTTTACCTACACTGGAGAAGGGGTGGGAGCAACACCCCTACCTTTGTCATTTGATGGTTCAACCATGTTGCCCTGTGATAAACAATATATATATCACCAATCAAAGGACTAGTCCACTTAGCAAAAAAAATATTATTAAAATGGTATATTATATATTAAAGTTATAACTGGAAGTAATTAGTTTAAATTTTACATATATAGTACTTATAAGTCCCATGATAGTAATTTCTTTGTATCTATGCGATTCAAATTATAAACTATTAGCAACTCTTCCCCTAAACTTATTGATGTCATCCCACATATAACAACATGATTTCCCTCATGCACCTCAGAAATGCAATTGGGTCACTTATTAGTTGACCTAGGACATGCACTATTTATAAAATCTACAATGTTCCTTGTTTCTTTTGGCCTTCCATCAATGTACACATAAAATCTTTTACTTTGATCATTTTCTTTCCATTATAGATAATTTGCTGACCATGCATACCTACACATACCTTTTTTATATTGAACTATCCGCATTCAATTATTGCAATTTCAAAAAGGTCCTACATACTTCATCAATTCAACAACCTTGTTATAACTAAACTTTATGCCATCTATGGAAAATAGGCCCAAACTATGTAATGATGATGGAGATATGCGATATATCCTCTTCTTAACAAAAAAATTAGTGTTAATTAGAGGTAATTCGTTGGGTACCCATTCTTTCTCAAGATGTGTGTACATCAATGAAACATTCATGTTGCCCATTGTCTCATCATCATAATAACATGACCCCCTTTGAGCAAGGAAAAATTGCATGTGTTTATTGAATTTTCTTCTAATATTTTTCCCTCTAGTATGTCTCTCTTTCATAGACCTACTACATGTCTCAGTGTCCTCTTCTATTCTCACATTAACCTCACTTGAGGAAGACAAATCTGAAAAATACCTATTTGGTGGTACCTAGAGCCCATCAAATGAGAGATATATTTGAAGGAACAAAATATCAGCATATAAAATGAGGCTAATATTGATAAATTTTTCCTAAAGTTAATGTCTAAGGTAAAGAGAAAGAAAGCATGTAATAAACTTATACATCCCGATCCATGTCACTTTGTACAATCCTCATTAAAGGGGTCTAGTTTCCTGCATATGTAAATCATTTGTCTTAAGATAGTTACAAATTACATGATACTTATACTAAAAATTATGCATACAACATAACATGAACAATATGCATACATCACAAAAAACATAACATTGTATATTTTTCAATTGGTTACCTCTACAAAAAACATATTATAAGTAATTAGCACCTAATACATTTCCATTGATCATTTTCTTCATCCATCTCATCATCATGAAAATCATCATTATTGCCATCATCATCCAAATCGACATAATGACCATTGTCAACATCATGATCATCACTATGACCATCGTCATTGTCATCGTCGTCATAATCATCATCATCACCATTACCATCACCACCACCATCATCTTTGCCACCACCACCACCACCATCAATACCATCACCATCATCATGAACATCTTCACCATCATCATCATCATCATCTCCTTCTTCATCTTTTCCATCATTATCATCATCATCACCATTACCATCACCACCACCATCATCTTTGCCACCACCACCACCACCATCAATACCATCACCATCATCATGAACATCTTCACCATCATCATCATCATCATCTCCTTCTTCATCTTTGCCATCATTATCATCATCATCTCCTCCTTCATCTTTTCCATCATCATAATCATCTCCTCCATCTTCTTCTTCAATCACATTATACTTTACCACTCTTCCTCATGGATCATGTCTAACAAAAAATGACCAACCCAGTTTATGTGGAACACCAAAGTAAAACACTTGCTCATATTGGCTTGGAAGAACATAGTGCTCATTTCCAACTAGCTCAAATGACCTTGTATTAATCATTGTGAATCCATTATCATGTTCAATAATAGTTCTTTTATAATCATTTTGAGTCAGTCGTGGCCTATACCATTTGATACCGAATAGAATTTTTTTGAAGGAATTAAAGTCGCACTCAATTATATCATCCAAAATGGCATAGTATATGTTTTAAAATTTTTGAGGATGCTTGTCATTTCTAGATGAAATATTGATGACCTTGAACATTGCAGTTATCCTAGAATCACAAGTTCTCTTAGTCTCATCCACTTTTTTAATGCAAAATTTACTACCATTGTAGTACATTTCTCTATGGTGCTTGACCTGTTATTTTTCAAACATGTCAAAATTATGCATCCATCCTTGAGTTGATATTAATCAAATGGGTCATGATAGATTAACTTATATGTACCTTTCCACCTCCTAAACCATTTGTGAGATCAATTACCATTGGTGTAACATTAGGATCTCCATTTCGATGAGTTTCTTTAACTAATGAAGAAACACCTTCCAATGTTAATGAGTGAGAATTTTGTTGAGATCATTCAATCCATAGCATCATCTAATCAAGATTGTTTACAAGATACAAATGAAGTGCATTCCACTCATGAGAAACTATATAAAATAAATAGACCAGTTAGAAATTACTTATATTGATGATGGATCAGAATTAATTAACTACAATAGCATCTTATAATTACCTCTCACTTTCCTCACTCTACCTTTCCCCATCAAGTACTCCCCTTTGAATATGTTAATGGAGTTGGGGTACCAAATGCAATCTATATGGATCTTTGATTCAAACTTGGGAAGATATTCACTAATGTAAACCATGGTTTGGTAGACCATATATCCCTCAACCACGAAACCCTTAGGATGTTCTCTCTGTCAAACCAAGCCTTTCAAAAAATTTAAGTGCCTCTCAACCATCCACATTGACCTAGTTGGTACAAGTCCACAAAATTTGATCTTATCAACTAGATGTATGAGGTAGGGTTCTTGTGCATTGAAAAAATTTGAAGGTAGACACTTTTGCATCTTGCACAAAAGCTGGGGAATTTTTTCTCTTCCATTGCTTTATGTCCTTTTTTATCAATTTCTTTAGATGACAACCACCTAGAAGATATTCATCATGCAAAAATATATTAATGAGACTAATAACACTTGTATACAACAAATCTAACATATAACACTTCTAACCTCATGTATTTCCCAAGATCATATATAATGTGTTTGACACTCATGTTGTCAAAGTTGTGTGGGAGAGATCAAGGTAGAACATACTGCAGTAATAATAAAATGATCTTTTCAATATATTATAAAATAAAACAATCAAATGTAAATGATGTTTTACAAATTTATTGTAAATAGAGAAGAACACGGCTTACCTTGATGAAGGTATGTCAATCATGCATTTTCAACCCTGGCCCAAAATCACCTTTCTTTAATTATATGAGACTTCTTATGTTTGTAGAAAATCCTGTGGAAAATTTTAGTTTTTTTTATGGCTTCATATATGGCATTAGTTTGTTGTTGCATTAATAACCAAGGAATGATGCTCATATTAATCCAATTTCCATCTCTATTTCATTGAACGAAAAACTTCAATGCATGATTGGATTCATCGATTTCATTGCAAATTTTGACCAATTTTTCTTTTTCATGTCTTCCATCCAATATTTTTCATAGTGTCTTAGATTCTTTCTAATATGCATAGCATCAAACAAATGCATGATTGGGAGGTTCTTTTAGTACAAAAAACTACAAAATTTTCTAGGATAGCTTTTAAGTCCTTTTGGAAGTTTCTCATCAATGCCTTGACAACCTTCACAAACATCAATTATATCATTAGTAAAAAAAAGGTAGTATGCAAATTTAAATTTTGTACAAAAAAATTGCATCAAATGGAATAGCATTACCTCAATGATTCATTCTATTCTATTCCAACTTCCATATGTGAGGTGGCATTCTTCGTGTCTTTGATGTTGTCTCTTCTTTCCCATTGAAAAGATATTCGTTAGAAATTTGATACTTATGATTTTTGTGGAGAAAGTGTTTATGCTCATCGAACACCTGCTTTCCTAAACTTTTTGAATGACAAGATTTCATCTTTGGACCACAAATTGGACATGAAAATTTTCCCTTTGTCTAAAGACCTAAAATATCATGTATAATTGGATGAAATGTGTGCTATAAGATTCATGTTCACAATTATCACATGAAACTTAAACATACAATGAAAATTATACGTTAACATTTTTACATACCAAAAATATGTGTTAGTCCGGGGGCATCATGTATAGTCTATAGAAGCATTGCACAGAATTGAAATTTCATGATACACTAACATAGAAGATGACAAAAATGACACTATACCTTAGCATACATGAGATTTCTACATTATATATACCATTCATAACCTTAAAGTTTACCAGCAATAATACAACAAAGAGGTGTATTTTTTGGGAGCCATGGTACAAGGGCTTGTCTGCCTTTTAAATTATAGGTATATCAAGGTTCTCTTCATGATCATTATCATTAGATGTACGACTATCATCATCTTCATCATCTTCATCAATTGCACTAGCAACATTTTCTTCAATCCTATTCTCTAGCACATTATCAGTTGCACCAATACCAACATCTTCAATTGTGTTCTTTGCCTCATGATCATCTTCTTCCATGGGAGCATTACCTTTTTCTTTGATATTCACACCTCCATGTTCCACTAGTTTGAAATTTGCATCCACCAAAGGACAATAAGCCTTTCCCCCTTCAATGTGATTGTGTTGCCTATAATGTCTCTCAACTATTTTGATTAGAATTCTTTGATTCTTTAAGCCCTTGCATTTTTTACAAGGACAATAATATTTTCCATCACCATTTCTTTTGAACTGAGAGCAAAATCTAGCAATTGTTGCCATATTTTGTTCTGGGTCTATATTGTTGGGCATGGACTTTCTTCATAAGCAAATATTCAGGCTATAAAATTATAACAAATATAAGCATACAAGTATTAGTAGTATGTTGTATATAATAGATAATAATTAAATAATCAAATATTTCTATCTCTTTAGTATAGATGGAATCTAAACAAATCAAATGAATTATACAATATAAATGTTGGCATTGATTTTGAACAATATAGCATTAGCATTGATTCTAGACTTCATTCAACTTGGTAGAAAGATTTTGAACTATTACATGCACAAGGTAAGGTCAAAGAAAGTGCATACCGCATGTGGTGATCCATGCTACCTAATTATGTCCAAGGTGTCTGCACACTAGAGGCATACTCCACCTACTAGGTTGGCTACATACTCATATAAATGGGATCAAGACCCTTGAACTGCTTACTCTAATGAATATGTAGTCATGGTTTCTAATTTTTTTGATGTAGTTGTATTCCTATAACCACTAGTGAGCTTTATTCACCTAATCTAGCTCTTCGCCATCATAAACCCACTAGGGAGAATTAGGTGATTTTCTATAATTAAAACCCTGTAATACCCTAGCGCAACCTTTGTTTTGTAGTTTATAGTTAATGTAAGGTTAACCTATATGCGTCCTCACTCACTCCTTATATACTCATGTTTTAAAGCTTATGACAATAATCAATGAGTCTAAATAGACCAGTCAAGTTAATGGTAGCTGGGAATAGTTGATTGTTCATTTTATTGTACCTAATTTGATGAAAGTTCTATAGAAATTTGTAATCAACTTAGCTAATCAAAAACTAGACCAATTGACTTGTATACATCCTAATTCATTTATTTCTTATATAGTTATGTTTAAAATCTTGTGGCCATGGTACCTATTGAGTGACTTTTATTATTTATATACATACATACATGCATATATACATATACATATGCATATATATGTACATACATACATACATATACATTGATCAAAAGGGCATGACAACAAAATCCTAGATCTTGGTGCAAGGGCCCTCGATCCTAAATAAGGTGCTCAAACACCACGTAGGATAGTATAGAAGGTGATCAATAAGCATCCAAGTTGACATAAGACAGTTTAGACAATCTCAAATATGAATTTATGCAAGTTGTTTACATGTTGTAATAAGGTTATAGGAAAGTCAAAGGTTGGTCAACAATTGGTCTATTGTAGTTCTTTCTAGGTAAGGAACATATAAGGTGGTTTTAAACCTAACCCCATGAACCATAAGACAAGGACAAGCCTAAGGAGTAGCTAAATCTTATATTCAACAGGGCTAAATCTTAGTTCTAGGTGAACAGTAACAGAGTCATTAGGAATCACTTCACTTTAGGTTTTGTAGGGCCAAGGCAGGCAAACCTTAATATTCTTCTATGATTTGTTGATAAACTTCTCGATTACAGTAGCTAACTATAACCAAAAGGAAAGTAGATGCAAATAAGTAACGACCAACACTTCTAGTTCTTCAATACATAAAAAGGTAAATTGATTTTCGATTAAAGATTTGGATCTCAACATAACCCAGGTATGCAATAGCAGAGAACATGCAATCTCTAACCTGATCAGTCCCTTATCCATTGGGCATCAACTAAACCTTAACATACACATGGACACTTGAAGTATACTCATATATTCAGACATCTAACCTATCTATTTAGCTTGCAAATAGACATCTATTTTCATAAGAACTCTCATACTTATTGTAAAATCCTCCTGGTGAAACCTACAACCCTACCAAGGTAAATAAGCATTTATTTGGCTTTTTTTTCCAATAGGAAACCTATCCAGACATGTACAACCTTAAAGGATTGAAAATCAGTTTAAGCTCTTTGTTCTTAAACACAAAACATTGTAGACAACAGAGAAAGAGATGAGAATTAGAATGAAACTAAGAAAATGAAGCTTTGTATTAATCTTCTTAAAATCAATACATCATCTACTTGCAATCAAAACCATAAATGTTGTAATAAAATATCTAATATATCCCCTTAAAATAATCAACAAAATATCCTCTAAAGAAAATATCAGATACACATCATAATATGTACTGGAGCTTCAAATCTAATCTTGGTTTTTCATACTCTTCTTTTTCTGTGAAATTCAACTATACTATTGGCAAAACTTGTCACTTGCAACTACTTGCTTTAACATATTCAATATTCAATTTCTCCTTTAAAGATGGTCAATGAGATCAAATCCTATACAAATCTGATCAAAATATGATTTTATCCCATTTTGGAAATTTGGAAACATCAAATCAACATTTGCACTAAGGATACCCAAAATTGCAAAACCTCTTGTAGCTGTTTTTGGTTAATACCTGTATAAAAACGAACTGTAGAAATGGAAAATTCATCTCTTGCCGATTCCAATGGTATATTATAGTGTGCATTTTGGATAAAATTTGTGCCTTTGAGACTGATTTGAATTTCAAGCCTCGGGCCATGAGAGCAATCAAATAAAAAAAATTAATAAAAAAACTATATAGTTGAAATATATAATATAATTAAATTTATTTAAATCTAAGATGTGCATTCAAATCATTTTGAAATCTCATAAATTACTTTTTATTTCTCACCTTTTCCATTTGTCAAAGTTTGATTGGACATCTTACCTGGCGGGCCCCACCTTCAAATTACATTTGAATCATTTAATATTCCTCTCTACAATATTATGATCCCATCATAATTTCGTAGCTCTAAATTTTTTTTTTTTATCATTTTCCATTTGAAATTGAAACACTTCAAATATCTCTTGTAATTCATCTTAACATTATAATTTCATATCTCTGATCCTATGACAACGTCATAACATCATGACCCTTTAAATTTTATGCCGTGTTCACATGATAAT
The DNA here is from genome assembly GCA_028749045.1 of Cupressus sempervirens. Classification (NCBI taxonomy): domain Eukaryota; kingdom Viridiplantae; phylum Streptophyta; class Pinopsida; order Cupressales; family Cupressaceae; genus Cupressus; species Cupressus sempervirens. Next base: position 428,907,197 of record CM053792.1, read on the forward strand.
CGTAGCATTGAAGCTCCTCAATTTGAAATCCTTGACCATATGACAACTCTAGTATTCATAGCATCTTATCCCAAAAATTTATCACTTATGATCCTATGATTTTTCGTGACATCTTAGGTCCTTAATATTTCATTTTCGATCATATGACTTGGCATAGCATCTTACATCTTCCTCCTTAATGTTCCAACCTTAGGAGAGCCTCCAGTAGATGCCACATGGCACTTCCTCCTGGGAACATTTCATTGGTCAAAAGAATCATTTAGTTGCCACCATTGAACTAGTCAGATTGGCAGGCCCCTCCACACATGCGGTTTCCCTTTCATAATTGTCCACTTGAGATAGTCTAATAAGTATGTGTTTGTATATTAAAAGGCTTGTAATGCCTCTCACACAACACATATGGGATAGATCCGATCTCATTTCCACACAAGATTTACTAGAAGAGAAAAAATGATCCAAGTCTTAAGACTAATTGAGAAGACGTGGGACATCCCTGGCTATTTGAGGAGTGAAAAAAAATTCATCCAATTTTCCTAAATTAAAAATACAATCACCAAAATTGCTCCATCAAATTTGCATAAGGATCAACTACAAAAGTTGGTATTTCTACACCGTCAAACCAAAATTAGATACATAGATGCTTCTAAATTGTACACTAGAATTATCATTGGAAATTAAACCTCTAGAATAAGTTAATTTATTCATCCATCTTGCTTACCTTACATCTGAAATACAAAATATTAACATAAAAATGAGAACTGACCAAAATATTGAATGCTTTCATATACTATATTCTCAACTTGTCAGACTAGAGTAAATCTTCAATCTAACTTTTTCTTTGATCACATAATTCTATTCAGATGAGTACAATGACTTAGGTTGCCATCAACTACAATGAAAAAAGACTTGTACAATGTGTCTTGTCAAAAGTGTCCTTCTTTGGGTTATAAATAATCCTAGAAGAGTGCATTGGGACATGATTAAGAGAGTTCAAGTATTTAAGGGGTACTTTGAGCATTATTTGTATTTTTATGGTTATCCTATTAGACCAAGACATTCAATTTTCATTTGTGGATATGTTGATTCAAATTAGACAATTGATATTGATAGTAGAAGGTTCACTAGTAGATATATTTTCATGATGTATAGTGGTGCTATTAGTTGAATGGGGAAGAAAAAGGTTTTTAGTTTATTTTTCCAATATAGAAAAAACTTACAAGGAATCTTACTCATTCTTGTTTAAGGATGCCATCTAGTTTAATAAATTTTGTTTCAATATTAATTTTGATGTGGGACATATTATTGTCTATTCTGACATATAGAGTGTTGTTAATCTAGTAACATACTCTACTTTCCATACAAGGATTTAAAGTGCATTATGTACAATTTTACTTCATTCAAGATATTATGGAATAAAAACTTGATACATTTTTAATAACAAAGTCAATGAACACTAAGAAGTTTGAATCATGTTCCAATTTCTAAGAGCTTTAGATCTCGAACATGTGAGCGAGAATGAATCTTTCTAGGTCTTCAAAAAAAGGGATAATCTTGATATTAAGGTGTCTTAGCCTTAGGTCCTAATTTATGCGTATTATTTAATTATTTATTCCACCTGCTTTGAGATCCCTAAAATTGTGAAGCTTAACTACCTAGGTTTCTATGCTGGAACTATGCCAATTTTCAAATTAATATGACACTTACTAATTTAGTGAGAGAGTCATTAAGTTATTTTTTGAATAATGAAATTTATGGTGGAGTCCACTTTTGACAAGTGGTGTGAGGTAGGTTTTGCACATGGAAAGATGACCATGATGAGTTAGTCATTTATTAGTACTTTCAAAAGTTGATAAGTGAAAAAATTAATGTAAGTGATTATTTGTTTGTTACAAGCTAGAGTTGTCATTGCACCAAAAGATCAACCTATCAATGCCTAATACAACGACTAGACTTATAGAATATAGGAGGTGGTTAAGTCATGTCACGAATCTTGAAGGGGAATGTTGGTGGTTAGTCCAACAATCCCCCCCCTCAGAGTTACCCAAGGAGATTCAACTTGTGACTCAGCTCTAATACCACTTGTTATAAGCTAGAGTTGTCATTGCATCAAAAGATTAATCTATTAATGCCTGATACAACCACTAGAATTATATAACATAGGAGGCAGTTAAGACATGTCAAAAATCCCAAAGGGGAATGTTGGTGGTTAGTCCAACATATTTTTCTTTATACCTCTTACCTTTTGAGTGTATGATTTGGTTTTGAAAACTAGGTGAACTTCCTACTCGTGAATTGAGCTCTATAAATATGTGATTGCTTAGTGTATTTGTTATGATAGTTTTGATGATTTATAGGAAGTTATTTTATATTGGAATTTTAGTAAGAATTTGGTATAGCTCTGATACCATGTAAGAATTTTCCTTAGGGAAAAATGACACCAAGATCAAGAAACACAAGACTTAGTACAATATGGACCAAATGATGTATGATCATAACAATATGATAATGAATAACTAATTCTTTAGATATCAAATTATTCAATGATAAATGATTTTCTCATGTACATACACACTAGAAGTGCCTATATATAAGAGCCTCTAGAATGAAATAGGAGTCAGTGAAGAGATAACCTCAACAACTATGCACACGTCTACCAGAGGTGGACTATCCTCCATTGTGCATGAATGTACGTGCAATAAGTAGAAGATAAGTATGACAAAGTGTATCTTGTATAGAGATGTTTTAGCCACCATGTGCTTAAATTAGTTGCTAACTCCTGTGTTGTCAACAAGACAACTCATATGACAACACATAATCCTAGGTGTCTAGATAATGCATTAACCTAAGTAAACTTAACTAAAGTGTAAATAGTAATTAATTATTTACACTAACACCCCCCTTAAGTGCAACTTAGGGGAATTCACTTAAGCTCACAAAAGATGTGATGGGTCTTGGCTACTAGGCCATCTTAGGTACCCATGTACAAATGCAATGTTGTACATACAATGCAATTCAATGTCTCTAAAAATGAAGAAAGAGAGAAAATCTCATGGGAAAAACCCTCCCCCAAAAAGAGAGATAAGTACAATAAAGAAAGATGTATGAGTGGATAGAGTAATCAAGACACCCGCCCCCTTTGACATACATCATGCATATACAATTGAGAATCCCTCTAGGAAATCCCCCCCCTTAGTGAAGGATCTCCTGATAATGAGTGCAGAGGATCTAATGCCTACAAACAACATTTCTCCCTTTAGGAAGAAGATACACCAAGTATAAGTGCAAGTATGCTTCCCATTTTGGATAGGAAGATGGAAGCGAGATGCATATGCAATATGGTGCAGATTTTGCCTCTGAAGTCTTCTCATATGTTGACAATTCCTTGATGAATGTAGATGCCACAAGCCAATTTGGTGAATGCCCAAAAGAATGTGACAAATAAGGTAGCATGTCTATGTAGGAAACTGAATCAAACTCCAAAGACAAGGAATCATCCTTATAGGAAGATATGGGAAGAGAAGCAATATAGTCTCCCCTCAATGATGAATGCACACCCTAAAAGAAGCTCCTTGATGGCTGAAGAAGCTACACCATGAAAACTGAATGATGTTCCTCCTTATAGGAAAAAGTGGTGCCATAGGTGTAGTAGAGAATGCTCCCAAACTAGTAGGAAGAATCCTCAAAAGATAAGATGTCTGAGGAAGTTGGAATATAATCTCCAAAGACTGATATGTCTCCTTTGAAGTAAAAGAGTCCTCCTCCAACTGCTGAAACAAAGTGTCCACAATCATGTCAGTCTCGAAAGAAGGATCAAGTGGTTGAGGGTTAGAGTTTTCCCTTGCAACAAGTGAAGAATAAGTCTCCTCAACAAAGAGAAGATGGATTTCATCAATAATGTCTCCCACATCTTCAATGTGAGACTCCACAAACAACACTGTAATGTCTGGAAGGAATTCATCTCATGAAGCTGAAATAGGAAGACATGGTGCTTTTTGCTACACTAAATTATAAGTATCTATGGCTAGAAATACATCAATAGATGCAATAGGAGCATCAGTACATAGGATCTCAACTAGAGTTGTAGGTACCATAACTGGAGTGACTGGTGGTAGTATTTCCTCTCGGAATGGAGGAACTGTTAGATCTCCATATGCTTTCCAAAGAGCCATCCAAAGGTGGTGTACGAGCACCTAGGCAAGCTAAGTATGAAACCTAGGTATTTCCTTATTCTTGGCTTGTAGTGATTATAGCCACATCACTAGTCCAATAATAGGATCAACTTGGTCCTAAGATGAGGTTAGATAGGTTAGAAGAGCCCCACAATGCAATATTGCTCCTAATTGCTCAAAATTGCTCATTTGGCTCAATAGAGAAATTTTGGGTTTTGAGGGCCAAATAGGGAAATAAAGTTTTTGAGGATTCTTATTAGGTATTTTGGATCCATATTAAGCCTTTATAAAAGTTTGGTAGCAAGTAGAGCAAGTTTGGGTAGACAATTTGCAAAATTGCAAAAATTGCTCATTTTTTGCAAAGTTGTCATTGACAACTTTTGCAACATTTATGCAAAAAGAGAAACTTCTTTGTGGGAGACCTTAAACCACTTAAATTAGTTATAAACTTCCATGTCAAGCCTATATTAGGTCAAACTCAACCTTTTCAAGTGGTTGGAGGAAGGAGAAATGAGAGTTTACGGATTGTAATCAACATTTTTACTTATTACAACAATTTCTTTCTTTGAGTGGTTTTTCATGATTTGTATGGATCAGACTTAGGTATTTATGAGTTGGAAATGTTAGTAGTAGGTGTCCTTCATTTCTATTTTTATATTTTGTGTTGTTACAGAGAGTTTTGTGTGTTCGAATAAATTATTTTGTAAGTTAGCAGGTTGTTGTTCTGAACTAGGCAGCTAATAAAACATGGAGTCTTAGGGAATTTTCCCACTGTATAAAATGTATAGCCTCTTGGTATTTGGAACTATACTCCTTGTACATTATGTGCAGCAAAGGAGAGCCCATGGGAAGCACAGAAAGCATTTTTAAAGTGATGCCTTAGGCAAGCCAAATGCAACTTGGCTAGGAATCACAATTGGAAAAATAAGGTATGGAGGGGATTGAGCATACAAACACCTCAATCCAGCCACACAAAAAGTAAGGAGAAGGTCTAACCTTGATTCAGTCTAAAGCAGAGGTCTTAGAACGTTTTCCAAGGTGGTTTTCCATCACAACAATGATAAAGCACTTGAAACCCTCATTTTTGGCCTAAAATTGTACTTTGGTTGTATGGATAGTTTGGGAGTTGGAAAATCATAGAATCTTTAAGTAATCCAAAAAGGGTATCCATAAATGTAATTTTTTTGTAGTGTTGTTAAGAATTTTTTCAAGAAATCTTATTGCCAGCTATTTAGGAGGGCTAATTCCTAGTAGCCTTTTTGGAGCAATTTGGTGTATTTTCCCTAGTAGATTGAATGCACCTATGAAATCAGAATTTTTTAGGGTCATGGATGTTAGAAGGAGTTTAAACTAATCCTAAATGAAGAACTAGCACCCTTGGGGCTATAGATGGACTTGAGGGTTAGTAGTGGACTCAAGCCGACTAGGAAGAAATTTGATGTTACTTTGTTGGTGTGCCCCCAACTGAAGGATTAGGATCTATTAAGCAAGGTCCTAGTAAGAATAGGGTGTGAAGAAGCCCTACTGGGTCTAGTGATTGACCTAAGGTAGCCCTGTAAGAGCTTGGGGTTTGGAAGCAAGGTTGGGGTGTTACATTAGAGTGGTATCAGAGTAGGTTAAAGATTTGGGAAAAGGTAGTGGATGTCTGAAGTTACATAATCAGTAGGTGAATCCATGATGGTAACTAATGTTGAATTAGCCAAAGAGGTTAATGAACAAAGGTAAAGAAACTAGCTTCTTGAAGAAGCACTAGAAGAGGTGAAGTAAAAACTAGATGTAGTTGTAGAGACAGCGAGGAAAAGAGATGAAGAAGAAGATGGGAAGGGTAAAAAGGTAGAAGGGGAAGACATTGTACCTAAACTTGATCTTATCTTGCAAGAAGAGCCCTTCTTAAAAGCCATCAAAGCAATAAGTGGAAAAGCTTTGGAAGGAATGCCTCTGTTTGCAGGCAAGATGGACTTAGATGTTGTCTTGGATTAGATTGAAGGCATGGAGAACCATTTTGAGTGTGAAGGGTTAACAGAGGCTCAAAAGGTGAAGGTGGCAACCTCTAGACTTAGAGTAACAACACTCAATTGGTGGAAATATGTCCAAGGTGATAGGGTTATGATGGATAAGGCACCGATTGTGAATTGGAAAGCTATGGTGAAAAAGATTCAAGAAAAATTTCTACCTGAAGACTTTGAGGTTCAGCTCCACCAAAGAAGGCAAGGGCTGAAACAAAAAGACACGGATGTGGCTTCCTATACAAAATAATTTTAGAGATTATGCTTAAGATCCAAGAAGCAAGAGGAGGAACCAATCAAAGTTGCTAGATACCTAAGTGGTTTGAAGTGGAGTACCCAAGAAGAACTCAGCTTGTGGACTCCTACCATAGTCCAAAGGTGTCATCAACCAGCCTTGAAGGTAGATGAGAAGAACAAGAAGAGAAATGATTCAAATTTCAGAGGAAAGGGTAAAAGCCAAAGAGGACAAAGGGGACGTTACCAAGGAAGAGGTGGTGAACCAAAAGGTCAAGCTGAAAGTAAGACCAATGAGCAGCCAAATGAAACCTCACAAAGAGGAGGTCATAATAGAGGAAGAGGCAATCATAGTAGCTCTCAAAGAGGAAGAGGAGCAGGCAGATCAAATTCTTATTTTGCAAGCATGAAGTGCTACAATTGGGGCCAGCTTGGACACCCTATTTATAGGTGTCATGAGAAGCCTTCTTCTTTGAATCCAAGCAAGAGAGTGACATTTGTACAAGAGGATTGTTCAAACAACAAGGATGCTGATGTAGATCATCTTGAGTCTAAAAAAGGAGAGAGTTTAATGTATAGGAGGGTGCTAATCAAACAACCTGCCCCTAATGAACGCAAACAAAGAAGGGAATTGTTTAGAATCAAGTGAAATATTCTAGGCAAAGTGTGCAAGGTGGTAGTGGACTCAGGATCCACTAATAATGTCATCTCTGAAGAGGTTGTTACTAAACTAAAATTGATAAGGATACCTCATGAGAATACATACAAGGTCACTTGGTTAAATAAGGGGCAAAGTATCTTGGTTAATGAGCAAGCTTAGGTGGATTTTTCCATAGCTGGTTACAAGGACAAATTATTGAGTAATATCTTGCCCTTGGATGCTTGTCATCTTTTGTTAGGTAGGCCTTGGCAATTTGATAGGGAGATGGTTTATGATGGTAGGATGAATTCCATTTCATTCAGGAAAGAAGGTAAGACATTTAAAATTCAGTCTTTACTAGAAGAAGAGGGAACACAAGAAAAGGTTCCTAAGGTGTTGTTGTGTGGTGAGAAGGAGTTCTTAAGGGAACTTAAACAAACTGAAAATTAGAGATTTTCTATCATCTTGAAGTCCAAAGAAGAGGAAAAATCAGAAAAAGAACCCTTGCCTATTGAAATGGAAACCTTGCTTGATAAGTAAAAAGATATTGTAAGTGATGGTACCCTAGCTACCTTACCTCCAAGGAGAGTCATTAACCATCAAATTGACTTTGTTCCAAGTGCTTCATTACCCAATAAAGCAGCATATAAGCTCACCCTAGATCAGAATTTGGAAGTTGCAAGACAAGTTCAAGAGTTGTTGGATCAAGGCCTAATTCAAAATAGCATAAGCCCATGTGTAGTTCCTGTAGTTTTGGTAGCAAAGAAAGGAGAAAAATGGAGGCTTTGTACTGATTCAAGAGCAATAAACCAGATCACAATTAGGTATAGGTTTACCATACCCCAGATTGAAGACCTAATGGATTGTCTAGGTGGTGCTATGTACTTCACAAAGTTGGACTTGAAAAGTGGGTATCACCAAATTAGTATAAAGGGGGGAGATGAATGGAAAAAAACATTCAAGACTAATGATGGTCTTTATGAGTGGCTTGTAATGTCATTTGGTCTCTCAAATGCTCCAAGTACCTTCATGAGATTCATGAATGAAGTACTTAAGGACTTCACTAGAAGATTTGTGGTGGTGTACCTAGATGATATTCTCATCTATAGAAAGACAAAAGAAGAACATTTCAAGCATGTGGAGGCAGTCCTAAAGAGGCTTCATGAGGAGAAGTTGGCTATTAATCTTGAGAAATGTGAATTTTTCAAGCAAGAGCTAGAGTATTTTGGTTTCGTCATATCCAAAGGTTCTTTGAAAATGTATAAAGAGAAAGTTGTTGCTATCTTGAGTTGACCAACACCTACTATAGCCATCGAGGTAAGAAGTTTTCATGGTTTTTCACAATTCTATAGGAATTCCATTAGAAACTTTAGTGGGATTTGTGCACCTTTGTTGGATACTATCAAAGGAGGTGTCAAAACAAAATTTAAGTGAAACCTAGAGGCTGAAAAATCCTTTGAGTTATTGAAGAAACAAGTAGCTACCCAGCCTATATTGCAATTACCAAGCTTTGAGAAGTTGTTCACCTTAGAATGTGATGTAAGTGGTTTAGCCATAGGTGGTGTTTTGAGTTAAGAGGGCAGGCCCATAGCTTTTTATAGTGAAAAACTTAATGAAGCCAAAAAGAGGTATTCATCTTATGACTTAGAGTTGTATGCCTTAGTGCAATGTCTTAGGAAGTAGAGGCATTATTTATTACCTAAGGAGTTTGTGGTGTTTACTGACAACCAAGTCCTTAGTTACATAAATACCCAAGACAAATTAAGAAATAGGCACTTGAAATGGATGGAATAATTGCAGGCTTTCACTTTCACCATTAAGCACAAGAAAGGGAAACTTAACAAAGTGGCAAATGCACTCAGTAGAAGGGTCATGATAGTCCAAGAAGTGCAGCTCCATAGGATGGAAATAGAAGGATTCAAACATCTCTACAAAGATGATGAAGATTTTGGTGAAGCAAACAAGGTATGTTCAGATTTTGAGAACCATTTTCATAGAAAGTTTTCAGAATATACTTTGCAAAATGGGTTACTCTTCAAGGGTAATCAGTTGTGTGTTCCCAAGAGATCTACAAGGGAAAATCTCATTCAAAAGAAACACAATGGTAGCTTAAGTGGCCATTTTGGCATGAGAAAAACTTTGGAACTTGTACAAAGATTTTCCTTTTGGCCTAGATTTGTCAAAGATGTTACCAGGAATGTGGAGCAATGCATCATATGCATGAAATCAAAGAAGGTATGAGTAATGCAGGTCTTTACCAGCCTTCACCAATTCCTAACCATCCATGGGATTGTGTAAGTATGGATTTCATTGCTAGTTTACCCAAAACCAAGCAAGGATTTGATAGTATTTTTGTTGTGGTGGATAGGTTCAGCAAAATGACACATTTCATTCCTTGTAGGACTACTAATGATGCTAGTCATATTGCTCATTTTGTTCTTTAAGGAGGTGGTTAGGATTCATGGACTTCCTATGAGTATTGTTTCAAATAGAGATGTGAATTATGAGTCATTTTTGGCAAACTCTATAGAAGAGGCTTGGTACTAACATGTCTTTTGTCTTAGCTTACCATCCTCAAACTGATGGTCAAATTGAAGTGGTTAACGAAACCTTAGGCAACCTCTTGAGGTGCCTTACAAAGGAGTATGACCAGTCTTGGGATATGGTGATTTCATAGGTTGAATATGCATACAATAATAGCAAAAATAGAACAACCATTAAAAGCCCTTTTGAAGTGGCTTATACCATGCATCCTAGAGGTGTGTGTGAGTTGAGGACTCTTGGAGACTTGGATAAGAGGAGTGGACAAGCTGAAGACTTTGTTCAAACTATGAAGGAGATTCAGGACCAAGTTAGGTAAACTATCCAAGATAACACTAAAAAACTCAAGGCTAAATTGGATGAAAAGAGGAAAGATATACAATTTGTTGTTGGTGACTATGTCATGTTGCATTTGAACAAAGAAAGACAACAAAAAGGTGTTCCCACCAAGTTACAAATGAAGAGGATGGGACCATGCAAGATTTTGGCAAGGTATGGAAAAAATGCTTACAAGGTGGACTTACCTCATGATCTATGCATATCACTAATCTTAAATGTTCAAGATTTGGTAGCTTTAAAGGGTGTTGTGTCTCCAACTACTATAGATATTAATGAAGATGTGGACCCTGCTATAACACCTTAGGTCATCAAATTGGAAGTAGAGAAGGCATTGGAAACAAGACCCACAAATGCAACTAGGCACAAGGTTTACTTTGAGAACCTTACCAAATGGAAGGGAAAAATTGATTTAGAGGCTACTTGGGTGGCTAAGACTGAGTTTATGAAGCTAGTAATTCCTTCAGATCTTCTTCAAGCTAGAGTTACTTGACTTTCCCTTGCGGGGGAGTATGGTGCAGGAACACCTAAGCAGGCTAAGTGTGAAACCTAAGTATTTCCTTATTTTTGTCTTGTAGTGATGCTAGCCACATCACTAGTCTAATAATAGGATCAACTTGGTCCTAAGGTGAGGTTAATTAGGTTAGAAGAACCCCACAATGCAATATTGCTCCTAATTGCTCAAAATTGCTCATTTGGCTCAATAGAGAATTTTTGGGTTTTGAGGGCCAAATAGGGAAAGAAAGTGTTTTAGGGTCCCTATTAGGTGTTTTGGATCCATATTAATCCTTTTCAAAATTTTGGTAGCAAGTAGAGTAATTTTGGGTAGACAATTTGCAAAATTCCAAAAATTGTTCATCGTTCGCAAAGTTGTCATTGACAACTTTTGCAACTTTCATGCAAAAAGAGAAACTTCTTTGTGGGAGACCTTCAACTGCTTAAATTAGTTAGAAACATCCATGCCAAGCCTATATTAGGTCAAACTCAACCTTTTCAAGAGGTTGGAGGAAGGAGAAATGAGAGTTTAGGGATTGTAATTAGCATTTTTACTTATTACAACAGTTTCTTGCTTTGAGTGTTTTTTCATGCTTTGTACAGATCAGACTTAGGTTTTTTTGAGTTGGAAGTGTTAGTGGTAGTTTTCCTTCATTTATTTTTTTTATCTTTTGTGTTGTTATAGAGAGTTTTGTGTGTTCGAATAAATTATTTTGTAAGTTAGCAGGTTGCTTTTCTGAACTAGGCAGCTAATAAAAAATGGAATCTTAGGGCCTTTTCCCACTGTATAAAATGTATGGCCTCTTGGGATTTTGAACTATACTCCTTTTAAATTATGTTAAAAAAAGGAGAGCCCATGGGAAGCATGGAAAGCATTTTTAAAGTGATGCCCTAGGCAAGCCAAATGCAACTTGGCTAGGAATCACAGTTGGAAAAATGAGCTATGGAGTGGATTGAGCATGTAAAAACCTCAATCCAGCCACACAATGAGTAAGGAGAAGGTCTAAGATTTATTCAATCCAAAGGAGAAGTCTTGGAACATTTTCCAAGGTGGTTTTCCATCACAACAACAATAAAGCACTTGAAACCCTCATTTTTGGCCAAAAATTGTACTTTGGTTGTATGGATAGTTTGGGGGTTGGAAAATCATAGAATATTGAAGTACTCCAAAAAGGGTATCCTTAAATGGAATTTTTTTGTAGGGTTGTTAAGAATTTTTTCAATAAATCTTGTTGCCAACTATTTAGGAGTGCTTATTCCTAATAGCCTTTTTGAAGCAATTTGGTGTATTTTTCCTAGTAGATAGAATGCACCTATGAAATAAACATTGTTTAGGGTCATGGATGTTAGAAGGAGTCTAAACAAACCCTAGATGAAGAACTAGCACCCTTGGGGCTATGTATGGACTTGAGGGTTAGTAGTGGACTAGAGCCGGCTAGGAAGAAATTTGATGTTACTTTGTTAGTGTGCCCCCAACTGAAGGATTATGATATCTTGAGCAAGGTCCTAGTAAGAATAGGGTGTGAAGAAGCCCTAGTGGGTCTAGTGATTGACCTAAGGTAGCCCTATGAGAGCTTGGGGTTTGGAAGCAAGGTTGGGGTGTTACATCAAAAGGTCATAAGGTTCACTGAGCTTTCCAAGGACATCAAACTAATCAACACTAATATTGAAAAAAATTGCAAACACAATTATGCAAATAGGTGTCAGATCAATGTAAGAGGGCAGTTCTTTGGAACATAGAAAAGGAAATACTTCCTTATGCTCTCTTAGATGATCAATCATCAAAGCACTCCATTTGTGATAGTTCCTCTTTGTCAATGTCAGCCTTAAACCAAATTGACATTTGTGACAAGTCTCCATGAGATCAATAAACGTATGCACCTCCCAAAATACAAAAATAATCAATGACCCCCCCTGACACTTTATATTTAGTGTGATTATAATAGTCACTTGTTAATTTAGGGCCTGAGTGGACTTCTGATTTTTCTATTTACAACCTCCTCTTGGAGTTCAAATCTAGCGCTTAGCAATGTTGCTCAGATATACAACAATTTTGAAGCTTCATCAAAGCAATACAATGCAAAAAAAGAGCTATTTCTTAAAGTGATGTTTGTGTCCACACAAGCCTATAATCTAATTGAAGATTTGGAAAGCAGATGAAAAATTATGCACTTTCAAAGAAAATGAAACCTGAATATGTGTCCAGATGACCCTGAACTAAGCCTTTGAAGTTGCAAAAATCAGGATTTGTGATTTGCAGAAAAATTCAGTAACATAGATATCAAACATCATGCACCAATGTGTAGATCACAAAATTCTACCCCAAAATAAAAAAAAGTTGCTTGAAAAAAGGAGTATATATGAGGGAGGTATCACTATTTAAAAATCACCTCTGTAATTATTTTTCCTGAATTGCCATTGTCGCACCTCCAAAAATCAAATGACTCTAAATTTCACCTCAGATGTTTGATTTTGATGAAAAAAAAGTCAATTTGGGGGTTTTCTGACCTTCTAAATGTGATGCAAATATCTGATTTGCACCAGTAAGCTCCAATCTTCACCTAAAAAAATCTCTCCTACTAGCCAATTTCGCAAATTGGGCCTTTGGGTTTCGGTTTGCAAAAACATTTTACAGAATTTCAAAAAAAAAAAATGCAAATCCAAAAAATAATTGAAAATCCAAAAGGAGATGCAAATGAAAAATGCAGATCTGAAAATTAAATGCACAAATCTGAAGTGATCATACCAATTTCGCAAATTGGGCCTTTGGGTTCCAATTTGCAATTTTTTTGCCTCAGATTTGACTATGGCCTAAAGGTTGAAAAATTTATAGTCAAAATTCACTGAATTGACACTCTGGACTCAATGGTGAGGTTTTCTTTGGCTCTAGATGCTCCCAATAACTACATATACTCTGGATTTGAATCATGGCCCTTTGAGAGGTGAAGCAAAAAATGGTCTCCAATGGCTATGAAATGAAGCTCCCTTAGCTTTGATACCATGTAAGAATTTTCCTTAGGGCAAAATGACACCAAGATCAAGAAGCACAAGACTTAGCACAATATCGACCAAATGATGTATGATCATAACAATATGAGAATGAATAACTGATTCTTTGAATATCAGATTATTCTATGATAGATGATTTCCTCATGTACATACACACTAGAAGTGTTTGTATATAAAGGCCTCTAGAATGAATAGGGGTCAGTGAAGAGATAAGCTCAATAACTAAGCACATGTCCACTAGAGGTGGATTATCCTCCATTGTGCATGCATGTATGTGCAACAATGAGAGGATAAGTATGACAAGGTGTATCTCATATAGAGATGTTGTAGACACCATGTGCTTAAATTAGTTGCTAACCATTGTGTTGTCAACAAGACAACTCATATGACAATGCATACTCCTAGGTGTCTAGATAATGCATTAACCTAAGTAAACTTAAGTAAAATGTAAATAGTAATTAATTATTTACACTAACAATTTTCATAATTTTTGTGTTTCTATAATTACTCTTTACAAACGTTGGCTATAAGATCATATTGTAACTATTAAATAACTGTGGATTGTATAATTACTATCTGACTTTTTTAGTGTGACTATTCTCCGAAAAGGGTCTAATCACTTAAATTTGGTGTTATATCTTTATTTTTTATAAATATGAATTTGTAGGTGTTTATCTATTTTATAATAATTAAAGAGGTTTGTAAGAATTTCTTTGCATTATATCTCTCATTAAATTTGTAAGTGTTATCTTTCACTTTTCTTCCTTTTAATATCAAGTTCTAGTAGATTGTTAGATTAAAAGATAAAGCAAACTTACTCAAAATCTAGTCTAAGAAATTATTCTACTACATAATATGAAATAAAGAAAAATTACAATAGAGTTAATGACCACAAAATATTAAAAAAACTAAGAACAAATGTATACTATCATGCGATCTCACAATTGACTAAATAAATAACTTGTTAGAGGGAAAATACATTTATTAGAAAGTGGGGAGGTAAAATTGACCAATGTGAAAAGTAACTCAACTACCAAAAAAAGATGAGATTTATGTGCATGGAAGATGCCATAAGCTCTTATTATGACCCACTTAGTATATCTAATAAGGCTAAAATAAAAGTGTGAGAAAATATATGATGCCCAACTAAGGAAAATAAAAAACCTATTGCCAACACCATTTGTGTGCATAATTTTGAATCAAAAGCCTAATATATAAGTTAAGCCCTTAAAATTGAACATCAAAGTCTAATGAAAAGATTTTAATCAATTTAAACAAAATGAACATGTGTTATAATGTGATTGTGATACTCAAAGTGCAAGCAAGCACTATAATATCATTACAGTATACCATGATAAGTAATCTATAATGGAAAATGAATGCCTAGATATATGAGTTGAGACAAATAGTGCCTAAAGCATATCCATAAATAAGAGTAAAAATTAATTAAGAAGATTAGGAAACTTAGCTCAAGGCTTTGTTGTAGAATATTCTTTATAGGTGTTGTTCTTTGTTTATTCAACGTGTCTACACTAATCTTTATATTAGACGATTCTATTTTGGATATGTAATTAATTTTTGCCCACTCTAAGTGAACATTTATAGGTGTCAATCTAGATTAACTATTTTGACACCATTTTTTATAAAAATTAATTTATGTTGTTATATTTATTCAAGATTTACTTTGTCTCAAATTCCTAGATAGGGTGATGCCAATAGCACTAATGAGGACATTGTACCTTGGTGAAAGATGCTTAAATCCTCTCTCAACCAAGGTAGTCAAAACACTTACATCACTTTAACAATTTTTTTAATGTGAAAGATGCTTTAAATAGTCATGGAAATGTGTAAGCTTAACTTATCATTGTTGTTGTAGATTTTATACTCTACTATAATTTAGAGTTGAACTTCTCTTTGAATATGTCTCCATATATCTCTATCTAAAAGCAAATTAATACTTTAGATTCAATTCTAATACCATAAGTTTAAACTAGATTGAAATACAGCCTTTTTGAATCTTCTATATTTAAAAAGAATAAAACTTGAAGCTCCACTGAGACATCTAAGATGAATTCATTCAAAACTTATATCATATAATACCAATAAAGAAACACTTATGATACATTAATTATTATTAGAAAATAAATAAATTCAAATGGATGAAAAGAAAAGGAAAAAATACCAGCTAGACACTTTTAGCCTTGTAGCATTTTTATTAAGATACAACTTAGATGTTGTAGTACACCTTTTTCTAGCAATTGTGCATGTAATTTGAGTATTGATGTTTCAAAATTCTGACTGCCTTCAAACATCACATTAAGAAGGAAATTAAGTTTGGAAAAATAAATCAATTTTGATTATTTAACACTTTTAGTCTAGGAATTTAGCCTTAGTATATAATATTTTTAAACAATCCACACTAATTCCTTATTTAGCCTTGCATATGTGTGAAATTATGAGTATATGTTCTAAGAAGGTGAAGGCATTTAGACAATTGCTATTGTTCCTACATTTAAATCTATTTATGGAAGTGTAGCTCCAATGCATGCATATTTTCATTTCAATAATACGCTTGCATCTTTTGATAGGACTCACTATACATTGCACTGAAAAATCTTAGGCAGACCTGGTTCATGGTAGCATAGTCTAATCACTTCCTACCATTTTTTTGTTAAATTTAGAGAGACCTACTTTGAAAGTAGAAATCTAATTGTATTGAGCAATATCTATGCTTCTAATAGCAAGGTAGGGAGAAAGGAAATGTAGGATAAGTTGGTTAGGATCTTAGAAAAAATGAAGGATAAGCAATTAATGTGTATGGGAGACTTTAATACGCCCCTTTATCATTCAAAGAAATTAGGTGATAATAGGGATTGCCCTAAAAGCTTGCAAGATCTCCATGATTTTATGAGCAGAATGGACTTTATTCATGTGAAACTAAGAGGGAATCCATTTACTTGGACCAATAATAGAAAGGGAAGAGACCTTATCTAGGTTAGACTAGATAGGCTAATGGTGACAAGGAACTGGAATCGACTAGGCAATTCCCTTTTGGAGAACCTCACTAGAACTACTTCTGATCATTCTCCCTTAATCTTGCAGTGGAAGGATGGTTTAAAAAGTGGGCCAAAACCTTTCAGATATGAAATAATGTGGCAGACTCACCCAAAATTCAAGGGTAGAGTTCAAGAATGGTAGAATATCAGGATAGACGGTACTTCAATGTATAGACTGGCCCAAAAACATGATAATATAAGGAGAAATGCTAAGGGCTGGGCTAAGAGTTCTTTTGGAGACTTGTTTAAAGTCAAAGGTGAAGTGGAGGAAAAACTTTAAAAACTCCAAGGGGAGATTGTTGTAGGAATTAACCTAGAAAGTGCTACTCAGGAAGAAGAGGAATGTAGAAAAAAGTGGAAAGATATAATTTTGAGGGAGGAAATTTTTTGGAAGCAAAGATCATGAGTCCAATGGTTAACTGAGGGTGATAAAAACACTACTTTTTTCCACAGGTCAGCCTCTAACCATAAAAGAAAAAACACAATCTGCAGGCTGGAAGGTGAAGGGGGAAGAATTTATAAGGATCAGGAGGAGATGGGAAGACATGCAATGGAATACTTTAGCGAGGCATACATTAAGGACAATAAAGTAGGAAATTTGGTGATTAGAAGAAGCTTGATTAATATGATCCCTTAGGTGCTAGGTGTGGTGGAAAACAATCACATTCTAGGAAACATTATGGAGGAGGAGATGAAATGTACGGTGTTTTCTATGAAACCTTATAAGGCCCTAGGTTGGACGGTTTCCCTCTAGCTTTTTTCCAACATTTATGGGAGGTTGTTAAATTTGAATTGGTTTGGGCTACCAGAGATTTTTTTAGAATTGGGAAGATGCTAAAGAGGATCAATAAGACATTTATTGCTTTAGTCCCTAAAACTTTGACTCCCTTGAGCCTTCTGGATTTTAGACCTATAAGCCTATGTAATATTGTTTATAAGATATTTGCTAAGGTCTTGGTTAATAGAATAAATCTTTTCTTGGAAAAAATAATTGGCACTCCACAAAGAGGATTTGTTCTAGGGAGACAAATCCTAGATGTGGCGATAACCGCACATGAGATCATTCATTCAATGGAAAAAAATAAAAGACCTAGAATGGCTTTCAAATTGGATATATCTAAGGCTTATGATAAGGTTAAGTGGGATTTTCTCTATGATGTGCTTGAAAGAGTGGGGTTTAATGACAAGTTTATAAATCTGATTAAGATGATGGTTGGCTCGGTTTAGTACTCTGTTCTTCTAAATGGTTCCCCCTGGGGCAATTTTGGAGCGAAGAAAGGTTTAAGATAGGGTGACCCTCTTTCTCCCTACCTTTTTACTATGGTTGCTAAGGTCTTAGGGATGTCTTTCTCTAAACTAGTTGATACAGGTTGTGTCGAAGGGGCTAAGCCTACGACTACTGCTGATACTGAAGTTCTGCAGCAATTTGTAGATGATACATTCCTTTTTGGAGAATCTTCGATTATGGAGGCTAAAGCTTGGAAGACTATTCTTCGTAATTATGAAGAAAGTTCAGGTCAGAAAGTTAATTACAACAAGAGTAAGATCTATTCCTTTAATATTGATGCCTCATTACAAAGGAGGATAAGGAACATTTTGGGTTGTCAGTCAGCCAACCTCTCGGATACCTATCTTAGCCTACTGCTAACCACTAAAGAGGTGACTAATGACTTCTAGAATACTATAGTGGAAAGAATTCAAAAGAAACTTATAGGATGGAAAGGGAAAATTTTAAGAAATGCTGGTAAATTACAATTTCTCTTGGTAGCTCTCCAAGGCATTCCTATTTACTTCCTATCCCTTTTCAATATCAACCAAAATATGGCTGATAGGATTGAGAGAATACAAATGAATTTCCTCTGGTTTGGAATAGAGGAGAAAAATAAATTGAGCCTGGTCAACTAGGAAGAGGTGTGCAAACCAAAGGAGAAAGGAGGGTTGGGAGTAAGAAGACTTCGTGACCTTAATAAGGCCCTCCTTACGAAGATTGGCTGGAGATTGGGAGAAGATAATACTGATTGGGGTAATATGATGAAAGCTAAATATTTGTCAAATTCCCTTTTCAATTGGAATCTTTTCAATAATGATCTTCTAGGAGGCTCTAAAATATGGATGAATATTGTTAAGAGTAGAGGCTTATTGAGGGAAGGAACAAGGTGGATAGTGGGGAATGGTCATAGCATCAGATTCTAGGAAGACAATTGGATGGGAGGGAAACTACTGGTTTTCAGCAAATTTAAAAGAATACTGGAGTTACTTAAGGAAGACATGGGAAAAAAGGTGGAGGACTATATCAACCAGGGGAGGAAGTGGAAGAAGTTATATAAAGATACTTACTCCCAGGAGGATATTCAGCTTCTCAAGGAGTTGGAAGAGCTCCTAAGAGCACAAAGACCCCCAATTCTAATCCAGGAGGATATTAGAGTCTGAGACTTAACTTTGAGTGGTAACTTTATAGTCAAATTGGCCTACAAGCACCTCTTTAGCAAGGGCCTCTATCCACCATCATGGAGTAATGTTTGGATTAGTAACCTTCTCCCTAAAATTAATTTTTTCTAGTGGATGCTTCAGAATTTTAACTATAGACAATTTGAAAAGAAGGGGCTTTTATATAACAAACTAATGCTATCTCTGCAAGGATAAGGAGGAAAATATCTCTCACTTATTCCTTGAATGCCAGTATGCCTTAAAGATATGGGCTATGGTGTGGGAGAGATTTGGTCTGAATTGGGTTATGAAAGACAACTTATGTTAATTCGTGGAGAACTAGTGTTGTCCCTTCTACAACCCAAAATTGGTCTTTTCATGGAAAATTATTCCACCATATATTTGTTGGCATATATGGAAAGAAAGAAATAACAAAATATTTCAAGAGGAGGAAAAACCGGTGGAGGTGGTTTTTGGAATAATGGAGAAATTGCTAAAGGAAAATATTAGGGTTGCCAAATGTAAGTTACCAAAGGAAGAACTAGGTAGGCAAGAAGGTCAAATTGCTAAACAATGGGGTATTCAGGAGGATTTTTACCTTTTCGATAACTCAAAAATGTTAAAGAGATAGCAAACGAGATGGAAACCACCTACCCTTACTCAATTCAAACTAAATTTTGATGGTGCTGCTAGAGGAGGTATATGTGCGGTTTGTGGAGTGCTATAGGACATGAATGGAGATGTGTTGTTAGTCTACGCTGGGAAGGTGGGGAGTGGAAGTAATAATCTGGTCGAGGCAATGGCTTTGCTTTGGGGTCTTCAAATGATTAGTGAAATGCAACTTAAGGAAATAACCATAGAGGGGGACTCCAAATTAATTATTGATTTGGTTAATGGAATGTCCCAACAGGGATGGAATATTCAGACTATCATTATGGACATTAGGCATATGTTAGAAGGGATGGAAAACATCCACCTGCAACACATCTATAGGGAAGGAAATAAAGTGGCCGATGCAGCGGCTACCATGGGGTTTAAATTAACGACAGTCATGTGTTGGAGAAATATGGACAATCTAAATGAGAATATTAAGTCCTTGATACACAAGGAAAGAGGGGGGAGTATCATTTAATTATGGCTATAAAATTTAAGGCTAGGGCCAAATTTGGCAATCCTTTCCTTGGGGAGTTGAAGTACGCAAAATTTTTAAGGAAATGAGGAGAAGATGTGGCCGTACAAATGGAGAAATGAATGAACACAATTTAAGAAGAGTGTCATTTCATCATTATGGTAACACACTGCAGAATTCAAATTACTTCCCCTTTGAAAGTACGAATGATATCATTATTCAAATTGTTAGAGATTTTCAAGGTGTTAAAATTATGATGTTAAACAAGCACGATTCCCATAATGAATTCGCTTGGGATTTTTAAGCTTATTGAGCATGAGTTTGTAAAACCTTTTTGCTCATTGCTAAAAATCTCAGGTTTGATAGTATTCGCAGTGTTCTTGTAGACAAGGAGGTTTAGATGCACATCACAGAGGTGGAGGAACTGGAAATTGGCAAGGAAGATATGGGTGGAGAATTGAATAGGCTGAAGCCCACGAAAATTGAGAATTTCAAAGACAGGATGGCTACCTAGTTCCTGCCAAAGGAAGGGAGTTTTCTGCCTTACATGCAGTCGATGGCGGGGTATGATGAGAATTGTGCCCTCTAGTTCATCAATGGGTGGAACAGTTGCAAGGTAACCATTAATGGAATCACATTTCAAGTGAATGAGGAAGTTATTGCAATGGCTACTGGTCTTTCAATGAAAGGAAAAAAATGGAGAAAGGTCACTAAAATCATTGACAAGGCCAGTATGAGCAGTTTTTTTGCAAAGGGTGATGAACCAGTGTGCTACAGAGGAGGTTTTAAGAGGGATAAGCTGCCAGCCCCATGGGATGATGTTTGCCTAGTTCTCATGAAATACCTTATGTTAGAGGGTAGGTTTGATGTTTACTACTACTATCATTTTCCCTTATTGAATCATTTTAGAATTAGGGATTTTATTTCTATCCCATTTTTTTTGTTGCATTCTCTAGAGGATACGGTTAGTGATGTTAGGGAGAAGAGGAATAAGGGCCATAACTTCACCATTATCCACCAAGGCCTGATTTTTTGCCTATACCAATTCCATCTTTCCCTTTGCCCCCCTAGGGTGGTGGTAGTTGATAACCAACTCCTCCAGTAGAATTCACCCCCGAGTACCAGTACTAGTACCATAATTCATACCCCGCAACCCTCCCCTAGTCGTGAAAATAAGAAAAAGAAGAAACCTGATGCGGCTGTGGACAAAAGGGTAGTAAAAAGATTAAAGTGAAAATATCCGTGGAGGTGGAAGAGGAGGAATCAGAGGAGGAGGCATGTGGAAAGGGTAGGAGAAGATTAGGAAGAATAGCCCTGTCCTAGTCAAGGTGCAAGAAAAAATCTAACAGATTCAAGGTTGATGGGGTGGAAGAGGAGAGCTCAGAAAATAATGAAGAAGAGAGGGAGGAGGAGGATAACTCTGATTCCAAGAGAGATAAAGGGAAGGAGGAGGTAGAAAAAGGTGTTAACTGTGTAGACAATTCTATTGATAATGCCCAAATGTCTGCTAAAAATACTCAGATGTTGGCTAGAAATGCTGTTACCACGGAGACTACCCATGTTTCAGCCAGCTTCACCCTGCAACCCATTACTTTCTGTGAAGATAGTAGTAAAGTGGACACCTCCCCCATTACCATTTCCTCCCTAGTCAAGGAAAATCTAAGGTTTTTACTAACCCAAGAGTTTTGCAGGATAATAACCAGGTGGGAAAAGCTAAAGAGAAAGCAAAAAAGGCGGGAATGGATAATAAGGAGGACACTGAGGAGCAACTAGAGGAGTATGTCAAATTGGACAAAAGGGTTAGAACTTTAGAAGAAGGATTTTTCACCTTCTCTAAATTTGCTCTAAGGGTCACCCACGCTCCAACCACAACTCTCCAACTGCTGGCACAAGAGAAAGAAGAAATAGGAATGGACATGGAGGATCATAAGCTCCTTTTTAAATTCCTTGCTAATGACTCGGCTTGGGTTTTGCTGGCTGGGAAGGGAAAGGAAAAAATTGTGAATTAAGATTTTTAGTTTTAAAGGATCCTTGGATCCAAGTTGTATTTTGTTAATCTGCTATTACTTCATTTTCTGGTTTCCAACTGTTGCTTAGACTTGGGTTGGCCTGGTTGTGCCAACAGTTTGTGTGATGAACTTAAGTAGGCAAACATTATAGACTTCTATTATAGTTCAGTTGCTTCTGTTCATAGTAGTATGCTGGTTAGTTACTTGCATAGTATTATTGTGGTTAAGTTGAACTTTAGTATGTTTTTACTTCAGTAGTATTCACTGTTGGTCTCTACTGGTGATGTGCTGGTTACCAACATTTTGGTTTTAAAGGCCGACCCCCTTGTTTTTCGTCACTTTTTATTTCAAAAAACACTTTTAGTCTGGAAATTCAGTCTTAGTATATAATGTTCAAACAATCAATAGTAGTTCCTTATTTCGCCTTGCATATGTGTGAAACTATGAGTATATGTTCTAACAAGGTGAAGGCATTCGCACAATTGCTATTGTTCCTACATTTAAATCTGTTTCTGGAAGTGTAGGTCCAACGTATGCATATTTTCATTTCAATAATACACGCTTGCATCTTTTGATAGTACTCACTATACATTGCACTGAAAATTCTCAGGTGGACCTGGTTCATGGCAGCACAGTCTAACCACTTCCTACTATTCGGGTGTTAAATTTAGAGAGACCTGCTCTGAAAGTAGAAATCTAATTGTACTGAGCTCATATGGTTATACAGAAATAGAAATTCTTGTTTTTCAAAAGGTCATAATATGTTCAGTATTCATATATTTATATCACAAGTCTCTTTACAAGGCTGTAGACATTAGCACTTCTGTCTATAAGCAGCTTACAACAGGCTATATTTACACTAAAATCCTCCTTTACAAACTCTTATAAACAGAAGATCCTGTCAATAAAAAAATCAAACCCGATTCCAATCACTCCAAGAAAGTAAACATTCTCCATTGTTTTCCTCAACTTCAAACAGCGGCATATTTTGGGAGAATTTCTCATACATCACCATCAGTCTCCTCCCAGTTCCATAAAAAGTTGGCATATGAAGCAATTACATAGCTGCCCACATCAACCATTACCAATTATGCATTGCTAGAGAAACCAAGAGAACCAAGATTTAAAAGCTTAAAAAGGATGAAAACGATTCTTGACTATTCATGAGCCAAGGAAACCAAGATGTAAGAGAATAAAAGGAAGTGGGCTATTGGTTACCAGTCATGAGGAGAGACCTCGATGGCTTGTTCAAAGTAAGTTTGGGCTCTGTCTCCGTCTTTGTGAAACTCCCAAATGAGTTGGGCGTAAAGTGAGAGGGATTCTCCATCTGCAGGATCGGCCAGAATTGCCCTTCCATAGAATTCCTCTGCCTTGTTAATGTTCCCTTTCACCTTACAACATGACCATCAGACACCATTTGCTTTCAATTAGAAGTAAAACATGAGAAAGAATAAGAATGAGAGATATCAAAATCTCCATGCCCATCAATTGTTTCAATGTGAACGAACCCTAATCATCATGGGAAGCCTGGTAGCTTACCTCGTATAAATATTTGGCATAGTTCTTGAGAAGGAGTGGGTTTTCAGGATTCGCCTTTAAAATCTCTTGATAATATGCTTCTGTAAGCCTGCAACAACATTCTTCTGGCTTTCTCATGCGGTGAAGTGCCAAATGAAAATGTGAGAAAGTTTTTTTAAGTAGAATAGAATACTTGTCTCTAAGTCTCGCAGTTATATTCCTGGAAATCCAGATGGACGGACTCAATCTTGGCCTGATAGCAGGGAAACGTTTGAGTAACATTTTTGCATGCTATCTGGAGATTTCAAAAGGTCTGAAGAACTGTATAACCTTTAATTGTACATCGTTGTGGTGCTTAGAATTCTGCTTATGTCCATTGGATATGGGTGCAACACAAGAGCATAGAACATGTAACGTCAGCCATCAGCATCTGCGTCGCAAGGAGTGGGTGGAGGCTTTCCTGCAGTCGAATCAGAGTGGGACGTTGATTTATCCTGATTCCCTTTTTTTTCAAAAGATCAAGCAAATTCCTTTTTTGTTTTTATTTTTATTCAAGTAAAAATCTTTTGAGATAAATACGGTATGTAAAATTTGGTATGTGGCATCTCTTGGTATGCTAAAATGATATTAATAGTTTTTGGTCTGATTGAAAAGACATTAGTGTAGTATGACAAATTTATAATATGTAAATTTATTGGGAGGTTATGTGTACTACAAGCCAATCAAAATATTATGTCATGTTCAATAAAGTAAATTATGGAGACAAATAAGTTAAAAAATTTATAATAGATTTGTATTCGTTGTTAGTAATTATAATGCATGCCTTTTATTTTGAAATTATAATTTTAGGAACTCAAAATTTAAGGGGTTTAGCTTGGTTGAAGTGATGAATTCTCATTGTGGAGACCTTGGTTCAAATCCCAAGAAGGACATCTTTGTGAAATTTTAAGTTGTGACTCTTGGTCCTTCAAATGTTGTTTCTAGTGTGGTTGCTCGAAAGGAGCTTGAATAAGCTTGTAATTCTCATGTTGTTGCTTGAATGAGCACAAGATTTATAAACAATTTCAATATTAAAAAGTTTTTTGAATTACCAATACATTAGGTATCTTTATGTTCCACAAAGCATTATTTGTTTGAAAAATTAGACCTCCTCCTCCTACTTCCTCTTCCTCTTCCTCTTGTTCTCTCCTTCCAAGAGCACTTTCTTTTATCATTTTTGGTTGATTTATACATTAAAAGTGACTACCTAATGCATGTCCAAAAGAATAGTGAAGAAGGGAGTTAAGTATTTCGAGCATTTCATTGCATAGAATCATGGAAGTACTCTTAAATTATCCTTGAAAACACATACTTCTTACCAATGTTGGCATTTCCACAAACATAGTTGAAAGAAATGGCAATATTGTACTTGTAGAGACCAAGGAACCTCAAAAAATACAATACAAGGAGTCCCTAGGTCTTTCATATTTATTTCAATAACCTATCCATATTATCGTTTGAGGTTGGTTACTTTTATTTAAGACATTTTGTTGATTTCTAATCTTAAATGGCTATGGGAAGAACAAGACTTGGTAATCATTCTCTTGTTGGAGATTAAAATCTTGTGTATTTTATATTGTATTAGTGGCTAATTCAAAAAAAGAACAATGGTTTCAAGGTATTATGGATTTCATTGGAAGGACTATGTATGTTGACAATGCATCATATTATTCTCTCTTGCATATTGTTTGTTCTTATTCTCAGTAGTTTATTAAAGAATATGAGATTGTATTGTTTTTATGAGATCTTTTGTTAATTTTAACACAAAATAGTTTGTAAAGCATTTTTAGAAGTTATGATTTTATAACTACAAGCTTCAGATTTTGATTGTATTTGTATTATTAGCATCAACATTTCGGATCACACTTTGTAATCCATCATCACAAATTTTTACATCTGTTTCTCTCTCTCACCTTGATAATGGATCACCTAGTGTAATCCAAAATATTGATGCTAAAAATACAAACACTGTCAAAACCAAAAGCTAAGCATTATAATTTTAATCATTTGTGAAAATATGATGCCTCTAAACAATGGTTTTGTTTAATTTTTGTAACAGACTCTTAATAGTGAAATTATTCAAAAATATTTTAACATTCTCTTGATGTGGTTTACACTATTTATCTATTTTTATTTCTATAGTTTTTATTCTTCTAGAGTTTGAAACCTATTATTTTGTTATAAATTACATGCCATAAAGTTATGAACTTGGAAATATCTGAAAACCATTCTTTTGGATGTTACTATTCTATCTAATATCCAATATATAAAATAAGAAAGTGAATAATACAATTTAAATGGGTATTTTATTGTAATCTAATAGTATGGGAGTTTAATATCATCTCATTAAAAGCTCTCTATCTATTTTTGTTGATCCTGATTTCATCATTATGTATTTTAAGTGGCTAATTTTATGACATGTAAAATATTTTAAATGGAGTTATTATATTGTAAGAACCAAATTCTCTCAACAATGCCACATAAGAAAAACATTACCAACAAATGCAAAAATAAAGCTAAAAAGTCAAGACAAATAATATATTTTGCAAAACTGATTCCATTTAAATAAATGTTGGAAACATACATGATGAAATTTAGCTGGATCACATATAAGAATCATTTTGTCATCACTTATCAAAGTACACATAATATTTCGATCAAATATTTTTTCATTCTCAAGCGCAATATCATATAACAAAGAACTAGAATTCCATAATTACAATTGTTTAGTATATTGACCACATGTCGGTACCATAATACGACAATAATGTAAGAATAAAAATCAAACACATGTATATGATATGTCAGCCTACACGTCAAACATAAGGAAACATGAGCACATCATATATAAAGAAATTCTATATCAACAAATATAACAATTAAGTGAACATGCCATCGGACATGTGTCCATGCGCATGTAAATCCTATCTCCAAGACATGGGAATGCTATCTATCTGCTATCATCAGATGGAAGAGTGTCCTAGAGACTTTTATTGCCCAACCACAGAGTGGTTAGCTCCCTGAGGTTCTTCCTAAAAGAAGAACTTTCTGACTCTAGCATGAGAAGGCTAGCAACTCATGACGATTAGATAGGAAGGATCTGGTGCAACCATGTGACTAATCTACTATGAAACCATATGCCTATGTAACATCTAAAAATGGATGTGCAAGAGGGAAATAAAATATAACCATGCATCTCAATCATATCCATTTAATTTTAAAGCTTGGCCAACAAAATAACTAGTGTAAGTAAAAGAATTGGTAGGTAGCAATGAAAGACTACCATAGTACTTTCAATTTTGTACCCTCCCCTTTTTGCCCACATTCAACACCCTTCAAAAATTATAGTAATCATCTTAAGAATGTATTTAGTCAATCATGCAAACATTGATTTATAAGGGAACATCTTATTTATGTGCATGCATATGCTGAATTATGAGTAGGAAATGCATCAACAAATCTAATAGATCATTGAGGTAAGAAAAGATAACTTCACTTGATTTACTTTTAAATTAATCATTTGGTATAAATAACAAGAAAATAATAAAAATCCTATTAATACATTAATAAGTTGGAATTACATAGTAAATTTTGGCATCCTACCTTCAACAATGAACATACTTTTTTTTGTTATGGTCAATGTCGAAAACTATAATTTGACTCACTCCATTATTCTAAAGTATGTGTATTGAGTAGGAAATGCATCAACAAATATAATAGATCATTGAGGTAAAAAAAGATAACTTCTCTTGATTTACTTTTAAATTAATCATTTAGTATAAATAACAAGAAAATAATAACAATCCTATTAATACATTAATAAGTTGGAATTACATAGTAAATTTTGGCATCCTAACTTCAACAATGAACATGAATTTCTTTGTTATGGTCATGCTACAAACTATAATTTAACTCACTCTCTTATTCTAAAGTATGTGTATTGAAGACTTGGTAACTTTGTGGAAGAAGTTGAAGAAAAAATTGAAGTTTAGTTTTGCACATCATCCATAGACTGATGGATAAACATAAGTAGTAAATTGAAGTCTAGGCAATTTGTTGAGGTGTTTAGTAAGAGATAAGCCCAAGGGATGGGATTTGATTCTACCACAAGAAGAATTTGCTTACAATAATTATCTGAATAGGACTACTAGTAGATCACCATTCCATATTGTGTATGGGAGTAGTCCAAGGACTACACTAGAGCTAAGGAAGATGGAGCAAGGGGAGAGGACAAGTGCCAAGGTAGAAGACTTTCTTGAACATGTCAAGAACCTACATGAGGATATACATGCACATATTACCAAGATGAACCTATAGTATAAGCTAGAGTAGATCAAAAAAGGAGACATAGGGAGTTCCAACTTGGGGATCTAGTTATGGTATACTTTTCAATCTACCTTGGGTGTCTGATGCATTAGCATCTAGTGGTGTAAGGGAAATCCTGTATCACCCCAAAAAAATGCATAGTGTTAGTTTATGTTTAATGTGTTTTCATTTTTGGATACCCATTTGGGCCAAATAGAGATTCCAACTCTTATAGTTCCACTATTGGTTTTTAGGGTTAGAGTTTTTTAGCACCTTGGGATACTTGCCAATGCAAAAAATATGTTATCTTGTAATTGAGCCATAATTATGATGAGTTAGAGGGTTTAAGTTGGAGGGATTACTATGCTTTTAATTTAAAGTACTCCAAAAAAAGAATCAGGTTGAAAGGCTTTACAGTTTGAAAGTTATTGCAGTTTTAAGTTGCCTAGAGACCCCCTAAGAGCACTTCAAAGTCAGATTTGAGGCACTAAATGGCCTCGTCCGGGCCCAAAAAATGGGAGACAAGTGAAGTTTTACATAGGGCTATAGAGTCCTTGGACAAATTTTCGAAAATGTAAACGGTTTGTCAATCAGAGTCCCAGATCAAAAGTTATGCCTCCCGAAAATTGGACTACCATTTTTAGATTCTTCTAATTTTACACCAACTTTTGACGAGTTTTCTAGAACCTTTTATTTTGGTAGTGGATGCCAAATGACATATTCTAAAATGTATTCCTAACCCTAAACCTAATTCGGGTTACTTAAGAACATTTCTGGAATTGTAAATGCAATTTTTGGTAGAGTTTGGGAGAAGGTACTATGAGAAGGGTTTTCTCTAGAATCTGATAACATTGTAAGCCCATAGGGCATTTCATGGAGTCTATTTTTTTTGTACTAAATGAAATATCATATCACTTCTAATAATAATATTCCCTTTTTCCTATTGTGTTCATTTTGTCTTGGGTTGTGTCCTCATCAAGTGGTCTTAGAGCGTACCTTCATCATTTCATGAGTAGTGGTTCATCGAACCCATCTCTCATGAGAATGAATGGAAAACTTAGCATGCATTTGATCTAGGTGTATCTTCTATATGTGCAATAAGAAACTAGATTGACTTCATAATATCTCAAGAACACTTAGAAAAATATTCAAATGTTTATAAGTTGTCAACAAAATTCAAATACTAATACTAATATAGACCAAAATAATTGATTACATTTGAATACACATGTCATCCAAATATCCTAGATTAAAAATAAAATCATTGAAATTACTCCATCAAATCTCCATAAGGATCAACTACAAAAGTTGTTATTTCTACGTTGTCAAACCAAAATTTGATACACAAATGCTTCGAAATTGCACACTAGAATTATCATTGGAAATTAAACCTCTAGAATAAGGTAGTTTATTCATCCATCTTTCTTACCTTACATCTAAAATAAAAAATATTAACCTAAAAATGAGAACTAACCAAAATATTGAATGCTTCAATATGTTGTATTCTGAACTTGTCATACTAGAGTAAATCTTCAATCAGACTTTTTCTTTGATCACATAATTATATGCAGATGAGTACAATGAATAAGAACTTGTATAGTGTGTCTTGCCAAAAGTTTCCTCCTTTAGTTTATAAATAATCCCTGTAGATTGCATTGGGACACAATTAAGAGAGTGTTCAAGTATTTAAGGGGTACCTTGAGTATTATTTGTATTTTCATGGTTATCCTATTAGACCAAGACATCCAATATTTGCGGATATGTTGATTCAAATTGGACAACTGATATTGATAGTAGAAGATTCACTAATAGATGTATTATCATGATGTTTAGTAGTGCTATCAGTTGAATGAGTAAGAAAAAGGTTGTAGTTTATTTTTCCAATATAGAACAAAATTACAAGGCATCTTACTCATTCTTGTTTAAGGATGCCATCTAGCTTAATAAATTTTGTTTCAATATTAATTTTGATGTGGGACAAATTATTGTCTATTCTAACATCTAGAGATATGTTAATTTAGTGACACACTCTACTTTCCATGCAAAGATGTAAAGTGCATTATGTACAATTTCACTTCATTTAAGATATGATGGAATAAAAAGTGGATACATTTTTAATAACAAAGTCAATGAACACTTAGAAGTTTGAATGGTGTTCTGATTTCTAAGAGTTTTAGATCTTGAGCATGTGAGGGAGGATGAATCTTTCCAGGTCTTCAAAAAATAGGATAATCTAGGGATTAAGGTGTCTCAAACTTAGGTCCTAATTTATTTTACTATTTATTCCACCTACTTGGGGATCCCTAAAATTGTGGAGCCTAACTCCCTAGGTTTCTATGTTGGAACTATGACAATTTTTAGATTAATATGACACTTACTAATTTAGTAGAAGAGTAATGAAGTCATTTTTTGATTAATGACATTTTTGGTGGAGTCCACCTTTGAGAAGTGGTGTGAGGTAGTTGTTGCACATGGAAAAATGACCATGATGGGTTAGTCATTTGTTAGTGCTTTCAAAATTTTATAAGTGAAAGATTTAATGTAATGATGATTTATTTTCTTTATAGCTCTTACCTTTTTAGTGTATAAGTTGCTTTTGAAAACTAGGTGAACTTTCTAATCATGTATTGAGCTCTATAAATATGTGGTTTCTTAACATTTTTGTAATGATGGTTTTGATGATTTATAGGAAGTTATTTTATGTTGGAATTTTCATCATTTCTTTGTTGCTATAATTACTCTTTATGAACATTGGCTATAAGATCATATTTACCAATTAAATCATTGTCGATTATATAATTATTACTTGACTTTTTTAGTTTAGCTATTTTTCCAAAAGGGTCTTATCAATTAAATTTGGTATTATATCTTTCTTTTTAAAATATGAATTTGTATGTGTTTATATATTTTATAATAATTAAAGAAGTTTGTAAGAATTTCTTTGGATTATACCTCTCATTAAATTTGTAAGCATTATCTTTCACTTTTCTTCCTTTTAATCTCAAGTTTTAGTAGATTGCTGAATTGAAAAATAAAGTGAAGTTACTCAAAATCTAGTCTAAGAAATTATTCTACTACATGATATGGAATAAAGAAAAATTACAACATATTTAATGCCCACAAAATATTTTTAAAAATGAGAAAAAATATGTACTATCATGAGATCTCATAATAAACTAAATAAATAACTTGTTTGAGGGAAAAATACATTTGTTAGAAAGAGGGGAGGTGAAATTGACCAAAGTGAAAAGTAACTCAACTACCAAAAAAGATGAGAGTCATGCTTATGGAAGATGCCATATGCTCTTATTATGACGTACTATGTATATCTAAAAAGACTAAAATAAATGTGTGAGCAAATATATGATGCCCAACTAAGGAAAATTAAAAACCTATGATAACACCATTTTTGTGCACAATGTTGAATCAAAAGCCTAATATGTAAGTTAAAACCTTAAAATTGAACATCAAAGTCTATTCCAAGTCTAATGAAAAGATTGTAATCAATTTAAACAAAATGCACATGTGCTATACTATGACTGTGATACTCAAAGTGCAAGCAAGCACTATACTGTGATTACATTATACCATGATAAGTAATCTATAATGGAAAATGAATCCCTAGATATATGAGTTGAGACAAATAGTGCTTAAAACATATACATAAATAAGAGTAAAAATTAATTAAGAAGATTAGGAAACTTAGCTCAAGGCTTTGTTGTAGAATATTCTTTATAGCTATTACTCTTTGTTTATTCCATGTGTCTACACTAATCTTTATATCAGATGATTCTATTTTGGGTATGTAATTAATTTTTTCCCACTCTAAGTCAACATCTATAGTTGTCAATCTACATTAATTATTTTGAAACCATTTGTTATAAAAATGAATATGTTGTCATATTTATTCAAGATTTAATTTGTCTCAAATGCCTAGATAGGGTGATGCCAATAACACTAATGAGGACATTGTGCCTTGGTGAAACACTTAAATCCTCTCTCAACCAAGGTAGTCAAAACACTTACATCACTTTAATAATTTTAATGTGAAAGACGTTTCAAATAGTCATGGAAATGTGTAAGTTTAGTTTATCAATCTTGTTGCAGATTTTATACTCTACTATAATTTAGAGTTGAAATTCTCTTTGAATAAGTCTCCATATATCTCTATCTGAAAACAAATTAATTCTTTAGATTCAATTTTAATACCACAAGCTTAAACTAGATTTAAATCCATCCTTTTTGAATCATCTATATTTTAAAAGAATAAAACTTGAAGCTCCATGGAGACATCTAAGATGAATTCATTCAAAACTTATATCATATAATACCAATAAAGAAACACTTCTTATACATTAATTATTATTAGAAAACAAGTAAATTCAAACAGATAAAAAGGAAAGGAAAAATACCAGCTATACACTTTTTAGTCTTACAGCATTCTTATTAAAATAAAACTTTGATGTTGTAATGCACTGCTCTCTGTTGTACAAGTAATTTGAATATTGATGTTCCAAACTTCTGGCTGTCCTTAAACATCACATTAAGTTGGAAATTAAGTTTGGAAAAATAAATCAATTTTGACTATTTAACATTTTTAGTTTAGGAATTTAACCTTATATGGTTTGACAGTAGTTCCTTATTTAGCCTTGCATATGTGCGAAATTATGAGTATATGTTGTAACAAGGTGAAGGCATTCGGACAATTGCTATTGTTCCTACATTTAAATCTGTTTCTGGAAGTGTAGCTCCAACGTATGCATATTTTCATTTCAATAATACAATTGCATCTTTTGGTAGGGCTCACTATACATTGCACTGAAAAATCTCAGGTGGACCTGGTTCATGGCAGCACAGTTTAATCAATTCCTACTATTCGGGTGTTAAATTTAGAGAGACCTGCTCTGAAAGTAGAAATCTAATTGTAGTGAACTCAGTATTCATATATTTATATCAGAAGTCTCTTTACAAGGCTGTAGACATTGGCACTTCTGTCTATAAGTAGCTTATAACTGGCTAAGGATTCATATCTGTACACTAAAATCCTCCTTTACAAACTCTTATAAACAGAAGATCAAGTCAATAAAAAGATCAAACTTGATTCCAATCACTCCAAGAAAGTAAACATTCTCCATTGTTTTCCTCAACTTCAAACAGCGGCATATTTTGGGAGAATCTCTCATACAGCACCATCACTCTCCTCCCAGTTCCATAAAAAGTTGGCATATGAGGCAATTACATAGCTGCCCACATAAACCATTGCTAATTATGCATTGCTAGAGGAACCAAGAGAACCAAGATTTAAAAAGCTTAAAAAGGATGAAAGCGATTCTTGACCATTCATGAGCCAAGGAAACCAAGATGTAAGAGAATAAAGGGGAGTGGGCAATTGGTTACCAGTCATGAGGAGAGACCTCGATGGCTTGTTCAAAGTAAGTTTGGGCTCTGTCTCCATCTTTGGGAAACTCCCAAATGAGTTGGGCGTAAAGTGAGAGTGATTCTCCATGAGTTGCCCTTCCATAGAATTCCTCTGCCTTGTTAATGTTCCCTTTCACCTTACAACATGACCATCAGACACCATTTGCTTTCAATTAGAAGTAAAACATGAGAAAGAATAAGAATGAGAGATATCAAAATCTCCATGCCCATCAATTGTTTCAATGTGAACGAACCCTAATCATCATGGGAAGCTTGGTAGCTTACCTCGTGTAAAGATTTGGCATAGTTCTTGAGAAGGAGTGGGTTTTCTGGATTCGCCTTTAACATCTCTTGATAATATGCTTCTGTAAGCCGGCAACAACATTCTCCTGCCTTTCTCATGCGGGGAAGTGCCAAACAAAAATGTGAGAAAGTTCTCTTAACTAGAATAGAATACTTGTCTCTACGTCTCGCAGTTATATTCCTGGAAATCCAGATGGACGGACTCAATCTTGGCCTGATAGCAGGGGAAATTTTGAGTAACATTTTTGCATGCTATCTAGAGATTTCAAAAGGTCTGAAGAACTGTATAACCTTTTAATTGTACATCATTGTGGTACTTAGAATTGGATACGGGTGCAACATAAGAGCATAGAACATGTAACATCAGCCATCACCATCTGCATCGCAAGGAGTGGGTGGAGGCTTTCCTGCAGTCGAATCAGAGTGGGACGTTGATTTCTCCTGATTCCTTTTTTTTTCCAAAGATCAACCAAATTCCTTTTTTGTTCTTATTTTTATTCAAGTAAAAATCTTTTGAGATAAATACGGTATGTTAAATTTGCTACGTGGCATCTCTTGGTATGCTAAAATTCTATTAATAATTTTTGTTCTGATTGAAATGACATTAGTGTAGTATGCTGGACAAATTTATAATATGTAAATTTATTGAGAGGTAATGTGTACTACAAGCCAATCAAAATATTATGTCATGTTCAATAAAGTAAATTATGGAGACAAATAAGTTTTAAAAATTATAATAGATTTGTATTCATTGTTAGTAATTATAATGCATAAATTATAATAGATTTGTATTCATTGTTAGTAATTATAATGCATGCTTTTTATTTTCAAATTAGAATTTTAGGAACTCAAAATCTATTGGGTTTACCTTAGTTAGTTGAAGTGATGAATTTTCATTGTGGAGACCCTGGTTCAAATTCCAAGAGGGACATCTTTGTGGAATTCTAAGTTGGGACTCTTGGTCTTTCAAATGTTGTTTCTAGTGTGGTTGCTCGAAAGGAGCTTGAATAAGCTTGTAATTCTCATGTTGTTGCTTGAATGAGCACAAGATTTGTAAACAATTTCAATATAAAAAAGTTTTTTGAATTACCAATACATTAGGTATCTTTATGTTCCACAAAGCATTATTTTTTTGAAAAATTAGACCTCCTCCTCCTCCTTCCTCTTCCTCTTCCTCTTGTTCTCTTCTTCCAAGAGCACTTTCTTTTATCATTTTTGGTTGATGTATACATTAAAAGTGAATGTCTAATGCATGTCCAAAAGAATAGTGAAGAAGGGAGTTAAGTATTTCGAGTATTTCATTGCATAGAGTCATGGAAGTACTCTTAAATTATCCTTGAAAACACATACTTTTTACCAATGATGACATTTCCACAAACATAGTTGAAAGAAATGGCAATATTGCACTTGTAGAGACCAAGGAACCTCAAAAAATACAATACAAGGAGTCCCTAGGTTCCTTTCATATTTATTTAAATAATATATCCATATCTTTGTGTGAGGTTGGTCACAATTATTTAAGACATTTTGTTCATTTCTAATCTTAAATAGCTGTGAGAATCACAAGACTTATAATCATTCTCTTGTTGGAGATTAAAATCTTGTGTATTTTATATTGTATTTGTGGCTAATTCAAAAAAAGAACAATGGTTTCAAGGTATGGATTTCATTGGAAGGACTATGTATGTTGAAAATGCATCATATTATTCTCTCTTGCATATTGTTTGTTCTTATTCTCAGTAGTTTATGGAAGAATATGAGGTTGTATTGTTTTTATGAGATTTTTTGTTAATTTTTATACAAAATATATCTGTAAAGCATTTTTAGAAGTTATGATTTTATAAATACGAGCTTCAGATTTTGATTGTATTTGTATTATTAGCATCAACATTTCAGATCACACTTTGTAATCCATCATCACAAATTTTTACACCTCTTTCTCTCTCTCGTCTTGATAATGGATCACCTAGTGTAATCCAAAATATTGATGCTAAAAATACAAACACTGTCAAAACCAAAAGCTGAGCATTATAATTTTAATCATTTGTGAAAATATGATGCCTCTAAACAATGGTTTTGTTTAATTTTTGTAATAGACTCGTAATAGTGAAATTATCCAAAGATATTTTAACATGCTCTTGATGTGGTTTACACTATTGATCTATTTTTATTTCTATAGTTTTTATTCTTCTAGAGTTAGAAACCTATTATTTTGTTATGAATTACATGCCATAAAGTTATGAACTTGGGAATATCTGAAAACTGTTATTTTCGATGTTACTATTCTATCTAATATCCAATACATAAAACAAGAAAGTGAATAATACATTTTATATGGGTATTTTATTGTAATCCAAAAATATGGGAGTTTAATATCATCTCATTAAAAGCTCTCTGTCTATTTTTGTTGATCTTGATTTCATCATTATGTATTTTAAGTGGTTAAATTGTATGACATGTAAAATGTTTTAAATGGAGTTATTATATTGTCAGAACCAAATTCTCTCAACAATGTCACATAAGAAAAACATTACCAACAAATGAAAAAATAAAGTTGAAAAGTCAAGATAAATGATATATTTTGCAAAATTGATTCCATTTAAATAAATGTTGGAAACATACACAATTTAGTTGGATCACATATAAGAATCATATTGTCATCACTTATCAAAGTACACATAATATTTTGATCAAATATTGTTTCATTCTCAAGCGCAATATCATATAACAAAGAACTAGAATTCTATAATTACAATTGTTTAGTATACTGACCACATGTCACTACCATAATATGACAATAATGTAAGAATACACATCAAATACATGTATATGATATGTCAGCCTACACGTCAAACATAAGGAAACATGAGCACGTCATATATAAAGAAATTGTATATCAACAAATATAACAATTAAGTGAAAATGCCATGGGACATGTGCCCATCCACATGTAAATCCCATCTCCAAGCCATCGAAATGCTATTTGTTTTCTATCATGAGACAAAAGAGTGTCCAAGACACTTTTATTGCCCAACCACGGAGTGGTTAGCTTCCTGAGGTTCTTCCTAAAAGAACTTCTTCTTGACCATAGCATGAGAAGGCTAGCAACTCGAGATGATTAGATAGGAAGTGTTTGGTGCAACCATGTGACTAATCTACTATGAAACCATGTGCCTATATAACATCTAAAAATGGATGTGGAAGAGGGAAATAAAATATAACCATGCATCTCAATCATATGCATTTAACTTTAAAGCTTGGCCAACAAAATAGCTAGGGTAAGTAAAAGAACTAGCAGGTAGTAATGAAAGACTATCATAGTACTTTCAATTTTGTACCCTCCCCTTTTTGCCCACATTCAACACCCTTCCATAATTATAGTAATCATCTAAAGAATGTATTTAGTCAATCATGTACACATCGATTTATAAGGGAACATCTTATTCATGTGCATGCATAAGCTGAATTATGAGTAGGAAATGCATCAACAAATCTAATAGATCGTTGAGGTAAGAAAAGATGACTTCTCGTGATTTACTTTTAACTTCTCTTGATTTACTTTTAAATTAATCATTTGGTATAAATAACAAGAAAATAATAACAATCATATTAATACATTAATAAGTTGGAATTACATAGTAAATTTTGGCATCCTACCTTCAATAATGAACATGAATTTCTTTGTTATGGTCATATTGAAAACTATAATTCAACTCACTCACTTATTCTAAAGTATGCATATTGAAGACTCGGTAACTTTGTGGAAGAAGTTGAAGACAGAATTGAAGTTCAATTCTACACATCATCCATAGACTGATGGACAAACATAAGTAGTAAAGTGAAGTCTAGGCAATTTGCTAAGGTGTTTAGTAAGAGATAAGAACAAGGGATGGGATTTGATTCTACCACAAGCAAAATTTTCTTACAATAATTATCTAAATAGGAGTACTAGTAGATCACCATTCCATATTGTGTATGGGAGTAGTCCAAGGACTACACCAAAGCTAAAGAAGATGGAGCAAGGAGAGAGGACAAGTGCTAAGGTAGAAGACTTTGATGAACATGTCAAGAACCTACATGAGGAGATACATGCACATATTATCAAGATGAACCTATAGTATAAGCTAGAGCAGATCAAAAAAGGAGACATAAGGACTTCCAAGTTGGGGATCTAGTTATGGTATACTTTTCAATCTACCCTGGGTGTCTAATGCATTAGCATCTCCTGGTGTAAGGGAAATCTTGTATCACCCAAAAAAAATGCTTAGTGTAAATTTTTGTTTAATGTATTTTCATTTTTGGATACCCATTTAGGTCAAGTAGAGATTTCAACTCTCATAGTTCCACTATTGGTTTTTAGGTTTGGAGTTTTTGAGCACCTTGGGATATGTGCCAATGCAAAAAAAAAGGTTATTTTGTAATTGAGCCATAATTATGATGAGTTATAGGGTTTAATTTGGAGGGATTATTATAATTGTAATTTAAAGCACTCCAAAAAAGGAATCGGGTCAAAAGGCTTTATAGTTTGAAAGTTATTACAGTTTTAAGTTGCCTAGAGACCCCCTAAGAGCACTTCAAAATCAGATTTGAGGCACTAAATGGCCTCTGATGGGCCCAAAAAATGGGGGAGAATTGTAATTTTCCATAGGGCTATAGAGTTCTTAGAGAGCTTTCCGAAAATGTAAATGGTTCGTCAATCGGAGTCCCGGATCAAAAGTTATGCCTCTCGAAAGTTGGACTACCATTTCTAGATTCTTCTAATTTTACACCAACTTCTAACAAGATTTTTAGAACCTTCTATTTTGGTAGTGGATGCCAAATGATATATTCTAAAATGTATTCCTAACCCTAAACCTATTTCATGTTACTTAGGAACATTTCTGGCATTGTAAATGCAATTTTTGGTGGAGTTTGGGAGAAGGTACTATGAGAAGGGTTTTCTCCAGAATTTGATAACATTGTAAGCCCATAGGGCATGTCATGGAGTCTATTTTTGTTGTACTGAATGAAATAGGATATCACTTCTGATAATAATGTTCCCCTTTTCCTATTGTGTTCATTTTGTCTTGGGTTGGGTCCTCATCAAGTGGTATTAGAGCATAGCTTCATCATTTCATGAGTAGTGGTTCATCGAACCTATCTCTTACAAGAATGAATGGAACACTTAGCATGCATTTGATCTAGGTGGATCTTCTATATGCACAATAATAAACTGGATTGACTTTATGTTATCTCAAGAACACTTAGAAAAATATTCAAATATTTATAAGTTGTCAACAAAATTCAAATACTAATACTAATATAGGCCAAAATAATTGATTACATTTTAATACACATGTCATCCAAATATCCTAGATTAAAATAAAATCACCAAAATTACTCCATCAAATCTACATAAGGATCAACTACAAAAGTTGGTATTTCTACGTTGTCAAACCAAAATTTGATACACAAATGCTTCTAAATTGCACACTAGAATTATCATTGGAAATTAAACCTCTAGAATAAGGTAGTTTATTCATCCATCTTTCTTACCTTACATTTGAAATACAAAATATTAACCTGAAAATGAGAACTAACCAAAATATTGAATGCTTCAATATGTTGTATTCTCAACTTGTCAGACAAGAGTAAATCTTCAATTAGACTTTTTCTTTGATCACATAATTATATGTAGATGAGTACAATGAATAAGAACTTGCAAAGTGTGTCTTGCCAAAAGTTTCCTTCTTTGGTTTATAAATAATCCCTGTAGATTGAATTGGGACACAATTAAGAGAGTGTTCAAGTATTTAAGGGGCACTTTGAGTATTATTTGTATTTTCATGGTTATCCTATTAGACCGACATCCAATTTTTATTTGTGGATATGTTGATCCAAATTGGACAACTAATATTGAGAGTAGAAGATTCACAAATAGATATATTATCATGATGTTGAGTAGTGCTATCAGTTGAATGAGCATGAAAAAGGTTGTAGTTTATTTTTCCAATATAGAACAAAATTACAAGGCATCTTACTCATTCTTGTTTAAGGATGCCATCTAGCTTAATAAATTTTGTTTCAATATTAATTTTGATGTGGGGCAAATTATTGTCTATTCTAAGATCTAGAGTTCTGTTAATTTAGTGACACACTCTACTTTCCATGCAAAGATGTAAAGTGCATTATGTACAATTTCACTTCATTTAAGATATGATGGAATAAAAAGTCGATACATTTTTAATAACAAAGTCAAAAAACACTTAGAAGTTTGAATGGTGTTCTGATTTCTAAGAGCTTTAGATCTCGAGCATGTGAGGGAGGATGAATCTTTCTAGGTCTTCAAAAAATAGGATAATCTTGGGATTAAGGTGTCTCAAACCTAGGTCCTAATTTATTTTACTATTTAATTATTTATTCCACCTACTTGGGGATCCCTAAAATTGTGGAGCCTAACTACCTAGGTTTCTATGTTGGAACTATGATAATTTTTAGATTAATATGACACTTACTAATTTAGTAGAAGAGTAATGAAGTCATTTTTTGAATAATGACATTTATGGTGGAGTCCACCTTTGAGAAGTGGTGTGAGGTAGTTGTTGCACATGGAAAAATGACCATGATCGGTTAGTCATTTGTTAGTGCTTTCAAAATTTTATAAGTGAAAGAATTAATGTAATGATGATTTTTTTTCTTTATACCTCTTACCTTTTCAGTGTATGGGTTGGTTTTGAAAACTAGGTGAACTTTCTAATCATGTATTGAGCTCTATAAATATATGGTTTCTTAAAATTTTTGTTATGATAGTTTTGATGATTTATAGGAAGTTATTTTATGTTGGAATTTTTATAATTTATTTTTTTCTATAATTACTCTTTATGAACATTGGCTATAAGATCATATTGTACCTATTAAATCATTGGTGATTATATAATTATTATTTGACTTTTTTAGTGTGGCTATTTTTTTGAAAGGGTCTTATCAATTAAATTTGGTATTTTATCTTTTTTTATTTTTAAATATGAATTTGTATGAGTGAGCAAGGAGTATCCATTACTGTAAATAATGACATTGTCTCCACCTTTGCTGATTATTACAGGAATCTTTTCACCTTAGAAGACGAAGAAAATAGGGCTATTGCAAAGCAAAGAATTATTAACTTGGTTCTAAGAAAGTTTTTGTGGAAGAGGTAGGATACCTAGAAAAAGAGATTGCAAAGGAAGAGATTAGGGCATCCATCCTTAGTATGGCCAATGACAAGGCCCCTGGCCCAGACGGGCTTATAGTTGAATTTTATAAGAAGAACCTAGATTGGATTTGTAAACCGTTGCATAAGGTGTATTCAGAAGCAATTGTTGTGGGAACCCTTGATCCTACAATGAATGCTAGCCTTATCAAGTTGATCCCCAAAGATGGTGATAAGCAACGAATGAAGAACTGGAGACCTATCACCTTACTTAATGTTGGATATAAGATCTTGGCTAAAGCAGTTGCTATTAGAATAACAAACATCCTCCCTTCGGTTGTGAACCTCACCCAGATAGGATTTGTTGAGGGTAGATATATTCTGGTGAATCTGATCACTTGCTGGGAAGCATTAGATTGGGCCAAGCAGTCAGGGAAGCAGAGTTCAATGTTGCTTATTGATTATGAGAAGGCCTATGACCGTATTGAGTGGAGGTTTATTCTAGCCATGGTGGAAAAGATGGGTTTCCCTCCTTATTTTTGCAGAGTGGTGTCAACCCTACTTAAGGGGGCCAGAGCAACTATAGAGGTGAATGGTGTTAGATCAAATTTTTTTGAATCATCTAGATCCATTAGGCAAGGATGTCCACTTGCCCCATCCCTCTTTGTTTTGGCTGCAGATTCCCTTCATTGTCTACTAAGAGATAGATCTCTTTCACCTAGTTTAAAAGGGATCCAATTGCCTAATGGTGTTGAGGTTTCTAACATTCAGTTTGTTGATGACATAACCATCCTTATGGAATTAGAGGAAAGCAAT
The DNA here is from genome assembly GCA_028749045.1 of Cupressus sempervirens. NCBI lineage: Eukaryota > Viridiplantae > Streptophyta > Pinopsida > Cupressales > Cupressaceae > Cupressus > Cupressus sempervirens. The sequence continues at coordinate 428,948,815 of CM053792.1, forward strand.
ATGGAGGTCTTAAAAGTCTGGCTTCAGGTAGCAAGGTTTTTGTAGCTAAATCCATCATGTTAGGATGGTCTAATTCCCCCCCAAGTTGGTGGAGCAGATTTGGTTTTGAGTGGGGAGGCCCTAATCATGTTGTAAGATACTTGGGGATACCATTTGCAGTGCAACCAAACCTTAATGATATGTGGAATTGGATCAAGGATAGAATATCTCTGAAATTGAACAAATAGGACACTAATCTTCTTTCCTTCCCAAGGAGAGTGCAAGTTTGTCAAAAAAATCCTCTCATCCTACCTAGTGTACTATTCCTCTGCTTGGCTATTCAATGTAAATTAGTTCATCTCCATTCAGAAAACCATTAGGAACTTCCTATGGACTGATGGCAGGGGGATTAAGAAACATCATGCAATCTCCTAGGAATGGTGTACCAAGGATAAAGCTTGGGGTGGATTAGGACTGAAAGATCTCAAGAGTCAATGTATTGCTCTTTCTTTTAAATGGATTGCCAAAGAAACTTCTAGTGATGAACCATGGAAGATTCTTGTGAGGCATAACTTGGTCAGGGCCTAGCTAAGCAAGGCTAAATAGTGGAGTAATCTAGCATTATTTGATCTATTGACTCTTGATTGTAATATCCAAGTGTAGGGGTCAGCTATTTTTAAAGCTATCTAGAAGAGTTGGAAATATGTTAAAGGTTTTCTTTGCAATAAAGGACCTCTGGAAAACCTGGGGATTGTGTGTAGATACAAGTCTCCTTGGAGGAATCTGAAGCATAAAGGAAAACCTCTTGCTTTGCTTCAAGGATGTTCTACAAGAAAGTGGGAAGAGTATGACATACAGTCCTTTTTAGATATCTCGAAGGAAGGGCATATTATACCTTGGACAGAGCTAGCTAGATCCTTTGGAATCCCAGATTCCCAATCTAGAACATTTAACATTTTATCTTCTTCCTTGCTTTCCCTTCTCCTTAATTGTTGCATTGCTGATGGTTGTTCCTTCCAGTTGAAATGGCCAGATAACTCCTTATTACCTCTTACCAAATCCAGATACATATATAGCCTTCTCACCCACTCTGCAGACATTGTCTCCCATGTCAATTTCAAGTGGAACCTTGACCTTCCTATTGCTAAATGGAATAAGGTCTTTGCCTTCCTTTGGTCCAGACCCATTGAACCCAAAATCACTTGTTTTCTATGGAAACTCCTTCTACATAAACTCCCTTTCAGAAAACCAGGTGGAGATCCTAACCTTTGCAAAGTTTGTAAACTACTCGAATTAGTTTCTCATGTTTTCTTTGAATGCCTATTTGCTGTGGAAGTGTGGAATTTATTTGGACTCTCATATAATAGTCATTTTACTTGTTGGAATATAATTACTGGAAGCATCATTAGTAGCAGCAAATCTTGCAATATCTTTTGGTCTATTCTTTCTTCTGTTATTTTGTGGATTATATGGAAGGCACGTAATAACGATGTTTTGGCAGGAAAGAGCAGGAATCTTATCGAGTCTCTAAGGAGACTCATATAACATGATGTATCTATGTAGGTTACAGTGGTCATCAAGCTTAAAGAAAATAAATTCCTTAAGCTCCTGAGGGAAGGATCAACAACGAAGGAGATTGCTCATGGATACACTACTCTGAAATCTAGAAGTTTTTTTGAAGAGAAACTAGAAGACCTTATTGGTAAGATCAAGATAGAAAAGCTCAACATTCCTACTATTGATCAGGCTACCAGCTCAGAGAGTGTTCCTGCAGTTAGAGACTATGAGATCATTTGCTACAATTCGATCTCTTCTGATTCTAATGATTCTGAGGATGAACATGATGAAGCCTCTTCCTAAGAGGGACAGTAATCTTTTATTTTGCTTTGTAGTCTTGTAATCTGTCAAGGTGTCATTTGATTTACATATGGTCTATATGTATAGTGGTGTTCCTAGTCTCCTAGATGGCCAGATAAACTGATATATTTTTGTTATACTCCTCCCGATACTCTAATGTAACTTCATTTTTCAATCAATGATATGCAATAGAAAGAAAAAAATATGAATTTGTATGTGTTTATATATTTTATAATAATTAAAGAAGTTTCTAGGAATTTCTTTTTCATTATATCTTTCATTAAATTTTTTGGTGTTATCTTTCACTTTTCTTCCTTTTAATCTCAAGTTTTAGTAGATTACTAGATTGAAAAATAAAGTGAAGTTACTCAAAATCTAGTCTAAGAAATTATTCTACTACATGATATGGAATAAAGAAAACTTACAACATATTTAATGCCCACAAAATATTTTCAAAAATGAGAAAAAATATGTACTATCATGAGATCTCACAATAAACTAAATAAAGAACTTGTTGGGGGGAAAAATACATTTGTTAGAAAGAGGGGAGGTGAAATCGACCAATGTGAAAAGTAACTCAACTACCAAAAAAGATGAGAGTCATGCTCATGGAAGATGCCATATGCTCTTATTATGACCTACTCCATATATCTAAAATGGCTAAAATGAATGTGTGAGCAAATATATGATGCCCAACTAAGGAAAATTAAAAACCTATGATAACACCATTTGTGTGCACAATGTTGAATCAAAAGCCTAATATATAAGTTAAAACCTTAAAATTGAACATCAAAGTCTATTCCAAGTCTAACGAAAAGATTGTAATCAATTTAAACAAAATGCACATGTGCTATACTATGATTGCAATACTCAAAGTGCAAGCAAGCACTATAATGTGATTACATTATACCATGATAAGTAATCTATAATGGAAAATGAATCCCTAGATATATGAGTTCAGACAAATAGTGCCTAAAACATATACATAAATAAGAGTAGAAATTAATTAAGATTAGGAAACTTAGCTCAAGGCTTTGTTGTAGAATATTCTTTATAGGTATTACTCTTTGTTTATTCCACATGTCTACACTAATCTTTATATTAGATGACTCTATTTTGGGTATGTAATTAATTTTTTCCCACTCTAAGTCAACATTTATAGTTGTCAATATAGATTAATTATTTTGAAACCATTTGTTATAAAAATGAATATATTGTCATATTTATTCAAGATTTAATTTGTCTCAAATGCCTAGATAGGGTGATGCCAATAACACTAATGAAGACATTGTGCCTTGGTGGAAGACACTTAAATCCTCTCTCAACCAACATAGTCAAAACACTTGCATCACTTTAATAATTTTTATAATGTGAAAGATGCTTCAAATAGTAATGGAAATGTGTAAGCTTAGCTTATCAATCTTGTTGCAGATTTTATACTCTACTATAATTTAGAGTTGAAATTCTCTTTGAATAAGTCTCCATATATCTCTATCTGAAAACAAATTAATACTTTAGATTCAATTTTAATACCATAAGTTTAAGCTAGATTTAAATCCATTCCTTTTGAATCATCTATATTTTAAAAGAATAAAACTTGAAGCTCCATGGAGACATCTAAGATGAATTTATTCAAAACTTATATCATATAATACCAATAAAGAAACACTTCTTATACATTAATTATTATTAGAAAACAAATAAATTCAAATGGATAAAAAGGGAAGGAAAAAATATCAGGTATACACTTTTTAGTCTTATAGCATTCTTATTAAGATAAAACTTAGATGTTGTAATGCACTTCTCTCTTGCAGTTATACAAGTAATTTGATATTCCAAACCTCTGGCCATCTTTAAACATCACATTAAGTTAGAAATTAAGTTTGGAAAAATAAATCAATTTTGACTATTTAACATTTTTAGTCTAAGAATTTAACCTTAGTATATAATGTTTAAACAATCGACCGTAGTTCCTTATTTCGCATATGTGTGAAATTATATGTTCTAACAAAATGAGGGCATTCGGACAATTGCTATTGTTCCTACATTTAAATCTGTTTCTGGAAGTGTAGCTCCAACGTATGCATATTTTCATTTCAATAATACGCTTGCATCTTTTGATAGGACTCACTATACATTGCACTGAAAATTCTCAGGTGGACCTGGTTCATGGCAGCACAGTCTAATCACTTCCTACCATTCGGGTGTTAAATTTAGAGAGACCTGCTCTGGAAGTAGAAATCTAATTGTACTGAGCTCATATACCTATATGGTTATACAGAAATAGGCATTCTTGTTTTTCAAAAGGTCATAATATGTTAAGTATTCATATATTTATATCACAAGTCTCTTTACAAGGCTGTAGACATTAGCACTTCTGTCTATGAGCAGCTTACAACAGGCTAAGGGTTCATATATTTACACTAAAATCCTCCTTTACAAACTCTTATAAACAGAAGATCCAGTCAATAAAAAAATCAAGCCTGATTCCAATCACTCCAAGAAAGTAAACATTCTCCATTGTTTTCCTCAACTTCAAACAGCGGCATATTTTGGGAGAATCTCTCATACATCACCATCACTCTCCTCCCAGTTACATAGCTGCCCACATCAACCATTGCTAGAGATACCAAGAGAACCAAGATATCAAAGCTTAAAAAGAATGAAAGCGATTCTTTATAAGAGAATCCAAGGAAACCAAGATGTAAGAGAATAAAAGGAAGTGGGCGATTGGTTATCAAAAGGTTTGAAGAACTGTATAACCTATTATAATTGGTTATCCATTGGATATGAGTGCATAGAACATGTAACATCAGCCATCACCATCTGCATCGCAAGGAGTGGGTGGAGGCTGTCCTGCAGTCGAATCAGAGTGGGACGTTGATTTATCCTGATTCCATTTTTTTATTTTTTTTATTCAAGTAAAAATCTTTTGAGATAAATACGGTATGTTGTCTTTGGTATGTGGCATCTCCTGGTATGCTAAAATTATATTGATAGTTTTTGGTCTGATTGAAATGACATTAGTAGTATGTTGCAGTGCTGGACAAATTTATAATATGTAAATTTATTGAGAGGTTATGTGTACTACAAGCCAATCAAAAAATATTATGTCATCTTCAATAAAGTAAATTATGGAGACAAATAAGTTAAAAAATTATAATAGATTTGTATTCATTGTTAGTAATTATAATGAATGTGTTTTATTTTGAAATTATAATTTTATGACCTCAGATTTCTTAAAGTTTTTTGAATTATCAATATATTAGGAATCTTTATGTTCCACAAAGTATTATTTCTTTGAAACATTAGACGACCTCCTCCTCCTCCTTCCTCTTTTTCTTCTTTTCTCCTTCCAAGAGCACTTTCTTTTATCATTGTTGATTGATGTATACATCAAGAGTGATTGTCTAATGCATGCCCAAAAGAATAGTGAAGAAGGGAGTTAAGTATTTCCTGAGCATTTCATTGCATAGAGTCATGGAAGTACTCATAGCTAGCCTTGAAAACACATACTTTTTACAAAATGCTGGCATTTCCACAAACATAGTTGAAGGAAATGCCAATATTGCACTTGTAGAGACCAAGGAACCTCAAAAAATACAATACAAGGAGTCCCTAGCTTCCTTCCATATTTATTTAAATAATCTATCCATATTATCTTGTGAGGTTGGTTACAATTATTTAAGAGATTTTGTTGATTTCTAATCTTAAATGGCTCTGGTAAGCACAAGACTTAGTAATCATTCTCTTGTTGGAGATTGAAATCCTATGTATTTTATATTGTATTAGTGGCTAATTCAATAAAAGAACAATGGTTTCAAGGTATCATGGTTTTCATTGTAAGGACTATGTATGTTGACAATGCATCATATTATTCTCTTTTGCATATTGTTTGTTCTTATTCTCAGCAGTTAATGGAAGAATATGAGGCTATATTGTTTTTATGAAATCTTTTGTTAATTTTAATACAAAATAATTTTGTAAAGCATTTTTAGAAGTTATGATTTTATAACTATGAGTTTTAGATTTAGATTGTGTTTGTATTATTAGCATCGACATTTTGGATCACACTTTGTAATCCATCATTACTAATTTTTACATCTCTTTCTCTCTCTCATCCTGATAATGGATCACATAGTGTAATCCAAAATACTGATGCTAAAAATACAAACATCGTCGAAACCAAATGCTAAGCATTATAATTTTAATCATTTGTGAAAATATGATACCTCTAAACTATGGTTTTGTTTAATTTTTGTAATAGACTCTTAATAGTGAAATTATTCAAAAATATTTCAGCATGCTCTTGATGTGGTCTACACTATTTATCTATTTTTATTTCTACAGTTTTTATTCTTGTATGGTTTGAAACCTATTATTTTGTTATAAATTACATGCCATAAAAGTTATGAACTTGGGAATATCTTAAAAACCATTCTTTTGGATGTTACTATTCTATCTAATATACAATACATAAAAAAAGAAAGTGAAAAATATATTTTATATGGGTATTTTATTGCAATCTAATAATATGGGAGTTTAATATCATCTCATTAAAAGCTCGCTATCTACTTTTTGTTGATCTTGATTTCATCATTATGTATTTTAAGTGACATGTAAAATGTTTTAAATGGAGTTATTATATTGTAAGAACCAAATTCTCTCAACAGTGCCACATATGAAAAACATTACGAACAAGTGCAAAAATAAAGTTGAAAAGTCAAGACAAATGACATATTTTGCAAAATTGATTCCATCTAAATAAATGTTGGAAATGTACACAACAAAATTTAGTCAGATCACATATAAGAACCATATTTTCATCACTTATCAAAGTACACATAATATTCCGATCAAATATTGTTTCATTCTCAAGCACAATATCATATAACAAAGAACTAAAATTCCATAATTACAATCATTTAGTATGCTGACCACATGTTGGTACCATAATATGACAATAATATAAGAAAACACATTAAACACATGTATATGATACATCAACCTACACGTCAAACATAAGGAAACATAAGTACATCATATATAAAGAAATTGTATATCAACAAATATAAAAATTAAATGAACATGCCATCAGAACTGTGTCCATCCGCATGTAAACCTATCTCCAAGCCATCAAAATTCTATCCATCTAGTATCATGAGAAAAAAGAGTGTTCTAGGAGCTTTTTCTGCCCAACGATAGAGTGGTAATCTCTCTGAGGTTCCTCCTAAAAGAAGAAATCACTGACCCTAGCACAAGAAGGCTAGCAACTTGGGATGATTAGGTAAGAAGGATATGGTGCAACCATGTGATTAGTCTACCATTAAACCATGTGCCTATGTAACATCTAAACATGGATGTGGAAGAGTGAAATAAAATATAACCATGCATCTCAATTGTAGTGCTTGCCCCTAGTTTGCATTTTATTAGTATTGTCAAACTCTTTTAGGCTAGTTTATGCTTGTGGATTAGTAGCACTATCTTTTAGATTATCAAATATTATTTAATATTCAGTTGATTTTATGATGATTATTAAAGTGATTTCAGTTATTGATGATGATTAGTTAGATGGATTATCATATGTGTTTTCTTATGGATACTTATCCCATATTGCATGTGTATGGAGTGTGTGTATATATTCTTTATGTATTATTTTTCTAATGTGGTTAAGGAAGGGAGTCATAGTCACCTGCTAGTCGAGATCTACACAATGCACCACTTCCAACCATTGCTAGTTTAGTTTAGCATATATGTGTTTTCACATGAATGGATTTTATGCAGATTGTAGGTACCGGGTATCAGCTTCCCTAAATTGCCAGGATGAGCATACCCTATAGCATTATCTCAATGGTAAGAGAGGGGAGATAAATTCTTAAGTCCAAATCCTAACCTTTAAACCCATTTGTCTTGGAAAAATATAAAAAGTATTTGAGCTAGTTTACCCATCCAAATTCGTTGAGTGATGTGAATTCATGATTTTGACTCTAGAGTTTGATTATGTTCTTTGCCTTTAGTTGAGTTGTCATTTTTGATTTTGTGGGTATGTGGTGATTTTTTGTTATAATTAAATCAAATTAAAAGATAATTTAATGATTTAATTTAATAAAAAATTTATAAAGAAATTTGATATTTAATTATATTTAATTAATTGAGAAATTAATTAAATAAAAGAATTAAATTTAAAAGATTATATTAAAGTTCTATTTTTGACATATTTTTATTTATTTAATTTAATGATAATTATTTAGGAGTTTTCTTTTAATAATAAACTCTAAATAATGTTATTAATTAAGTTAATAAATATATTATTAAAAAAACATTCCATGAATTAATTAAATAAAATAACTCAACTTAAAGATAAAATTTTGGCTCTAATTTAGGCGTAATTATATTTATTTAAATTAATAATTATTATTTAAGAGTTTTATTTTAAATAATAAACTCTAAATAATATTATTAGTTGAATTAATAGATATATTATTAAAACATCTCGTAACTAACTAGAGAGAGAAAACATAAATTTAATAAAGTTATTTTAATTAAATTGCATAAAGTGTATGCACGAAATTAAAATATAATAAATTAATAAGAGAGAGTAAGCAATTATTTAATAAAGTTTATTTTAATTAAATTGCATAAAAATTATGCATGAAATTAAAATATAATAAATTAGTTAAAGAGAGAGTAAGAAATTATTTAATAAAGTTTATTTTAAATAAATTGCATAAAGCTTATGCATGAAATTAAAATATAATAAATTAATTAAAGAGAGAGTAAGCAATTATTTAATAAAGTTTATTTTAATTAAATTGTATAAAGCATATGCATGAAATTAAAATATAATAAATTAAATTAAAGAGAGAAAGCTAATTAATTTAATAAAGATATTTTAATTAAATATATAAAATTTTGTGCATGAAAAGGTAAAAGATAACAAGTAATAAACAATAATTGATCAACGAGTTCCCTCATATGATTGCACAGTTAGAGCCCCAAATTAAGGGAGAACTCCTTATCAAAGATTGCTTGATTGCATAGTTAGAGCCCCAAATTAAGGGAGAACTCTTTATCATAGATCTAGAGCTCATTATGCAATTACACAGGTTTTGGAGGAGGAATTTCAAAGAAGGAAGTTTTCAGAGAAAGGGGATTATTTTTGCGTGCTTCATGTGATTGGTGTTTTAGCATCAAATCTAGGTAGGATCTTGTGGTTTATTTGTATGGTGGTTTTCTGTCTTTTGAATTCTTGTCTTCTCTGTGTTTGTTCTATTTTTGTTTTCAGAATTCTTCTGGGTTGAGACCCTTGTTTTGCATATTTATTGTTCTTCATTTTTGGGAACTTCTATAAGAAATTTAATGATAAAAAACCTTGTGTGTGGATTTGGTTGTTCATCGTTCTTAGGAAACATCTATATACAAATTCAAAACTAGAAAACCCTCGTGTTAAGATTTATTATTCTCTATTCTTGAATACATTTGTGAAAGAGTTAAATTGAAACCCTTATTGTTAAATTGAGGTTTTGTATATGGAATTGTTAAATCGGGTTTTGGGTTTTGAAAAGAAAACAAATTTCATTTTATAGAATTTGACTGGTTGGTTCGGATTTCTATATCAAGGCTATTTTGGGAAAGTTTCTATTTTTAGTAGGTTTCTATTTTTAAAAAATCTCTATTTTTAATAGGTTTCTATTTTTAGAAAGTCTATATTTTTAGTATGTTTCCATTTTTTAGAAAGTCTCTATTGTTAGTAGGTTTGTATTTTTAGAAAGTCTCTATTTTTAGCAAGTTTCTATTTCAAGAAAGTTTCTATTTTTAGCAAGTTTCTATTTTGGAAAGTTTATGTTTTTAGTAGGTTTCCATTTTGGAAATTTTCTATTTTTAGTGAGTTTTTATTTTTGGAAGTTTCTATTTTAAGTAGGTTTCCTTTTTGGAAAAGTTTTTCCAAAGTTTAATTAATTTAAAATTATTATGGTAATAATTGATAATTATTATTATAAATAATTTTAATAAGTATTATTAAAATTTGAAATTTAATTATTTGAAAATTTGATTTGTTACTTTATTATTCAAATATAATTCTAGATTAAATTAAAAATTAAAGAAATTAATTGGGAGAATTAATATTTTCTTTTATAAACTTGGATGTATTTATATGGTTCAGATATATGAAAATGGTTTGTAATACTAGGAAAATTTTAGTATTTAAAAACCTTAGTAATTATAATACTTTGGGAAAATGAAAACTGAAACCCTAGTTTTGAACATCGAATCTTGTTTTTGTTTGATAACAAATTGAACTATGAAACTATGTTGAAATAATTTTATATGAATTAGTTGAATCATCTAGGATTCTAGTGAACTCGAGAAATCCTTAGTGAATCTGGTAACTAGAGAAATTGGAAATTGAAACCCTAATGGAGATCGAAAACATTAACTGTAATATTTGGAAATGAAAATGAAAACTTGAAACCCTAATGGAGATTGAAAAAATTAACTATAATATTTGGAAATGAAAATTAAAACTTGGAAACCTATAGTGAAGTTTAAACTTGTGTGTTTTCCAAAACAAAATGAATTATGAAGGTTACTTTTGTATGTACTCTTTCTATGACATGTGATTTTACTGTTGGGTGTTAGGGTTTGACTTAGCTTTAACCAGTTAGGTTGTATTACCAGAGGCTTGGGTGTTTTTTTTTAATGTCATGATGATGTGTTGTATATGATCTTTTATACTCAACCATGATAATGTGTCTTGTATGCTCTATGAGGTGTTTTGATCTATCGATTGTTATTGCTTTCTAGTGTTTTTGTGTGAAACTGAGGTGAATGGTGTGATCTATCTGATATAGCCTTTGAGTCTTCAATCAGTTGTATTTGGATTGCTTTTTAGTTGCTTTTATAGGAATGAGGTGTTTGTATTATTTGTTCTTGGTGATGTCATGTTATTACATGTTTGGCTTAACCATTTTGAGTCTTCAGTCAATATTTTTGGGATGCTTTCCAGTTGCTCGTAGAGAATTGATGTGTTATTGTGAATTATCTTTTGATGCTTTTTAGTCACTTGTATAGGACTGAGGTGATTTACTATGATTTTTTGATTTATACTTTTATGAGCCTATTGTAGGTTATCTATATGTAATGTTGGGAAGTGGCTTGCAATGGAGGTCGGGGCCCTAAGTGGCTGCTAGGGTAATCAATTGTAAGTTGTTTAATAAGTGAAAACACTACACTAAATGAGAATAAAATGAACCTAATAAGAGTCTTTGTATGCTCTCTCCCATGCCTTGAGTGCTAGTACAGACTAAGATGGGAGTAGAGAGAATGCTTGGTTGCGACCATGCATTGTTAGTATGCCTTGTCAGTATGACAGGATACTAGTGCCACATATGGATCACTAGGGAGCTGGAGTCCTGTGAGACTACCAAGGTAACTCTAGCATGATTCATGAAATGACAATTTCCTGCTTACATAGTAGATTCCTGACGTGTCTTTATGTGCCTCTGGGTATAGATGTCGATTTATCTTGGAACCTTAGATTATTTTTAGGATTTCCTAGACTTAGAGAGTACTTTTGATATTTGGATTGATATCCTGTTTGGGACTTGAGACTATCTCCTTAGCATAGTGGGAGTGGGCCTTTTTGGGTTACCATGCAGTTGGGTGGTAGTGCTTTTTACTCCTACCATTGAGATTCGTCCGTTGATACCGTGGCTAGAGATTTCTTGTCTACATTTCCTTTCATTCTATCTCTATATATTATGATGGATGGTTGTATATTTATGATGGATAGTTATATCTTTAGGAATGGATGGTTTCATTTATTGTATTGTACTTTGTATCATGGATCCGAAAGGGATGATGTAATCTAGTTTTATAAATGTATATTCTTTTAGCCTTTCATACCCAGTGACATTTATAGTGGATGATTAAGTAGAACAAATGTATATTATTTAAATGGACTTTGGACTTTTAATTATTCCTTCATATGGATGTGGTATTTGTAGACTTAGTATTAATTAAATTCAAATGTGATTCAACATCTTGGGATCCTTAAGGAATGTAATCTGTTATGTTTTCTTCTATATGATTATATTTTATTGCTTCCGCTACTTTATGTTCGATGTGTATGTTATTCTTTATTCTTTAAAAAAAAATGTTGGAAAACTTAGTAAAACTTTAGGTTATTTCTTTTGGACCCCTTGGTAGGGTGCTACATCAATCATATGTATTTAATTTTAAAGCTTGGCCAAGTAAATAACCAGTGTAAGTAAAAGAACTCATAGGTAGCAATGAAAGACTATCATAGTACTTACAATTTTGTACCCTTCCCTTTTTGCCCACATTCAACAACCTTCCAAAATTATATTAATTTTCTCAAGAATGTATTTAGTCAATCATGCAAACATTGATTTATAAGGGAACATCTTATTCATGTGTATGCATAAGCTAAATTATGAGAAGGTAGTGCATCAAAAAATCTAATAGATCATTGAGGTAAGAAAAGACAAATTCTCTTGATTTGCTTTTAAATTAATCATTTGGTATACATTATAGGAAAGCAATACAATCCTATTAATATATTAATAAGTTGGAACTACATAGTAAATTTTGACATTCTACCTTCAACAATGAACATGAATTTTTTTGTTATGGTCATGTTGAAAACTGTAATTTAACTCACTCCCTTATCCTAAAGTATGTGTATTGAAGACTTGGTAACTTCACAAAGACATTTCTATTCTAAGTGTATTGTTGTTTATATAAATACGAGTAGTATTGTTTTATTTGGAGATAAAGAAATAGATAGTCTTCTAAGTAAAAGTATTGCAAATCTAAAATTGTCGTTTAATACTATCAAGTCTACATGTTTAGATAAATTTCAAACAATATTTTTTAACATATTATTCAAATTGACATATGCATAACTTGCAGCAAGAAAACTAACCAATAGTCTTGAGTCTTTTTTGATTTCATTCATCACATAACAACTCAATCCTTTCGTGTTTACAAACTTAGACTCAAATTTTCTTGGTTGATTAGAATCCATAATTTTAATGACATAATTGATTGGAGTTTTCTAAACACCTACCCCTTCATAAACTTGAATCTATGAACTAAAATAATGCACTTCACTCCACTATTTACACTGCATGGACTAGACATAATTTATATCAAGTGTTGATTTTATCAAGTTTTTTTTTTAAAAAAAAATTAAGAAACCCAAAAAAGGAGACACAACTATGATAGTTGACCTATTCTAAAAAATTATGTCAAAAAAAAGCATCTAATGGAATAAAAGAATAGTTCTTGACAAAACCTGGTCTTTCAACAATTTACAAACCTTGGATACAATATTGAAAATGTGTTTCAAATAAAACATTTCCACAAGGAAATTATGCATGGAAGCTGTTGTTTGTTTGGCTGTTTCTATTGGACTTAAAAATATGAACCAAAAAGAACATCAATTGGAAGTAAACTATATTTTTGTATTAAAGAAAAAATATATAAAATAGAGGATTTAATAGCCAAAACATGGTTCAAGATTTTTCTCTACTAAGATGAGTCAAATTTTCTATGACTCTTTGGAGTTAGAAAATTCTTCTTATTGACACCTAAATCTCAAAAAACAACTGTACATGGAAACATTTAAGCTTTCAATGATTCTAACTTGTCATTTCATAAAGGAAAAACATTTTTTCTTGTTTATCTCACTCACTTAACTTTCTCAAAACCAATAAATTTTAATTAAAACCAAGATGAACAAAACACATTCTTTTTTGTCAAACAAAACCAACAGCATCAACAATCCTCATTTCCATAATGAAAACTTCAAATCAAACAATGATTAAGACCATCTACTCAAGATGCTAAAAAAAAATCTGCTAGTGAAACAAAAAGAGAAGAATCACATGAAGAGAAAAATATTACTAGATCTTTGTGGACCAAATCTAACTTGCAAATTCATGGCTTCAAATATTTGTGTTTATACAATGTATAGCAAAAAGAATGTTTGGGTTATTAACTCAATTGTTCCAAATACACAATATAAATTGTAATTTCAAAAGAAGAATTCTAGACAACAAGCTTTGGGGAATTTTTTTAATTAAAAAAAAAACCATATAAAACCAACAACGAAAAGGGAATAGGGGAGCCTATGTAAAATTGTTGATCTTCTCAATGCAATCATTGGCTTTTCCCAAGCAACACAACTCTAGCTCCTACAATCTCTCCACTGAAATACTAATTGTTCCTTCCAATAATAAACTCTTAACTTTCAAACTTAAATTTTCTTAAGTCCCTAATACAACTTAGAAGAGATTATTTTTCCCCACAAAGAAATATTGTCCCTTTCAAACTTAAATTCTTCACTTCTTAAAGAACATATTCTCCATTACTTTCATTCCCTCTTTTTCTAACTAACATTACAGATAGTTATTTTAAAAGTCATTGACATTAAATTCTAGTTCTTCCCATATAGGATTATGATTTCAATTAGTTTTTTGGAGAGATTTATTAATCTTAGTTCTATTTAATACACCTAAATTCCTCAACTAACAATTGGAGTTTAAATTTGAGGTATGTTGATTACTAAAAGAAAAGAGTGCAATTACTTTTAAATCTACATTTTAATAGGTCAAATAAAAAAATACAAATAAAAAATACACATATTCATTCTGCATACTAATTATTAAAATAATCATGACATCGAACGGAGTTTATGATAAAAATAAAAATAAAGATAAAAATAGTGTAAAGCAAAATGAAGTTCATATTAAGTGTGTTTATGCCTATACTAGTCAGTCTGAGCCAACCATATCAAAGAGCTAATCTTCTCTACCTCAACCACTCTTCCGCCTTTAGTACCTACACACTCACAAACTTGACATCACCCATTGAGTCAATATTGTCATCATCAGAATAGAAAAGTAACATCATTAAATAAAATCTCTTATAAATTCATGATTTCATTAACATTTAATAAAATGAATTAGAACATTCATCATTCATATAAATCAAATTTGAACTTGATTAAATATAAATCATTTACATAATCCACCATAAGATATAAAGATCTAAATACAATCAAAACATTAACCATCATGTCGCTAACTCATAAGATTGAACATAAAATGACTAACATAATAAAGACTAATAAGTTAACTTCGCCCATTTAATTGCATTGACAAAAAGTCTATAGTATATTTGACTCAAGTCAAGTCATAACATAGTCAAACATTATCTAAGTCAAATAGAGTCAAACACATAACAAGTCTTAGAAGGTAGCAAGTCAAAATTTGAGTTGTGACATATACTCTTGGTTTTCTATGTTAGATCATTTAACATTTATAGTCAAAGTTTCCATAACTATCCTAATAAATACATTAAGTATTACCACTTATGACATTTCTTTAAACCATTGTATTGGAATGATAGTATTGTTTTTGTAGAGAACAATGAACTTCAATAAACTTATTATGTGAATTACTTATTCTCTAGATGTTCTTTTTTATTTATTTAAATAATCCTTCCTTGTGAATAGTGTTTTCAGTTGTAATATTTTAATTTCTTTGTTCATTTGAATTTTATTTTATAGATTTCAGAAACATAAGCCATCTTAAGTATAAGTGATTATTGATTTTAATTTAATTTAATGATATTTAGTATAAGCGTAATAATGATTGGAAAAATCATATACAATTTTTATTTATTTCCTTAGTAGGAAATCAAGAGTCTATATATAATGTGAAACATGGTTAGTGGATATTTGAATAAAGGTGAAATGATTACAAAGTTTTTTTTTATGAATACTCCCTTTCTATTAATTAAAATATTAAAACTACATATTCACAAAATTAGGTCAAGGATACAAAGATCACTCCATGAGAGTTCATTCAAACCAAGGTCAGAAACTTAACAAATATAAATATATTTGTTTGCTATATTTTCTGGGTAGATTATGTTACAATTTTTGCATCAAAGTTTCGGATCACATTATGTGATCCATCATCAAAATGAGAGAGCTAAAGGAGAAAAATAGATAAACAATGCTTATGTAGTCATGGTAGTGGCAACCAAGGGAGGAGGATAATGACAGTCATCGGAACCCAAAATATTAGTGGGGTTACTAGGTAGCGTAGGGGGAGCCCACCCATTATTAGCAAAAGTAACATGATGATGATGTATTTTATGGAAACAAATCTATAAATTTGATTGAGTTGACCTTATTTATCTAAATATCAATAAAACGTATTTTTTTTTGTCAATATCAACTCATAATTTCTCCTTCTATACATTTTTTTGTTATTTTTTTAACATACATGTAAATTATATTAGATTTCTATTTTCAAGCCTTTTATTTTCAATAAATAATATTTTTTAAATTTTTAAATTTTTGTAGTCTCGTAGTAGGCCCTTAGTGGTGCTTTTAATAAGAATTATTTGAAAATATTTTTTATTTGATATAGGTTATAATCTATTTCTTATTCTATAATTTTTTTTCTTAATCTAATATTTATATTATAATTATAGATAGTAAAATTATTAGTAGAGTGTCCCTTAGATGTCACTGTTCTATCAAATAAGGAATATATCAAAATATAAATAAAATAATTTATTTTATATAGATCATCTATTGCAATCTAGTAATATGATAACAAATCTACTTATAGATTTATAATATATTTTTAAAAAAATGTTTACTAGAATTTGGTTTATCTTGATTATACCATTATAAATTTCTAGAGGTTATTGAATTTTATTAGATTTGAGACGTTTTTCTATTTTTTACTAGTTGGAATGAGTTTATTGCCATTTTCATTGTACTATTAGAATTTTTTTGGCTTCTATAGTTACTACTCATATGATTCCATTGAACACATCAACCTCAATTCTCAATAATAGTTAATATAATAGACTTTTTTGTCTTTTTAGTAAGAGTAATTTATCTTCCTAGTAACATTAATGTTTTTGATAAGAAAAACAACTTTTATAGGGATCTTGAAATCCAAAAGTTATTACATATCATAAGGTTGTAAATAACACAGCAAAAGCCCAGAAATAGTACTACAGCTAACCAAAAGGCCAGAACAAAAGACAAGCAAAAAGCCAAGAAATAAACCTACAGAAACCAAAAAACCAAAAGACAGAAAAAGATAGACCTTACTCCTCTTCTTTCCTTAAAGCATCTAACCCTTGGTTGTAAGCACTACAAGGAAGAAGCCCCACTATTTCACCAAGGTTCAATGGAAAACATTCTCAGTTAAGATACCTAGTAGAGAATGGCCTTGTGGGGACTTGAACCTTGGTTGTATGCCGTACAAGAAAGAAGCCCACCATTTCACCAAAGGGACAAGCCCTTTGGTAACATTAATGTTATTGTCATATCAAGTAAACTGATATATGGAATGAACACGAGGTGATATTTATAAAAAAATTTACTCTTTGATCATGACCAGTGACTATGGCATAATCATGTGTATAAAATCTATATAAGTTTAAGTTTTGTAACTCAATTTTTTTCTAATATTCTTTATATTTGAAGTTGTGTATAGAGATCATCTTTAAATTTTATTATTATTTAAAGAGATAAGTTGTAAAATTAATTGATGGTGACATATTATTTACAATATTATTAAGAGTTTGGTGATTGAATTTTTATTTATTTTTAAAATAGTCCTTTTTGTTTATGTTGACATGATCTAGACTAGACACATGAATAAACCTTGAACTAGTATATTTCTTTTTTTGTGAGATAATGCTGAAAATTTTGTTAAAATCTTTAACCTAATGTGAGATAAAAATAAATAAATATTTTTTTTGATATAGTTTGATTCTCTCAAATGATGCATACTAGAGACATGAATAAACCTTATACTAGTATATCTATTATCTTTGTGAGAAAATATTGACAAATGTGTTAAACTCTTCATCCTAATGTGAGATGAATATTTTTTTTTAAATTTAGATTTTTGGGTTCATGGTGTTGAGCATAGGAGATTGTTTTACATTCTAACTTTTTGTATATAGAGTAGTAGAAATAAATTAAAATGGCTAATATCATATTTATATGCAAACATCTAGTAGAGATTATTTCATTTAGAATTATTTTGTTTATCATGCTTTTATTTACTGATAGTTTTCTAAACATAACTTTTGTGAGCTAAAAGTATCAAATTACATTCTTACAAGAAAAAAATTTGATATAAATTATGATTTTATGCCTTGAATTCATCATTTTTTACATATTTATTTTTTATTGAAATATAATAATGAGCAGGTTTTGTGTTTATTGATATAATGTGTCTTTATATGATTTTTGAAATTGAAATCTAGTCTTTTGGAGCAATTTTATAAATTTTAGTAGTGTCAAATAAATCAGAGAGACCACCGAGTACCTTGATCCTAAAAAATTGAATAAATTCCTAGAGAGGTTGGCATTAAGTTCTATCATTATCTTATCTTCATAGGTTGTTTGAGCAAGTAGGAAACTTGTGCATACAAAATAAAAATATCACTATTTGTCATAGCACATTTTGCTAACTCCCTTTATTTTGTTAAAGCGATGTTATTTAACTCTTTTAATTTGGTCATATGTGTCAACCTAAGTCATTGTGATCAAAGCTATTTAGAGATGTGATTAGACTACTTTGCTCTTTAAGGCATGTGATTATACTTTGATAACCTTTCATATTTTAATATGAAATCAATAGTCATTAATTTTATAAATCAACTATTGATGGAAATTGAAAATATGATGATTAAAATTTATGTTATAAATGTATGTATCTAAATTTGGATTTGGATTTATGGGCACTAACCCACTAATGAGAAAATTAAGTTTGATTGTTAGATAGAGAATTAAAGAAAAGCATGTGGTTGAGGTAGAAAAGGCCAGCTCCTCATGATGGGTTTAGAAAAATGTCATTCGAAAGTACACACTTCTTAGTACTTTTGATTTATTTATTTTTTACAAACTTATCTTTGTTTTTCTAATTTTAGCATATCAAAATAGTTATTAGTAGCTAAAGTATTTGATGGTGACATATTATTTATATATATTTTTTGAATAAGAAAAGAAGCAAGAGGCTGCTGATCCGTGGTACACCAACGTACATTATGAATTGTTAAACAACAATAAAAACACCTACTGCCAGACATAGATAAACCCAATCATCAAAGAGCTTCATCTAGACCTACCTCTGTCAAAGACAAAGGTCTGAAAGCGACTATAACCATTGTCAATATTGATAAAAGTCAACTTGGGACAAGCCCATTCAAAAGTTGTAAACTTTAACCAAAAATGATAACAAAGGACCTGGGTGAGTCCTTTTAAACTTCCAAGATATACCCAATCACAATAACACAAAAACCAAAAGGATACTTCCATCACCATAAGATTTGATAACCAAACTCAAGCAACACACTTCTTCTCCATTCTTCTCTATTAGAAACAAAGATCCATAACCATCTAGACCCCTTGTTCAGGTTAACACTCTCAAAGACCTTCCAACCCACTATAGTCTCCTTTTCACCTCAATAATAAAAGGGTCCACCTCAATAGAAACAAGGGGAAGAAAGATCAAAATACCATGGCTGAGGTAGTGATGTCACCATCCCCCAACCCCTCCATAAGTGGTAGCCCTAGAAATTTCCCCTTTATAGGAGTCTCCTCCACTTCCAAAATCTCACACTTTCTCTCTACCTCGATAGGAGAAAGTTTCACCTCCATAGAAGCCATGCAAGAAGAAATGAACACAAATATACAAGTCGACCACCTTCATAACTACATATTTCTCATAACTAAAGAACTCTGGAGAGCCCTCCTAGCAAGGAACCAACCACTCAATAAATGGGAAACCGAACTTGAGTAGTAGGTATAGAGGCACAAGAATATCCAATAGCCAAACACAGTAAAATGTTGGGAAATTTATCATAGCTGGAGAAAGGCTCGAATAAGATAACCAACAAATAAGACCCCTAATTAGAGATTTTCCCCACCAAATATGCAAGGACAACAAAAAACCATAAAATTCTATGCTTGTAAAACATATGGCCACCAAGTAGCATCTACTTCCACATCCAAAGCTTGTCCCAAGGATAATAGCCTAGTAAAATGTCTAGCATAGGGAGGGGGGAGTGACAACCCATGCCAAACTATTGCTCATAGCACACCATAAAAAAACCCAACAAATAATAAAACTCCAAAAAAAAGGAGAAGAAAATATAGGATCCTTCATACTTAAGAAAAAAGCCAAGAAAAGACCAGGTGAACCAAGCAGAAAAAGAGGCACGGGTCAAACACATGAAAATGCCAATAATCCCTCCATTGCCCATTTTGCAAGTGAAAATAGTGACATCTAGGAGAAACCCATTGACAATATCACCATTAGATTTACCAAAAGAGAAAACAGGACTTCATCCATTGCAAATCCCTCCTCTATTGTGTTTCCCATGGCCAACATGGGACCCACACAAATGGGAAAAACTCCATAGCAAGTTGCACCTCACTATCAAATGAAAATGCATCCATAAGACCCATGTATCCAGATCAGAACACATAGACCAAGGGCTCTCAAAGACCACCAAATCCAAAGGAGATAAGGGCCCCAAAATCCCCACAAAGAATCCAAGTACCTCAGCTAGAGAAATCTGATCAAAGTTCAAGCAAAACAAAGCCACATCTAGGCAAGAGAGAACCCATACAATAGAAAAAAGACCTCCCCTACAGTCGGTTGCATCCTCATCATCATATTCTTCATTATCCTCTTCCAAACCAAGCTAAGGAATTTATAGAATGCCCAGGGCACTATGTTGAGATGTCATTTTGCACAATTCTTAACGATAGGAATCCTTTCAAACTCTTCTCTTGAAAAGATGATCTCGGATCAACTCTAAGGTTCTGAGCAATCTTGCAACCTACTAAAATCCACTTAGTAGAGGATAAATGTAAGTGTTCATAAGGAGGCCTTTTCTAGTTTGACTTGTTTTAGATAATATGTTGTATCTACTTTCTATCTCAAAAAAGTAACCACACAAAAAGAAATATATTTTTCTATTTTTCTATTTATAATGATTGCAGTTTTAACTATGCAACTATATGAATTCCCAAATTAACCAAGTATTTGTAAAAGAAAATAATGAAGATAGAGTAACAAGAAGTTAATGCAAATGACTTGAAAAGTAAATCCCTGATGGACATAAGGCATAGAAACATGTCTGCAAGTTAAGCCTTTGAAAAGATTGGTAGATAACCAATGAAGATAGGAGCAATGCTTCCTTAATTCCACTAATGCAATTGTCAATGGGAATTTTAGTAATCATAAGATGTTTCACTTCTCATCAGATTAAAAGGCCATAGAAAGTGCACTCATGCGAGACAAAAAGCTATGTATAAATGGTAGGTGATCTCTTCTCCAACTAAGTACATCCTGGTGGAATTTGTAAACATGGGACAAATACTAGAATTACAAGATTGATCAATCAAAATAACACAAAAAAAACATTGGTTGCATTACACTCCATGAATATACATCCACAAAATATAACACACTCAATCAAGAATCTTTACACTCAAAATGAGAGTACCAATAGCATATATTATTGCATCAAAATAATGACTCGAAATACCAATTTAATTCCAAAATTTATGGACAATCATCTCCTCAATTTGCATTGAGACTGAGAGATTCCTTCATGCAAATATATATGTAAAACTAATAAAACTAAACTAAATATATACAAACTAAATCTCTAGGAGGTGCTAAGTAGGACTCCAACCTTGTTTATATTAATTAATGGGTGCATGATCCTTTATAGGACTTAAAAAATAAAGAAAGAGGAAGTAGATAAGAAGAAGGAAGTGATAAGAGGATGTAGGAGTCTTTGGAGATGCTAAAAATAGAAGCTCAACCTTCTTTGGATGTTTGTAGAAGTTAAGCTACCGTCACAATGTGTTTCCAATGCATGGAAAGCTCTAAATTTGGAATTGGCAGTTAACTATCGGTGCACCTCTGAGTTCTTCAAAAAAATTTAGCACTCCTTTGGAGAAGCTCACCTTTGGAGTTGTGCACCTTGCACACCTTAGTGACAGGTCCAAAAATCCAAAATTTTCCCAAGTGTCAAAACTTAAATTCTAGCTTCTGGGTTTTCTTCCCCTTTATACCAGAGGTATGTCTTGATGTTTTCTCTTGAATTTCTCATGATCTCCATCACTTGGGTTTCATACTAAACATCCAAAGAATCATACTTATCCTTTACTATTTTTCAGTAGTTTCCCACTTCTATGCGAGTCTTTGCAAAGTCTTCTAGCTTTACATCCAATTCTAGCAATGCCTCCTCTATCTTAAATTTTTGTCTAATGTATTCATTAGTCAAAGCTTCTTACAAGGTCTTCTAAAAATTTTCAACAACTACTTGCGTAGATGTGAGTTTATCCCTGGATTCATATTCAAAAATTTCAAGGCAAGCATCATTGTAATACTTCTTAGCTTTCAAAATCTGCTCTTGGGTTTGATCTTTGAGCTTATGAATATCCACAAGTAATATCTCCATTACTTTATTATCAATAGAAATATTCTCAATCCAATCATCTATCTTATCCAATTCATCCCCCATATATACGTCCATGAGCATATGATACCTCTGGCCCTTTTTTACTGTAATGCTTGAAGGTCTTTACCCTAGGTATGTACCTCATCCATCAATCCAAAATCTTGGTTCAGTATAGCAACCAACCTGTCTACATTAACTTTTAAATGGTGCAATAATTTAAGGTTTCCCTATATCATTTGCACACCTTTTTCCTCAAAACTTTCCCGCCATAGCTGACATGCTTTCAAAAATGGATCCAATTGTTGAATTTCCTTCTCCTTCCTGTCAAGTGTCACACCTAAAGTCACATTAGGATTGTCAGGGTCCAAAGGAAAAAACACCTCATGTAAATAGCCTCTTAGAAGCTCATTCAATTTTTGAAGCCTCATCAATTTAGACTCATCTTGTTACAGATGGTTAAACACTTCTTTAGTTCCTATAGTAACCAATGATTTAGCAACATCCATATTGGGCTTTCCTAGCAAGACCTCTTTAATCTGATAATCTTTTAGGGTCAGATCTTTAGTATTTGCATGTAGAGGAGGGATGGAAATCTGAGCAAACAAGTCTTGATTTTGGTTCTTCATAATAAAGGCCAATGTTCATGCATCCCCCATAGGTAGCTTAGGTTTTTTGAGGGCTTCAACCAACTCTTTTGTTCTGTTATCCACACTACAATATAGTTTCCTTTTATGCCTAACCATCACCTCTTTCTTCAACTAGCTTGGAGTAGTTCCCATTAGAGACATATACTTAGATGAAGAGGAGCTTTGTATCACTATACCCTTTCCCTTATTGCTCCTCTCTAGAGTCTTTTCTTTTTGTGAGAGATCTACATCAGGCATTCTTGTGTTTGTTGAGTTGATAGTCCTCATCTCTGTATCTTGAGAAGTTTTCTGAGGTTCTTCATATATTTTTCCCTCTTTTGATACTTCATCAATAGGTCTTTTTTGTGGCTCTTCTTCTTGCACAACTTGTACTTCCTCTTCATTAATAGGAGGGAGAGGAGTGGCTAAACCTTTACCAAAAAAATATAAATCTTGACTTGGTGATGGTGGGGCAATTAAAGGTCCTTGTGGAAAAGGTGGCAATTGACTCAAATCTCCCAAGGGATAATTTGTTGGTGTATCCCTTACCTTATCACCTACAAGTTTAGTACCCATAGGAATGAAATCAATATCTGAAATGCTAAAGACATCAATCACTTGACCCTCTTGTTCATCAATCTACTATTGTTGCTCATCCTCTGAAGTTGTAACCTAAATAGGTCATGTGGGAATAGATGGAAATGTTACCATGGAACTCCTTTTCCATTCTACCTCAATAGCCCTAGCTAGACAAGTCCTTTGACTCAAAGGAATGTTATCCTTTTCATCTTCTTCATCCTCTTCTTCAAGAATAGTTTCTAGGACTAAAGGAATAGGAATAATCTTTCTTTGTACTATCTGTCTTCTAGTCCTCTTGATTGGAGTTTTAGTCTTAGCCCTTATAGGAGTTGATGTAGAGGCTTCTTCCTCTTGAACATGTTTTGCGAACACCTCTTGTGCTTCTTCTTTAGGTCCTTGTCCCTGTTCTAGAAGTGGCACTTGTGGATTATCCCAAGTTTGAGTGGCTTCTACATTTTTGGGCTCTTGGTTCACAGCTGCTTGAGTTGCTTCCTTAGCTTGGGTCCCTTCAACTCTAGGCTCAACTCGCTAAGGAGAATCTCTTTTTCTTTTATCAAGGTAAATTTTAAGAAACCCACCTCCAAAAGAAGATATAAAATATTGGTGAATATACCATTATTTTGAAAAATCAAATTATTTATTTTGCCGAATCTCTCAAATATTTTATTTTAAATATTATTTATATTGGTGATTATTTTCAAATCATAACTTTTCTATAGAAAATAGTAGCAAATCTCAATAAAAATAGGAAGCTAATTAATCACCATGGAAATTACCAATCAAATTTGAACATTTTTTTTCCTAATGGAATATTATGAGGATCATTACAATATATTTTGACATAGTGCAAGGTAGGAGTATCCCCAAAGGAGATGTCCTGGCCCCTAGCAAATAACCATGCAGTAGAAATACAACAAGAAGAAGCAATGATGCAAGATCTAATACCAAATTACAACTCTTTATTTATTAAATAACTATTTACATGCAATGTGCTGGGCTGTAAGGCCTTCCCAGTTATGATCAAATACAATAGCAATTACAATAATAGTTCTACAAGATCCCTCAATATCTAATCCAAACCTAGCTAGTCTAGATGCACACTCTAGTAGAAACCCCAAAGGAAGATCTCAACTTGTGCTTGCAAGCCTCCAAGCAATCTCCTTGTTTTCCAAGCCGCAACTACTAGCTCTTCTCCAAGTTCACTCCTCTACCACCTCCTTCTTCTCCATGATGGATGAATAATCACTAGAGATTTCCCACACAACCATTACTTATACCAATTTAAGCCACAAGTCAGCCCAGAACACAAAATAAATACAAATACATAAATTAAATGCCATAAGTTGTCCAACAACAATAATTAAATGCCCAAAATTGATGTCTTAGTAGAATCAGGATATCTCCTCGTTCCAAATGAATTAGAACTCATTATTTGAACCATAGGTAGAAATCTAGGTTCTCTTCAATCCCCAAAATTTTCATCCTCTAACTCATTGTGGAAAATTAGTTATATGGCCTGGAATAGACATCAAATTCCTAGACCATGCCGAGCTCCAAGACCATGACAAGATCCATAGACCATGCCAAGCTCCATAGACCATGCTGAGATCCTAGACCATGCCAAGCTCCATAGACCATGCTAAGATCCAAAGATGATTCCAAGCTCCCAGACCATGTCGAGCTCCAAAGACCATGCCGAGCTCCTAGACCATGCCAAGTTCCTAGACCATACCAAGCTCCAAGACCATGCTAAGCTCCATAGACCATGCTGAGTTCCCAAACCATGCCAAGCTCCAAGATTATGTTGAGCTCCATAGACCATGCCAAGTTCCCAAACCATGCCAAGCTTCTAGTGTATGCCGAATACTAGTATCTACCAAGCTTCACAACACTTAACCAAAATCCCTCCAAACATGCAAGATTGCAAGCAAACCCAAGATGCTCCTGCATTAGACTCCCCAGGTAAATAGAAAAGTGTGTCCCACACTTTGATGCCAAAATAAATATCAACAACCAACTTCATCTTCACCAAAGGCTTCCACTCCAACAAGGACAAGAAAACTAATTTTCACATCATCCACATCTGCATCATTACATAAAACACCAAAATCTCAACCACTCAATTATCATGCTCACTCCCAGGAACAAACTAAACATAATGCTTCAACATCAAATCCTCATCCACAATAGAAACTAGTGAATCCATGCTAGCAGCAAAAAACCCCACATTAACAACATGTAGATCTCCATCAACACATGCCAAAATCACAACACTGGCAATCTCATTGCTCACAACAATATGCTCTGCAACACACAACTCACCACCAACAACAACTAGATCATCCATGACCAAGTACTTTGAAATCTCCATGTCAGATTTAGCCAATTGATCATGAAAACCAACCTCTATTCTAGCATCAACAAGGTTAGGAATATCTTCAACAACAACCTCCAGTTGCTCTACAAGTTCTGTATCAGACTCCACAATCTGATCAACAAAACCAACCTCTTCTACCTCGACCTTGGTATGCCATCTTCTTTCACAAACAAGTCTCTTTACCAACCAAATTTTTTTTTTCGAATCGATAGACTCCAACTCTAAAAACATCTACAAAATGCCTTCCTCATCTTTTCCTTAGCTTGATCATCTGAATTAGTTTCAAATTGAGAAACCGCCTTCTTAATTTGATCAGCCAAACTAGCTTCAAACTGAGCAGTCATCTCAAAAAACCTCCTCTCCACCACATCAAGGAGATTTGCAATCATCTTAGGGTCCAATCCTCTTAGATCCATCTCCCAAGATCTTCGTAAACCCTCTACAACAAATCCTTCCCATGCTTCTTGTGACAACTTTGAATTGTTTGCAAGTTAGATCACAACCTACCACCTCAAATGAACAATCATGAACCACATCACAAGTCTAGGACCATAGATCTACAATTCACAAGCTCTCTATGATCATGCCTCAACAAGATCAGTCTTCCATCTTTGCATCCATTGATCCATTTGTAAGCTCTCTACAATTGTAAGTCAGAATCATGATCTGCCACCTTACAACCAAGAGATATAGGACTCTAGAAAGAAAATTCACTATCAAATCAAGATCAAATCAAATCTACTTTACCACCCAAGTCCTGGTGCAAACTGCCTCAACTTCGGCGATTTGTCTACACCCTCAGGAGCAATTGTGCTCTGATGCCACCTGATGCAGTGTAAGGTAGGAGTATTCCCAAAGGAGATGTCCTAGCCCTTGGCAATACAACCATGCAATGGAAACACAACCACAAGAAACAATATTGCAAGATCTGATACCAAATTTCAACTCTTTATTTATTAAATAATTATTTACATGCAATGTGTCAACCTATAAGGCCTGCCTGGTTATGGCCAAATACAATAGCAATTACAATAATAATTCTGCAAGATCCCTCAAGATTCAATCCAAACCTAGCTAGTCTAGATCCACACTCTAGTAGAAACCCCCAAGGAAGATCTGAACTTGTGCTTGCAAGCCTCAGAGTAATATCCTTGTTTTCCAAGTCACAGCTACTATCTCTTCTCCAAATCTGATGCAAGAGCATCTGAGTTTTTCTTGGTGACTACTTTGGAGTTCATGGGAGGAGGCTCAGTAGTTGCTTTGGAGGGTGCTTGGACTAGTACTCAATTGAAGAAGTACTAGTGCTCGGCATGCTCTAGGGGCTCAGCATATTCTATGGAGCTTAGTGTGGTCTTCGAGCTCAAAATGTTCTATGGAGCTCAACATGGTCTTGGAACTCAACATGTTCTATTGAGCTCAGCATGGTCTATGGAGCTCAGCATGGTCTAGGAGCTCGGCATGGTCTTTGGAGCTCAGCATGGTCTTGGAGCTCATCATGGTCTATAGATCTTAGTATGGTCTTTGGATCTCAACATGGTCTTGGAGATTGGAATGGTCTATGGATCTTAGCATGGTCTTTGGAGCTTGGCATGGTTTTTGAGCTCAGCATGGTCTTTGGTTGCTCAACATGGTCTTTGGTTGCTTGGCATGTTCTAAAAATTTGGTGCCTATTTCAAGCCACGTATCTAATTTTCTATAATGAATTAGAGGATGAAAATTTTAGAGATTGAATAAGGCCTAGATTTCTATCTAATATTTAAAGAACGAGTTATAATTCATTCAGAGCTAGGAGATATCACAATTTTACTAAGATATCAATTTTGGGCATTTAATTATTGTTGCAGGTTGACTTATGGCATTTAATTTATATATTTGTATTTAATTTGTGTTCTGGGATGACTTGTGGCTTATATTGGTATAATTAAGGTTTGTGAGGAAGTATTTAATTATTATTTATCCATTGTGGAGAAGTGGAGGAGCTTGGAAGAGCAAATTTGGAGAAGAGCTAGTAGTTGCAGCTTGAAAAACAAGGGGATTGCTTGGTGGGCTTGCGAGCACAAGCTAAGATTTTCTTGGAGGTTTCTACCAAAGTGTGGATCTGGACTAGCTAGGGTTTGGGATTGTATCTTGAGGGATCTTGTAGAACTATTACATGCTTTGTATTTGGCCATAACCAAGAAGGCCTTATAGCCCAACACATTGCATGTAATCAGTTATATTTATGAATATTTTATTGTGATCTGGTATCAGATCTTGCATCATTGCTTCTTGTTGTTGTGTTTCCACTATGTGGTTATTTGCTAGGGGCTAGGACATATCCTTTGGGGATTCTCCTACCTTGCATTATGTCAGATGGTATCAGAGAGAAGGTTGTTCTTGAGTGTGTAGATAGATCACAAAAGTTGAGGCAGTTTGAACCAGGACTTGGGTTGGAGAAGTAGATCTGAGGTTTTCTTGATCTAGTGGTGAATTTTCTTTTTGGATTCATAGATCTTTTAGTTGTGAGGTGGCAAAATGTGGTTCTAGTTTGCAATTTTAGAGGACTTATAGATGGAATGATGGATGCAAAGATGGAAGACTGATCTTATTGAGGCATGATTGTAGAGAGTTTATGGATAGTAGATCCATGGCCTTGGACTTGTGATGTGGTTCCTAATTGTTCATGTGAGGTGGTAGGCTACAATCTAACTTGCAAACAATTTGAGGTTGTCACAAGAAGCATGGGAAGGATTTGTTGTAGGGGGTTTGCAAAGATCTTGGGAGATGGCCCTAAGAGGATTGGACCCTGAGATGATTGCAAAACTCCATGATATAGTGGAGAGGAAGTTTTTTGAGATATCTTCTCGGGTTGAAGCTAGTTTGTTTGATCGAACTAAGAAGGTGGTTGCTCAGTTTGAGACTAGCTTGGCTGATCGAGTTAAGGATAGGGTGAGGAAGGAATTCCATAGTTGTTTGTGGAGTTGGAGTCTACCGATTTAGAAGAGAGTTGTTTGTTCTGTTAAAAGACTTTCTTGTGAGAGAAGATGGCATAACAAGGTCAAGGTGGAAGATGTTGGTTTTTTTGATCAGTTTGTGGAGTTTGACACAGAACCTACATAGCAACTTGAGGTTGTGCTGAAGATATTCCTAACCTTGTTGATGTTGGGATGGAGATTGATTTTCATGATTAGTTGGCTAAGTCTAACATGGAAATTATAGAATGCTTGGTCATGGATGATCTGATTGCTATTGATGGTGAGTTGTATGTTCCAAAGCATCTTGTTGTGAGCAATGAGATTGCTAGGGTTGTGAGTTTTGCATGTGTTGATGGAGATCTACATGTTGCTATTGATATAGAGTTTTTTGTTGCTGATGTGAACTTTGTTGTTGTTGGTGTGGATTCAGTAGTTACTGATGTGGATGAGGGTTTTTTGAAGAAGCATTATGCTCAATGTTTTCCTAGGTGTGAGCATGCTGATTGGATGGTTGAGATTCTAGTGTTTTATAGAGTGATAAAGATGTGGATGATGAGCATATTGGTTTTCTTGTCCTTGTTAGAATGGAAGCCTTTGGTGAATATGAAGATGGTGGTTGATCTTTCTTTGGGCATCAAAGTGTGGGATGCACTTTTCTATTTACCTGGGGAGTCTGATGCAGGAGCATTTGATTTTTTCTTGGTGACTACTTTGGAGTTCATGGGAGGAGGCTCAGTAGTTGCTTTGGAGGGTGCTTGGATTAGTACTTAGTTAAAGAAGGACTGGTGTTTAGCATGCTCCAGGAGCTTGACATGATCTTGAAGTTTGGCATGTTTGATGGAGCTCAGCATGGTCTTGGAACTTGGCATGTTCTATTGAGCTCGACATGGTCTATGGAGCTCAGCATGGTCAGGGAGCTCGACATGGTCTTTGGAGCTCGACATGGTCTTGGAGCTTGACATGGTCTATGAATCTTAGCATGGT
This sequence comes from Cupressus sempervirens, assembly GCA_028749045.1. Taxonomy (NCBI): domain Eukaryota; kingdom Viridiplantae; phylum Streptophyta; class Pinopsida; order Cupressales; family Cupressaceae; genus Cupressus; species Cupressus sempervirens. The sequence continues at coordinate 428,978,724 of CM053792.1, forward strand.
CTTTGGAGCTTGGCATGGTCTTGGATCTTGGCATGGTCTATAGATCTTGGCATGGTCTTTGGAGCTTGACATGGTCTTGTAGCTTGGCATGGTCTTTGGTTGCTCGACATGGTCTTTGGTTGCTCAGCATGGTCTAAGGATTTGGTGCCTATTTCAGGCCATGTATCTAATTTTATTCAATGAGTTAGAGGATGAAAATTTTAAAGATTAAAGAGGGCCTAGATTTCTATCCACAATTCAAGGCAAGAGTTCTAATTCATTTGGAGCTAGGAGATATCATAATTTTACTAAGACATCAATTTTGGGCATTTAATTATTGTTGTAGGTCGACTTATGGCATTTAATTTATGTATTTGTATTTAATTTGTGTTTTGGGCTGACTTGTGGCTTAGATTAGTATAAGTAGGGGTTTTGGGGAAGTCTTTAATTATTATCCATCCATCATGGAGAAGTGGAGGAGCTTGGAAGAGAGAATTTGGAGAAGAGCTAGTAGTGGTGGCTTGGAAAACAAGGGGATTGTTTGGTGGGCTTGCGAGCACAAATTGAGATCTTCCTTTGAGGTTTCTACTACATTGTGGATTTGGATAACCTAGGGTTTGGGATTGGATCTTGAGGGATCTTGTAGAACTATTACTTGCTTTGTATTTGGCCATAACCAGGAAGGCCTTATAGCCTAGCACATTGCATGTAATCAGTTATATTTATGAATATATTATTGTGATTTGGTATCAGATCTTGCATCTTTGCTTCTTGTTGTTGTGTTTCTGCTGCATGGTTATTTGCTGGGGGCTAGGACATCTCCTTTGGGGATACTCCTACCTTGCACTACGTCAGACCTAATGCAGTGCAAGGTAGGAGTATCCCCAAAGGAGATGTCCTAGCCCCAAAAAATACAACCACATAGTGGAAACACAACCACAAGAAATAATATTGCAAGATCTAATACCAAATTACAACTCTTTATTTGTTAAATAACTATTTACATGTAATGTGTCGAGCTGTAAGGCCTTCTCAATTATGGCCAAATATAATAGCGATTACAATAATAGTTCTACAAGATCCCTCAAGATCCAATCCAAACCTAGCTAGTCTAGATCCACACTCTGGTAGAAACCCCTAAGGAAGATCACAACTTGTGCTCACAAGCCTCCAAGCAATCTCCTCATTTTCCAAGCTGTAGCTACTAGCACTTCTCCAAATTCATTCCTCTACCACCTCCTTCTTCTCCATGATGGATGAATAATCACTAAAGACTTCCCCCACAACCCCTACTTATACCAATCTAAGCCACAAGTTGGCCCAAAATACAAATTAAATACAAATACATAAATTAAATGTCATAAGTCAGCCAACAACAATAATTAAATGCCCAAAATTAATGTCTTAGAAAAATCGTGATATGTACTAGATCTAAATGAATTAGAACTTTTTCTTTGAACCATAGGTAGAAATCTAGGCCCTCTTCAATTCTTGAAATTTTCATCCTCTAACTCATTATGGAAAATTAGTTATATGGCCTAGAATAGACACCAAATTCCCAAACCATGCTGAGCAACCAAAGACCATGCTGAGCTCCAAGACCATGCCAAGCTCCTGGACCATGTCGAGGTCCATAGACCATGCTGAGCTCCATAGACCATGCTGATCTCCCAAACCATGCCAAGCTCCCAGACCATGCTAAGCAAAAGACCATGCCAAGCTCCATAGACCATGCTGATTTCCTAGACCATGTCGAGCTCCAAGACCTTGTCGAGCTCCATAGACCATGTCGAGTTCCCAAACAATGTCGAGCTCCCAATGTATGCCAAATTCTAGTATCTTCCAAGCTCCACAACACTTAACCAAAATCCCTTCAAACATGCAAGATTGCAAGCAAACCCAAGATGCTCCTACATTGTATTTTAAATATATAGTGAAAACTTATTATTGGTAATTTACCCCTAAAGTAACTAATAATTATGATAATTATGGTTGAATTAATTTTAATATCTCCAATAATATATATAATATTTAGGTGAATCAAATTTAACCATGTGTCAAATATTCTAGTGAATCTTTGAGTTTAAATTTTTTAATAAAATAAGATATTGAGCATTTCTAAATATTTTAGAATTAAATTTTATAAAAATATGCTGATTTAAGTTACATTAAATCTTAAATTATTAGCCAAATTACTAACCAAAATTTTCTAAAATTAGCCAATTGGAAAATATTAGCCACTAAAAAATACCTTGTCTTTTATTCTTTCCCTTTTTCACTCTAAGGTATCCAACTTCTCTATCATGTTGATACACTATTTCCAACCTAATTGGAGATTGGGCTGTGAATGTTGATACTATGACTCTCCCCCCTTTTCCCTTCACTGGGTGGGTTGTGGCCTATAAGACTATTGTTTAAGGCATTGATCCAACTTGAATGGCTTCTTAATCCATTCCTTGGTCAACTAGATGATATGCCTTGCTCTGTAATTGATATCTGCATTTTCTTTTCTATCAATTTCTTCATTCATGATCGACCAATTATATATCTTATCTTGATTATACAAGGGATCTAAGACTTCTACAGTGTTTTTTTGAACAACCTTCAATGTGACCTTTACTTTTAAGGCACTTCTTGCCAACTAAAAAGTCATCCTACAATAATCCCTTATCTAAATATTATAGTCATCTACTACATTCATCCAATGATCCTCTATGGCATCTTCATGTTTAAATTGTTTTCTTGCCATGTATTAAACTTTGTCAATATTGTGAAAACATGGACGAGGGGAGTTATAGTCATCCAAGGGATACTAATCCCATTCTGAATCAAAATTCATGATATCCTACTTCTGCTTGACTCCAAATAGACCTATGGTGATGGGCTATACCTAGGTCTTCTTATGTTGTTTCCTTACTCTATCATAGGTAGATGAGAGTTTTCATACAATCTCTAGCAAAATGAGTCTATCACATGGATACCTAGGGATCTTCTTAGGATTTATAGTTGTACCTACTACCCTTAAGTAGGTGAATGTCTTGAATTTGATGTAGCAGGTGCATATTTTTACAATTCTTAATGTTACCTCCCTTGACATCCTTTTTTCATAATCACCTTCAATTAATTAGATAATTGTAAAAATGAAAGCATCATTACTATCCTGTACTCTTTACTCTGATCTAACGACCTTTTCTTTTCTAGTTGGGGGTATACTACATAAGGCCAAGCATTAGCATCTTGCATGCTTTGCCTCTTGAATAATCCTGAGTAGTCCATAGTCCTTACTATTAATAGATATACTAAATATGAAGTCATCTAGAATATGGGGTCGGTTTTAACTACCATCAGTTGTTCATCTAGATTCTCACTAAGTATTGTGGCCTAGTCAATTGGCATCTTCATTGTTTTGATGGTCTCGATGAAATGTACCATACATATATTTAAATTCCTTTTTGCTGGTAATCCCATGATCCTACTTAGGAGAACTATGGAGTATCCAATATCATCCTCCATATAACCTCTTGTCATGTCAACATTTTCTGCTCTTCACCCCACAAGTGTTGTATCAATTAGATATGACGATTGAATGATTTTAGTAGCCTTCTAATCATTCTCACTATACCACCTTTTTTCTTGATGATAAGTCAATCTAATGTATTGATCTGCCCTTGGAAGATGGAAGACTTTCTCGATGTTTTTCAGCCAGAGATCTAAGGTGATCTCTCCTGTTATGCTTTTCACTACTCTTTAAAGTAGGATGTGAGGCCACATTAACCAAACTAGATCTAATAAGTGCAAAAATAATTGGGGATCTCTCATTTCTCTTGTTACAAAGTACTAAGAACAAATTCTAGTCAATATGACCTAACTTAGAGTCCCAAATCTCTAAATGTGCATCCTAGAAGTGTGATTTTGTGTGTACACCTGAAACTTAAAGACACTTGGTTTTGGAGCAATCTTTGTTGCGAGTGACGATGAGGAGGAAGACATTTTATCTACACAAAACATAAGTACATTAGTCTAGAATGTTAAAATTTAAACCCTAAACAAACCCTAATTACCAAAAAACTTAACCCAGAATGCAAAAACCTATCAAAACACCTAAAAACCCCATTAATGCCTCTAATAGATAGCTTTTTATATTGCCTTGCACACCTTGAAGGTGCACTAGGTGTGCTTTTATCAAAAAAAATTATAGCAATGAAGGATGTGCACACACGTTCCTTGTGGGGTGTGCCTGTGTGCACCCTAATGTTGTTAGGGTGTGGTTTTTTAAAAACTAAATGGTGCACAAGTGCGCACTTGGAAGGTGTACACTTGCACACCATCATAGGAGTGTTTATCTTCTTTAATCTTTTGTAAGGTGGGCATATGCACACCTTATCCTTAGGTGTTTATTTAGTTCTTTAGGTTTGCAAATAAAAGGTGTGTAGTTGCCCACCTTAAACAGGTGTGCATTTGCACACCTTCTAACTGGTGTTTTCTTTGTGTGTGTAGGACTTTAGAGATATAGCACAAATCTGACGGTGTAGAGGTGCACTCGCTGGCTGGCCAGAGGAGAAAAAAAATAAGAAGGGGGGATCCCAAGATTTTATAGGCCTAGGATGGAGCACACGTTTGGGGGTGCACACCTATGCATGTGTGCAAGTGAACACTTCCAAGAGGAAATACTCAACACTAAAGCAATTAGCACACCAGCATGCCTTGAGGGGTGCACTACATGCACTAAGTGCACTAGTGTGCCCATTTCTCTATAAAAATCACTTTTTCTTCTAAATTTTTTTTAGATAGAACCCTAAAAAGACTTGGACTCCACACCAAGGGATCCTTATTTGTCCTAAGAAATGGGGCATGCATTGTGAAACCACAACATGTTGCCAGAAACCCTAGGTTTCAAATAGGAATGTCTGCTCCCTTTCCCACTCCCTCTCCCACCCATCACGTACAATGGAGGTTGAGTGGTGAATGGTTTTTTTAATTTATAATATTATTATGAATAAACCTTGTACTTTTTTTGTGGAAAAATGTTGACACATTTGTAACTCTTTAACCTAATGTGAGATAACTATTTTTTTACACTTTTGATATAGTTTGATTTGGTCACACTCTAGACACATGAATAAACTTTACACTACTATATTTATTATTTTTGTGAGAAAACATTGACAAATGTGTTAAACTCTTCACCCTAATGTGAGATAACAATTTATTTTAATTTAGATTTTGGGTTCATGGTGTTGAGCATAGTTGATTGTTTTACATTCTAATTTTTTATTTAGAGTACTAAAAATAAATTTAAATGGCTAATATCATATATATATGGAAACATCAATAAATTATAGTAGAAATAATCTAATTTATAATTATTTTGTTTATCATGGTTATTATTTGTTGACAATTTTCTAAACATGACTTTTTTGAGCTAAAATTGTCAAATCACATTCTTATAAGAAAAAAATATAATATAAATTTTGATTTTATGCCTTGAATTTGTCATTATTTACATTTTTAAATTTTTATTAATATAATGTGAAACTTCACATGATTTTGGAAATTGAAATCTAGTCTTTTGGAGCAATTCTTTTAACTTTAGTAGTGTCAAATCAATTCGAGAGACCATCAAATCATTGGAAATATAGATGGAGTAACTAAGAGGGGGGGGCGGGGAGGGGTGAATCAATTACCACAAAAAAAAATCCTTAGATGTCTTATAATACTAATTACTGCTATCACTCGGTAGCCACATAGAAAAATGTTGTAACTCGGTAGATGTAATGTATGTTATCTTTAACAGAACCTAAACATTCACAGTGATTAACATGCATGCATAAACAAATAACATGAACATAAGAGACACCAGATTTAATGTGGAAACCCAATATGGGAAAAACCACCAAGTAACTAGTTACTAATTTTCACTCTTATGAAGTGAGCCTTGTTAGGAGCCAACCCTGTTAAAAGTTACAAAATAGACTATTAGGTGCGACCTTGTTAAAGGATTTAATAACCCTACTAGGAGTGGTCTTGCTAGAGGAATTTAGAAAAATTCAATAGAATTGTCCACCTTGTTAGAGGATTTACAAAATTGTTGTTAAACCAACTCTATTAAGAGATTTGGAAATCACTACTACAATTGTGAGAAAGTAACAATGAGTTGACTTGAATGAGATGCAACTGAATTGCTGATACAGATCTCTATTCTACTTCACTAGATCCTCTCTAATCAAATACAACTTTTCTACTCCTCAAGGATATCTAATCCTTCTTCAAAATTCACTTTCCTCTTCACATAATCAATACACTTGCATGCTCGCTCATTCATTCATACATTAGAATTCACAACTTGACCTTTTATTTATACCTTACAAATTATCAAGTTAGCTCATTCACAAGTTACAATTACCAATAATCATTGCATCAGTCGGCTACAAATAGTACATGAAATAATTAAACTTTATTTCCCAAAACAATGAAATCCTTCATTGGCTGACCCTGCTCGGTAGACACTGCTCCAGAAATGATTTCCAGCGTTAACCAACTGAAGCTCAGTGAACATTACAAACTCTGCAAAATCCTTTGGAGACCAAGTGAACTCAGTAAATACTAACTTTCCTTCACTGACCTTGTGAGCTCAGTAGAAATTAACTTCTACCATAGAATCCTTCGATGCACGAGTGAGCTCGGTAAGAACTATTTGCATTTAGTAACTTTTAGGGACGCTTGATAGACTCTAGAATTTCTTTTGCTAACCAACTAAGCTTGGTAGACTCTATCTAATAACTTATATGACATTTGTGTAACATCAAAGGCAACACACAATTGAACAATTGTATCTAAAAATCTCCCTCTTTGGCATTGATGACAACACAACATGTCATAGAAAATGAAATTTGAAAACAAGTCTTTCTCTGACAGAACATTTCTCCCTCTTAGATTTTATGCCACAAACTTCTCTAATGTTGTAATCTCCCTCTATGAAGGAATTAAATAGCTTCTTTTCTAAATAGCAAACTCTCCACAAAAAAATTCAAAATTCAAAAAGATATGACAGTATATTCTCCCTCTTTAACAACACATGCCAAGGACAAAAGATACCAAATGAGTAACAATGTACCTTGAGTATTGATTCATATGTAATGTTTCCATGACTATGTTGCATCAATTGATAGATCTTCAACATGGTTCCTATTGATGCATCACTAAAACTTCATTTTAGTGAGCTTTAGATAAGGGAATGACCCCTAACTTACCTCTTAGATATAAGAATGCATCCTTAGCCAATGGCTTGGTGAATATGTTAGCAATTTTCTCCTTTGTATGGACATATTCCAATATGATCTCCTTAACCTACACCAATTATTTGACAAAGAGATACTTTATTGCAATTTTCTTGGTTTTTGAATGCATCACTGGATTCCTTGATATGTTAGTTGCACTTGTATTATCACAAAACATAACAACTGGTTCTTTGATTTCAACTTTCATGCCTTCTAACAACTGTTTAAACCAAACAATATTTGAATAGTTTACTGTTGCTACAACATACTCTGCTTCTGTTGTAGATTGGGATGTACAATTTTTCTTTTTACTTGTCGAAGAAACCAACCTCTTTCCAAGAAAGAATGCTCCTCCATTTTTGTTTTTTCTTTCATCAATGTTTCTTGCCCAATCAGTATCAATAAACTCTTTCAAGTCCAAATTTCTTCCAAATTTATACCACAATCCATAATCTTTAGTGCCTTTCAAGTATCTCAAGATCCTCTTGATTGCCATCATGTGATTTTCTCTTGGTTTTGCTGAAAATCTTGCTACAATACCAACTGCAAGAGCAATATTAGGCCTTTTATGAACTACATACTACAACTTCCCAATTATTGATCTATATAAGGTATGATCTACCTCTTTTGATTCATCATCCTTAGTAAGCTTTAGTCCAGTACACATGGGGGTTCCTACTAGTTTACAATCTTCCATACCAAACTTTTTGAGTATCTCCTTGATGTATTTAGATTGAGTGATGTAGATATCGTTCTTTCTCTACTAAATTAGAAGAACAAAAAAGAATTTAATTTCACCAAACATTGAGATCTCAAATTCCTTGTTCATTTGCTCTAAAAATTCTTTGCATAGATCATCATTTCTTATAAACAAAGTATCATCTACAAATATTTCTACCAAAAAAATCTTGTTATCTCATCCTTCCTTGATATACAAGCTACTATTATCATTAGTTCTCTGAAAATCAATTTGAATAAGATAGTTATGCAATCTTTCATACCATTCTCTAGGGTCTTGTTTCAGACCATACAATACTTTGTGTAACTTGTAGACCATGTCCTTCTTTTCTAGATCAACAAAACCTTCAGGTTTCTCAATGTAGACTTCTTCATCAAGAATACCATTGAGAAATGTTGATTTGACATCCATCTGATATACCTTAAATCCTTTGTATGCAGCATATGCAAGTAAGGTCCTGACACCTTCTAGTCTTGCAATAGGAGCAAAAGTCTCTCCATAGTATATTCCTTCTTCTTGAGAGTAGCCTTTACATACCAGTCTAGCTTTGTTTCTTGATACCTTACCATCTTCATTCAACTTATTTTTGAATACCCACTTAGTTCCAATCACATTTTAATCTTTAGGCCTAGGTACAAGAGTCCATGTTTTGTTCTTCTCTATTTGCTCTAACTCTTCATTCATAGCCTTTTTCCAACTTTCATTTTTTAATGCATCTTTGAAATTTTTAGGTTCAAAATCAGCAAGTAAACAAGTACCTTTTAGCTTAGTTCTTCTAGTACTTTCAGATTTGTCTCCAATAATCTAATTTGGTGCATGATGTCTCCTTACATACTTGGCCAATACAGGTTCCTTGCCTTTTGATTGAGTTTCACTGTCTTCATTTTGAGTTTCAATTTCAGGTTTTGGCTGATCTGACTATTGCTTGGGTCCTTCTAACTCAGTAGGCATTGGCTCAGTAGCATCTGAATGTGACTCAAGTTCCTCCAACTTGGTTTGAACTTCTTGCAACTTGGTGAGTAAAGACTTGGGAGTAGAAGTCTCCTGATTGATAGATGTATCTGGCACTGTATCAGGTTTAATGAAAACAAATCTTCTATAATCTTTTGTTTCCTTTTTTCTTTCTTCTTTAGTCCTTTCTGCAAACTCATGAACTTTCACATGTGCACTTTCTATGACTTTTTGAGTAGACAAATTCAAACATCTATATGCCTTACTCTTGCAAGAATATTTCAAAAATATACCTTCATCACCCTTCACATCAAATTTTTCTTTTCTAGATACTTTCAAAATATAATATTTACTTAAAAATGCTTTTAGGTAGCTTAGATTGGGTTTATAGCCATACCATAACTCACAGGGAGTTTTGAATGAGTTCTTCTTCAACTGTACTTTGTTCAAGGTATGAACTGCAATGTTGATAGCTTCCTTCTAGTATTTGATAGCAATGTTCTTTTCAATAATTAGAGTTCTTGCACAATCCATGATGGATCTATTCCTCCTTTCAACTATTCCATTTTTCTTGGGAGTTCCAGGAGCTGATACCTATCTTTTGGTTCCTCTTTCAATGCAAAAGTTATTGAATTCATGGGAAATGAATTCACCACCTCTATCTAACCTCAAGTATTTTAGTCTTTTCACTATTTCCTTTTCTACTCTAGCCAAATACCATTTGAACTTTTCAAATGCTTCTAACTTCTTTCTTAGATACATGACAGTCATCGTTCTAGAGTAGTCATCAAAAAAAAGAATAAATAACTTTTCTCCAGTATATCTCTCAATTCCAATAAGTCCACACAAATCAGTATGCACAATTTCCAAAATTTCTTTAGATTGATAGTTTTTACTTTTAAAGCTAGTCTATCCCATCTTACCAATCTGACAATTCTTGCATAGACCAACATCAAGTTTCTTTATACTAGGAATGCCTCTTACTTTACTGAATTTTCTTATTTTCACCACGTTATCAAAATTCACATGATATAACCTTCTGTGCCATAACCAACTTTCTTCAACTTGAGCAATAAAACATGAACATTCAGCTAGTTCAAGATAAAACATGTTAACTTTTGTTTGTATGCCTGATCCAATCAACTTTCCTTTGTCATTTAGCAGTCTTTCTTTTTCTTGCATGAATTCCACCTTGAATCCAATATTTATTAGTTGTGCCACACTCAAAAAATTGTGTTTTATCCCTTCAAACCAATAGGCATTATCACATACAAGCTCTTTGGTTTGTGAGATTCTTCCTCTTCCTTTTATGCAACAAGATTCGTTATTACCAAACCTTACACTGCCACTATCATAGTCTTCAAATTGTTCAAACTTTGTTTTGTCACTAGTCATATGATGAGAGCAACCACTATCTATGATCCATGTATCATTTTTTCTTACATGAGAGATAAGTGACCTCTTATCTTCCTCATCTTTCACAACAATGTAAACAATCTCATCTTCACTATTGACTTAGAATCCTTGGCCATGAAACATGTTTTCTTACCTTTGTCTTTGAATGATTTGAAGTCTTTCTTGCTATTACACTTGTGACCTTTCTTCTCATCCTTGTTTTTCTTGTTTGGGCACCTGGCAGCAATATGAACAATTTCCTCACATGAAAAATAGATTAGAGGAACCTTACCTTTGTATTTTCCTTTGCCTCTAGAATATTTCCATGCTAGTCAAGCTTCAACTACCTCAAGATCACTATCAGTACTATGTTTTGATTCTTCTTCACTTTCTGACTAAGAATCCTTTATCTTTTTTCCCTTTTATTTGAGTGAAAACTTGGCTTCAAATGCTGATTCAATGTTCTTGGAAGCTGGAACATAGTTGTCATAGTTATCTAGCTCAAATGTAGTCAATCTTCCTACTATGGCCTCAAAATTTATTTTATGATTTGCTTCACATCTTCTTTCCTAAATTGTAGAAACTCTAATTGCATAAATGGGAAGTAATGTTCTAAGAACTTTACTTACAACTATTTCTTCTTTGATATCTCCTCTAGAAGTTTTGATTGCACTGACACTTTCTTTGACCCTTTCAACATACTTGGCAATGTTCTCATCCTCTCTCATCCTCATCTAATTAAATTGTCCTCTTACACTTTCTGCTTTGGCTCTTCTCACATTATCATCACCTCCATAGATATCTTTAAACTTGTTCCACATAGAAAAGGTAATTTTGCAGTCCTTGATATCATCAAATTCTTCATAGCTTAGGGCAGATGCAATGTCTATCATCATGGTGTTATGAGTCTTTTTCTTAGCAATATCATTGACAAATAGTGTACCAAAAGGAGTTACAATTCTTCATTAAGATATTTCAATCCTATATCTCCAATGGAAGCTCGATGGAGTCTCATGAGACCTTGCCATGCTGAAAAATTATCCCTATTGAGCCTTGGAATTCTCCTCTTGTAAGACATCCTGAGCTTTAGCTTAGATCCTTGAAATCCTTCCTGCAAGCACTAAATGCTTTGATACCAATTATTGGAAATATAGATGGAGTAATTGAGGGCGGGAGTGAATCAGTTATCATAAAAAAAAATCCATAGATCCCTTACATGTCTTATAAAACTAGTTACTGCTATCACTTGGTAGCCACACAGAAAAATGTTGTAACTCGATAAATGTAATGTATGTTATCTTTAATAGAAATTAAACATTCATAGTGAGTAACATGCATGCATAGACAAATAAAATGAACATAAGAGACACCATATTTAATGTGGAAACCCAATATGGGAAAAACCACCAAGTAACTAGTTACTAATTTTCACTCTTCTGAAGTGAGCCCTGTTAGGAGCCAACCCTATTAAAGGTTACAAAACACATTGTTAGGTGCGACCTTGTTAAAGGATTTAATCACCCTACTAGGAGTGACCTTGCTAGATGACTTTAGAACAATTCAATAAAACTATCCACATTGTTAGAGGATTTACAAAATGGTTGTTAAACCAACTTTGCTAAGAGATTTGGAGATCACTACTACAATTGTGAGAAAGTAACAATGAGTTGACCTAAATGAGATGCAACTAAACTGCTAATACAGATCTCTATTCTGCTTCACTAGATCCTCTCTAATCGAATACAACTTTGCTACTCCTCAAGGATATCTGATCTTTCTTCAAAATTCACTTTCCTCTTTACATAATCAATACACTTGCATGCTCACTCATTCATTCATACATTAGAATTCACAACTTGACCTTTTATTTATACCTTACAAATTATCAAGTCAATTCATTTGCAAGTTAAAATTACCAATAATCATTACATCAATTGGCTACAAATATTACATGAAACAATTAAACTTTATTTCTCAAAATAATGAAATCCTTCATTGGCTGACCCTACTGGGTAGATACTACTCCATAAATGATTTTTAGTATTGACCAACTAAAGCTTAGTGAACACTGCAAACTCTACAAAATCCTTTGGAGACCAAGTGAACTTGATAAACACTAACTTTCCTTTGCTGACCTTGTGAGCTCAGTAGAAACTAACTTTTTCCATAGAATCCTTCGATGCCTGAGTGAGCTCGGTAAGAACTGTTTCCATAGAGTAACTTTTAGGGACGCTCAGCAGACTCTAGAATTTTCTTTGTTAACCAACTAAGCTTAGTAGACTCTGTCTGATAACTCATATGACAATTGTGTAACATCAAAGACAACACACAATTGAACAATCATATCCAACACAAATACCTTGATCCTAAATTTTGAATAAGTTCTTAGATAGATTGGCATTTAGTTCTTTTATTATATTATCTTTGTACTATAGGCATACTTTAGGTACACCATTTTCAGACTTTTAAAGTCAACCTCATAAAAATTTTCCCCAAATGTTTATGGTTTTCCCTAACCATATTTCTATGAAGTTTCAACGCTCTAAGGTATTTGATGTAGAGGTTCCATGGATTCAGGTTTTGACTATTAGAAAATTCAATTTTGCTGAAAGCACATGTTTTGTGAAGATCTATTGTCTATGAAGATTGAATAAAGGCTGAGAAACATAACAGATGAAAGTCCAAAATGTAGATCTAAAATTGGAAGGAAAGGATGTGAAGAGATGAATAGAAGAACAAATCTATGCCAAGAAAAGAGATAAATGTTTACTAAAATGGAGAAGTCATTTTCAAATTTTCCATTGGAGAAGCAAATGTTTTATTTTTTTCCAAATGGAAAAGCATAGCGAAAAACTCATTTTCTGCTATGCCTTTTGTAGTCAAAGTTTAGTTTTCCACATGAGGAGAGAAAAGGAAAAGCTCAATCGGTAATGAAGAATATGAGGTCTAGTATCAAGATCACTCCAAAAAAGTAATTTTTGAATTAATCTACATCAAAATTGTGCCCACTACATGGAAGTGGAAAATTGAAGATTGGGTGTGCTTTCTACACTCAAAAATGGAATTTCTATAAAGCATAAAATCGACAATAGATATATGGAAAAGAGCTCTTAATTGATTAAACAAAGAATGATAAACTCATAATTATTTGTCACTTGAAGATTTGGACATCAATGTGACATTATATATGAAGTGGAAAATTCATTTTCCACCACCCCTTTCATAGTCAGGTTGAAGTTAGCCGCAAAATGGAGAAGACAAAAGTCAAAGTTCCACCAAGAATGAATTGAAGTGTTCTATAACTAGTGAGATGATAGTAAAGAAGAACTATTATTTGTTAATTATTTACAAACTATAGCTGTTACTAGAATGTAAAAATTTCACCTACAATAAAGAAGTGGAAAACTGAGAACTTGATATGCTTTTCAACCTCCATTTGGGATTTTCTGCCATAGGCATTCCATAGACTCACTCTCAAAATTTAGGAGAGAATCAACATGGTGAGAAAGGAAGATAACATACTAGAAAATTGAAGACATCAGGGTTATATAGCATGTGAAAGAAGAGTGGCTAGAAACTTTATTTTATCAATTTTGATTTTGTAACAGTCATATAGACCATCATTCAATAGCTCATATCTTTTGACTCTGTGATAATTTTTCTGATTGTTTCACTCAAAATGTAGAAAATTAGGTTTGGAAAAACATATCCAAAACTAAGCTCAATCCAACAGTGGAAGAAAAAGATATGCCCCTCGAAGCATGACCCATTTTTATTGGTAGAAATATTTATTTTTCTATCTGCCCAACAAAGGAAAGATTTTGATCTTGATTTAAGATATTTAAATGTCAATTGTTAGTATATAATTTAAATATGTTAAGATATATCATTATTAGCTTTAAATTTAATAAGCATATCATTTTTCAAAAGGAAAAGGATGAGAAATCAAAGAGACAAGGGTCGGTTATAGAATTGAAAACTCATCAAAAGAAACCAAACGGTAGCTAGAGACTATATTTATTGTAAAACATTTTTGTTAGAAGGGGGGATTTTTCTTCTAAAAATAGTTGGAGAGCTAGAGTAGAGGGGATATTCCATTTTATTTTGGCATTTCACTTTATGTATTGGAGTTTTCTGTTTTGATCTCTATAATAGATTTGGCATAAGTTGTAGGTGAATAAAATCATAGCATTGCATTTGTGTGTTGTAAAAAAGAAGGATTTCATTTTTGAATTAGATTATTTGAGTGTTATCCTTCTAATTATAATCAATTGAAGAATTGATGTATTTGAGTTTTGAGAACTTTCTTGTATCCTGAGTCAAAAGTTGAATATGTTGTGAATCAGGGAATTTGCATTGATTCCTGTCATAGAAATTAGATTATATTTCTCTTCTTTCTACATTGAATTTGGATAAGCAGTATTCATATTGCATCACCAATGCTAGGGAGTCATAGGTATTGTGAATTCTTGGGGTTGGTTAGGTTCAACATTGTATTTTATTGCCTGAGTTAGTTCTATTTAGGGTTAGCTTTGTTTTCCTATTCCATTCTTGGGTTAAGAATGTACCCAATTAGTTTAGGAATTAAAAAAATTCAATGCATATCATTCATAAGGGAGCTATACCTTTCAATTTAGAGGAAATCTATTAACTCAATGATAGATTATACAACTATTGGTAGATGATCTTTTCTTTTAGATTTGGGCATTTGGGAGTTTATTTAAAAAGAACAATTGGTTTACCAATATGTACATTGTTTGAGAAAGTAGAAAACTTATGCATATGAAATAAAAATATCACTATTTGTCACAACCCAATTTTCTAGTTTCTTTTTTTCTATTGACGATATTATTTGACTCTTTTGACTCTAGGTCATATGTGTCAACCTAAGTCATTGTGATTGAAATGTTTTACTCTATAAGGTATGTGATTATACATTGATATCCTTTCATATTAGAAAGTGAGATCAAAAGTCATTAATTATGAATCAACTATTGATGGAAATTGAAAATATGAAGATTAAAATTTATGTTATAAATGTATGTATCTAAATTTGGATTTTGATCTATGGGCACTAAATTTTTGATGAGAAAATTGAGTTTGATTTTTAGATAGAGAATTGAAGGCAAGGGTGTGGTTGAGGTAGAGGAGGCTAGCTCCTTAGGGTGGGCTTACAAAAATGTGATTTGAAAGCACACACTACTTAGTACTTTTTATTTATTTACTTTTTACGAACTTATCTCTATTTTTTTAATTTAGATATATCAAATAAATTATTAAAATATATTTGTTACCTATTTAAACATTAAATAAATAATTGGATATATGTTTTTGAAATAAGAAAAACCAAGAGTGTACTAGCCTATATTATAGTTAAAGCACTCTTAGAAGTACATTAACAACAACAAGATTGTAAACATTTAGATTAAAAATCATTGAGCTTCCTCTATCAAAAACAAGTTTTGAAAGGTATTAGGAAACCACATATTATCAAAACCATCTATCAAAATTACTAGCATAATAGTATGGAAAACTAGCTATAAATAGAGATTAAACAACATAATGTACCTTGTGGGGAAAGAGTTCATGAAACCAAAACCAAAAATAAAATAGACCAATGGGCTAGTAGATTTTTTAAGGAAGCACCACATAGAAAACAACATTAGTTTCCTTGAACCAACCTCTTTGATAGAAACATATCTACCCACTCTTCATTTAAGAGCTTAAAAAGCTCTCTAGCATTCTCCTCATGATAAATTTCACCACCAAAAACTTTGTCCAGTAGAAGACACACTGTGGTAGTATAAGCATGGATGATCTTCATGGTAAACTTTCCTACATTATTTAGGAAATTATGCAAGATGTCAATCTCCTCCATCATCTACTCCACAAACATGTCAAGGGCTCCAATTTAGTACTTGAGGATGCCAGCAAGGCCACCCCCCAATTTACCATTACCCAAACTATCCACCATGATACTAGTCAAGTTTAGAAGGGGAGGCGTAGGAGGGGTAAGGTTGAAAGTATTTTTTAGTGGTTAGGGGGAGAAGGGATTAACAATAGTAGTTGGTGAACCATCCCTCATGGGGCTTTAAGTTTCCATTAAAGACTTGGAGTAGATAGAAACATATCTACTCACTCTTTTTTATTATCTAGGTCTTTAATGGATTTCTTACCTCTTTCCTTGGCCAATCTACTCGAGGGGCAGGTTTGATGCTAAATGGTTTCCACATCAAAATCATCAATGTTTAGGGTATTTTCCATTAGTTTTTAACTAGGGAAGGAATCAAGGTAGAAAGCGATACCGAGATCTCTCTACATGTTTTAGCTCCTAGGGTTTCTAGAGTGAGGAAATATCATGATGAAACATGGCTTGCATTGGGGGTGATTAAATTATTATCTATTTTATTCTTAGTGTTAGAACTAACAATGGGAAAATAAGGAGGGTGAAGGGCAGGGGGGTGTTGAATTAGCACTTAAAACTTTTTCCTCTAAATCACATCACCATCATCCATCTCATAACTTAACATATAAAATGAAATAAATTAACATGCATCACATCCATAACATAAAGTAAATTAACACATAACACAATAAATTTGGTTCCCCAGAAACCCTCCAAGGAGAAGGTAAAAATGGGGTGGGGATGACACTCACAAATCTTCACTATTACAGTTGTAAAGTGTGGCCAATTATGGTTACAAAGTGTTGATCATAAGCTATGATCTACTCTATGAGGTATCTTCCTTGTTAAAGGCTTACAAGACTATTAAGTCTCACCTTGACTATAGGATTTCAAACTCACAATTAAGCAAGCACTCTGTTAAGAGATTTACAACAACTTGTTAGGACTACTCTATTAAGATATTTACTTTGTATCACCTATTAGAATTATCTAACACTCTACTCTTCAGTTAGCACTCTAATGCTTAATGTTAGATTTCCTCTTTACTATTTAAACCTTGACCCTCCCAATTAGATCTATCCTTTCACTAATTACTTCTTGTCCCTATTATTCTTAGACTAATTCTTCTTTGCATAACTCTATCATAGCCATCACAACCACCATGAATTCTCTCAGACCTCTTAGAATTCATCTCCTTGTGTATAGATGAACTCTTTAGGGTTTACCTCCTTAAATAGGCATTGATGGAGATGGCTATGTCAAAATCAATGACTATGATTGATCCATATTGTTACCTTAAACTTCCCTCAATCTGATTGGTTGCATGCATTGTATAGGGATTTGTAATATGAATCCATACTTATCTCTTATAATCATAATTTTTTTATTATGTTGACCCAAAAATGTTTTACAAAGTAGTTAGTGCCATAAAAATCAACTGTGTTATTCACTATTCACTCAGCATCAATAGGTTGTACTACTCGACATTTTCTGCTCTCTAAATGTTGTTACTTAGATTTTTTATAGCTTGACACTTAGTATTACTCAACACCAAAATCACTTGGCATGTATAGACTTCTCGACACTAGAGTGAGTCGACACATACTATATGATCAACACTTACTAGTCATATTACTTGGCATCTACTATCTAGAAACTTATGCTTGGCATTCTTTGATCACTTAGCTCACACTGATTACTTGGCTCACATTGATCACTTGACATGCACTATGCACTAGGCTTGCACTTTTCTAAATAATGACTAAGTGTTTTGTCACTGCCTTTTCAAAACCCACATAAGATCAACACTTAGAAGGGAAAGAAGCCAATGGATATACGTTGGGTTGTTTGTGGGTGATGTGGAATACATTGGTGGTTGAAGGGGGGTGTAGAGCATGTTATAAATCATAAAGTATAAATATTAGTCCTTGATGAAGGATAACTAGTTTCTCCCCTTGGTATATACTTCCTTATTTTGTGCATAAGTGAGACAATGTATATTCATTGCTCGACTTCTATACAAAACTTTCAAAATTTGCATCTGTATCAAAAATATTGTCTATCTTCCATACCTTATTTCTCCCCCTAAGTAAATAATTTGTTTCAATTTTTTCTTTGATTACTCCTTCTGAGTAGATATCTGCCTTGACAAATATTTTTCTCCAAAATTTCATAATCCCATTGACACTTATGTCATTTGGGTTGTACACGGATAGTGTCTTTGTCCAAAAATGACTTGTGTAGCTCCAAAATGATCTTCAAAGCTACATCCCAATTATCTTTTTTTGCATCTAGATATTGAACTTTTTTTTCTAGTTGGGAAACAAGGTCAACTAAGATTTCATGTGTAGAAAGACGGGAATCTTTCTTCATCGGTGTTTTAGCATAGGCTAGTTCCTTGTGCATTAATTCCATGAGAGGTGTTAACATGGACTGTTTACTGATAAGAGTAGATCTAATATTATCATCTTGTTCTTGGAACATGGCAAGCCTACTCTGAGTCCATAGTAACCACTGGAAATTTAATTGACTATTTCTAGGAGATTATTTTAGTGTGGTACCTATTAATTACAAATCTCCTTATAACTGATCAATAGCCTATTGGGTCTCCTTAGTGAATATCTCTACATTGCATAGATTTTTATATAGAGAGAAAATATTCTCTACACCTTTACATTGTCCATCTTGGTTGCTAGATTAACATGTCTAAGTGCAAGGGCAATAGATATATTTTCCAAAGCTTTTGTATGAAAATTCCTTTCAGACCATTCAAATAATTTTACACTTGTGTCTAGGGCTTCAACATGAATCTTGTCCACTATATTTATTAGTTTCTCTATGATAGGCTTATCTTCATGAATATCTAGGAGATTGAAAGAATCAATGAATATATCTTTTATTTCATGCATGACTTTCTTTTTCTTTTGTTCACTCCTTAAGATTTCTTTTCTTTTATTCCTTTTTAGAGAATCTTGAAGAATACTCATTTCTTCAATAGTGATTATTGATATATCAAACTTGGGTAATTTAATTACTTCATCTAAGTTGACATCCTCAAATGATGTAGCATCAACACTCTTGTGTGTTTTGGAACTTGGCCTTGATATTTGTAATGGTGTGGCTTGTGTACTTAGCCTCTAAAGGGTCTAACTATTGAGATGAGATGTAGAAACTAGCAATGTAACCAATGTTTGTATAGAAATTTGTTCCTTAGGTGTAGAAGTTAACTTGTCCTCTTCTATCTTTTCTCCCTCTTTTTGAGCTTCATCCTATGATGATCAAATGGGTATAGGACTTTCTTCCTTATCCTTATTCTCTTTAGTTCCATCCTTGTTAATAATCACTATGGCTAATAAACCTAAACTATTGAGGCTCAAAAATGATGTAGCTATTGGTTGTGCCTTTGCCTCTTTCATCTGAATGACAACTATAGGAGTTATAGATGGTGTTTGTGTAGCTGCAATTTTTTGCCCAAGGTTTACACATTTATCTTTCTGTAGATCCTATAATTCTTTCTCCTTTTACTCTATAGTTGGTGGGGCCACATTTGGTTTAGCTTGTTGGTTCTCCCTACCATATGTAATTATGCCTTCTTTATTTGATCTACTCTCACCACTACTGGATTTGAACATGAAATGGATCCATTGTTAGAATCTAGTTGTAGCTTCTTTAGATCATCATTAGTCAAAAGATTTACATTCTGAGATGTATTGTTAGGAACATCCTTGAAAATAAAAAAGTCCTGTTAACTCTCATGGTCTCCATGTGGGGGATTGGCACTTGAGAATTGTACATCTTGTACATCCTATTGTACTTCATCTATTATTTCTTCTATACCCACCATGGTACCTTCCTTGGTTGGATCTACTTTTGTAGTATCTGCCACTTCTTGCTCAGCTTTATTAGTTATCGCTTTTGTGGATAACCCATAGATAGTTTTTCAAATCAATGTGCTCTTGGTTACAATGTCTTCTACTTACTTTTCTTAGAATAGGATATTCTTCATATTTGGGTGAAATTTTTTGTTTTTGTTTCTTCATTACTTTTTCAGTCATCAACTTATCCAAAGTAGGCATAACTTGGGCTAATTTAGCCTCCCTTATTTGTCTTTTAGTTGTTAAATTGATTTGCCACTTTTGCTCAACTTTTTCATATAAACTCATTGGTATAGAGTTTTCAACCTCTACAGGAGTGATCTTTAAAGTTACCATCATATTCTATATAGCCTCCTCATTATTATTTTTATCTACACTTCCTAACTAATTAAAATCTATATGTGAAAAGCTTGATAAATTTGCATTTGACTTAATATTTTCACATAGATTGTTAGTGTCAGATGAAGGATTGTTTCTTACCACTTTCAATTGACTCAAGTTGTTAGAATCTATCTTCTCCTCATTTGAATCCTCTTGTGGCTTGTATTTCTTTCTCAATCTCTTGAAAGGCTTGCTTGGTTCTACTATGGAACTTTCTCTTTTGCCTTTAACCTTTGATGCATCTTTCACCTATGCAGTGGTTGCCCTTGTGCTTGACCTTGTTAAAGTTACAACTAGCTTTTGTTGTGACTAATTCACAGTCTTCCGTGGTTTCTCCACTACATGTTTCTTTTCTTTCCTCTTCTTCTCTATAGTCTTAGGTGCTTCCTCAACTTCTTCCTCCTCAACACTTTCTTCCTCAACATCCTCATCTTCACCCAAACCTTATTTTTTCTCAAGAGGTCTTTGACCTTGTTTTTCTACCTAATCTTCTCTTTCAACTTCTTTACAATCTTATTCTTTTCCCTTATGATAGAGGTAGTCTTTAAGTTAATAGCTATTCTAGACTTTGCCTCCTTATAATTTCCAAAGGATGTAGTATCCTTGTCAATATCCTCTACCAATAGTGTAGTAATGGCTTTTGAAGCCTCATCAACATTAATTTCATATGGTAGGGGTCTGAACCATCTAACTCTCAATATAGTTGCTTGTACATAAGTGTAATCAAAATCCACTAGAAAGAAAACATCATTGGAGTGTTGTTCTACTAGCAATATAGGTATTCCTATCCTTTATTTGATTGACTTCTTGAAGTCCTCAAAATAGATTATTATAATAAAATCAAAATTATCTCCTAGTTGTTCGATAGATTTTTTTATCTAGTCTGTGACAGGTCCATTTATTTTCCATGCTACCTTGCCAAATGTGGGAAAATTATTTTGCACAAAGAAGAATATACACATGATCAATGAACCAAACCTACATGATGCACTTTTGGCCTTCTTGATGGCTCCCAAATTCTCTATAAGTTGTTGAAGCTACAACTTAGCTAGGTTGCAAGAATGATCACATTTAACAATCTTGTAGTCGAGGTCAATTTCCAAGAAATACACACTATTTAGTTAGCTCAACTAAAAGAATTTGTGTACAATAACTCTAACTACAAACACTACCAAGGGACCTAAAATTGTATTAATTGACATACCTCTTTTAGTCCACACAGATCCAATGATCTTTTCAATAACTTCCCTCACATTGCTTCTCATGCTCTTCGGTCTATCTAGGGTAGGGTACCCTGATACTTGATGTATAATCCTCTTTGAAATCCTTGTAGGCTCATTCTCTAGCCATATCTAATTGTCATGTATATAGCTTAACACAATTTTAATCCACTCAATTTTTAAAACTAGAGGAAAGTCTAGGGCATGTGTCAACCCTTTTCTCTCAATGATATTTTTCTCCTCCTTCAAAACTCCATTTTCACATAACTTCTAGTATATTTCTCTTATTTCCATGTCTCCTACCTCTCCTACCTTGTAAGTGTGGAAAAATTACACATCCTGAATCATTAAAACCTTTTGTGGTATCATGGATAATTCACCAGATGGATCTCCCTTTTACGAAATCTCAAGAATTGCATGAAATGGGGGTTGCATCACATCATTGCTAATTAACTAAATGTTGGAAACTTCCTTTCCCTCTTTCCTAACTATGGTTGAAGAGATGGCTGCCATATTTAACTCACTAGGGTTTACAAAAATGAAATAATGTAACTCAACACAAGGTAAATACCTATCAAATTTTATGAATGATGTCAAGTAGTAGTTGAGTCTAGTTCAAAAATGCTTGAATCTCCTTTCACAATTCACTTTCATTCTCTTTGTGCTCTTCAAAATTTGGTAGGTGCAAATGAGTCAAAAATCAACTATATAACCCTTCAAATTTAGCATTAATTTCTCTGTGCTTACACAACTATAAACTTGGCTATCATAGAATTTTCAATAGGCTTATCTAACATAGAGAGCTCGACTATCATTAGCATATCTCCATTACTCAACAACAACTATAATTCCTTGCATAATCAACAACAACATAGAAAATAAAAAAATGAAAGATTTT
Organism: Cupressus sempervirens; assembly: GCA_028749045.1. Classification (NCBI taxonomy): domain Eukaryota; kingdom Viridiplantae; phylum Streptophyta; class Pinopsida; order Cupressales; family Cupressaceae; genus Cupressus; species Cupressus sempervirens. The sequence goes on from CM053792.1 coordinate 429,001,344, forward strand.
CTCTAGGTTCTAATAACTTCATTGCATCTTAATTCCTGCATATATAATCTTTTCAAATCTTAGATGTTTGGAACTGATGTATAATATTACATTTCAAATATTAGTTCCACACATACCTTTGATTGCCTAGTTGTGGGTGATGTAATCACCTGATCTATTGGATAAAGTGACCCCATCTATACTTGATTTATTGTATTCTTCTTTCTTTCTCTATGTCTTATTCATCTACATCTTCAACATTTTAGCCTCAATCTTTCCTTTACCTCTATTGAATTCATTTCTTAGTGTAGGTGACTGAGTTGGACAATTTTTGCTGACATGACTAGTCTTAAGAAAACTAAAGCATACAATCTCATTCAAGCATCTTTTATAGTCACCTTTGAAGTGTGTCCTAAAGCCATTTTCTAGAATGTGGCCATACTCTTGACAATAGTGACAATTGTACCTTGTGTTATAACCCAATCATAAGAATTTCCATTATGGTGTGCCTTTTAATATTTTCTTGATGTCCACTTGGATTTGGATCTTCATTCATATGCCTTATGTCCATATTTCTGATGGTTGTAACAATAACCTTCAAATATCTAAGTGTTGGTGTTCTTGGTCTTGCATTCATGTGCCTGATGTCCTTTCATCTTGTAGTTATTACTGTGTCCCTTGAAGTTCTACTTAGGGTTTTGATTTTCAGTGTTGCTCCTGCAAAAAAAAAAAATTGTGACCTAATTTTCCATAGTGATGACAAATGGGCTTGATGTTCTTTCCCTTATAATTCCTTTATTCACCACTTTTAGATGATTCTTCTTTTTCATTTGTGGAATAACCTAAACCAGTAGTGTCATTGATTGACCTTGGTGCTTCCATAAGCTTTTCAAAGTACTTGATGGCTTCACTAGGCTTTTTAAGCTTTTCTTTCTCAGTCTTCAACTCATTTTGGACTGGGGTATTCTTTGTTTCCAAAGTTGTATTCTCAATGTCTTTCCTATTAAATTCTTGATTTGAACTCATTAATTGATTCATTGTATCCAATTTCATGTTTGCAAGCTTTGCAAATTTGATGTCTTCTCTTCAAGTTTGTTAGCCAAAAGTTGTTTGTCTTCTTCAATTATGGCTTTATCTTCTTCAACTTTCTTTTTCAATTTAGTTATCTCACACTATAGTATTGATTTTTTCTTCTTGTTCTATTTTTAGATTCCTAACCTCTTCTCGTAGGGCACTGATCTTTTTCATCAGATTTGTAATTACTGGATCAAACTCTCTTGAGTTTCTATCCTCAAATAATCCATTAGTGTCTACTTCTTGATATTGAGTTTCATCTTGTTGAATATCTATCTCCTTTCTTCTCTGTAATAAATGTTGTAGTTCATCTCTTTCCTTCTTGAGTTGATGTAGGGCAAGATTTATTTCAATCTTCTGGTTCTTAATAGTCTTTCTCAATTTGTAGATTTCCATCTTCAAGATCTTACCTCCAAAGATGTAAAAATTTCCTTGAAGTGAACAAATCTCTGATAACAATTATTGGAAATGAAAATGAGAAAGTTTGTTTTCTGGGGGGGGCAGTGAATCATCAATTAAAAAAAATTTCCTCTAAAAAATATCACCATCATCCATCTCATAACTTAACATATGAACTAGAATAATTTAACATGTATCCCATCCATAGCATAAAGTAAATTAGCACATAACACAATAAATTTAGTTACCCAGAAGCCCTCTAAGGAGAAGGTAAAACTAGGGTGGAGATGACACCCACAAATATTCACTGCTACAGTTGTAAAGTGTGGCCAATTATGGCTAAAAAGTGGTGATCATAACCTATGATCTACCCTATAATGGGTATGCCTTGTTAAAGGCTTCCAAGACTATTGAGTCTCATCTTGACTAAAGTATTTCAAACTCAAAATTAAGTAAGCACTCTATTAAGATATTTACAACATCTTGTTAGGACTACTCTGTTAAGAGATTTACTCTGTATCACCTATTCGAATGATCCAACACTTGATCCTTCAGTTAGTACTTTGTTGCTAAATGTTAGATCTCCTCTTTACAATTTAAACCTTGATCCTGCTAATTAGATCTATGCTTTTATTGCTTACTTCTTGTCTCTATTCTTCTTCTAGGGTGAAGTAAAAGGAGTGAAGTAAATAGAAAGGGATGGAGATTAAGTCCTAATAAAAAAAGATGATACTAATAAAAGTCCCCATACCTTCCTTCTAGGGTGAATTAATTGATGATAATCATACACATCTTCAACCAAAAATCTAGGAGATCCTCAACATTGTAAGAACCCTTTTTTTATATAGGCTTCTCCTTGAGGCTTCAAAAAAATGTTACAAGCCAACAACATCAAGAATATTTCTATTCTTCTTCCATTTTTTCCTAGAAATGCTCATGTACTAGTAACCATAGAAAGTACATCTTCATTAAAATCAAAGGCTTAACCTTTCATGGTGATATAAATATCTTTCTATTAGATCATGAATTTTAAGGAAGGAATTTATTTGTAGCCCTTCATAGATTCCATGAAGGGAATAATTCTGCCCTCTTTGTAGAAGTACACAACCATAGGGTTAGTCTTGAATTCCTCCTCAATTTTATTATGCTTTATCATGTACCTATCACCCACCATATTCAAGTTAGTAGTAACAAAGCTAGAAATATTGAGACACTTAAGGGTGGAAAATCTTTTACATAGTAGACTAATGGAGAAGAAAGATAAATATGGCAATGTTATTATGGCCAAAATGAAGTTTCTAGATCTAACACAAGGCTAAGGAATCTGAAGAAAAAAACTCAAAGCTATCCTTGCCAAAAGTTAGACAAGGAAGTTTACTCAAGAATCATCAACAAATGTGAAGTTGTATGCAACATTTAAATAAGTGCAATGATTTAACTTCACATATAAATACAATAATATGCTTGACTATGTGGTCTTGGGAATTATGGCCTTATAAAAAATAAGAATTACAATTAAGATTCCTAGCTTACATCATCTATCTTCTACTCCTCTATCATTCTTTCTTTCATACATCTAACCAAGCTTCTTATATAGCTAGCTAAGCCACAAGTCGGCTAGCCAGTAATGTAATTATGTGATAAGTTTAGTCTTGGAAGAGTAAACCAAAACCCAAGAAAAAGATAACATAAGATCATGCACACTTAAGGATAGGTCCACATGGGAGTTACGAGTTGGCTCCCAAATATGCAAGATGTCACACCATCATAGGAAAATATACTAATAGAAATAATATACCTCTATGGATGAAAATGGTAGGAAATAGAGACCACAAAGAACAACACAAAACTCAAAGAATAAGAAACATTAGAATATGCACAATTAGGAAAAGGATGTAGGATGGGTCTTCAATATGATAGTAACTACATTCAACTTGAAAGCAAAAGAAACAATTACTACTTCATGAATAAAAAATTGAAAGAAAAAATAAGGAATAATTTTGGTTGGTGCAAGATTTCTTACTAGCCCAAGATGCTCTTACATCAGACATTTGGGGAAAGAAGAGAACTCGTACTTGCATTAGGACTCAAGTGTGTTCTAACCTAAATCATAAAGATCTAGTTCAGCCTATGATATCATTGAACTATCTTCAATTGGTTTTCCTTTTTACTCCATGATGCATTCCATGTAATCCTTTCCTTTGGTGCTTCTACTTATTCTAGTATTCAAGATCTTCTCAATGCTCTCCACTATCTTCTTTGGATAATCTGGGCTATCAGCCAACTCACTTTTAGGCTCATAGTCCTCAAAGATATAAAAAATGTTGAATATGGGTGAAATATCTATATCTTCTAGCAATTCAACTTCAAAATCATTTCCACTATCAAGATTTCTTATAATTTTATAAGGCCTGAACTTATTCATCTCCAATTTTTCGTATGTTAGAAGATTCTATTTTCTTTAGATGAACCATTACCTTATCACTTTTAGTGAAAGATTTATGTCTTCTCCTCTGATAAGCTCATTTTTAATATTTTCAAGTGCTATTTTGCAGAGTATTTCTTACATTATCATTCAAATTCTTTATGAACCTCACAAAATCTTTAGCATCAATGCTACTCTTTTCTTCCTTACTCAATTTTTTGAGTTCTATAGTTCCACTAGGGTGAAAGCCATTTATGATCTCAAAAGATTTATTCTTAGTACTTATTTTCATAGAATTATTGTATATGAATTTAGTTTATGCCAAGACCAAGTCCCAATTTGTAGGTTTACTTCCAACCAAGCATCTCAACAAGTTACCCAAGCTTCTATTCACAACATCATATTTCCATTGGTTTGAGATTAAAATATAGAGCTAAACTTAAGATCAGTATTCAATTTCTTCCAAAGTATCTTCAAAAATTATCAAGTGAACTTAATATCTCTATTTAACACAATTGTCTTTAGCAATCCATGCAACCTCATTATCTCTTTGAAAAATAGTTCTTTTGTGTGTACTACATCAAATGTTTTCTTGCAAGGTATAAAATGTGCTATTTAGGAAATCTTTCCACTAACACAAAGAAAGAATTAAAATCTCTATGAGTTCTAGGTAATCAAAGTATAAAATCCATGCATGTATATGAGCAATGTTAGTATGCTAATAGAAACCAAATTTAAATAAAGCTTCTACAAACTAAACGAAATTCATAAACTTCAAGATAGACTAAGATGAGCTCTAAATTGATACTATGAGCCATTAATGGGCTCTCTCAATGAGAAGCTCTCTTGTTGAGTAGCTTTTTCTAAATAGATAGGATGTATGCTCAAGCTTATGCTTCAAAAAGGGCTTCAAATGGAGATGGAATTTGGGTGTGAGTGTATGGTTTTGATGTAAAATGGCTTCTTAAAATGGAATTATGACTTTACTTCATGGATTGTGTTATTTTGCAAAGGGGAAGGATCCAATTTATAGGCAAGAGGCTTGAGGGATTGAGGGCTAAGATGCAAGGATGGGAAAAAGCTCATGGAGGGCTCAGATTGCATGAGAGGAGAGCACATGGATTGTGCTTCCTTACAGCCAATCAAGGAGTGACACATGTCACATGGTGAGAGGATGGAGGAAAGGGGAAGGATGAGTCAACAAAGGAGGCTCAAGGGATAAAATCTTCATAAAGACCCTCATAATGGCTTGTAAGAGCAATAAAAGGGCTTGGAAGAGTCATTTATGGCCTAGTGGGCTTCATAAAGTTTTATGGTTGAGATATTTTGAAGGAGATGAGAGCAATTTTGACTTGGGCTTGATTAGGAGGGTTTTAAGCTTGCTTAGGCTTGTGCAAATGATTAGAGGATGGATTAGGATGGTTTAGGATTAGCTTAGGGATAGGCAAGTGGATGGCATTTAATGAGGGTGGGTGAAGGAGGATATATTTGTTAACTTTGGCTTGGGTTAGTAAGTCTTAACCCATTTTTAGGGAATGTGACAAGGTTAGGAGGGGATTAGGATTAGGTTTAAAGACATCTTCTAGAAGAGTCTAGACTTTGGATGAGGATAAAGACTTTCTAGAATAGTCTAGAATTTCCTAGGATGAGGATGAAGACTTTCTAGAAGAGTCTAGAACTTCTTAGGATGAGGATAAATTAGATTTTTAAGAAATAAATAAAGTTTTATTTATTTCAAGGGTTTGGGTTGAGGAGATATTTATTAAAACTTTTTTAATAAACATGAGGATTAATATTTAATCTTAATTAAATATTTTGAGTTGGGATTAGGGGTAGGAAATGATGGGATTAGCCTTTAATCAAAATTAAAGAAGGATTAGAAGATTTTGGAAGAGGTTAGTGGTCTTAAGGAAATTGGCTAAGTTTTGGGCAAAAAATAAATTTTTTATTTATTTTGGGTTTTTTGGTCAATTTATTAATTAAATAATAATAAATAAGGAAATAATGTTTAAATAAGATTTAAACATTTTTGGGAGGGATTCCTTAATTAAATATTTTTAATTAAGATAAAGGGATTTAATGGCATAAAAATAAATAAATTAATTAAATAATTAATTAATTAATAAATGATGATGTCATCAGGACTTTTTCAGAAAATAAAAATACTTTATTTTCTAAAGGTTTTTAGGTGTCTACATTTTGCCCCTCTTTGATGTGATGCCGCAAGTGGCATGGCATCAAAGATAAGAAAATAAGATGCCCAAGGCTAGAGCAGAAGAGGAGAGAATGGGCTATGAGATGCCCCCTCAAGAAGGCAACGGGGAGAGAAAGCGAGGCTCAATGGCTTCTTGAAAAGTACAAGAATCTCGGATGAGAAAGGAAACTCAGATTGGCAAAGAGAAGGGGCTAAATTAGCTCAAACTCTCACTATGGGAGAATGATAAAGGAGAATCAGATGCACAAGAGGAAGCAAGCTTAAGACTTTAGGGAAGGTGGAGGATGAAGGAGCAGAGTGCTATAAAAAGGAATCCAGGATAGGGAGATGGATGAGGGGATTATAAAGCTAATACAACAGGATTTCAAAGAGTCAGATTGGCAGAAGATGGGTTTTGGAGATCCCTAGGACTAGGATTGTGGATCTCGAAAGATGAGGCTTGGTGGATTGATTTGGATTGATGGATCCCTAAGACTAGGATTGTGGATCCCTAAAGCTAAAGGTGAGGAGTGATTCAAAGAGATATTGATGCATAAGCTAGGGTAGGAGAGATGGATGTTGGATATGGATGGGGGATAATGGAGATGAAGGGAAACCATTGAAGCTTTTTAAGCGGGGGGATACTTCAAAGAGAAGTACCACCATGTAGTTGAGCACTAGATTTTCTATAGGATTGTTGGTTAATTTCCAAGGTTACCAAGAACATCAAAGCCTTTTCACCAACTGTCCAGAGGACTGATGAAATGAATAAAAAAAAACATGCAAGGATTACCCCAGTATCACACATGAATCCTAGAGGAAGTAGTGTGGAAACGACACTGGGTAGCCCACAAGCAGAAAAGAAAACAAACAAAAGACATGATCAAGACCTTATGCTCTGATTGCCCCATCATAGTATACCATGATATGGAAGATCATGGCAACCTTGAGGAGGGAACAAGGAGATTGCTTGGAAAAGATATTTCAAGACCCAACAGGGAAGAGTCCAAATCAAAAGAAAGCGAAAATTCAAAAGAGAACTGTTTGCCAACGAGATGGGTAGGACGAGGTACTAACGGACCAAGATCAGACATGAGAAAAGCTATATCCTGCAAGGACCTATCAAAGAGCACCTAAGCTGGTGGATTTAAATGAGTGATGCGTCTGGCAAGCTAAACTAAGAAAGATAACACTTTGGTGACAAGAAATCTAGCTAAAGGATGCATTGGAATAGCTAACCAAGATGTGTGATGGGTGCAAGATGCTAATCAAGGACGAACTAACACGAACACTGGATAGATATAATGGTACTAAGCTAAAGAGGATGTACAAGATGATGGACCAAGATATGTTACAAATGTACAAGTTTGTTCATGTTTTGGTTTTTGTGAGATGGAAATGTTTTTGAAGGATGGGATGTCTATAATAGGTGATAGGTGGATAGGTAGATGGTTTGCAAAAAGCTTAAGTGAAAATGGGGTTTTGTGTGTGCATGTGATAGTATACAAGCTAGGATACAAGATTATTTACAGGCTGGAATATGGTACAAACTTTGGACAAGATTCAGATATACAAGGTATGGTACAAGATTTACAAGGTATAATACAAGCTTTGGTACAAGATTTTACAAGCTGAGGTACAAGATTTTACAAGCTGTACAGAAGGTATTTACAAGCTCCATTATATTTTGGATATTTGGTTGGAACACCAAGGGAACAAGCAGGTATTTTATGGGATGGTGGGTAAATGGATGAGGGATAGGATAGTGATAGATAATGGATTAGTCTTAGTACACAAGGTGCCTGAATTACTAGGTTTTCACCAAGGTACCTATCCAAGGCACTTGAATTGCCAAGTTTTCACCATTGGACGCTTATTTTTTCTTTATTATTTTTTGACTTTTTGACTTTGGACTTAGCTGGAATGATTTTGGCTTTCTTTAGCTATTTTTGGCTCATAGATGTTGGTAGGATGGATGAAAAAGGATTGGATTGAACAAGTGGAATGGTGGGTGGGAGTTTGACAAATAATGGATGCGAAGACATAAGGCTTGTGGGTAAATGGATGAGGAAAATGGAAAGATCATCATTGGCACACACCTTGAGAGGTGATAAAGTAGTGGGAAAGATGGTTTTGAGCACGGTTGAGGAGAAAATGGAGGAAGAGAAAGATAAGGACTAAAAGTAGAGTTGGAAGATGGAGGATGGGAAATTTAGGATAAGAAGCATATGGACTAAAAGTGGATTGGGGGGATGAAGGATGCTTATATGGGGATTTGGATGAAGGATGGATGGATGAGGCTTTTTGAGTAGCATGAATGGATGCCAATTGAGATTTTTCTTTGAGATACATTTCTTTTATGAGCATCTTGGGTATCCACATGATTTTTGACTTTTTTAGCTTGGGCTTTTGTGGCCTCTTGACTTTTTCTTTGATTGGGATTAAATGTTTCTTGTTTTGAACATGTATTTTAGAAGGGACATGTTGAGACTTGGATTTTTGTGGATTTTTGGATTTATGCTTTTGTATTTTGGCATCCAATATGCTTCTATTAGCCATGGGATGGGAACAAGAGCATGGAGGAGATGGATGGATAATTGATGGAGTGATAGGGTTTAAAGCTTGGAAGGGATTCAAGGGTGAGTGCCTTTGATGATCTAGCTGGTGGATTTGAGGGGATGGAAGGATAGATTGGAACATATGATATGGATGGATATAATTTCCCAAAATGGATGGAGGGAAGGAAGGATATGGGCCCAAAATAGATGGAAACGGGGAAGGTGAAGGTCCCAAAATAGATGGAGGGGATAAAGGATTCATATTAGGTATGTAAGGACCCAAAATGGATGGAAAGGGTGTGGGATTTAGATAAGGGATATATGGACCCAAAATGGAGGGTTGGAGATAAGGAGTAGGATGAGGGCCCAAAATGGATGCAGAATAAGATGGATGGGAACTTTGGGGTGGAGATGGAAGGACTTGGGACCATGCAAGAATAGTGGGGATACCAACATCTAGAAATACATTTTCATTTCTTTTTTCAATATGATGTTCATTATTTGGAACACAAGATGTGAGTCCATTACTAGCTGAAGGAGTTGGAGCTTCGGATATGATAATTAGTTCTTCTTCGATGGATCTATCATCATGGATTATGGGAGATGTATGATCATGAAGCAGAGGAGATGGGAGGATAGGATCTTGAGTTGGGTGGGATGAGGGAAAGGGATCTTGAGATGGAGTAAGTAAGATGGTAGGATTTAGATATGGAGGGGATGGTAAAAGTGGATCATGTAGGGGACTAAATGGGATGGCGAGATTTCTTGTTCTGTCGGAGGATATTTCAACATGCTTTTGGACAAGATCTTGACATGAATGGATGGGAGTGGATGCATGAGGTTCATTATATGGGATTTGAATAATGCTTGGAGGAGGAGATGTGGATGGGATTTGGAGCGATTCGATGGGTGGTGAGATTTTGATGCTTGTGGGAAGTGGAAGGATTTTAAGCAATTTGATGGATGGTATGGGGATGGTAGCTATGGGAGATGGAGGTGATATTATAGATGGGGAAGCTTCATCACTGACTACTTCACATGGTTGGATTAGATGACATGGCTTATCGACTGTTGGAGGTGGCTTTTCTTGTATTTCCTCTAGGAAATTCCTTGGAGACTCATGTGTCAGAGGTGGAGGTGGATTGACAGGAATAGCTAGTGTGATGGGGGTGGAAGATTGGAAGCTTGTTTGATTGGGTGATGGAGGAGAAGCTGGGATATCAGATGGCATGACTAGATAGTTTGGAATAACTCTTGGATTTTGTGGGATGCTTGGGGGAATGTTTCTAAGGCTTTCAATATACCCGTCATAGTCAACAAGATTTTCATCATCATTGGAATAGGAGGTGGTGGGAGCAAGGACAATATGATCGAACACATCATGATAGGTTTTGGATTTCATGTTTTGATGATGAGTCGGATGGGGATGGGGTCTTGCATATGGATGAACACGGAAGCTCATGGTTGGATTTAGATTAAGCACAGATTTTGGATTGGATGATGAAGGATTTCCTAGGGAGAGTCAAAGCTGTATGACAGACCTGAGGAGGATTGGCTAGAGATTTTTGGCTTTCTTGTGGATGGAAGACTTCAAGGGCATGCTGTCAAAAAGTGAGAGTTTTGCTTTCCTATGCGCTGTATTGCTGGAGATTGTGTCAACTTAAGGATAGACTAATGATCCTATGGGCATGACACGAGATTGACCACTTGTGGATCCCAACCTGTAGCTCAAGGTGATGGGGGATAACAAGTCACAAAGCTAGATTACCCTAGAGAAAGCTCTGTCAAAGGGATAACCTTGGTGAGGCTGGTGGATTGGTTGGATTGATTGGATAGCAAATTCTACCAGAATGACAACAACTCTCTAAAGGCTTGGGTGTGATTTTGGATTGGGTTGCTAGTTGGCTGGGGGGGATGATTTGGAGAGACTTTGGATTTGGGATTTTTCTAAAGCAAGGAACTAGATAGATTTGGTTGCAGTGGGGGAGCTTGGATGATTTTTTGATGAGGCAGTGACTACGATAAGTATGCCTTGAGCTGGGAGATTTTTGCTTTTTTGGGATTTTGACCAAAGTTGGCAAACATTCATTCAAAAGCTATGAACAAACAAGAAGACAAAATTTTGGAGCAAGCACGTCAAACATACCAACATCCTAGGAAGCTTTCTACAAGGATGAAAGTTGGTTTAGCTAGGGAGTCCTTGATATACGCAAGGTATGTGAGGCCCAAATCCGTAGATGAAACCAAAAAGATGCCACACAGCCGAGAGGAGGGGTAACCCACTTGTCCTCTTTCACTTCTCAAGGGTATAAAGCTCCTTGAGGCTTAGCTCGAGTGAAAAAATCTTGATTCCAAGAGAGGTGTCTTTGGATTCACCTCCCGATCTTTATACTCCGTCGGAGCGCTAGAGTTGAGGTCATCCCAAGGGGTGATGAAATCCCCAAGTAGGCCTCTTAAAAAGAAACAAAGTTTTGGATCCTAATCTTATGCACCCAAGATGGCCTCGAAAGACGACAAGGGGAGAGAAGACTTGGATGACTTTGGGCTAAAAAACATGCTTGTTCTTTTACCAACTAACTTTTATGTGTGCTGATCTAGACTTTGCAAGAACTCATTTTTAAGAGACAATGTTCAATTCCAACTTGAAGCGCCAAAAAAACAAAATCGAGCGAAGAATGAATACAAGAAGAAGAGTTAGGGTCAACAAAAAAGTAAACCCGCGTGCCCGGATGCCCTCCACATCAAGTATCAATTAATTTCCTTTTAAAGCATTCAAGAGTTGGTGTGATTTTGTTTTAAAGCCCAAAGCAAAGATGTGTGAGACTCGATTTGTCAAGTGCGCGCCCGGAGGCCCTCCACGTCAATAGTTGTTCAATTTTATTGCCCAAACTTGAAGTGCGATCGATTTAATCTAGAGTTTTGATCATTTAAAAATTTTGATAAAGTTAAAGCAAACGTTCAAAGACCAAGTGAGTGAGTTAGATTGTGGAACATTTAACACTTTTTTCAAGTAGATCCATCCCCATAAATGGTACTGAGATTGCAACCAATGGTTGAATTGATGGGTGATTAGAAAAGAGGTGAGTCCAAGGAACTACTCAAATTGATTTTTGCAAATTTGTATTTAACTTAACAAAGTTTCTTAAATGTCCAAAAATCAAACTTTACCTAGATTGCATGTGGAAAAGAGATTTTTTTTGTTCAATTTTAGAAGCTCCAAATGAAGTGTTTGATATTGCAATGGTTAATTGATCTTTGGCATTCAAGATTGGATTTTTTGTTTTAATCATGCATTCATAAAAAAAAAAAACTTGATTTTAATCCATGGCACTCAAGAGTGATTTTAACAACATGCATTCAAAGACAAGTGATTAAACATTCAAGTTTTTTCCTTTGAGCATTCAAGATTGAGATTTTGTGTGTTGTTTTAAAAACTTTGAAGTGCTTTGTTTTAACCTTAGATCATTCAAGATTGTTTTGGACTCAAAAGTGAAAATGACTCTTTGGACTTTGGTTTTCATTCAAGATTTTGTGTTCTAGTTTGCATATTTTAAGCCCAAAAATGATATTCCTAGATTGTTTTGATGCATGAAAAACCTAAGAAACATTCAAGATTTTGCAACAAGACATTTGTTTGGAACAAATAACAAAGCTTTTAGGACAATTTTTGGCAACTATTTAGGACTCTTAGTTTTCATGAGATTTTTAAAAGAACTTTAAAATATTTGCAAATGAGGTTCATTTTATCCTTGATTGATGCTTTGAGTTTGATTTAGATTTTAGTGTGCACTTAGTGTTGATTTTGAACCTTTTGAAATGGAAACTTGAAGTTCTTTTTAAATTTCTAAAAATGAAGTGTTCCTAACTTTGCATGAATGCATCTAAAACCTTGATGTTGCAAGGATGCAAATGATTGGATTGGTTTAGTTTCACTTGTTAAAAGGCTTCTTCTTTTTTTTGCAAATTTTTAGTTTTAAATTGTTCATTTTAAGCACTAAAAAAAAATGTGTATGATTTTGTTTCCTTAAAAAAAATGGCCAAGATCTCCCACAAGAAGAAGAAGAAGAAGTAGATGGAATAAGAAGAATATAGACAAGAAGAGGAAGAAGAATTCCAAGTGCTTTGTCCACCTATAAGCTTGAAAAATCTACAAACACTATGAGATAGACTATGATTTCCTCTGTCTTCTTCATGCTCACGTGGACCTACAAAACCAATTTATACAATCCTACCAATCACAAAAACAAGCAAAATTAGCCAAAATTAGCAAATGACATACAAAACTTGACTAAAAAAGCTAATGAAGATGACCCATGCGGGGTCCCATCGGGGGTGCCAAAATGTATATGAGCAATGTTAGTATGCTAATAGAAACCAAATTTAAATAAAGCTTCTACAAACTAAACAAAATTCATAAACTTCAAGATAGACTAAGATGAGCTCTCAATTGAGACTATGAGCCATTAATGGTCTCTCTCAATGAGAAGCTCTCTTGTTGAGTAGCTTTGTCTAAATAGATAGGATGTATGCTCAAGCTTATGCTTCAAAAAGGGCTTCAAATGGAGTTGGAATTTGGGTGTGAGTGTATGGTTTTGATGTAAAATGGCTTCTTAAAATGGCATTATGACTTTACTTCATGGATTGTGTTATTTTGCAAAGGGGAAGGATCCAATTTATAGGCAAGAGGCTTGAGAGATTGAGGGCTAAGATGCAAGGATGGGAAAAAGCTCATGGAGGGCTCAGATTGCATGAGAGGAGAGCACATGGATTGTGCTTCTTTACAACCAATCAAGGAGTGACACATGTCACATGGTGAGAGGATGGAGGAAAGGGGAAGGATGAGTCAACAAAGGAGGCTCAAGGGATAAAATCTTCATAAAGACCCTCATAATGTCTTGTAAGAGCAATAAAAGGGCTTGGAAGAGTCATTTATGGCCTAGTGGGCTTCATAAAGTTTTATGGTTGAGATATTTTGAAGGAGATGAGAGCAATTTCGACTTGGGATTGATTAGGAGGGTTTTAAGCTTTCTTAGGCTTGTGCAAATGATTAGAGGATGGATTAGGATGGTTTAGGATTAGCTTAGGGATAGGCAAGTGGATGGCATTTAATGAGGGTGGGTGAAGGAGGAGATATTTGTTAACTTTGGCTTGGGTTAGTAAGTCTTAACCCATTTTTATGGAATGTGACAAGGTTAGGAGGGGATTAGGATTAAGTTTAAAGACATCTTCTAGAAGAGTCTAGACTTTGGATGAGGATAAAGACTTTCTAGAATAGTCTAGAATTTCCTAGGATGAGGATGAAGACTTTCTAGAAGAGTCTAGAACTTCTTAGGATGAGGATAAATTAGATTTTTAAGAAATAAATAAAGTTTTATTTATTTCAAGGGTTTGGGTTGAGGAGATATTTATTAAAACTTTTTTAATAAACATGAGGATTAATATTTAATCTTAATTAAATATTTTGAGTTGGGATTAGGGGTAGGAAATGATGGGATTAGCCTTTAATCAAAATTAAAGAAGGATTAGAAGATTTTGGAAGAGGTTAGTGGTCTTAAGAAAATTGGCTAAGTTTTGGGCAAAAAATAATTTTTTTAATTTATTTTGGGTTTTTTGGTCAATTTATTAATTAAATAATTAATAAATAAGGAAATAATGTTTAAATAAGATTTAAACATTTTTGGGAGGGATTCCTTAATTAAATATTTTTAATTAAGATAAAGGGATTTAATGGCATAAAAATAAATAAATTAATTAAATAATTAATTAATTAATAAATGATGATGTCATCAGGACTTTTTTAGAAAATAAAAATATTTTATTTTCTAAAGGTTTTTAGGTGTCTACACAAATGTTTTCTTGCAAGGTATAAAATGTGCCATTTAGGAAATCTTTCCACTAACACAAAGAAAGAATTAAAATCTCTATGAGTTCTAGGTAATCAAAGTATAAAATCCATGCTTATATATTCCCAAGGTCTACTAGGTATAGGCAAGTGAATACAATCTCAAATTATGACTAGTTCCTTTATCTACTTGAAAAACTCCACAAGTTTTCAAAAAATTTTAAAAATCCTTATAAATTTTGGGTTGATGGTATCTTTCATTCATCAATTTTAGTGTCTTATTAATTTTAGAATGTCCAACAAGTCCACCACTATGGTTCTCTTTTATGATGTTACTCGTCCTAGATCCTCTAGGTATGCAAAGTTGAATTCCTTTAAATAAAATGTCATCCTGAGTGAAATAGTCAATCCACTAATCTTTTTCATCTAACAAATGATACTTACAATCTTTCCAAGGTTTTTCAAAATCAAGGGTTTTTTCATATAGAGTCTGCAAATAATCAAAACCAAGAATTGTAACCTTTTTTTCTATTAGCAAACTCCTTCTACTCATTAGCATCAAAAACTTTGTTTGATTGTTTACTTCTATGTTTCAACACAAAGGTGAAATTTTGCAAATATTCTACCCACTTCATATGTCTATGATTTAGTCTGATCTAACTTTCAATGTATTGCAAGGCCTTATGGTGTATATACAAGACAAATTCCTTAGGATTTAAATAATCTCTCAAATTCTTCAAATATTGAACAATAGCAAAACTCCAACTAATCATAAACATATTATTTCCTTATAGAATCATTCAATTTATCACTAAAGAAATCTATAGGTCTTCCTTGACTCAAAATGGTTTCAATTTTATTCCCACTAGCATCACAATCTACTTGAAAATGCATAGTGAAATCTAGCAAAGAAAGTGTAGGTAACTTTGAGACCTTTTGTTTTAATGTTTCAAAAATCTTATTTTCTCCTTGTGTCAGTTGAAATATTTTTTTATCTCCCATAATAGTCTCTATCATAGCATTATGTATTGAACTAAAATTTCTCATAAACATTATGTAAATACTTACCAACTGTAATACCCCAAAATGGGCACATTGCCATGTTAACCAATTCTGGTCTATTCAATCATTCCTAAGTCCTTTTTTACTAGGTAATTATGATTTTGATAATTACTACATGACCTAAGTGTCAAATGTAGAAAACCCTAATATACATTAATCACACTCCCTATTTAATTCCTAAGTATTGACTCAAATTAGCTACATTAAACATATTGATTAAATTTAACTTAATTATAAGTGTTCATACTTTAATTAAATTAAATTACTTCTTTAGCTAATGTGCAAAGGAATTAAATGTATTTAACTTAATAATGTCTTCATTTTAATTATTGAATTTAAGTATTCAATTAATTATAGTTTATGCATTTATGAGGTCATATCTTATTTTATTAAATTAAATAATCTCTCCAAATCTTCTCTTCAGTCCAGAAATGGAAATTCTGAGTGAACTATCTCTCAAATTGGAATTAACTTAGTTAACTTGTTCTCACACTCATGTGAAACTTAGTTAACTCTTCATCCCATTCAGATCTGAAATAGTTAACTTCACCTACACAAGGAAGTTTCCATTTCAACTGAATCTCACCTTCAATCTTGACCATCCATCTAAAGTGATCTTGATTGTCGATCAATTCTGCAACTCTATTTAAGAGGCCTTCAATTCCTCATTATAGTTGTTGAATTATTTGTGCATCGAATCTATGCTAGATTATTTACTCACTTACTCATACATTCATAGCTTATTATCTTTCTTGCATATTAATATCATTTAGATTGTAAAATGCATTCATTTAGCATAGTATGTTCTTTTTATTTCTTAGCTTAATATGCATTTCATATAGATTAATTTTCATTCTCATTTATCTATAAATCCTTCATACTAGAGGTATGGTTATTGGCTTCTCATTCTAAGAGCAAGGAAAAATCCATCTAGTTAGGAGGCAACAAGTTAATTTTCCAAACTATTTTAGGCAAATGATTCAACGTTCATTATGAGATGGTTTCGCATGTAAGGACTATGTTGAAGTGTGGTAGATTAATAGGCCATAATTAATGCATACACCAACCCATTAAATAATCTAAATTCTCCAAAACCCATAGGTGTAAGCCATTCTAGTATAACTTGTACCTTGTCAAGATCCATCTTCAAACATTCAATTGAAATCATGAAGCCAAGATATACTATTTCCCCCTTGTAAAGAACATTTCTTCAAGTTAATCAGTAACATTTCTTCTTGCAACCTTTGTAACACTTGTTTGATATTCTCCAAATGTTCCTCTTTATTCTTACTAAAAATAAGTATTTGATCAAGGTATTCAATCAAAAAATTTCCCAATAATTTCTTCAAAACTTCCTTCATCAATCTAATGAAAGTGTTAGGTGTAATAGTAAAACCAAAAGGCATAACCAAACATTCATACAAACCTTCATTAGTCTTAAAAGAAGTTTTACATTAATCTCCTTATTTGATTATGATCTAATGATATCCACTTTTCAAATCAATTTTGGGAAAGTATCTAGATCCACTCAAATGATCCATGATGTCATCAATTCTAGGCAAATGAAACTTATGTTTTACTAGGATCTTGTTTACAATTATGAAATTAGTGCACATTCTCCATTCTTCATTCTTCTTAGGTGGCAATGTAGCATGTACCACACAAGGGCTCAAACATTCTCTTATCAAACATGTCTCAAGAAATTCGTCCACTTGTCTATTCAATTCAACATTTTCAGTAGGAGTTATTCACTGTGGTGTTTTATTTGGTAAGCTAGCTCTAGGTATCAAATCCATACAGTGCCTAATACTTCTCACAAGAGGAAATCCATTAGGTACATCCTTAGAAATAACATCTTAAATTTCATCTAAAAAATATTTTATCTTAGGTGCATGCTCAAGTTCATGTTTTTCTTCATTCTTCCTAGGAGTCAAGGTGAGGTATATGTTTTTCTCCTTCATATCTTTAACAATTTGCTTTTTATTTACCAAACAAACTCTTACTATGGTACAACATATCTCATCAAGTTTTTCAATCAAAGGTAACAAAATATGCTTCTTCCTATATTCCCAAATGGCACATTGATTCAATCTACCATCATGCAATGTTTGTTTATCATATTTCCAACGTAACAAAATGTGAAAACAATAAATATGCATAATATCACACAAGAATTCATCATAGTAATTGCCAATTTTAAATTTTACAAGGCATTGTTTACTTGCCAACAATTTATGGTCATCTTGAATCCAAGAAACATGGTAAGGGTTTAGATGTCTCAAATTCTACAGCTTCAACTTGTTTACTAGTTCCTTAGAAGTCATATTGTCTCAACTACCATTGTCTGTGATCACTTTACCATATTTTCCATCAATTTTCCATATGGTTTTGAACATAATTCTCCTCAAAATAGGTCTTTCATCTGATTTCACATTCTGCAAGAGTTTCCTTATCATCAAATTCTCACCATTCCTAGGTTCATTAGGTGTTTCAACAACTTTTTCACAAGACAAAATAGTTCTACCACTTCCTTCAACCTTTTTACCAAAATTAGTACCTTAAAAAGCTATATGTCCTTTTTAACTACATTAATAACAAGTACCTTTAAACCAAGATCTTTCATCCCTCTTACCCTTATTACTATTCCTAGAGTAACCAGTATACCTACCTCTACTTTAATTACCTCTTTTACTAGCATTGTCATCAATTTTTGGTTTCTCTTGCACTAAAGATCAGCTACTTTCTCCATAGGTTCTACCTCTATTTCTTTGAAATCTACCACCCCATCCTCTCTTTCCTTTATCACATTTCTTTTCCAATCTTTCTCTAATGTTTAGAGCATACTGATATTCTTCTTCCACACTAACCAGTAAGGTATCTAGCCACTTTCTTAGCTTTATCATCTACATGTCTACATATGATATCCATCTTGCATAATTCCTTAGTATATTCCTTTGCACTCATGTCCTTTTGTCTCAAATTCTACATTTTCCTCAACAATTTGACTTGGTAATCCACTAGGAGAAACTTCTTCTTCATCTTTCCAATTATTTTCATCCATGTCTTGATATTTTATTCCCCTCTCTTCTCTCTTTTAGTTTGTAAAAGATCCCACCAAAGTGAAGCATGACCCTTCAACTTTGTGACTGTATCTTCACCTTCTTGTCATCAAGAATACCTTCATACTAAAATATTCATCCATCTTAAAGGTCTAGTCCAATATAACATTCGTCCCAAGTCTTCCATCATAGAAAGAAATTTGAACAACGGGTCTAGCATTCATCCTAGACAAAACTCTCAAAAGCCTTTCTTCACCTTCTAAAACCTCATATTCAAGATCAAGATTTGGTGCTACTTCTTCATCATTGCTAAAATCTTTAAAATTTACAACTCTTCTCTACAGTGTTTCTACAACTTAAAGTCTTTCAACAATCTACCTCAACATGTCCATAATATAATTATCAGCATTTTCTCTATCATGAACCATTTTGAAAAAATATTCTTACAAGATTGTAACCTTCTGCTAGTTATAGGTTAGATTTTAGATCTTCCACCCTTCAACCAAATCTAATAAGTTTCTCCATGATCCAAGGCTCAAGAAGGAATTGGATATGATACCACCTGATACAAGGCCAAGAAACCTTAAGGACAAAACCCCAAGCCACCCTTGCTAAACATTACACACAAAAGTTTACTCAACAATCAAAAAGATACATGAGGTAATTTGAAGCATTTCAATAGGTTTAATTATTTAACTTCACATATAAATAAATAAAACATTCCTAGGTGTAAGGCCTTTCAAGTTGCAACCTTATACAAAATAATAACTACAACTTAGAGTCCAAGCTTGCATCTTCTATCTTTTACCCCTCAAGCTTTCTTTCTTTCCTATAGAGAGCCAAGTCTCTTATATAGCCAATTAAATGACAAGTCAATTAGTCAAGCATTTAATTACATTATACTTACAATCTTGGAAGAGTAAACCAAAACCCAAGAAAAGGACAACATAAGTTCACACACACTTAACGATAGGTCTAGACCAGAAGTAGGAGTCATCTCCTAACTACACAAGACACCACATCATCATAAGAAACTACACCAATAGAAATAGTATGCCTTGCTAGATGAAAACTATAGGAAATAAAGGCTATAAAGAGAAACACAAAACTCAATGAATAAGAAACATCGGTATACATGCACTTACAACAAGGATCTAGGATCGGTCCTTGACATGATAATAACTATGCTCAACCTAAAATTGAAAAAAGCAACAAGTACTTTGAAAATAGAAGACTAGAAGAAAAAGGAAGGAATTTTTTGGATGATGCAATACTTCTCACTAACCCAAGACACTCTTGCATGAAGATCATTGATAAAGAAGGCACATGTAACATTATTAAGGAGGTGGCATAGGAATGATCAATAAAACCCCAAAATCCAAGGGTCCCAATTTATTATCAAATTTACCAAGGAAATCATATTGAAATAATGGTAGTGATTTTTAATAGATATTTATGTATGAGATTACATCCACATGGTCCTTGTGAAATTAAATGTTTCCAAAAGAAAGTGTGAGATGTCAATTTTTTTTTTATGGTGTTATCTCATCCTCATGTTGTATTCAAGGTTCCAACCACATGCCAAGGGGCAAGTACAAAGATTGAAAATTAGAGCCAAAAATTTTCTCATGAAACAAAGGTGAATGGTGGGCCCTATCTAATCCAACATTTCTTTCAAAGAAACTATGCTCATATGGTGAAACATGAGTAGAATGAGGAACAAGTCCATAAGTGTATGTCTAGGTGACACAGCTCATAAATCTAAGAGCCATCTCAAGATTTAACTTGGAGGTTTAGGCCATGTTAGTTTTTAAATTCAAAACCATGGTGCCAAAAGGGTAAGGACCCATCTTTCTAAGTTCAGTAGAGTAATTAAGTATCATGATTACAAGTAATGACATCACCCTCTTCCTGCTTTATAAAGTTTTGGGTAGGCTTGAGAATAAAATAGGCTACTCTTCAAAAATGAAGAATGATAGACAACAAGCCAAGAACAATAATAGAATTATCCATCTAATCACCCTCCCTGTAGGTATGTCTAATTTTCAACTCATAAAATTTGTGAAGGAAGCCAAGTATATCACTATGGATAGTATCCACTTTCTACCTAGACTTGGCATGGACTTTAGCCACATCAATAATGATTTTAAAATCCCCCACAATTTCAAACTTTGTGTAGCCTAGATAAAGGAAAATATTTAGTCCCCATCAGAGGGTCATACCATCTTCTTGGTTGATAGTATGGTCCTTGAGAGGACCAACATACTCAACAATCAAGTAGCACTTGTTGTTGTGGATAAGGCTATCCCTAGCCTCAATACCACCACTCCCATCATCATTAAAGTTGAGTTTTGCCAATAGGGGCTTCAGAGGGGTCTATTGAGTGGTCTTCTAGATGAGGAATTTAGTGTTTTTCATATCTAGTAAAGTCTTTATCTATTTTCCGTTCTTTAGAAATTTGTAGGTTAGAAACCACGAGGGGGACTTGGAACTATTATAGTGGGAGAATGAGAGGTTATCAAATAGGAACTTTGTGCCACTATGGAAAACCTCATGAGAGGATTATTCTTTGTCCCTATAGATCCTATTACTATGCTCTTTCATGATGGTCCAACAATTTTTGTGTTTCATGGGAGGGGAGGATATTTTGCCATGGGAGCTAGACAAAAGGGTGTTGGGAGGGGAAATTTTATCCCATAGTAAATTATTGAATTTTCTTTTTAAAAACCCATGAGAGGTTGAGCTTGTCCAGGATTAGTTGTGAGAGAACAATGACAATTCTGTGCAAAAATAAGTAATTGATGTTTTCCTCTTCCTTTAAGAAAAGGAAGTATCTATTGGCCATGTTAATCCCACATTTGGCTAAGTTGTCCAAAATAATAACTTTACCATGAAAAAGCATCCAAAAGAAGAATTTAACTTTACAAATGATCTAGTTAACCCATACTCTCTTCCAATAGGTAGTGTTGAAAACAAACTTTTGTTGAATACAATTGATTAATTGTGTATTATCTTTGATGTTACACAAAATGTCATATCATTTCTAGTTAGTGTATTCCATGTTCACTTGGGCATTGAAGATAGTTTTATATGTCTACTAAGTATTCCAAAGTTTTTCTAGTTGAGAAGGTAGTGTCTATCGAGTTCACTCAAGTGTCAAATAAAAGTTTGCGAAAGTTGAGTGTTAAGCAAGCTCATTCGGTTAATGAAAGAAATGTTGGATGGAACTAGTGTTAATTGAGCTTACTTAGTTACCAAAGGAACTTTGTGAATATGCATTGTTGACCTAGTTCACTTGGTTAACATAGAAAAATTATTTCTAAGTTAGTGTCTACCGAGCAAGGTCGACTAACAAAGGATTTTCTTATTTTGGCATATTCAGTTCAATTGATTTATTTGTTGGTTCTAGACGATTGAGAAGATGAATATTAATTATTCTAAGTTATATTCAAGAAAAATTGATATTATGAAAGATGTAAAGATAAGGTCAAGCTGAGGATTAAAAATAAGTATAGTGGAACATAATTGAAGATTTGATGTTGCCAAGAGGAAGCAAATTAGAAGGATACGAAAAATATCCTTGTTGAGATGCAAAGATACATTCGATCAAGATGAATCAAGTATACAAGCTAGAGTTGAGATTTGTAATCAACAATTCAGTTGCATTAGGAATTAGGTCAACTCATTGTTACTCTCTAACCATTGTAGCAATGATCTAAATCTCTTAATAGAGTTAGCTTAACAACTATTTGTATGTCCTCTAACAAGGTGACATTTCTACTTAATTGTCTAAAGGCCTCTAACAAGGCCACTCCTAATGGGGTGATTAAATCCTCTAATAGGGTAACACCTAATAGTGTGTTTTGTAACTTTTAATAGGGTTTTCTTCTAATAGGACTCATTTCAGAAGAGTGAAAATCAGTAACTAGTTGCAATTGGTGTTTTTTTTCAAATTGAGTTTCCACATTAAATCTTGGTGTCAAGTGTGTTCATGCTATTTCTTTTATGTGTTTGAAAATAAGTTAAATTAATATTTATCACAGACAATATCTTAAAGATTTTCATTTTATGCATTTGCCAAGCTATTTTAGAGTTTACCAAGTTACAACATTTTTTTGTGTGTTTATCAAGTTCTAATAGAGTTGAGTTTTCATAGAGTTTGTTTTGTACTGACATCTAAGGGATTTGGGAATTATTTTGTAGTAAATGATTTAGTCCTCCCCTCTAAGTTACTCCTCTTATATTTTCAATAATTGGTATTAGAGTGTTTGGTGCTTGCAGAGAAGGTTTTAAGGACCAAAGCTAAAGATCAGGATGTCTTACAAAAGAGAGATTCCCAAGTTGAACCAAGATAAATTTGTAGCATGACAAGGACCTATGAGGTTACATTTGAAAATTATCAGTGATTTAGGTTGTAAGTATCTTGATAGTGAATACAAGTCTCCTACTGGAACATTATCAGTTGAAGATATTGTTAAAAAAATCATAACATCATGATGAATGACATTGCTTCTGCTCTT
Organism: Cupressus sempervirens; assembly: GCA_028749045.1. Classification (NCBI taxonomy): domain Eukaryota; kingdom Viridiplantae; phylum Streptophyta; class Pinopsida; order Cupressales; family Cupressaceae; genus Cupressus; species Cupressus sempervirens. The sequence continues at coordinate 429,024,456 of CM053792.1, forward strand.
AATTATGTTGAATTTAATGAAGTCAAAAATTATACTATGACTTATGATATATGGATTAAATTGAAGGAAATCTATGGAGGAGATGATAATATAAGAAGAGTTAAAGCTGAAAGTCTTAGAGGACAATTTGATCAGGCGAAGATGACAGAAGATGGAAACATTGCAAAATATGTTGAGAGAATTAAAGCAAGTGTGAGCACAATCAAAGCATCTGGAGGAGACATTAAGGATAAAATAGTTGTAAGAAAGGACTTTGAACCCTTCTTCCTATCTATGTAATTAGAGTGTCTACTATTCAAGAGATCAGATGTGATCCAAATAGTAAAATAACTTTGGATTCTCTAGTTGGAAGATTGACAACTTTTGAGTTGGGTAACTATGATAACTATGTCCCTAGTTGCAAAGGTATTGAGTCTAGATTTAAAGTGAAGATTTCAATCAAGAAAAGGAGTAAGAAATAAAAGGCCAATAAATATGAAAAGGAAGAAGAAGAAGAAAGTTCAAATAAAAGCCCTACTTGCAAGGAAATATTTCAAACGTAGAGGAAATTACAAAGGTAAGATTCTTCTAATCTATTTTTCTTGTGAAGAAGTTGGTCACATTGCTATAAGGTGCCCAAACAGAGAAGACAAGGATGAATAGAAAAGAAATAAGTACAAAGGAAAGAAGGAATTCAAAAACCATAAGGACTACAAGGACAAAGGTAAGAAATCTGGTTTTATGGCTAAAGATTCTAATAACAGTGAAGATGAAATGGTATATATTGTTATAAAAGATTAATCTGATGATGAATGAGATAAAATGGCACTTATCTCTTATATTAGAAAAAATGACACATGAATTATTGATAGTGGTTGCTCACATCATATGACTAGAGACAAAACAAAGTTTGAGCACATGGAACATTATGATGGTGGTAATGTGAGATTTGGAAACAATGAACCTTGTTGCATAAAAGGAAAAGGATTATCTTGGTAACCAATGAACTTAGATGTGACAATGCTTATTGGGTTGAAGGATTAAAGCATAGTCTACTGAGTGTGGCACAGTTGAATAACATTGTATTCAAGGTAGAATTTATGAATGGGAAGGCCAAACTATTGGATGGAAAAGGAAATCTAGTTGGATTTGGCAAACAAACAAAAGGTAACCTATTATATCTAGATCTCATTGAAATTTCATGTTTTATTGCTTAAGTAGAAGAAAGCTGGTTATGGCACAAAAGATTATGTCATGTAAACTTTGATAACCTAGTTAAGATAAGAAAATAAAAAAGAGTAAGGTTTATTCCTAGCTTCAGAAAACCTAATATGGGTCTATGCAAAAATTGTCAAATTGGTAAGATGGGAAAAACTAGTTTCAAAAGAAAGAACTATCATTCTGAAGAAGTCTTAGAGCTTGTACATACAGGCTTCTATTGACCTATTGGTATAGAATGTTATAGTGGAGATAATTTTTTCTTTCTTTTTGTTGATGACTGTTCTAGAATGATTATTATAATGTATCTAAAAGAAAAATCTAAAGCTTTTCAAAAATTCAAGTGGTATCTGGCAAGAGTAGAAAAGGAAACTAGAAAGAAGTTGAAATGTTTAAGATCAAATAGAGGTGGTAAATTCATTTCTAATGAATTCAATGAATTTTGAATTGAAAAAGGAATTAAGAGATAGGTATCAGCCCCTGGTACACTTCAATAGAATGGTATAGCTGAAAGAAGGAACATGTGCATCATGGATTGGGCAAGAAGAATGATGATAGAAGAGAATATTGCAATCAAATACTGGAAGGAAGCAATCAATACTATAGTGCATACCTTGAATAGAGTATAGTTGAAGAAAGAATCAAATAAAACTCCTTATGAACTATGGTATGTATACAAACCTAATGTAAGTTACTTGAAAGTATTTGGCAACAAATGTTATATCTTGAAAGAATCTAGGAAAGGTAAATTTGATGTCAAAGGTGATGAAGTCATATTCCTAGGATAATCCTATAGAAGTAAAGCATACAAATGTTTGAATTTGTCTACTTATAAAATCATAGAAAGTGCACATGTGAGAATTGATGAGTTTGCAAAAAAGAGTGAAGAAGAAAGCAACAAAGAGTCTGAGGATTATAGAAGATTTGTTTACTATGAACCTAATATTCTACAAAATCTATCTAGAAGAAAGGAAGACTCACCTCCCAAGTCCCCAAAATATCCAAAAGCTACTGAGTTGTAATCAGTGCAACCTGAGTCATAATCTAAAGGACCCAAGTCACAGTTAGAAGCTACCGAGTTGTTACTAGAGAAAACTAAGTCTAATGAACCCAAGTCATAGACGATGGGAATCGAGCTTATCATAGAAGATCATGAAGAAATTAGTGAAACAAATTCCAAATCCAAAGTACTTGTGCTTGCAAGATATGTTAGAAGACATCATGCACCTAACCATATCATTGGAGACAAATCAGATGGAACAATGACAAGATACAATTGAAAGGTACATGTTTACTTGCTAAATTTGAACCTAGAAATATTAAAGATGCTTTGGATAATGAAAGTTGGATTGAAGCAATGAATTAAGAAATAGAACAGATAGAGAAGAACAAAAATTGAACTCTTGTTCCAAGGCCCAAAAAAAAAAATGTAATTAGCACAAAGTATGTATTAAAAAATAAGCTAAATGAAGATGGAGAAGTTTCCATAGACAAAGCAAGGTTAGTATGCAAAGGTTATTCTCAAGAAGAAGGTATTGATTATGGTGAAAATTTTTCTCCTATTGTAAGACTAGAAGGTGTTAGAACTTTACTAGCATATGTAGCTCATAGAGGTTTTAAAGTTTATCAAATGGATATAAAATATGCATTCTTGACTGGAATTCTTGATGAGGAAGTCTACATAGAACAACCTAAAGGTTTTGTAGATCCTAGAAAAAGAAATACGGTCTACAAATTACACAAAGCATTATATGTTCTCAAGAAAGCTCCTAGAGCTTGGTATGAAAGAATTCATAAGTACTTGGTACATATTGGTTTTCAAAGAACAAATGATAACAATAGTCTATATACCAAAGAAGGACTAGACAAGAAGATTGTGTTGGTAGAAATTTTCATAGATGACACTTTATTCATAGGAAATGATGACTTATGCAAGGGATTTTTAGAAGAACTAAGTAAAGGCTTTGAGATGTCCATGTTTGGATAGATAAAATTCTTTGTTGGATTGCAGATCCAACAGAAGTAAGATGTTATCTACATTACTCAATCTAAATATATCAAGGAGATACTAAAGAAATTTGGAATGGAAGACTCAAGACTAGTTGGAACCCCTATGTCTACTAGACATAAGCTTTCCGAAAATGATGATTCCAAAGAGGTAGATCAGACAACATACATATCAATGATTGGAAACAATGTATTTTTTGGTGGCTAATGTTCACCAATTGGCTAATTTTAGAAAATTTTGGCTAATAATTTAAAATTTAATGCAACCTAAATTGCCATATTTTTATAAAATTTAGTTCTAAAATATTTAAAATTGCTCAATATTTTATTTTATTTAAAAAATTAAACTCAAGGATTTTCCACAATATTTGATACATGGTTATATTTGATTCACCTAAATATTATATATTATTGGAGAAATTAAAATTAATTCACTAGTAATTATCATAATTATTAGTTACTTTAGGGATAAATCACCAATATTTAATTTTCACTATTTATTTAAAATATAATGTAATGATCCTCATAATATTCCATGAGGTAAAAAATGTTCAAATTTGATTGGTAATTTCCATGGTGATTAATGAGCTTCCCATTATTATTGAGATTCACCAATATTTTCTACACAAAAGTTATGATTTGAAAATAATCACCAATATAAATAATATTCAAAATAAAAAACTTGAGAGATTCACTAAAATAAATAATTTGATTTTTAAAATAATGGTATATTTGCCAATATTTTATGTCTTTTTTTGGAAGTGGGTTTCTTAAACTTTTCCCTGATTGGAAAATTGCAGTATGTAGTGCATACAAGGCTTGATTTTGCATTAGCAGTCGGTATGGTGGCAAGATTCTTGGCAAATCCCAAAGAAAATCACATGATGGCAATGAAACAGATCATGAGATATCTTAAAGGTACTGAAGACTATGGTTTATGGTACAAAATAAGAAGCAATTTGGATTCAAAAGTATTCATAGATGTTGATTGGGCAGGAAGTATTGACAACAGAAAGAGCACCAGTGGTGGAGCATTGTTTCTTGATAAAAGACTACTGTCTTGAACAAGCAAGAAACATAATTGTATTTATCAGTCCATAGTAGAGGTATAATAAGTGGCAGTAGCAGTTAATTGTTTGGTTCAAACAACTATTGGTAGGTATGGAGATAGAGATCAAGGATCTAATGGTTATATATTGTGATAACACTAGTGCAATTAATATATCAAAGAATCTAGTGATGCATACAAAAACAAAACATATTTATTTAAAATATCAATTTTTGAGAGAATTGGTACAAGATAAAGAAGTCTAATTGGAATATGTAAATACTAAAGAAAAAATTGTAGACATATTCACCAAGCCATTACCTAAGGATGCATTTCTATACCTAATAGGTAACCTAGGGGTCATTCCCCTATCTGAAGCTCACTAAATGAAGCTTAGTGATGCATCAACTAGAGCATGTTGAAGATCAATCAGTTGGTGTAGTATTGACAAAGGGCATATTGCAAACGAATCAGTACATTGTTGATCTTAGATTGGTTTTGATAATTGAGTGTCAACACACTTAAGACATTTACTTTAGTCATGTCGAACTAGTAATGCATACTAAGTACAACTTGTAAACATAAGACCATTCCAAGTTGCAATGATTGCCAAGTCACTCATGTGCTGAGTCACTCAAATGCTAACCAGATAGACCATGTGGAGTGATTCAATTGTTGAGTAAATAATAGATGCTGAGCAATTTAGGTGGTAAGTCAAAAGCAAAATTATAATATATGTCGAGCATTAGTAACTACATATGCCAAGTAACACAGATTAGACATATTTGTTTGTTATGGCACAAACAACTATGTAAACCATTTTTCAGTTGACCTAAGGATAGCTTTCGATCTTTTAGAGATAAGGACGAATCTACATGCAGATTTCCTATGCAATTACATGCAGCCAATTAGAAAATGGGAAGGATTAAATGGAAAAGTGGATGAATCTTAGTTGTAGATTCATACCTAACCCTAGGCCACCTCACTCTTCTTAAGGAGGAAAAAGACCTAAATTTTTAAGAGACAATGTGAATGATCAAATTGGAGGAGCAAACAAGATAGCTTGTAGATAATTCAAGGTGACTTATCAATAAGAGTGAATTGCATAATCAGTTAAGTAAAGAATAGAGGATAGAGGATACAACATTGATGCATCAGATCATGAAGGATTAATTAGAGACTGGATAGAGGTGATCTATTATCAGGCAAGCAAGTGCCAATTGCAAGATCTATGCTGAGACATTTTGGCAAATGATTTTAGATAAATATCCTAGGTAAAGTAGTCCTAGCAAGCTTTACAAATCCTTTAACAAGGTGGCATTCCAACTGAATGACCTAAAGTCCTTTAACCAAACACACTTCTAATAAGGTGTTGAAATCCTCTAACAAGATGAAACTTAATAGTCTTTGTAAGCCTTTAATAGGGAAAATCATGATTCATGATCAAACTCATGATCCATGATCAAACCATTGTAACCTTAATTGGCTACACTTTATTACTACAGTAGTGAAGATTTGTGGGTGTCATCCCCACCCCAGTTTTACCTTCTCATTTGGAGGGTTTCTAGGTAATCATATCTAGTGTCAAGTGTGTGTGTTTGATTACTTACATGTTTTAGATGCATTTACTTTACATGTTATTTCAGTATGTTAATTCATGTGATGTATGAATGGTGAAAGTTTTATGGGTCAAAGTTTAAACTCTTGATTCAAACCCCCCCCATCTCAAAAGTTTACTCTTTTCCCACCCGTAGTTCCAACAAATCGTATCAAAGCGAAGTTCTTAGAAGGAGAAGCTTTGCAGCTTAGAGGAAAGATCCTAAAATGGAAGTCTACAATTTGAGAAAGACCATCAAGAACCAAGAGATTGAGATACATCTTATACTGTGTCAACTGAATGAAGCTAGAGATGCTTTGAAGAGTTCCTTGAAGAGAAGGAAAGAAATTTCTATAGCAAAAAATGAAACACAATACAAAGAGATTGACACCACAAAGCTATTTGCAGATGGTAACTCTAGTGAATTTGATGGAGTAGCTATAGATTTAATTGAGAAGAATAGAATGCAAGCTGAAAAAATTAGAAATATCAAGTTGGAGCAATAATCACAAGCTATACTACTATGTGAGGTGACTGAACAAAAGAAGAAAGCCATAGAAGACAAAGCCATGATTGAAGAAGACAAAAGAATTCTGGAAAATAGATTGGAGGAAAAGTCAACAAAGCTAACCAAGATCTCAAACATGCAATTGGATACCTTGAACATGAGAAAAATAAAAGAACGCTAATCATGAGTTGAATGTCAAGGACATTGAGATAACTACGTTGAAGTTGCAGAATGAACAACTATAGAATGACCTGAAAAGAAAAAAGAAATTTAATAAAAGTTTCAACAAGCCAAATGAAGCCATCAAATACTTTGAGCAATTACTAAAATCCTCTATATCTAATTGAAATACAAGTATTGAAGAAGGAGAATCATCTAAAGTTGTTGAAGAAAGGAACAATAGAGGTAAGAATTCCAAACCTACTTATCATAATTGTGGAAAGAAAGGACATACTACTATTGTGTGCATGAGCAACAATACAAATTAGAATGTCATGCCTAAGAACATGGTTCACTATCATAGGTGCAATAAAAAAAGTCATTAGGCACATGAATTAGGAACCAGAACCATGCTTGTACCAAAATTTGAAGGATATTGCTACAATTCTCAGAAGTATGGACATAGCTACAACTATTAGAAGTATGGACATAGAGCCTTTGAATGTAGATCCAAGTCCATGTGGTCATAAAACAAGCCAGCAAAAGCAAGAAGCTATGGAAACTCTTATAATTGGGATTACAATACAACATATAGATGCCATTATTGTCAAGAATATGGACATATTCCTAAAAATTGTATTAGGACTCACTTCAATGGTAACTACAAAAGGTGATTGAGTCAAACCACATGCTTTAGTTGTTTGAAGAATGGTCATATTAGCAAGCATTGTCCAACTAAGTCAAAGGCAACAACCTATGAATTTGATAAAGGCAAAGGAAAGGCAAATGTTGAACACATCAAGAATGAGATGAATAAGACATGGAAGAAGAAAGATGATTATAGCACATCAAATGGAGAAGGGATCACTTCACCCAATGGGTTAGGTGGTCACACCTCATCAAACTAAGCAAACAAGAGGTATGTGGGACTGATATTCAAAGTATTATATCATAGATTAGTTTCAAAAGTACTTAGTATTGAAAAGAATACATTAGCATGAATAAAGATGCATGATGTTGCTGAAAATTCAAGATTAAATTTTTAATTTTTCATGTTGTTGTCGAGCATGAAAAGTTTTCAATGGATGTTGAGTGGAATACTAGTTAGTGCTGAGCTACTAGGCTAGCTAGTTGATGCCGAGTGTGTAGTAGTTGTTGAATGATGGTGATATCTGTAGATGCCCAATGAATCTAAAATTGTGTTAATGTCAAGTTTACAATTGTACAAGCACTAAGCATTAATTGCAAGGGTTTTTGAAGTGTATATGGTAATTTTTCACTCATTTCTCATCATTTCAATTTTGAGCAAGAGAAAATAGAGTATAAGACAACTCATTAATTTGTTAGAAGCGACTACAAAGATCTCGAGGATAATTTCTTTCAAGTTCTTCAAATATTTAAAGGTATTTATCATAAGCTGAGCTACATAGTTTGTATTTATAAAAACCCTAGTTTGTCACAATGGCGTCTAGCTCAAGAAATGTAGAGGGGAAAGAGGTCTTGAATGTCCATTTAGTTAGTAATGAGGTAAAATAGCTAGATTTCAAAGTAATTCTAGATGTTGCTTACAAACAAGATCCTTTAGGCACGTTGTCCATGATTCCCCCAAAAGTCATTATGGTTCAAGATGTCAGAAAATGTTACAACTGTAAGATAGGAGGAATGGGTAACATGGAAATAAGAAAATCCTATGATAGATTATGTGAAAATGGTGTCTTGAAAGAAGAATTCAAAATTGTTGAAAAGAAGGGTTTGGTGCATGCCCTAGAATTTCCTACCATTTTCAAGAAAAAATGGATAAGAATAGTACTGAGCCAAATACACAATGGAATTCTATGGCTAGAAGGTTGACCAATAAAGATATCAAAGAGAATAATTCATAAGGTTACTGGTTTGCCAACCCTAGATCGGCCAAAGACTCTGCGAAGTGATTCCAAAGAGGAAATAGAGAAGAATACAGTAGCAAAGTGGAACAAACGAGGAATGACAATTGACAATATCACTGATCCACTAATAGACTTTGTAGTAAGGATAATTTCTCACAAGTTTTATCAATCTAGTAGATTAAATAATGTACCATGTATTGTAGTAGATGTTGGATACAAAATTGTGAAGAAAGATCATACTTATGTTCTAGCTGAGCTTCAACTGCAATAAATAATGGAAAACCTTGGAGTAGTAAGGAAGACTAAGAGTGCACAGTGCAAATTTGGATCAATTCTAGTTTGCATGTTTTCCTATGTATAGAATACATACCCATCTTTTGGAAAAATAGGATGGAAGACAAACAAGTTAGTTGTTGCTCAGATAAGTGAGTACATTAAGTAAAAGGGAGAAATTTTTTGAAACTATCATGAAAAGTTACTTTGAAGACTTTAAGAAGTCTATGAAGCAAAGTATGAGGATACCTATTCCTTTGTTTGAACAATACTACAATAATATATGTTTTCTTGTAGACATTGATTACACAAATGTACATGCTACTACACCTAGGGTAAGATGGCTAAGACCCTTAGTTTATGAGATTAATGTTGATGAAGCATCAACAACAATCACTGCACTTCTATCGAAAGAAGTTGATAAAACAACAAAAATCTTTGGGAACTATGATGTAATGAAGTCAAAGGTAGAAATGGAATTGAAGATAGCCTCAAAACTGAAGAAGAAGGAAAAACTAGTAAAGAAATTTAAGGCTAAATTTGGTGAAGGTGTTGAAGAGGAAGAAGAGGAAGGAGATGAAGAGGATGAAGAGGAAGAACAAGAACAAACCCAAGATCCTCTTGCATTAACCAAAGGCATGGGTGAGGGAAAAGAAGAAGAGGAAACAAAGGTTACCGAGGAAGAAGAAGCTGAGTAAGCACCAACACATGTCGAGGAAAAGAAGAGAAAAATCAAGGCACAACCTATGGCCAAAGCAAAGAAAGTTGCTAAAACAAGCCCAGAAAAGCCAACAACACCTATCACTAGGGCAAGCACACAAGCTACCACACAAAAGGCCAAGGAGAAAACCATGTAGATAGAACAAGGAGGCTAAGAGTAGAAGAAACCAAGAAGGAAATATATTGCTCAACCTAACTTAGATGAAGAGAGAACTGAATCAAAAGACACAAGTCAATTCAAAGTTTTAAGTCATACACCACTTTTTGATCTTGAAAATTTGTGTGAAAATGTCAGGAACATTGCAAATCTATCTAGCCTAAAAAATGTAAATTTTGATGATTTGGGAAAAGAGCAAAAAATGCTAGTAGAAGAAGCCCTATATGCAATAATGTCCAAATTTAAGACTACACCATTAGAATTTTCCAACTTATTACCCAAGCAATTATATGATTTAGTTGAGCAAAAATGGCATTATTGTTTAAATTTGGAAAAGCAAATAAGGGAAACTACTTTGGCCCAAGTAATGTCAGAACTAACAAAAGGGCAGATTGCTAAGGCAAACAAGAAATATCGAGGAAGGTTCACACCAAAGTATAGAGCCTTTAGCATTCTTCAAAATGACATTGAAGATGTTATCATAAAATCCACTCCGATGCAGCCAAAATTCCTCAAATAATTAATAGAAACATAAGAGAGAAAGAACACAAAAATGAATATTAGAACTCAATTTTCTTCTTTATTATTCTTCCAAATCCTTTCTCCTCCTATAATGAGAGAAATTACAATTTTAAATACAAATTCAAAATTACCATTTTTTGGCAATTTTTTTCATAAAAGTGTTTTTGCCATTTTTGGTAATTTTTAAAACAACTCGAAAAAAGCTAAAAATTTTCGTGAAACTTACTAAAACTGAGATAAGATGAACTGCCAACTAACATTTGAAATTGGGAGTAATATTTCAAGGTTATTAATAAAAACCAACTTTCTAAAAACCAAGAAGAACATTAAAAGCTTTAAAAAAACTACTAAAAGCTCCTTCTTAGAAAGCCACTAAAAGCTCTTGCATCATTCTCCTCTAGTTGAAAAAACACAACTCCTACAAGTTGTTTTTTAATGTGTATAGTTTTCTTTTCTAAAACTTTTCCTTTCATTTTATCAAACATTGATTTTATGAACTCAGAGGAATACAAGTTTATTCCTTTTTCTTGGTCTTCCAATTTTTTAACATTTTATCTTTCAACTTTGTATTTTTTATTAGATCCCTCTTCCTCATATTTTTCTTAACCCATATTCTACTCAACATCTTCTCAGCCTTTAAAATTCAAAATTCTATTTCTTCTATATAAACCTTTGAACCATAATCTTTTATGTCTTCAATGCATAATATATCAACATATTCTCCATTACCACAATTTTCATAATATCCTTGAATATATATATATATATATATATTCCATATTAAAAAGGAAATTTGGAAAATCATCATTAGGAACCTTCTTATAAACATGCCTTTCCACTTTTTCATTCTGAACATAATATTCAAATACTTGAGAATGATAAGAAGACTCTTCTATGACTATGTTTACCATGTCTTCTTCGGTGCTTGATGTCGAAACAATCATAGGTATACTTTCTATTTCATTTTCTACCTCTTCCTCCTGCAATATTTTATTTTTCCTTTCTTGCATTTTCCTCTTCTAAATTTTTTTTTTAATAGGCCATATGATCTTCTTCTTGACTAGTAGGTACCATTTTTGAATTTCTAATTCCATTAACTTCCTTAATTGTTGCCAACTTTCTTGTAATTTTCTTAACATTTCTTTCAACTCTAATCGCCTCATCTCTTCCTCTCTTTCTCTTTTATTTTATTTACTTCTCTCCTCTTATGCAAATACTTCATCAATAAATCTAGCTCTTCAAACGAGTTCATCCTTTGTTACAACTGGATCTTTTCTTTTCTACCTTGATTTTTGGAAACTAGTTCCTCTTCTCAACCTGCATAAACATAAACTCACAACTAAACAAATACAAAAATCTCCTTTTCCCAGACCTTTTGTGCTCTGATACCAGATGATGCAGCCAAAATTCCTCAAATAATAAATAGAAACATAAGAGAGAAAGAACACAAAAATGAATATTATAACTCCATTTTCTTCTTTATTATTCTTCCAAATCCTTTCTCCTCCTACAATGAGAGAAATTACAATTTTAAATACAAATTCAAAATTACCATTTTTTGGCTTTTTTTTTTCATAAAAGTGTTTTTTGCCATTTTTGGTAATTTTTAAAACAACTTGAAAAAAGTTGATTCTTTTCGTGAAGCTTCCTAAAACTGAGATAAGATGAACTACCAATTAACATTTGAAATTGGAAGTAATATTTTAAGGTTATTAATAAAAACCAACTTTCTAAAAACTAAGAAAAACATTAATAGCTTTAAAAAAAACTACTAAAAGCTCCATCTTAGAAAGCCACTAAAAGCTCTTGCATCATTGATTTTATGAACTCAGAGGAATGCAAGTTTATTCCTTCTTCCTAGTCTTCCAATTTTTTGACATTTTATCATTCAACTTTGTATCTGTTATTAGATCCCTCTTCCTCATATTTTTCTTAACCCATATTCTACTCAACATCTTCTCAGCCTTTAAAATCCAAAATTCCATTTCTTCTGTATAAACCTTTGCACCATAATCATTTATGTCTTCAATGCATAATATATCAACATATTCTCCATTACCACAATTTTCATAATATCCTTGAAAATATATATATTCCATATTAAAAAACAAATCTAAAACATCATCATTAGAAACCTTTTTATAAACATGCACTTCCACTTTTTCATTTTGAACATAACATTCAAATACTTGAGATTAATAAGAAGACTCTTCTATGACTATGTTTACCATGTCTTCTTTGGTGCTTGATGTCAAAACAATCATAGGTATACTTTCTATTTCATTTTCTACCTCTTCCTCCTACAATATTTTATATTTTCCTTTCCTGCATTTTCCTCTTCTGAAAAATCTTTTTAACAGGCCATATAATCTTCTTCTTGACTGGTAGGTACCATTTTTGCATTTCTAATTCCATCAGCTTCCTTAATTGTTGCCAACTTTCTCGTAATTTTCTTAACATTTGTTTCAACTCTAATCACCTAGTCTCTTCCTCCTTCCTCTTCCTCTCTTTCTCTTTTATTTTATTTTCTTCTCTCCTCTTATGCAAATACTTATCAATAAATCTAGCTCTTCAAATGAGTTCATCCTTTTTCACAACTAGATATTTTCTTTTCTACCTTGATTTTTGGAAACTAGTTCCTCTTCTCAACCTGCATAAACATAAACTAACAACTACACAAATACAAAAATCTCCTTTTCCCAGACCTTTTGTGCTCTAATACAGTAAGAGAATTGCAACTCCATTTTCTTCTTTATTATTCTTCCAAATCCTTTCTCCTCCTACAATAAGAGAAATTACAATTTTAAGTACAAATTCAAAATTACCATTTTTTTGGCAATTTTTTCATAAAAGTTTTTTTTGCCATTTTTGGTAATTTTTAAAACAACTCGAAAAAAGCTGATTTTTTTTTGTGAAGATTCCTAAAACTGAGATAAGATGGATTTACAACTAACATTTGAAATTGGAAGTAATATTTCAAGGTTATTAATAAAAACCAACTTTCTAGAAACTAAGAAAAACATTAAAATCTTTGAAAAAACTACTAAAAGCTCCTTCTTAGAAAGCCACTAAAAGCTCTTGCATCACACTCAAATGTGGAAATTAATCTATGGATTAACTACTATGAAGCAAGGAGAGAAGGACACTTTTGAGGGTAAAAATGATGATAAAGAAGAGGATGACAAAGAGGACAACAAGGAAGAAAGAAATACAGTTGAGGAGGAGACTAAGAAGATGGATACTGACACGACAACAACTGAATAGTAGCATGAGGAATAGATTATTCAAGACACAAAAATGTCAAGTGCTAGTCCTCCTCATGATACAAATTTACCTCCAAAAACTCTATCATTATCAAGGATGTCTTTGATGCATCATCTTAGAACATCAATCCATTGACTGCAAAAGATTTGAAAAAGATTCTAGATCAATATACACTGCAAGCACAATTATGTACAAATCCTATTTTGATTAGTGTAGAAGAAATTCAAAAGGTAGTAACCAAGGTTACAAGGGATAAGGTGAATACACAAGAACTATCTTCTGTCATCCCTTCAGTTCCTAATGATCAACTTTTGATTCAAACAACTATAGACACATTTATTATGGTTGACACAAGTACTAAAGTGGACATAGTTGAGCAGAGGTAGACAAAAAAAGAAGAAAAAGAGACAACAACAGAGCAAATAGGATAGATAGATACATCTTTACCTAAAGCATGGACATAAGGTGCAAGTCTTTTCATTGTCATAGATGAAGATAAGTTTGAAGGAGGTGAACAAACACCTAAGGTAAGGGAGCAAGAGGCCATCCAAGCATTGGTAACTTTACCAACACCTGGCTCTTCCTCTACAAAACTTCTTCATAAGCGGAGGACGAAAGCTATACCCCTATAAATCTCAGTGCCAGGTTCAAGCTCTTCTAAGGTTGAAAAGGTAATTCATTATGATGATATCACTTTAGATGAAGAGATAATAATTCCTAAATTTGATTATGAAACAATAAAAATAGATCAAATAAGCATTTCACAACAAGCTCTAGAGAAAAAGAAGAATCAAGAAATGCTTAGGAAGGAATATAGGAAAAAGAAAGTACTACAAGAAATTAAAGACATCTTTTTAGATGCATTTAGCTTGCCTACTTCTGAAGAAACCAAGCCACTATTGGAACAACTATTAGATATTATGGAAAAGGTTAATAATGAAGACCTAGATACAAATGCTAAACTTTTAGAGTGGTTTGAAAGAAAGTTTCAAGGGAAAGTAAATGAAAATATATTTGGTGACATAGCATAGGCTCAAGTTGCATTGGAAACCAAGTTTGAGGATTTGAAGAAGGTACTTTAGAATATCTTCTCATTGTACACCAAATTTTGTGATCCCACACTCTTCACCCAAGAGATCAGACATAGAATTATGAGCTCGGAGAGGGATCTAAACATATCAAGTACATAGCTACCTCAGAACCCAACTTAGAGTGAGAAGCATTTCCATACTTTACTTTAATCACAGAGTAAATTAGCCATGTTAACAATAGAAGAAGCTAACATAAGAGCCAAATTGACAAATATTTAGGCCTCTCTCACCCCACTGACACATGGAAAACCTTCATAAAGAATTAGTCTATGTAGAAACTTTATTGAAGAAAGATCTCAATCTTTCTACACTAGATGACCTAGTACATCCTTTAGTTGAGCTTGCTATCCAAGTCAAGTCATTAGATGTTTCATGTGACAATTGGGATGCATCACTTAGAATAATAATGGAAGTCCATAAATCCTTTTTGGACAAATACACTATAAGTGTACAGCCCATTTGACATAAGTGTCAAAAAGGGGGAGTAAGTAAGCAAGAAGCAAGGGGGAGAGATACAAATGAAAATATGGGGAACAAAGAAAGAGAATAAAGAAAAAGAGTTTGAAAAAAGGGGGAGTTATCAATTTTGACCCCAGTGATATACTTTTTTTTTTTGAGAAATACAATTTAGAGATAGAGATAAAGCAGAGTAGATATCAGCTAAGGCAAAGCATAAAGAGTATCAGTTAGTAGAGATAAATCTACTTAGAATGGAGAATAGATTTTGAATACAAAATAGACATATTATCTCAAGGGGAGTTATAAATTTTGAGGTACATAGGTTATTGGAAAATTTTGAAAATTTTGAAGTTTTGTATATAAGTCAAGTCATGGATAAGTTATACTTGAGAAAATTAGACTGATTATGTATATTCAAGTGTTTTTGACACTCATGTCAAAGGAGGAGATTGTTGATCTTAGATTGGTTTTGATATATGAGTATCAACACACTTAAGACATTTACTTAGTTCATGTCGAACTAGTAATGCATGCTAAGTACAACATGTAAATATAAGACCATGTCGAGTTGCAATGAGTGTTGAGTCACTCATGTGCCAAGTCACTCAAATGCCAAGATTATTGACCATGTCGAGTGATTCAAGTGCTAAGTAAATAGTAGATGTCCAGTAGTTCAGGTGTTGAGTAAGAAGCAGAATTATAGTATATATTGAGCATTAGTAACTACATATGCCGAGTAACATAGATAGGACATATTTGTTTGTTATGGCACAAACAACTATGTAAATCATTTTTCAACTAACCTAAGGATATTTTTCGATCTTTTAGAGATAAGGACAAATATACATGTAGATTCCCTATGAAATTACATCTAGGAAATTAAAATATGGGAAGGATTAAATGGCAAAATGGATGAATCTCAGCCATAGATTCATACCTAACCCTAAGCCACCTTGGTCTTCTTAAGAAGGATGAAGCCCTAAATTTTTAAGGGAGAAGAGAGCACTATAAAGGGGTGAATAATCAAATTGGAGGAGTGAACAAGACAATTTGTAGAGCATTCAAGGTGACTTAGCAATAAGAGTGAATTGTAGAATCAATTAAGTGAAGAATAGAGGATAGAGGATACATCATTGATACATCAGATCATAAAGGATTTATCAAAGATTGGATAGAGGTGATCTATTATTAGGGAAGCAAGTGCCAACCACAAGATCTATGCTAAGACATTTTGACAGGTGATTTTAGTTAAATCTCCTAGGTATAGTAGTCCTAATAGGCTTTACCAAATCCTTTAATAGGGTGGCATTACAAGTGAATGTCCTAAAGTCCTTTAACTAGTCACACTTCTAAAAGGATGTTGAAATCCTCTAACAAGGTGGGACTTAATAGTCTTTGTATGCCTTTAATAGGGCAGGCCTTTCACAGGGAAAATCATGATTCATGATCAAAACATTGTAACCTTAATTGGCTACACTTTATTGTTATAGTAGTGAAGATTTGTGAGTGTCATCCCCACACCTAGTTTTACCTTCTCATTTGGAGGGTGTCTAGGTAATCATATCTAGTGTCAATTGTGTGTGTTTGATTACTTAGATGTTTTAGATGCATTTATTTTAAATTTTATTCAATATGTTAATGCATGTGATGTATGAATGGTGAAAGTTTTATGGGTCCAAAGTTAAACTCTTGATTCACAATTCCCCCCCTCTCAGAAGTTTACTCCTTTCTCCCGTGTAATTCCAACAACTAGTATCAGAGCCAAGGTCTCAAAAGGAGAAGTGTTATAGCTTAGAGGAAAGATCCTAAAATGGAAGTCTACAAATTGGGAAAGACCATTGAGAACCAAAAGATTGAGATACATCTTATACTACATCAACTGAATGAAGCTAGAGATGTTTTAAAGAATTCATTGAAGAGAAAGAAATAAATTACTATAGCATAAAATGACACACAATACAAAGAGATCGACACCACAAAGCTATTTGTAGATGGTAACTCTAGTGAATTTGATGCAATAGTTGCAGATCTAATGGAGAATAATAGAATCTAAGTTAAAGAAATTAGAAATCTCAAGTTGGAGCAAGAATCACAAGCTATACTACTATGTGAGGTGACTGAACAAAAGAAGAAAGCCATGGAAGACAAAGCCATTATTGAAGAAGACAAAAGAATTTTGGTAAATAGATTGAAGGAAAAGTCAATGGAGCTAACCAAGATCTCAAACATGCAATTGGATACCTTGAGACAAATGATGAATGCTCATCATGAGTTGAATGTCAAGGACATTGCATTACATTGAATTTTTAAAATGAATTTGTTGAAAGTTTCAACAAGCCAAATGAAGCCATCAAATACTTTGAGCAATAACTAAAATCTCCTAGATATAACAAAGATACATCAGGATTGGGCTACACAAGTACTGAAGAAGGAGAATCATCTAAAGTTGCTAAAGAAAGGAACAACAAAGGTAAGAATTCCAAACCTACTTGTCATAATTGTGGAAAGAAAGGACATACTACTAATGTGTGTAGGAGCAACAATACAAATCAAAATGTCAAGCCTAAGAACATGGTTCACTATGATAAGTGAAATAAACAAGGTCATTAGGCACATGAATGCAAAACCAGAACCATGCATGCACCAAAATTTGAAGCATATTGCTACAACTATCAAAAGTATGGATATAGATTCTTTGAATGCAAATCCAAGTCCATGTGGTCATCAAACAAGGGAGCAAAGGTAAGAACCTATGGAAACTCTTATAATTGGGATTGGAATACAAGATATAACTACCACTATTGTCAAGAATATGGACATATTCCTGATAATTGTATTAGGACTCACTTCAAAAGGTGGTTGAATCAAACCACATGCTTTAGCTATTTGAAGACTGGTCATATTAGCAAGCATTATCCAACTAGGTCAAAGGCACCAAGTTGTGAATTTGATAAAGGAAAAGGCAAGGCAGATGTTGAACACATGAGGAATGAGATGAATAAGAAGTGGAAGAAGAAAGATGGTTGCAATACATCAAATGGAGAAGGGATCACTACACCCAATGGGTTAGGTGGTCACACCTCATCAAACTAAGAAAACAAGAGGTATGTGGGATTGATATTCAAAGTATTATATCATACATTAGTTCCAAAAGTATTTAGTACTAAAAGGAATACATTAGCATCAATGGAGATGCAAGATGTTGAAAATTCAAAATTAAAATTTTAAGTTTTCATGTTGTTACCAAGCATGAAATTTTTTTGAATGGATGCTAAGTGGAATACTAGGAAGTATTGAGGTGCCATGCTAGCTAGTTGATGACGAGTCTTTAGTAGCTACTGAGTGATGTTAATATCTAGAGATGCCAAGTGAATTTGAAATTATGTCAATGCCGAGTTTACAGTTGTACAAGCACTAAGCATTAATTGCAAGGGTTTTTGAAGGGTATATGGTCATTTTTCACTCATTTCTCATCATTTTAATTTTGAGCAAGAGCAAATAGAGTAGAAGGAAATTCAAAAAAAAATTCAAAGTGACTGCAAAGATCTTAGTGATAATTTCACTCCTGTTCAAAGGTATTTATCATAAGTCGAACTATAGAGCTTGTATTTATAAAAACCCTAGTTTGTACAATGGCATCTAGCTCAAGAAATGTAGAAGGGAAAGAGATCTTGAATGTCCAATTAGTTAGTAATGAGGTAAAATATCTGGATTTCAAAGCAATTCTAGATGTTGCTTACAAACAAATCCTTCAGGGGTTTTGTCCATGATTCCCCCAAAATTCATTATGGTTCAAGATGTCAGAAAATATTACAACTATAAGATAGGAGGAATAGGTGACATGGAAATAAGAAAAACCTATGATAGATTATGTGAAAATGACCTTTTGAAAGAAGAATTCAAAATTGTTGAAAGGAAGGGTTTGATGTGTGCCCTAGAATTTCCTACTATTTTCAAGATAGAATGGATAAGAATAGTATTGAGTAGAATACACGATGGATCCCTATGGCTAGAAGGTAGACCAATAAAGATATAAAAGAGAATAATTCAAAGGGCTCTTGGTTTCCCAATCCTATTTCAGCCAAAGTCTCTACAGAGTGATTCCAAAGAAGCAATAGAGAAGAATATAGGAGCAAAGTTAGACAAGTGAGGAATGACAATTGAAATTACCACTGATCCACTAATAAACTTTGTAGTAAGGATAATTTCTCACAAGTTTTATCAATCTAGTAGATTAAAAAATGTACCCTATATTACAGTAGATGGAGAATACAAAATTGTGAAGAAAGATCATACTTATGATCTAGCTAAGCTTCAACTGCAACAAATAATGGAAAACCTTGGAGGAAGACTAAGAGTGCACAATGAAAATTTGGATCAATTCTAGTTTGCATATTTTCCTATGTATGGAATACATTCCCATCTTTTGGAAGAATAGGATGGAAGAAAAATAGGTCAACTACTGCTCAGATATATGAGTACACTAAGTAGATGGGCAAAAATTTTGAAACTATCATGACAAGTTACTTTGAAGACTTTAAGAAGTCTATGAAGCAAAGGATGAGGATACCTATTTCTTTGGTTGAGCAATACTAAAATGATATATGTTTTATTCTAGATATTGATTATACATATGTATAGGCTGCTACACCTAAGGTAAGATAGCTAAGACCCTTAGGTTATGAGATTAATGTTGATGAAGCATCAGCAACAATCACTGCACTTCTAGTTGAGGAAGTTGATAAAACAACAAAAATATTTGGAAACTATGATCTAATGAAGTCAAAGGTAGAAATGGAATTGATGACAACCTCATGTAAGAACCCCAAATAGGCTCTACGCTGATCATTGTTTGTTTCCCTGGGTGTAATGATTGTTTTTGGTTTGTTTTTGAATGTCTTAAGCTATTTTTGGGTTTTTGAGTTGATGAAAAGAAAATACAAATATTAAAAACTAATCTTACCTAAAATTATAACTCAAATCTGGTTATACTACTAATCAAATTCATTTATTTGGATGGCTCCTAATGTATGTACAATACTTATTGCTGGAAGAAGATATTAAAAACATCATCATTAATAGTTGAAAAAACCTGATTTTTGTCTCCAATATGCAACCACGCTGCTGGTTGCTTCCTCCTTGGGCAGCGCCTATCAAAAACCGCAATATTAAATCTTTGATTTTTAATTCACTGTAGCGCTGTACTGTTCACAGCACTGTAGCTGCTGTTATAACCCCTTCCAACCTGTAAATAGATTCATCCACTTTTTTTCCTACTGAAACACAATATTGACTCCAGAATGAAGCCAACTCACAGGAAAAATTCAAGTGATATTTCACACCCTCAAATTGCATCAACTCTGAAGATACTAGGTTCTCCACAGTCTGAATTCTTCTCAAACTTGTAGAAACCCTTGTTGCCACAACTTCAAGAAATTTCACAAGGCAAAGTTTTTAAGCAAGTCTCATAACCTACTCTTGAAGAAAGACAAGGTTTGTTTATAAGGACTCCTCAACTCTAGAATGAGTCTCCACGCTCAATGTGGGATAAAAGATATAATAATAACATAAAAAATGTTATTACATTAAAACTTAGAAAACCCCTTTTAATTTTTCCATAAGCTTGGACCCACAATTAATTGAAACGATGGCCCCTTTTATGATATCATGACCCTCACTTAAGTTATATATTATAACTTAACAATATAGGCTCAAAACCAATAATGTTTATTTTAACTAAATAAACATTAATATCTCCATTATTACTCAACATTTTTGAATGTCGTTTGGACTGGGAGCTAACATGATAGAACTGCATATGACCATACCCCTTTTCTAAAAATAGTAGGGGTCTATCTTTATAACTCCAAAACTGCTAAAAATAGCCTGACCAAGCCAAACTCAAAGGAAAACTCATCATAAACAAACTCTAGCAACCCAAAAGAGTACTCTGCTCTGGACCTTGGAGGATCTCCACACCAAGGTGACCCTCTATCCAATCTTATTAGCCTACAAGGGTCTCTGATAGGCTAATCACCAGCTAAAGTGATGTCTCTAGCTAGAAGGGCACATCACAGTTCGCCCTCCTTGAAATTTCTTGTCCTCAAGCAATATCAACTCTGGATGCTGTAAAATCTCCTCGCTCTCCCAAGTAGCATCCTCTACCGGCAAATCCTTCCACTTCACCAAATATTCTCGGATGGTATGTTTCCTCAAGTTCCTCTCTCTAAAATCAATGATAGCCTCCGATATCAAAACAACTTTTCCCTCATCATCCAGGGGTGGTAGTACTGTAGAAGGCACAATATGATGCCCTAGCGCCTTTTTGAGGCGTGACACATGAAAAACATTGTGCACCTTGCTCTCCGCCGGCAAGTCTAACTCATAAGACACCTCTCCCACTTTCCTGATAATCCTAAATGGACCATAGTATTGTGGCTTGAGTTTCTTGGCACCACTCTTCTTGAGAGTGGATTGACAGTAAAGCTGCAACGTAAGATACACCATGTCTCCAACCTCAAAAGTCTGCTCAGTCCTCTTCTGATCTGCATACTGCTTTTGCTGATTTTGTGCCTTAGTTAGATTATCCTTGAGAGTCTTAACAAGGTCTTGACTCTCCTATAACAAATCACCTGCACTGGGCACTCTACTGTCACTCAAAAGCAGATCCATAAAATTGGGTGCCTCATACCCATACAGGGCCATAAAGGGTGACATCTGAATAGACATGTGATAAGTGGTATTGTAGCACTACTCACAAAGATAAATCCACTTTATCCATGCCCTCTATTGCCCTACTATATAATTTCTGAGATATCCCTCCACCCATTTGTTTACTATCTCTGTTTGACCATCTGTCTGAGGGTGGTAGCTAGTACTTGGAGTGAGCTCCGTCGCACACAACCTAAATAGCTCCCTCCAAAAGTGACTCATAAACCTACTGTCTCTATCACTTACAATGCTCCAAGGTAAGCCATGTAATCTGAATATCTCTTTGAAGAACAACTCTGCCACCTGTGTAGCAGTGTATGTAGTAGTGATTGGAAAGAAGTGTGCAAACTTCATAAGGTGATCCACAACCACATATATGCAGTCTCTGCCTTGGGCTCTAGGAAGTCCTATGATGAAGTCCATAGACAAACACTCCCACTTCCTATCAGGAATCGAAAGTGGCTGAAGTAAACCGGCTGGGAGTGTTCTTGCTTATTCTGCTGGCAAGTGAGACACTCCCAAACATATTGAAGTACCTCTGCTTTGAGCCCTTTGCATGTGAATCACTCTCTAATCTGTCGGTATGTCTTGTAGAAACCAAGATTTCCTACCATAGGTGAATCATGAAAAGATTTCAAAACCACCCTCCTCACTACTGATCCTAGGACCAAAAATATTTGTCCTTTGTAAATGTTGAGCTCATTCACAAGGGTGTATCTGTTGTCCTGAATAGTCCCATCTATGAATCCAGCTACCCAAGTGTCCTTTGCATACTCTGCAAGGATCAAGTGTCTCCAATCCTCCGATATGTTTGTCAGTAAGCTCAAATGGGGCCTACATGATAAGGCATCAGCAACTACATTCTGTGTCCCCTTAAAATATGTAATGTCAAAGTCATATGACTATAACTTGCTCACCCACTTTTGCTGCCTATCATTGAGATCTCGCTGCCCCAAAAAGTGTCTTAGGCTATTATGGTCGGTTTTGATACAAAATTTGCTACCTACCAAATATTGCCTGAATTTGGCCAAAGCATGCATAATGGCTAACATCTCCTTATCATATATGCTGAAGCTCCGCTCTGGCCCTCTCAATTTCCTGCTCTCATAAGCAATAGGGTGCTTCTCCTGCATAAGCACCGCTCCAATGCCCTCTCTGAAAGCATCACAATGTAGCTCAAAAGGTTTGCTAAAATCTGGTAATGCTAACACTGGACAAGAAGTCATCAACCCCTTAAATTTCTCAAAACACTCCTGTGCCTCAAGAGTCCACAAGAAAGATCCCTTTCTCATCAAATCTGTCAAGGGTGCCACATGCCTAGAATATCCATCCACAAACCTTCTATATAAACCACATAGTCCTAAAAAGCCCCTCAACTGTGTAAGGTTCACCGATGAAGGCCACTCCACAATGGCATGAATCTTTTCAGGATCCATGCACACACCCTCTGCACTGATGATGTGACCCAAGTACAACAACTTTGTCATGCCCAAATCACACTTCGACTCCTTTGCATACAAGGATTCTCTATCCAATATACCCAGCACTGTGTCCAGGTGAACCAAGTGCTCCTCCCAAGATCTACTATATACCAAGATATCATCAAAGAAGACAAGTACAAATCTCCTCAACTGAGGATGGAAAACCCTATTCATTGTTGCTTGAAAAGTAGCAGGTGCATTAGTTAGCCCAAATGGCATAACTACAAACTCAAAATGGCCACAATGACATCTAAAGGTTGTCTTCTCGATATCCTGCTCTCTAACTCTGATCTGGTGATAACCTGATCTCAAATATATCTTTGAGAAGAAGCAAGCTCCATGAAGCTCATCTATCAACTCATTGATCCTAGGAATGGGGTATCTGTTTTTAATTGTCTTCCTATTAAGCACTCTATAATCAATGCACATCCTCAATGTCCCATCCTTCTTCTTTACTAACACCACTGAAGAAGCAAAAGGAGACTTACTTGGTCTAATGTGGCCCATAGCAAGTAACTCCTTTATGGTTTTCTCAATTTCATCCTTCAACCTCTTTGGATGCCTGTAAGGTGTAATCATGATGGGCTTAGCTCCCTCCTCTAACTCAATGATGTGCTCAATACCTCTGTCTGGTGGTCTACCTGGTGGAATGTCACTGAACACCTTAGAGTGTTTAACTCTAAGCCCCTAAATATCAGGAGGATATTCAATCTTATGTTGTCCCTCCTGTGATAGCATCAACATGCACTCTGCTGCCCACTCTACCTGATCATGTCGAATCAATCTAGCCATTCTACGAAAAGAGACCATCTTGAGATCACTGTCCCTAATTGCCTTAAGAATATGTGTCTTCCCATTCACTTTAAACCTCATCTCCATCTCCTTGAGGTTAAGAGTGAACTCACCAATATCGTGCAACCAACTCATCCCAAGAACTATATTTGTATCTCCCATAGGTACAACATAAAAATCTGCCTTAAAGTCATAATTATTAACTTTCAATGGGAGTCTAGTGATCCTATGATCACATTTGAGGACATAGCCATCCGCTACCCTCACTCTAATTCCCCCAAACTCCTCTGTTTGTATGCCACGCTTCTCCACCATCCTAGCATCAATAAAATTATGAGTGGCACCTGTATCAACCAAGGTTATGACTCGCTGTCCAGCAAGTACTCCTCTCATCCAGAATGACCCTTCTTGCTTAATACTAGTGAGACGAGCTTCCCTAAGTTTCCCATCTCCTTCCCCATCCTTGGACTCCATTTTAGACAAGTTTTCAGCCTTGTCTTCCTCTTTTTCACCATCTATTTCCTCTATATCAGACTGCTGATCTGAATTATCTGATTCTGATTCCTCATAGTATGCCCACATAACTCTGTTAGCTTTTCCCTTTGGCCTAAGAGGACAATCATGGTTTGCATCATAGGGTCCCTTATAGTAGAAACATAATTTTTTCTTCCTCAAATCGTTTAATGTTTCCCTGTCAAAAGGTGCTGGAGTTTTATCTTTAGAATCAATTTTAAAATCAGTCCTCTCTGGTTTTTTATAAAATGGTTTGTTATCCTTACTAGAAGATGCTCCTTTGGACTGAAATTTGTTTTTTGGGATTGCATGTTCCATACTTCTTGCCTTTCTCATCGCTTCCTGTAAAGAAATAGGATCAAATGCCTTTATCCAACCTCTCAGTGGTTCAGATAGGCCCTCAATGAAAAGAACTATCAATCTATGCTCTGAAATGTTTGGCACCATGACTGCCAACCGCTGAAATTCACCAATGAAATACTCCAAGTTGCCTATTTGTTTCAGCTATGCTAAGTCCCGGAAGTAAATCTCTGGATCTTTCTTGTCAAATCTTTCAACCAACCTATCCACGAAGTCCTGGTGTTTTGTCACTTGGTTATGCTAAAGTGTTACCATACCATGGTACCACCAATCATGTGCTATTCCCTCCAAATGCAAGGTGGCATATTTGATAGCTTCAATCTCTGTCATTGGCCTCAATGCCAAAAATGTGTCAAGCTTATGAATCCAAGCTTGAGCTGTCATCTTACCACTCCCATCAAATGTAGGCATAGTAAGCTTGCCTGCAGCCCTCTTCAGCTCACTATTTTGACCTCTAGGCCTCCTATCTTGTCTGAGTGACCTGTAATGCTCTCTCCTCTGATTTACAAAGTGTTCAAAGGTCATCCTCTCCTGAACCTGCGGAGCTAAGAATTCCCACTCATCATTTGTAGCCATGAGTGCATCTACGAATATGGGGTCTCCTGTCGCCTCCTCTCCCAGAGCTTCTTATGGCTCCTCCAGAACAAATGTAGGGCGTGTAGGCCTATCAGCTATTCTGAAATGGGTCCATTGTGGTCTCTAATTACCTGTAGCACTCCTGTTATCTCCCTGTTCTCCCGGCTCCCCATTTTGTCTAACAGGTGGGTTCATCCTTTCTACCATAGTAGTGAGTGCCTGTAATGCCTATGCCATCTGTTGCTGCCCTATAACCATAGCATGGTAGAATTCTTTGGTATCTTGATCATCATTATTCCTCCTGTTTCTAGGTGGACTACCATCATGCCTCTCTTCCATATTTCCTGTTTCCTGTAACTGTTCTCTTTCAATCAGAGCTCTCCTATGAGTATGGTACCTGTGTGGTCCAATTTCTAGTGGCTACATATGACTCCCCAAACCCTCAGGATGGCAGGAATGAGGCTCTGATACCAATGTAAGAACCCCAAATAGGCTCTACGCTGATCACTGTTTGTTTCCCTAGGTGTAATGATTGTTTTTGGTTTGTTTTTGAATGTTTTAAGCTATTTTTAGGTTTTTGAGTTGATGAAGAGAAAATACAAATATTGAAAACTAATCTTACCTAAAATTATAACTCAAATCTAGTTATACTACTAATCAAATTCATTTATTCGGATGGCTCCTAATGTATGTACAATACTTATTGCTGGAAGAATATATTAAAAACATCATCATGAATAGTTGAAAAAAACCTAATTTTTGTCTCCAATATGCAACCACGCTGCTGGTTGCTTCCTCCTTGGGCAGCGCCTATCAAAAATTGCAATATTAAATCTCTGATTTTTAATTCACTGTAGCGTTGTACTATTCACAGCACTGTAGCTACTGTTATAACCCCTTCCAACCTGTAAACAGATTCATCTACTTTTTTTCCTACTGAAACACAATATTGACTCCAGAATGAAGTCAACTCACAGGAAAAATTCAAGTGATATTTCACACCCTCAAATTGCATCAACTCTGAAGATACTACATTCTCCATAGTCTGAATTCTTCTCAAACTTGTAGAAACCCTTGTTGCCACAACTTCAAGAAATTTCACAAGGCAAAGTTTTTAAGCAATTCTCATAACCTGCTCTTGAAGGAAGACAAGGTTTGTTTATAAGGACTCCTCAACTCCAGAATGAGTCTCCATGCTCAATGTGGGATAAAAGATATAATAATAACATAAAAAATGTTATTACATTAAAACTTAGAAAACCCCTTTTAATTTTTCCATAAGCTTGGACCCACAATTAATTGAAACGATGGCCCCTTTTATGATATCATGACCCTCACTTAAGTTATATATTATAACTTAACAATATAGGCTCAAAACCAATAATGTTTATTTTAACTAAATAAAAATTAATATCTCCATTATTACTCAACATTTTTGAATGTTGTTTGGACTGGGAGCTAACATGATAGAACTGCATATGACCATACCCCTTTTCTAAAAATAGCAGGGGTCTATCTTTATAACTCCAAAACTACTAAAAATAGCTTGACCAAGCCAAACTCAAAGGAAAACTCATCATAAACAAACTCTGGCAACCTAGAAGAGTACTCTGCTCTAGACCTTGGAGGATCTCCACACCAAGGTGACCCTCTATCCAATCTTATTAGCCTACGAGGGTCTCTGATAGGCTAATCACCAGCTAAAGTGATGTCTCTAGCTAGAAGGGGACATCACACCTCTACACTAAAGAAGAAGGAAAAACTAGTAAAGAAACTTAAGGCTAAATTTGGTGAAAGTGTTGAAGAGGAAGAAGATGAAGGAGATGAAGAGGATGAAGAGGAAGAACAAGAAAAAACCCAAGAACCTCTTGCATTAACCCAAGGCATGGGTGAGGAAAAATAAGAAGAGGAAACAGAGGGTACCAAGGAAGAAGAAGTTGAGGAAGCACCAACACATGCTAAGGAAATGAAGAGAAAAGTCAAGTCACAGCCTATGGCCAAAGAAAAGAAAGTTGCTAAAACAAGCTCAGCAAAGCCAACAACATCTACCATTAGGGCAAGCACACAAGCTACCACACAAAAGATAAAGGAGACCAATAGTACAAGAAGCAGAGAAGGAAATATATTGTTGAACCTGACTTAGATGAAGAAAGAACTAAATCAAAAGATACAAGTCAATTCAAAGTGGTAAGTCATACACCACTTTCTAATCTTGAAAATTTGTGCGAAAATGTCAAGAACAATGCAGATCTATCTAGCCTTGAAAATGTAATTTTTGATGATTTTTGAAAAGAGGAGAACAAGTTAGTAGAAGAAGCCCTATATGAAATGATGTCCAAATTTAAGAGTACACCATTGGAATTAGCCAACTCAGTACCCAAGAATTTATATGATTTAGTTGAGCAATAATGACATTATTGTTTAAATTTGGAAAATCAAATAAGGGAAACTACATTGGCCAAAGTAATGCCAGAACTAACAAAAGGGCAGATTGCTAAGGCAAACAAGAAATATGGAGGAGAATTCATACCAAAGTATAGATCCTTCAGCATTCTTCAAAATGACATTGAAGATGTTTTCAAGAAATCCACTCAAATGTGGAAATTAATCTATGGATTAACTACTATGAAGATAGGAGAGAAGGACTCCTTTGAGGGTAAAAATAATGATAAAGAAGAGGATGAAAAAGTGGATAACAAGGAAGAAAGAAATACAATTGAGGAGGAGACTGAGAAGATGGATACTGACACAGAAATAGCTGAATAGGAGCATGAGGAACAGAGTGTGCAAGACACACAAATGCCGAGTGCTAGTCCTCCTCATGACACAAATGTACCTGCAAAAACTATCATTTTCAAGGATGCCTCCAATGCATAATCTGAGAACATCAACCCATTGACTATAGAAGATTTGAAAAAGATTCTAAATCAATCTACACTACAATCACAATTATGTACAAATCCTATTTTGATCAGTGTAGAAGAACTTCAAAAGGTAGTAACTGAAGTTAGAAGGGATAAGGTGAATACATAAGAACTACCTTCTATCATCCATTTAGTTACTAGTGATCATCCTTTGATTCAAAAAATTGTAGACACATCTATTAAGGTTGACACAAGTGTTAAAGTGGACAATTTGAGCAAAGGAGAACTGCCAAAGAAGAAAAAAAGACAACAATAGAGAAAATAGGATAGATAGATACATCTATACCTGAAGCATAGTCACAAGGTGCAAGTCATGTAATTGTCATAGGTCAAGAAAAGTTTGAAGAAGGTGAAAAAACACCTAAGGTAAAGGAGTAAGAGGCCATCCAAGCATTGGTAACTTTACCAACATCTAGCTCTTCCCCTACAAAACTTCTTCAAAAGTTGAGCATGGAAGCTATACCCCTAAAAATCTTAGTGCTAGGCTTAAGCTCTTCTAAGGTTGAAAAGGTAATTCATTATGATGATACCACTTTAGATGAAGAGATAATAATTCCTAAATTTGATTATGACACAATGAAAATAGATCAAATAATTTTACAACAAGCTTTAGAGAAAAAGAAGCATCAAGAAATGCTTAGGAAAGAATACAGGAAAAACCAAGTATTGCAAGAAATTAAAGACATCTTTTTAGATGCATTCCGCTTGCCTACTTATGAAGAAGCCAAACTACTAACTAAAAAACTATTAACTATTGTGGAAAAGGTTAATAATGAAGATCTAGATAAAAATAATAAACTTTTAGAGTGGTTTGAAAGAAAGTTTTGAGGGAAAGTAAATGAAAAGATATCTGGTAACATAACACTAACTCAAGTTGCATTGGCAACCAAGGTTGAGGATGTGAAGAATGTACTTGAGAATATCTTCTCATTGTACACAAAATTGTGTGATCCCACACTCTTTACCCAAGAGACCAAATGTAGAATTTTGAGCCTAAAGAGGAATCTAAACATATCAGGTACACAACTACCTCAGAACCTAACTTAGAGTGAGAAGCATTTCCATACATTGCTTCAATCACAGAGTCAATTAGCTATGTTAATAGAAGAAGAGGCTAAAATAAGAGCAAAATTGACAAATATTCAGGCCTCTCTCACCACACACATGGAAATCATCCATAAAGAATTAGGTTATGAAAAAAATTTATTGAAGAAAGATCCCAATCTTTCTACACTAGATGGCCTAGCACATCTTGTAGCCAAGCTCGCTATCCAAGTCAAGTCATTAGATGTTGCATGTGACAATTGGGATGCATCTCTTAGAATAATAATGGAAGTCCATAAATCCTTTTTGGACAAATACACTATAAGTGTATAACACATTTGACATAAGTGTCAAAAAGGGGGAGTAAGTAAGCAAGAAGAAAGGGGGAGAGATACAAATGAAAATATGGGGAACAAAGAAAGAGAATAATGAAAGAGAGTATGATCAAATGGGGAGTTATCAATTTTTACCCGACTGATATACATTTTTTTTTGAGAAATACAATGTAGAGATAGAAATAGGGCAGAGCAGATATTAGCTAAGATAGAGCATAAAGAGTATCAGTTGCAAGTGCATTGAAGTCAAAGAGTATTAGTCAATAGAGACAAATCTACTTAGAATGGAGAATAGATTTTTGATATAGAACAAACAACTTAACTTAGGGGGAGTTATAAATTTTAAGGTACATAGGTTATTGCAAAATTTTGAAAATTTTGATGTTTTGTATATAAGACGAGTCATGGATATGTTATACTTGAGAAGATTAGATTGATTATGTATATTCAAGTGTTTTTGAAAGTCATGTCAAAGGTGGAGATTGTTAATCTTAGATTATTTTGACAATTGAGTATCAACACACTTAAGACATTTACTTAGTTCATGTCGAACTAGTAATGTATGCTGAGTACAACATGTAAATATAAGACCATGACGAGTTGTAATAAGTGCCAAGTCACTCATGTACCAAGTCACTCAAATGTCAAGTAGATAGACCATGCTGAGTGATTCAAGTGTTAAGTAAATAGTAGATGCTGAGCAGTTTAGGTGCTGAGTTAGAAGCAAAATTATTGTATATGCCAAGCATCAGTAACTACATATGTCAAGTAACATAGATTGGACATATTTGTTTTTTATGGCACAAACAACAATGTAAACCATTTTCTAGCTGGCCTGAGGATAGTTTTCAATCTTTTAGAGGTAAGGATGAATCTACATGCATATTGTCTATGCAATTACATGCAACCAATTAGAAAATGGGAAGGATTAAATGAAAAAGTGGATGAATCTCAATCATAGGTTTATACCTAACCCTAACCCACCTCAGTCTTCTTAAGGAGGATAAAGGCCTAAAATTTTAAGAGAGAAGAAATCATTGTGAAGGGGTGATCGAATTGGAGGAACAAACAAGATAGTTTGCAGAGCATTCAAGGTGACTTAGCAACAAGAGTGAATTGCAGAATTAGTTAAGTGAAGAATAGAGGATAGAGGATACAACATTGATACATCAGATCATGAAGGATTAATCAGAGATTGGATAGAGGTGGTCTATTATCAAGCAAGCCAGTGCCAATCACAAGATCTATGCTAAGACATTCTAATAGGTGATTTTAGTTAAATCTCCTAGGTAGAGTAGTCCTAATAGGCTTTACCAAATCCTTTAATAGGATGGCATTCCAATTAAATGACCTAAAGTCCTTTAACTAGGCACACTTCTAACAGGGTCTTGAAATCCTCTAACAAGGTGGGATTTAATAGTCTTTGTAGGCCTTTAACAGGGTAAGCCTTTCATAGGGTAGATCATGATTCATAATCAAACCATTGTAACCTTAATTGGCTACACTTTATTGCTGCAATGGTGAAGATTTGTGGGTGTCATCCCCACACTAGTTTTACCTTCTCATTTGGAGGGTTTCTGGGTAATCATATCTAGTGTCAAGTGTGTGTGTTTGATTATTTACATGTTTTAGATGCATTTACTTTACATGTTATTCTATTATATTAATGCATGTGATGTGTGAATGGTGAAAGTTTTATGTTTTAAACTCTTGATTCACCACGCCCCTGCCTCTCAAAAGTTTAGTCCTTTCCCACTTGTAATTCCAACATATATAAGTTAGATTAATATTCATTGGATATATTCTTTGGCATGAGATGTCAAAGAGGGATAAGTTTTCTATCATTTCTCATTGAAATTTTATAAACATAAAGAGAAAGAGATGTCAAAAAGGGAGAATGAACTTGGTTTGATATCAAAGATATAGTTTTCTATTAGAAGTAGATGCTAAAGAAAAAAATTTTCTAATAAAGGGAGAAACTAAAGGTAGAAATAGTTCACACTTATAGAGGGAGTTCTCATGGATGAGAATTAGAATGAAACTAAGGATATGTTCCTTAATTTATTCTTACTCTAAATATCATTACATTATGACATATTGTGTTGCCATCAATGCCAAAAAGGGATATTGTTGAATATAATTTATTAATTGTGTATTATCTTTGATGTTACATAAAATGTCATATCATTGCCAATCAGTGTATGTTAAGCTCACTCAGGCTTTGAAGATAGTTTTCTATTTCTATCGAGCATTCTAGAGTTTGTCTAGTTCAGAAGGAAATGTCTACCGAGTTCACTCGAGTGTCAAAGAAAAGTTTGTCAAAGCTGAGTGTTAACTGAGCTCACTTAATTAATGAAGGAAATGTTAGATGGAACCAATGTTAATCGAGCTCACTTAGTTACCAAAAGAACTTTGTGAATATGCAGTTTTGACCGTGTTGGTCATCTTTTTACCTTGTGTTTTCCTAATCATGTTTTGCTATGAATGTCCTTGATTCTAATATGAAAATTAGGGTTTGGTATTTTCAAAATTAATTAACCCTAAGCATAGCCCTAATTAAAGCAATATTTGTACCCTAAGAAAGCCATTTAGGTTGTATGCTTCACCTTTTAAATTGAATGGGAAAATCATTTTGAAATAAAATATATTTCTTGGGATCCTTTGAAAGTCCTTTTACTTTGTTTCATAAGTCTCCTGAAATGTTCCTTACCATTAGATCCTTTAAAGATATATGGTAGTCATGTTTTCATTATAAAAATTTGCATGAATTTTACTACACATGACATAGCAACCAAGGGAGTTCTACACATGAGACCTAGTAATATATGCTTGATCATCTGCACTGTTAGATCTTTCTAGGATCAACAGTGGTCACTATGTCACTACCAAAAGTACAAGGTTTTAATCAGTCATGACATACTGACCTCCCACAAAGGAGAAACATGGCAAGACCAAATGTAAATATAGCACCGTAAATTATGTCTGTCATTAATAAGCCTTGTCATCATTATGGAATGTCAGATGTGTCAAGCACAATAAAGAGTGAACCATGAAATGAATGTGTGTTACTTCACGATGCCAAATTTCTTCAATGAATACAGTGATCACTATGTCACTATGTCTTCTTTGAGAGAGATTTCATTGCATTACATCACATTATATGTAGAGAATTACATTTATACATGGGTAACTAACATGGCCTAGTAGCCAGGACCCATCATGCATTTCGTCATAGCTTAAGTGCATTCCCCTAAGTTGCACTTAAGGGGGGTGTTAGTGTAAAAAATTAATTATTATTACACTTAACTTAAGTTTACTTAGGTTAATGCAATATTATATTAGTTTTCATGTAGACACCTAGGATTATGCATAGTCATATGAGTTATCTTGATTGACAACATAGGAGTTTGCATATTCAACTAAGTTGTCATGTAGACAACACAGTTGTTTTGTACTCTAATTGAGCACATGGTGTCTACAACATCTCTTTACAAGATACACCAATGTAAGGTTATCCTCTCATCATCGCACAAATTCTTGTGTTCAATGGAGGATAATCCACTCTTGGTGGACATGTGCTTAGTTGTGAGGCTTATCACTTTGCTAACTCCTAGTCATTCTAGATGCCTTTATATATAAACACTTCTAGTGTGTATTCATATGATATTCACTCTCATTATTGTTATTATGATCATATTTTATTGGTCCATATTGTGCTAAGTGCTCGAGCTTCTTGATATTGGTGTCATTTTTCCATAAGGAAAATCCTTACAAGTATTTGAATCCATTAGATAGTGAGGAATTCTGGTATTTTGTATCATTAGTAAACATGGCTCCAAAGAAAGTCTTTTTTGGAAAGGTAGATTATGCAAGTAGAAATATCCATGACAACTTCCTTAAACAATTGCCTGAATCCATGATTGAGTCAACCCAGGTTAAAAAGTTAGTTCCTATAAACCCTAGGCTCAAAATTGTAGATGGCTTGTATGAGAAAAGGAATTGGGTTAGGGATGCTACCACCTCCAAAAAAAAGCTTTATCTTTTTAACAAGTGGTTTTTAGAGAGAAAATTGTTTTCTCCCCATGGGAATATCTAGAATTTTGATTTGGGAAAACTAGTGGTCCATGGTGTTTTCATGGATGTTGACCTACTCATAGCCATTACTAAGAATTATAAACAAGTAGTTAGGGTAGTAAGAATATTAGACGGGGAGTGCCCGATAAGAATAAATGTTGAAGAAATTTGAGAGGTTTCTGGTTTGGAGCCACTCTCAGATTACCATGAGACCATTGACCTACTAGGATTAGAAAAGAAATACTTATCTAAGAGGGATAAGGTTAGACAAGGTGCACTAAGGGAACACTTGGGCTCAATTAGAAATTTTCTAGTAGTCACAACATCTACTAAAGAGCCCATTGAAAAGGAATTTTTCACTTCTAGGGCCATAGAAATATATATGACTCTATGTAGGGTTTTTGGCAAGGATGAACAGAATTTTATGGCAATAAATTTTATGTATATGATGACTCAAATTTCTTCTATTGATGTGGATATTATTTTTCATTTTCCATCCTATATAGAAGAAGAGATCCATATAGGGTTAGTTGGAATTGCAAAGAGCAAGGTGGAAAATACTTTTGGCCATTATTCATTGTTAATGCACATGTTCTTATTTAAAGGGGTTACATATTTTGAGAAGGAGATGGTTCTGAACCAAGAACATGAAGGAGAGGCTCTACCAGTCTAGTTCTAGAGTACATATATGACTTGGGATGCATAGGAGGCCATTTCTGTTAGATTTGATAGGTATTTTGCATCAAGGTTGAGAAGCCTCATATTAAGGGAGAATCCTAGAATCCCCAAGGCATTGTTGGATTTCATTAGGCCCATGGAAAACCCTTCTAGGTTGAAAGTTTCCCACAACTAGGAAGATATCATACCATACCTTGTTTCAATAGTTTTTAGGGTTTATGGTTTCGAAGTGATGCAGGAAAGAGGATGAATAACTAGGGCCAAAGGCTCACCCAGCTATCCAAACCACCCTACAAGAGTTAACACAATAGAAATGAACACAAAGAACAACAACCAAAGGAGAGAGAAGAGAAAATACTTCTATTGATTCATCAAATATCTTCATACATGCCCAGTTGTGAGGCCTTCTGGGTTACGACCAATTTAATACATTTAGTTACAAAGATCCAACAACAAATTCACACTTTCAGTTATGCTCTCTCAAAACTTTTCCTTCCAAAAATTACTTAGCTCTAAGCCTAAACTCTCTATTTATACTTGCCAAAATGACTTATAGAACATTCTAGAACATTACATAAGAGGAAGGCTAACCCAAAAATGGTTCGGACTCATCCCAAGAAAAGATCTTAACATAAATGTCATGAATGAAATAAATCTCGCAAGTTGGCTGGAAAAATCATGTCCAAATACTAACACTCAGCATACACTGAGTAACTCAGCACATGAACAATCACTCAGCATCCACTGGGTAACTCGACACATGAAGAATCACTCAGCATCCACTGGGTAACTTAGTACATGAAGAAACTCTCAACATCCACTGGGTAACTCGGCACATGAAGGAATGCTAAGTAACTCAGCACATGGAGGAATTGCTACAGTAACTCAGCACATGAAGGAATTGCTACAATAACTCGGCACATGAAGAAAACTGGGTTACTAGGCACATGAAGAAAATTGGGTTACTAGGCATATGAAGAAAATAGGATTGCTAGGCACATGAAGGAATTGCTAGGAACATGAAGAACTGCTAGGCACATGAAGGAATTGCTAGGCACATGAAGGAATTGCTAGGCACATGAAGGACTGCTAGGCACATGAAAAAAACTACTAGGTGAACAAAATGAGAAAGATAACAAGGCAACCCAAGATTCTCTTGCATCAAACAACTGGGGTTGAAATAAATGATTCTCCTGAATCATTGAGATGTCCCAACCTAAGCTGAATCCAACTCAAATTGAGAAATCCATGAAGCATCTTCAATAGGTCTGTTCTTGCACTTCACCAAATATTCATAGTAATCTTTTTGTCTTGTACTCTTTCCAACTCTCTGATCCAATATATGTTCAACTTCCTCAATCTATTTTTGAGGATAATCATTTGGTGTAAAAACTTCATCCTCTATATCATGATATGTATACAAATCAACAATATTAAATATAGGCGATATATCCATGTTATCAGGTAACTCAACTTCATAAGAATTACCATTGTCAAACTTCTTCAGAATCTTACAAGGTCCAAATTTCTTCATCTTTAGCTTATTCTATGTTCCAACATTGAATCTTCCTTTCTTTAGATGAACCATCACCTCATCACCAACTTGAAAATCATGGTGTCTTCTAGGCTTATCAGCATTCTCTTTATACTTTTGATTTCTTTGTTCCAACCTCAACCTCACTTCTTTATGCAAAGACTCCATAAAATCAGCAAATTCTTCTCCTGCAACACTTTTATTTTCTTCACCAGCAACATCTCTCAAATCTGATACACCTCTAGGATGCATTCTGATAACAATCTCAAAAGGTTTCTTCCCTGTACTCCTATTCATAAAGTTATTGTATGCAAACTCAGCTTGTGCTAATACTATCTCCCAATAACTCGATTTGTCTCCAACTAAACATCTCAACAAATTACTCGAGCTTCTATTCATGAACTATGTCTATCCATCTATTTGTGGATGGAATGTAGAACTAAACTTTAGCTCAGTACCCATATTCTTTCACAAACTCTTCCAAAAATAAACAACAAACTTACTATCTCTATTTGAAATAATGCTTCTTGGTAATCCATGCAATCTCACAATCTCTTTAAAGAAAAGTTCAGCAACATGCTCAACATATGATGTCTTCTTACATGCTATAAAATGAGCTAGTTTAGAAAATCTATCCACTACAACAAATATGGAATCATACCCTTTCATTGTTTTAAGCAATCCAAGAACAAAATCCATACTAATGTTAGTCCAAGGTTTCTCAGGAACAGTAATAGGTGTATACAAACCAATATTTTGAGTCACTCCCTTTGCAACTTGACAAAATCCACAACTCTTTACAAATTTATAAACATCCTTATACATTTGTGGCCAATAATATTTCTCTTTCAGCAAACTGAATGTCTTATCAATCCCAAAATGTCCAGCTAATCCACCACTATGTTTTTTCTTAATCAAGTTCAACCTCATAGGACTTCTAGGAATACACAACTGAATACCTTTGATCAACATACCTTCTTGAATGAAATACTCATCATACTTACTTATGTGATCTATCATATTTGGTGCTCTACACTCTCTCCATGCCTAAGAAAAATTAGGATCAACATCATATAACTCTTTCATCTCATCAAAACCAAGAACTTCAACCTTCATTTCAGTCAACAAAGAATGTCTTCTACTCAATGCATCAGTAACTTTGTTAGTAACTTCACTCTTATGCTTGATCACAAATGTAAAACTCTACAAATACTCAACCCACTTCATATGTCTTTGATTCAATTTATGTTGACTTCCCAAGTATTGTAAAGCTTTATGATCAGTATACAAAACAAACTCCTTAGGCATCAAATAATGTCTCCACTTTTTCAATGCTTGAACAATAGCATAAAACTCTTGATCATACACAAAATATTTCCTTTTAGCATCATTCAACTTTTCACTAAAGAAAGCAATAGGCTTACCTTCTTGACTTAATACAGCTCCTATTGCATTACCACTTGCATCACATTCAACTTGAAGTACTTTTTTGAAATCAAGTAAAGACAATACAGGTAATTCAGCAACCTTTTGTTTCAAAGTCTCAAAACTCTTATCAGCTCCATGTGTCCACTTGAATTCCTTTTTATCTCCCCTCATTGTTTTAGTCATAGCATTTCAAATAGCACTAAAATTCTTTATAAACTTTCTATAAAAACTAGCCAAACCATGAAATGATCTTACCTCACTCACATTCTTAGGTGTAGGTCATTCCAAAATTTCTTTAACCTTCTCAGGATCCATCTTCAAGCCATCAACTGAAATCACAAATCCCAAATACACAATCTCCTCTTGCATAAAAGAAGACTTTTTTAGATTAATCATCAACTTTTCCTCTTTCAACCTCTGCAATACTTGCCTAATATGTTCAAGATGTTCTTCCTTAGTCTTGTTGAATATCATAATATCATCCAGATAAACAATCACAAATTTACCCAAAAATCTTTTCAAAACTTCATTCATCAACCTCATGAAAGTACTAGGTGCATTAGTCAAACCAAAAGGCATAACCAACCATTCATACAAACCATCTTTTGTCTTGTAAGTAGTCTTTCATTCATCACCTTCTCTAATTTTGATTTGATGATAGCCACTCTTCAAATCAATCTTGGTAAAATACTTTGCTTCACTCAAACAATCCATTATGTCATCCATCCTCGGCATAGGAAAGCTATATTTCACTGTTATCTTGTTAATGGCTCTGGAATTAGTACACATTCTCCATTCTTTTTAGGTGCTAATACAATAGGTACAACACATGGACTCAAGCTTTCTTTGATCAAACCTTTCTGCAACAATTCATGCACTTGTCTATTAAGTTCTTCATTCTTTGTAGGTGTCAATCTATATGGTGCTTTTTTTGGAAAACTAGCTCCAGGGATTAGATCCATACAATGACTTATACTTATTACTGGAGGTAAACCATCAGGAATATCTTCAGCAATAATGCCTTTATACTCATTCAACAACTCTACAATTTCTGTTGGCACTTGGTCAATACTACCATCTGTCACTTGGTCACCACTAACTGGCACTCGGTCTCCATTGACAAAACTCAATTTTCTTGGAATTATAGCAAAACAAACCTGATTCTTCTTCACTATCTTTTCAAATTGTTTCCCATTAACCATGCAAATTTTTATAGTAGTACAATTAACCTCGTCTGGAACTTCAATTAAAGGCAACCATGTTTGTTTCTTCCCATTTACCCAAAGAGTATATTGATTCAATCTTCCATCATGTACAACATATCTATCATATTGCCAAGGTCTACCCAACAAAATATGACAACAATCCATGGGCATAATATCACACAAAACTTCATCAACATAATGTCCAATTTTGAATTTCACAAGGCATTGCTCACTTACCAATATCTTATGCTCATGTTTGATCCATGAAACATGATAAGGTTTGGGATGTTTTAGCCTTTGCAACTGCAACTTTGTAACCAACTCCTCTGATGCTAGATTTGTAGAACTTCCACTGTCAATGATCACTTTATAGCATTTTCCATCCATCTTACATCTTGTCTTGAAAAGACTTCTCCTTAAAATAGGTTCCTCATCACCTCCCTTATTACATAAGGTTCTTCTCACAATCAAATTTTCTCCAGCCTTAGGTCCACTTGGTGAGCCCTCATCATCTTCTTAAATCACAACATTTTTGTTACCTTATGTAATTTCAGAGGATCTACATTCAAAATATCCATGTCCCTCTTTACCACATCTAAAACAATTACCATGAAATCCACCTCTAGAATAAGAATTACCTCTTCCTCGATAAGAATTAGTGCCTCCTCAATAAGAATTACCACTTTTCCATTCATTCTTGCCTTTTTCATCATTCTTCCATTCAGATTTGCCTTTATTCTGTATAGAATTATCAGATCTGCCACTTTCTCCATAAGATCTACCTCTACTTCTCTAGAATCTACCACCTCTACCTCTCTGTCTTTGTTCATTCTCCTTTGTCAAGATCTCCTCAGCTTTCAAGGCATATTGATATGCTTCTTCTTCACTTTCCATCTTCACAAAACTTATTTCATCTTGTATTCTAGATCTCAACCCATTAATGTACCTTGCAATTTTCTCAACATCATCACCCACATGTCTAGATCTGATGTCTAATCTATAGAATTCCTTGGTATATTCTTTTACAGTCATGTCCTTTTGTTTCAAATTTTGCATCTTTCCTAACAAGCTAACTTGGTAATCAGTAGGAAGGAATTTGTTCTCACCTTGTTCACCATCTTTGGTCAAGTTCTAATCTTCTCCTTTCCTCTCTTTTGTCTATCAATTTGCAAGTGCTCCCACCATAGTGATGCATGACCTTTCAACCCAATGACTATAATCTTCACCTTTCTATTATCAGGAGTGTTTTCATACTCAAAGAACTTCTCCATATCAGAGATCCAATCCAGCACAACATTGGTATCCAATTTTCCATCATAAGGAACAACTTCTATAGCAAGCTTTGAATTTTCTCTAGACAATACTCTCAACAATCTTTCCTCATCTTGATCTTCTTCAAGTTCTAGATTATGGTTTGGTGCTACTACTTCATCATCACTTACATCATCAAGATGTGCTCCTCTCCTTTGGGCTGTCTCCACAACATCTAATCTAGTTGCAGTTTGTCTCAACTGATCCAATATAGCATTATCAACATTATTTCCTCTACCATGAACCATCTTTACAAATCAGGTTCCTGCAAGATCGTAACCCTCTACAAGTTATAGGTCAAATCCATAGATCTTCCACCCTACAACCAAATCCAAATTAGGGTTCTACACGATCCAATCTCCATAAGGATGAACCTCAGGCTTTGATACCAACTGACGTAGGAAAGAGGATGAATAACTAGGGCCAAAGGCTCACCCAGCTATCCAAACCACCCTACAAGAGTTAACACAATCAAAATGAACACAAAGAATAGCAACCAAAGGAGAGAGAAGAGAAAATAATTCTATTGATTCATCAAATGATCTTCGTACATGCCCATTTGTGAGGCCTTCTGGGTGACAACCAATTTAATACATTTAATTACAAAGATCCAACAACAAATTCACACTTTTAGTTTTGCTCTCTCAAAACTTTTCCTTCCAAAACTTACTTAGCTCTAAGCCTAAACTCTCTATTTATACTTGCCAAAATGACTTACAGAACATTTTAGAACATTACATAAGAGGAAGGCCGACCCAACAATGGTCTGGACTCATCCCAAGAAAATATCTTAACATAAATGTTGCGAATGAAATAAATCATGTAAGTCAGCTCGCAAAATCACATCCAAATACTGACACTCGACATACACTGGGTAACTCAGCACATGAAAAATCACTCGGCATCCATTGGGTAACTTGGCACATGAAGAATTACTCTACATCCACTGGGTAACTCAGCACATGAAGAATCACTCGACATCCATAGGGTAACTTAGCACATGAAGAATCACTCAGCATCCACTGGGTAACTCGGCACATGAAGGAATGCTAAAGTAACTCATTACATGAAGGAATTGCTATAGTAACTTGGCACATGAAGGAATTGCTACAATAACTCAGCACATGAAAAAAACTGGGTTACTAGGCACA
The DNA here is from genome assembly GCA_028749045.1 of Cupressus sempervirens. Classification (NCBI taxonomy): domain Eukaryota; kingdom Viridiplantae; phylum Streptophyta; class Pinopsida; order Cupressales; family Cupressaceae; genus Cupressus; species Cupressus sempervirens. Next base: position 429,065,461 of record CM053792.1, read on the forward strand.
TGAAGAAAATAGGGTTACTAGGCACATGAAGAAAACAAGATTGCTAGGCACATGAAGGAATTGCTAGGCACATGAAGAACTACTAGGCACATGAAGGAATTGCTAGGCACATGAAGGACTGCTAGGCACATGAAAAAAATTACTAGGTGAAAAAAATGAGCAGGATAACAAGGCAACCTAGGATGCTCCTGAATCACAAAGGGTCTCCCCATGTGCTACCCTACCAAATGCCTTCGAAGGTAGGGATAACTGAGATGTTGTTGCAAATATGGGATTGGAGGAAGCACAATTGGTTGGGAGATCCAAAGGGTCAATTTTCCCCACTTGTACTATGGCTCACCATTTTATTTTCACTAAGGGAGGTTGGGTATTTTTGTATAAATTTTTGGATCACTACAAAATGGTTGTATCTCACCCTTGTTTTTGTGGTATTGAGTAATTTTTTGATATGTTTAGGTGAAGAGCTAAAGTTGGTTCAAAAAATCATGAACCCTACTTCCTCAAAGATATTATAAGGAATGAATTCTCTTTACAAGAGCAAGAGATCAAGAAGGAAAAGTGAAGAGTTTACTCCAGAGTTTTTGAATTCATGAATTGTTTTAATAAGGACTATAAGCCTCTAAAGGATGAAAAAATAGAGACAGACAAATTGAATAAACTAATGACCACTTTTTCTAAAATTATGGAGATCATGAATGAGAAAAAAACTATTCTTTATTAATTATTTTCCTAAAAAAGGCCAGAGAAGTTATGAGGAGATTATCTTTTACTCCTATAGTAGGATCAGGGCAAATAATTATTTAAAGGAGACCTAGTTATAGTGTAATTTAGGACCAAACGCCACTATAGATAAAGGAAAATGAATAATGGGGTCAACCAGTGTTGTCCTTAAAGGGAGACCAAATGAGCCTGCACCCAAGAGGCAAAGAGTGGAAAAGGAACAAGCACCTAAAATTGAGGAATACTTACCCACTTAGTCCCCATTAAAAATAGGAGGTGAATAACTCACTAGGGAGTAGGTGGAGTAGTTGGCATCTGAAGGGGGATTTTTTATTACTTCATCAAAATTAGAAGAGGGAAATCCTTAGGAACCTCTAATGCCAAGCCTTGAGTTAACTATGGCAGATTATAGAGGAAGGGAGTTGGACCCCGTGATAGAACAAGCCAGCCATGAATTCATCTTTGATGATAATTTTGTCAAATTTAGAGCCTTTTTACAAATTTTCTTGGAGAAAAAACATTGGAATATTTGAGGAAAGATGCAGCAAATTAAAAACAGACCATCCAAAAATGGAAGAGCTAATGTGCAAAACCAAATCAAAGAAGAGATGATGCAAGAATTCAAAAGTTTGACTCTTGAAGAAGGAAGGAAAATGATAAAAGCATCTAGGGTTTTGTTGCTACCTAATTGGGATACTACAGATGCCATGGTTTTTAATTCTATTACATACAAATTGAGTGTAGAGGAAAAGGGCAAGAAAGAAATGAAAGGTGCCAAATTCAGTGAGGACCATGCTACACTAGTCATATGGTCAATGAGAAAAGGAGCCAGGACTGCCTCTTCCCTAATTGATGATACTGGCTTGATGGGCAACCTAATTGTAAAAAGAGTTGAAGAAACTAGCACTAAAGAGGTAATACAACTAGGTGTTGGATCAACTAACCTCACCTTAGCCACAACCCAAAGAGATAAGAAAAAAAGACTAGAGCTAAAAAAAAAGTATGAGAAAGTCTTGGAGCTTATTAAATCCACTCCTCTTATTGAAGTATTAGACACACCTCAAAGGCCATAGTATTATACTAAAAAAGACTTTGAAGAAGAAAAGATTAAATTGTGGGCATTGCATGTAGAATTAGAAGTTCAATATGGGGATAGGTTGAGGGGAGATATCATGTATTTAGTAAATAAAATTGATTGGCCATCCTTCTATGACTAGCTAACAAAGGTATTAAATACATGGGAAGAGTTGAAAGTAGGTGATGATTCTCTTAAGCCAATTGTCAACAAATGGATTAGAAGAAATAAGGATGTTACTCTTTCATGTTTTTCTATCACTTTTTTCTCATGAGAATATAGAGAAAATTTATGATTTAAACAATAATATGTCAAATTTTGATAATAAAAGAGTTACATTGCAAAGGAGAATCATAAGCTATCTTGCCAAGTATAAGAGTGTCAATTTTGAGCTATTTCCACATGCTATAGACAAAAAGGATATGCTAAAAAATAAAAAATGAATGGGACCAGGAACTAAATGATTTATTGTGCCTACAAATGAATAAGGTAATAAATGAAAAAGGAAATGCATGGTGGGTAGCCATGACTAAAGAAGTTATGAAGGTTCAATTATTCTTTGATTCTTTAAGACAAGATTTTGTTGAGATTGACAAAATTAGAGAGTATGTAATGAAAAAATAGCATGATATTCTACATTTTGATTGGTCAGATGATGCACTTTTTGACAAGTGGATGGTACACTTAGTTCATGCAAAGTAGTTAGAATATGCTAAAACTGATGATGAAGAGATGTAACAAGATGAAGTATAGATAATTGACATATTAGTAAAAGAAGAAGAGGACAAGGAAAAGAAACCAATTGTAGTTACTAGAGTGGAGCCCCAAAATGATGACTTGGCAACAGAGCAACCAATGGTGATTGTCAATCTATCAATTCAAGAGGGCACAAATGGAATATCTCAAGTCCAGCTTAGCCTGTACGTACCAAAGCAAGGCCTTCCACAAGTCGAATCAGTGATCATACACCCTAAGAGTGAGCAACAACAAAAAGCATGATCATGACATCCATTTGGAAAAAGGTCCAATAGAAAGTGGTCCCACAAAAGTATAATATGATATGAAGTTTTTCTTGTTGCACAAATTTTATTTTTATGATAGTAACATTGTAGATATTTTTTTGTCTTAAGGACAACTGTTAGTTTCTCTAAGCCTAATGCTTGTTGCATCTCATACAATATAAGTGAGATTCCAAGGCTAGAAAACAAGTCTGATTCATTACATAATTTTAGTTTTTACTAAGTGTTGTTCAGTCTAGTCTTGATGCATACTTTGTGATGTATTTTCTCTATAGGTATCTGAGAATACATTGATGTTACAAGATCTAGATGTCTTATCTTGAGTCATTTTGAGTTTTATTACAGTTTTTATACAATTTTCAAAGGAAATTAATATAAAGATGAGATATCCCCATATCTTTGTTCCTGAATCTTATCTCCAATTTTATTACCTAGTTATCTTGAAATTGCTTAAAGCTTGTTCAATTGAATGTAGTTTTGTTAAGTTTTATATCATTTTCACTATTTTTTTTAATTCAATGAATTAGGTAAATGCTTTAGTGAATATGATAGGGTTTCCATGGTAGTAGTGAGTGATGGGATCCTATATTATCCATCTTTCTCACCACTTTTTATCTTCTTTCTAAGACATTTGATTGCACATAGACATACATTTATGGTTTTAAGCATATGAACTTATGGTTTCTATGTATATGATTATATATGTGTGTGAACATAAGATTGAATGTGGATATCTCTAAAGACATAATATCTACTTAATTTCATGGATAAAAATGGTGGATATTATAGTTATACATGTTAATGGATGCTTTCTCTCCTAAGCCATGTTTTGGGTAGTTACCTCCTGTAGCCGTAGGTTTGCAAGAGTGATAATTAATACTAACACCTTTTCCTAATATTGATGATGTGGAAATATATATGTGTATATGGTTAGATGTGTGTGCATTAATTATTTTTTGGAGTTGAACATGGATATTCAAGGATCGACATACTAGCACAAGAATCATCAAAGCTAACTGTGATTGCAGAATTTTCATAAGCAACTAAATGCCTTATGTTGCATGCAATGTGTACATTTAGTGTGCACTGTTTCTTGGGATTGTTCATGGTCAATAATGTTTTTTTTTTATGAAACTTTATGAGTTGTTACAAATCCTCATTATGAAGTGATCATAGGTTTGGAAGTTATTTTTAGTTTCCTTTTAAATAATTGACTATTGTGACTCTTTTGGGAGTTAGTCAAACAAATTGGTTTTTTAATACAAAACTCTTGCATATTGTTTCAATAAAGTGTAATTTTTTTTATGGATGAATAGAATGTTCAGGTCAAGTTTGCAATTTTTATCTTGATTGTACTTTCCATTCACTCATTCAAGGGTAGCCCACTTGATGAGTGAATTGCTTTGTTAGTTTTGAGTTCATTTCCTGTTCATTTAAATGATTTAGAACTCTATTGTTCTTGCAACCAATGATATCAAAATCAGTAGCCTATTCCTACAACATAATCAGTTGGAGTAGTTCCTAACTGTAGTTTTCTACTTTGATTAGAATACATTTGCTTATCAGTTTTAGTTTAGTTTTCCTAAACCATAAGATTTTTAATTCCTTAAATAGGCTTAGAAGAGGAAGTTTGAAGCATATACTTTGTAGATACCATTCCAAGTTTACATCCCTGGTCGATAATTAAATGAGACTAAGTAGTGCATTAGGAATCATTTGGGCTATCCAATCCTAAATTAAGCAATCCATTGCTCTGGGTTTCTAATACCATTGTTTGGCCAAGAATTTTTGGTGCCATTTCTAGGGATGGTGTTGATTCAAACTAGTCCTTGTATTTGCAATCTTAGTTTTAATTTAGTACTTTGGTGAGTACTATTATGCATAGAAGAATAGATCACCTCAGGATATTTCTTCCTCATAACTATCAAGAAGAACCCCTTGAAAATCCATTAACTAATGCTTAGGAAGACATATCCTCTTCATCATCTGAAGAATCACTGCATTTGAATAACCTATTTGTTAAATATAAATATCAAGATAATTTTCTTTCTTTTGTTATACATTAGCCACCACCTCAGAATCCTCCTCCCAAAATGGCTACTCAAGCTCCCTTTCATTTTCCTATACCTCAATAGCAAGGAAACCAAAATCTAAAAAATGTACCTTCTGCTACACTTCCCAAATTTTATGGCCTCCTAAAAAAAGACCCTAAGACCTTTCTCTTTCAATTTGATATTCTTTGTAGGAGTTATGACTATACCACTAATGCCCACAAGCTGAAATTGTTCCCATCAACTCTAAAAGAAGTTTCTTTGAGATGGTTCATGGGGTTGGGCGCTAATGCTATAGCAGATTGGGATGTCATGCACACAATGTTTCTTACAAAGTACAAGGAGTACTATAGAGGTCAAGATTTGAAAGGTGATGAAATTTTTAAAATGTCTTAGAAGGAGGATGAAACATTGGAGGATTATGTATCTAGATTTACGTTTAACTTGCAACATGATCCTCAACACTAGCTAAATGAAGCATCTCTGAAGCACCTTTTCTTAAAAGGTGTGAATTATGGAAGCATTGAGGCTTTAGACCTAATGGCAAGAGGTGATATCACACAAAAAGCATTGGTTGACATAAAGAATATATGTGAAAATTACTCAAGGGCCACTTTGAAGAAGGGTAGGGGACTCAAAAACCTACCACATAAGTCCAACAATGGTTTTGGAGTATCTAAAATGGAGTTGTCTAATCTAATATTAGATTTCAAGTAGGACATCATTAATGAAATCACCACTCAGCTGGATAGTATGCAAGTAAGAAGGTAGAAGGAAGAGTCAGATGCTATGCTTGTTGAGTATTGTTCTCATTGTAGAGAGAGGAAAATAAATTAAAAATGTAAGAAAATTTCATCTATGGACATTAACTCAATGTCCACTAAGTTCAAAACTACAAACGAGGAAAATAGAAACATTTTCTACATTGCTCAAAGGTGTCCATGGGCCTAGAGACAAGGTATGCCTTCAAAACCATTGAATAATTTTGGTAATAATAGTAGATATTGGCCAAACCAAAACCCCAAAAAAATTTCTCCTCAAGGTCAAAATTGGAATCATAATGTATCCAATCAACACCCATACTATAACCAAGCCTATCAAATACAACTATCATTTAACCCACACCAATAGCAATATAACTCTTGCCAATAGCTGCAAAAAAATAATCAATGGCCACCCTCGGGTAATTGGCAACCACAACCTTAGTGGGTGTCTAATCAATCTAATAAAAAACCAGCACCAATGCCTTCACCTCAGCAACAAGCTATTATGCCACCATGTCCTATAGTAAATAGCACTCCTCCAAAGTAAACTCAACTTCAAGCTTAGCTAACTCCAAATCCTAATAGTAAGCAGTAGGCCTATTCCTTGCATATAAATGATATTCATCTTAGATCAAGAACTACACTACCTACACCCAAAGAGCCAATAATAACCAAAGCCACTAATACTAAGGATATACCCATGAGCTAGCCTATTAATGTTCCACTTGTTGCTCAAAATGCACCAATACCTAAGACATTTCCTTATCTGCAAAGATTGTCTCAGGATGTGCCTCCAAAAGAAAATCCTATTGGCACTTATTTGATTGATCAATTCAAACAAATGAAAGTGTAGATTCCCTTGTTGTATGCACTTAAAGAAATTCCAATCTATACCAAAGAAATTAAAGAAGCCTACATCAAGCAGCCTAGAAGGAAAAAGAAAGACCCTAATACTATCCATGTCTTAGGCTAGCTCTCTGATCTCATGTTAAGTAAAGTTGTATGCCTAAGTATTCAGATCTAGGAAGTCTAATTATAACCATCTTCATTAATGGTATCCAAATTCAAAATGTTTTAATTGACTTAGGAGCATCAATTAATGTTATGACTAGAGAAGTTTTGTTCTTGCTTAGTATCATTGGTTTGCAGGACACATAGACAATATTGCAGTGAGCTGATAATTCCATAGTCAAGCCTGATGGTATGGTTGAAGATATTATTGTTAGTTTAGATTCTTTAGAGTACCCTTCAAATTTTATATTCTTGTCACCCAAAGCCACTCTTGGAGGTTGCTTGTTAATCCTAGAAAGGCCTTGGTTAGCCACAACTAATGCTTGCATTACATGTTTTTCAAGAAAGATGACCATATCAGATGGAATAAACACCAAAAGGCTAACTCTATATTCTCCATAAAATCCCCAAAGTAAACTTTATGGAGTTGTTTGGCCTGACTTGGGAGATCCTGCTTTTGAATTAAGATCTATGCAATAATTCATGATCATTGAAAGAAATCCATTCATTGTATCCCAAGAAGAAGATGACATTCTTGCAGCAATCCTTGCCAACTAATATGACTCCAAGGAGTCATCTTTTGATGATCCAAATTGTTCTCTTCAAAAAATACTGCCAAACAAACTATATCTCAATTTCCTATAGCACCTTATTAACTTCACACTTTTCTACCCCATGAGATAAAGTCTTCATCCATAGTAGAAGTTTTGATGTTAGAAAAAGTAAAGAGAGTTGAAATTGCTTTAGGAAGGGAACTAAATGTTAATGAAAACCTCACTAAGTCTCAGATGTCTAGTATTTTCAAGCTTTTACAAGACAGCCAGCAAGCCTTTGCATGAGATTACACTGACATGATAGGCCTAGATTCTAAACTTTGTACCCATAGAATACAAGCCAGTAAGGTAAGGTGAAAGAAGAATAAACCCTACTTTGAGAGATATATTCAAGATCAAGTTACAATAGCTTCTTAGTGCAGGCATTATTTATCCTATCTCTGAAAGTCAATGGGCTTCTCCTCTTGTCATTGTTCCAAAGAATGAAGGAAAGTGGAGAGTCTGTGTTGACTATAGAGAACTTAAAAAAGACACTAAGAAGGATCATTTTCCACTACCTTTCATTGACCAAGTGATTCATAATCTAGTGGAAAAAAATACTTCTCATTTCTAGATGGCATCAGTGGGTATAATCAGATACAAATATCATCAGAAAATCATGAAAAAACAACATTTACATGTCCTTGGGGAACCTTTTCTTATTCATTCTTACCATTTGGATTATGTAATGCCCCTTCTACTTTTTAGATAGTAGTGCCAGTTATTTTCTATGACATTGCTACTGATTGTGTAGAAATCTATATGGATGACTTTACAACTCATGGATCAACATTTGAAGATGCACAAGCTACCTTGGAGAAGGTTCTTAAGATATATCAATATTATAATCTCTCTCTTAATAGTGAAAATTGCTACACGATGATGGAGGAAGGAGTAGTCTTGGGACATTACCTTTCATCTTTTGGAATTCAGGTTGACCCTACAAAAATAGTAGTTATAAACACACTTCCCACACCAACTAAGCAGAAGGATGTTAGAAGTTCCCTCAACCACGTTGGTTACTATAGAAGGTTCATAAAAGATTTTAGCCAACTTGTAGTGCCATTGTATAATTTGTTGAAGAAATAAGTTAAATTTGCATGGATAGAAGAATGTGAGGCATCATTTCAGAAGTTGAAGGATGCTCTGACAACAACACCTATTCTCAGAGGACCTAATTGGATGCTTCCATTCTATATCCACACATATGCATCTAATTATGCTATTGGAGCAGTTCTGGGACAAAAGGAAGGTATTATTGAACATGCAATTTACTATATTAGTAAAGATTTGCATGGAGCATAACTGAATTATACTATTACTGAAAAAGAGTTATTGGTAATTTTTTATGCACTAAAAAAATTTAGGCACTACATTACAAACTATGAAGTATTTTTATATACTACTCATTCATCTATCAAATATATAATGAATAAACCTTCCATTAGTGGTAGATTAGCATGTTGGTTACTCCTCATGCAGGAGTTTGATGTAAAGATAATAGACAAACCAAGCAAGGCTAATGCAGTGGCCAATTTCTTGTCATGACTACAAGTGCCAGATGATCTTGCAACAATTAATGATAGTTTTCTTGATGAGCACTTGTTTTCTATTAATCCTTTTAACCCATGGTATGAAAACTTGGAAAACTACCTTGCTATAGGGAGAACACCTCCTCATTTTCTCCTAAATAGCATTTTATGTTAGTTGAGAAGAGTTTTAACTTCTCTTGGATCTCAGACTTTATGATTTATACAAGACCAAACCTAGTCAGAAGGAGATGTATTCAAGAAGATGAAACTTATGACATCCTTTGGGCATGCCATGATGAGCCATGTGGAGGAAACTTTCCCACAAAGAGGACAACCTATAAAATCTTGACAACTGGGTACTACTAGCCTACCTTGCATAAGGATGTAGCAAAACATACTTGGCACTGTAATAGGTGTGAACGCATGGGACATCCCACAAAGATTAATTGAATGTCTCTATAGCCATAGGTAGTTGTCACACCCTTTGATAAGTGGGGTATTGAATTCATTGGACCTATTGAGCCCTCTTCTCATGGAAAGGCTTACCATAGTATGTATAGATTATGCAACAAAATGGGTTGAAGCTAAAGCTATGAGACATGCCAAAGATCACAAGGCTACTGAGTTCCTTATGAATGCATATTCACTAGATTTGGAGTACCAAGGGAGATTGTCATTGATCAAGGGGCAAAATTCACATCTAACCTTAGCACTAAGTTGATGTAGGAGTAAATGGTGCATCATGGAAATTCTTCATCCTATCACCCTTAAGCCAATGGCTAGGCTGAAAATTACAAACTAGGAGATTGAATTTATTCTCACTAAAATAGTAGCTATGCATAAAAAGGATTGGGCTACTCAGCTTCTTGAAGTCATATGGGCTTACTGTACCACATGGAAAATAGCCATAGGGTTTACTCCTTTTGAGTTGGTATATGGAAAATTTGCCTCTATGTTGATTGAGTTCTAGCATAAAACACTTTTCATTGCTTTAGATCTAGATATAGATATCACCAGAGCACAAAAAGATTGGTTATTGCAATTAAATGGATTGGATGAATACAAGAAGTCTATTTTACATAATACAAAGTTGATACAACAACAACAAAAAAAGTGGTATGATAAGTTCATCGGTGATAAGAAATTTTCAGTCAAAGATTGGGCACTATTATATGATTCACAATACCAACATACACTAGGAAAATTTTAGACTAGATGGCTTGGGCCTTATGAGATTATATCAGTATTTGACAATGGAGTTGTACAACTTTCAAAAATAGATCCTATTTAATCAAAATTACTTGTCAATGGGCATCATCTGGAACTTTACCACAAACCTATAAGCAGTGATTAGTTCCTCAAGTAGTTCCAGAGCATAGTTGTAGCAACAACTCTTGTAGCCAAAGAATCTGGGTTTTCCACCCATGATTCTACTGATTCTTGATTCTATTCAAGACAACCATAATAAATATTTCACATTTTGTGAAATAATTTCTCTATAATGATTTTTCATCTCAAATTCTCTCTTTTCCACCCCATCCCATCACTTCTTATATGCAAATGTAGTTTTTGAACAACTCTTCCTACAACTCCTTCAAGTTAGTGCCACATATACTCATACATACATTATTTCTATTCATTAATTTTGAGGATTTTGTGTTGGTTTAATTTTTCACTCTTGCTTAACCTAGCTTGGTGGACCCATGCCATTACTTAGTTGGGGAGGAAACTATTCCATTTTACAAAACTATTCTATTTTTCAAAATTTCTCTATGACATGACATGATGATTTGTCCTTTTGTGATTGCATCATCACAATCAAAATAAAGTAAAGATATTAAAAGATGATCTCAAATTTTAATGATGTGCTATGACGTGTTCAAGGTGACAACCTTGGCACACATGCTTTTTTTATGAGATGTTATGTATAACTCATATTGTTAGATTTTGTGCAAACAAATATTTAATTTTATGATCAAGTTGTAGTTTTTATGTCGTCTTCTTCTGTAGTATTTTTTTTGTAATTCATTGAGGTCTATGACTTTCTATCACTAAAATATGTAAGAATTGTGTTCGGTGAGTTAGAAATTTGTCTGAGAAAAGCAATGGGAGGTGACTTCCAAAGGCATGAACTAGTAGACCACATAGTTTTGTTAAATTACATGCCCACCTATGAAATGTTTAGAAGGAGAGGATGGTTGGATTAGTGTTTAAGCCTTAAGGGGTTTAATGAGGAAGTTTCTTTGCAATTTATGTCCACTTTGAAAGATGGGATTGCCAAGGTTAAAGGTTTGAAAGTTGAGTTCATAGAAGATGTAGTTGCTGAGGTGATAGGGTTGCCTCAAGAAGGTGAACCATGGGAGAAAGATTTTGACCTATGATCAAAAAGATCACACATCACTTTACATGGTGATCCTCAGTTAGATATCAACAAGAAGTAAGGAATTGGGCAATTATCTTTGCCCTTGGAGTTCATTCAGTTAGCCACATTTATTATTTAGTACTTCAACTATGAGGGATGCTACAAATAGCTACATTCTTTACACTTCAAAATTCTCAATCATTTTTGCCATGATGACCACTGGTAAATCTTCCTAGATTCTTATTTAACATTGTGAAAAAGTAGTCTTTTTTAGTCCAGTCAGGAAGCAACTAGTCTGTTTCACACAACTGCCTGATAAAATTAATGGTGGAAAGGGAATTGAGTAGACAAAAGGTTGGGACATGGAAAGAATTTTTGCAGACGAATAAGGTGGAACCTAGAATAGTTAGCCCTAGAGGTCATGATGTTGGTAGGAGAGAACAAACATCTAGGTCACCTTGAAAAATAATTTTCAATTCTGGAGCCTCTACTTCTTAGAGGAAGAAAAACAAAAATGTAGAAGTTCTTAATATTCTAGAATTTTCACCACCTATAAGGCTAACGTCTATTAGAACCTTAGCCTAGTGACAATGCTAATAATATGGAAGAAACCCTAGCTTCTCCTAGAGAAGAACATTCTAAAATCCCTCTTGAACAACATGCTAAAAAACCTCCTAAAGTAGTGGTATAAGAGGGGGTCATTAAAAAGAAAAAGAAATGGAAGAGTCCTTCAAGGTCATCCACACTCCCTATGAGGCGAAGTAAAATAATTTTTGAGAAAGATGTTAAAGCATCTATTCCTATTGATAACATTTATTCTTCTAAATTTGTAGGAAATGAACCTTTGAACAATTCCTCTTTTGAGGAATTGAATAATCAACCTGCAGCCAGTGACACAATAATCTGAGAGCAGAGTCCAAAAATAGAGGTTAGCCCTAGGGTTAACTGCATACTGATAGATAGTGATCAAGACTTTGAGGACTCTAAAGACATAAAGGGAGATGTAGATAACTCCACCCAGCTAGATGTTAGTATGAACTCAGAGGAAATGCCTAACTTTGGGACTAAAATCATTGAAGAAGTACCCCATTAGGGTAGTCAAGACAAGTTAGAAATGTTGGCTAAGGTAGTAGTTGATGTTAGTGAAGAAACCAATTCGATTCGGAAAATTGTTGTGTGGAAGGTTAAGTCCTCTACACCTAAAGAAATAGTTAAAATTCCTCACTTTCCTTCTAGATGGGTGGATATATTCAATCAAGAACCTTTACCCCCACCAAATTTGTCTACACCTCTTGCAATAGGAATAAGTTTGTACCAACAATTGTTATGAGAAAATACACAATGGAATTTAGAAAAAGAAAAATTGAAATAAGCCATTAATGAGAAGAATTATCAATTGGAGCAGAAATCAAATGATATTGAGGTATTGAAACAAAGAATTGATTATATTACTAGGTTAATTCTATAGTTGATGGAATGCAGATCACCTTCACCAGTGTATGCAATCTTCCTTGAAGAGAAACTTGTTAATTCAAATTAACAAGGATTATAGAAGGCCTCAATCCATCCATATCAACTCCCTATGAATTTTACTATGCTTTTCAATCTACCCCAATGACTCTAAAGAATCTATTGTGTGAATCCCACTTGTACAACCTAGCAGTTCTTGATGATACAGAGTGGAATTCACTCCTTTACATAGGAGATGTATAACTCAGAGTAGTTATGTCATGGATGCAAAATGAGATGAGTCATGAACACCAAGCTATGCCATATAGGGAGAAAGAAATGTTAGTTCCTTTAATGATGAGGCATGAGGTACAACACTCCAGAAGAACATATTTTGATTGGATCTCTATCATAGGAAACACTAGTGGAGCCAATAGGATCTATCCAATAAGAGAACAAGCCTTTGCAAACTAGGACCATCATTCCTCTCAGGATGTTGTTGCAGCTATTAATGCCTCTAGGTAGAAGTGGATAAGGATGTCATAGGTTTTAAAGAGAATGGAATCTCATTGACCTCAAAATTTAACCCTTGCCACAAGAAGAGTTCAATGGTATACTATGTTGGGCAGGATACTCCTTAACTATTGGGTTTGATTAAGGTTTCAGCCTCCACTTTTCCTTCATCCATTTCTAGTAATGAATGATAGTACAATAGATTATGACATGGCCTCTGAAGTCTAGCATTGGGAAAGACTCAAAGAGACTCAAGGATACTTTGATTATATTCATGATGAGCCAGGGCAGATAATAGCTAATGAACTGGGGTTTGTGCCAAGGTTTAGAACTTTATGATTGTTGGGTACCATCAATAGTTTAGTTTGGGGGAATATGGACTCCTAAATTAGCCATTTTCTCACCACTTTTTATCCTCTTTCTAAGACATTTGATTGCACATAGACATACATTTAAGTTTTTAAGCATATGAACTTATGGTTTCTATGTATATGATTATATATATGTGTGAACATAAGATGGAATGTGGATATCTCTAAAGACATAATATCTACTTAATTGCATGGATAAGATTGGTGAATATAATAGTTATTCATGTTAATGGATGATTTCTCTCCTAAGCTATATTTTGGGTAGTTACCTCTTGTAGTCATAGGTTTGCAAGTTGGATAATTAAGACTAACACCTTTTCCTAATATTGATGATGTGGAAATTTATGTGTGTATATGGTTGGATGAGTGTGGATTAATTATTTTGCAAGAGTTGAACATGGATATTCAAGGACTGACATTCTAGTGCAGGAGTCATCAAAGCCAATTGTGATTGCAGAATCTTCATAAGCAAGTCAATGTCTTATATTGCATGCAATGCATAGATTTAGTGTGCACTATATTTTGGGATTGTTCATGGTCACTAATGTTTCTATTATGAAACTTTATGAGTTGTAACTATTCCTCATTATGAAGTGATCATAGGTTTGGAAGTTAGTTTTAGTTTCCTTTTAAATAATCGACTATTGTGACTCTTTTGGGAGTTAGTCAAACAAATTGGTTTTTAATACAGAACTCTTGCATATTGTTTCAACAAAGTGTAATTATTTTTATGGATGAATAGAATGTTTAGGTCAAGTTTGAAACTTTTATCTTGATTGTACTTTCCATTCTCTCATTCAAGGGGGCCCACTTGATGCATGAATTTATTTTTTAGTTTAGAGCTCATTTTCTATTCATTTAGATGTTTCAAAACTCTATTGTTCGTGTAGCCACTAATACCAGAATTAGTAGCTTGTTCCTATAGCATAGTCAGTTGGAGTAGTTCCTAATTGTAATTTCTTGCTTTCATTAGGATACATTTTCTTATTAGTTTTAGTTTAGTTTTCCTAAAGGATAAGCATTTTAATTCCTTAAATAGGCTTAGAAGAGGAAGTTTGAAGCATATACTTTGCAAAAGCCATCTCGATTGTATGTCCCTAGTTGATAATTAAATGAGACTAAATAATGCATTAGGAATCATTTGGGGTGTCCAATCCTAAATTAAGTAGCCTATTTCTTTGGGTTTCTAATACCATTATTTGGCCAAGTAGTGAGGATATGTGTAAGAGTGCATTTCAATGAGAATTATTAATAATATTGATTGTAATGTAGTCAATTAGGTTCATAAATTGAATAGACTCTAAATCCCAATAGATGAGGCACTAATCAATTAGTTCAATCTTCATATGAAGAAACCATGAATAAGCATCAAGCTTAAATTCAAAATCAATTTTACTTTAATGTTTGAAGAATATCAAAGATGGTCAGCACTTGTTTACATTTAATTTATGAGTTTTAGTTGGCTACTATTTCCTAGAGTTACTTGTAAATCTAAGAAATGTGACCAATCTGTAATAAGGGATGTGTATTGTTGTAAAATGTCATGGAATGAGAAAAACATGTATGTAGTATCAGATCAAAAATCTTTTATCCCTTAGATGCACTCGCCTTGGTTTTGCAAAACCAAAAGAGTAGAAAATCTTGTATGTTTTTGTTGAAGTTGGGTCCAAATCTGAACAAGGATAAGTGTTTATGGGAAATAGCTAATCCTTAGGTTATTGTGATATTTATTATCTTGGTATTAAGTATTTTGTTGCTTAATAGTGTAAAAACACCAATAGACCAAGTTCAATTGGTTAACACAGGAAAATCATTTATGAGTTAGTGTCTACCAAATAGGGTCGGCTAATGAAGGATTTATTTTATTTTGGCATATTGAGTTCAATTGATTTGTCTATTGGTTCTAGATGACTAAGAAGATGAATATTAATTGTTCTAAGTTATATTCAAGCTGACTTGACATTATGAAATATGTAAATATATGGTCAACTTGAGGATTAAAAATGAGTATAGTGGAACATAATTGAAGATTTGATGATGCCAAGAGGAAGAAAATTAGAAGGATAAGAAAAATATCCTTGTTGAGATGCAAAGATACATTCGATCAAGAAGGATCAAGTATACAAGCCAAAATTGAGATCTATAATCAGCAACTTAGTTGCATCAAGAATCAAGAGACCTCATTGTTAATCTCTAATCATTGTGGCTGTGATCTAAATCTTTTAACAAAGTTGGCTTAACAGATATTTGTAAATTCTCTAATAAGGTGGCATTTCTATTGAATTTTCTAAAGACCTCTAACAAGGCCACTCCTAATAGGGTGATTAAATCATCTAACAAGGTCACACCTGATAGTGTGTTTTGTAACCTTTAATAGGGTTGGCTCCTAATAGTGCTCACTTTAGAAGAGTGAAAATTAGCAACTAGTTGCAATTGATGGTTTTTCCCAAATTGGGTTTCCACATTAAATCTTGGTGTCGAGTGTGTTAATGTTGTTTCTTTTATGTGTTTGTAACTAAGTTAAAGTAATATTAATCATAGAAAATATCTTTAAAAATTTCATGTTATGCATTTTTTGAGCTATTTCAGCGTTTGTCAAGTTACATCATTTTTCTGTGTGTTTACCAAGTTCCAAAAGAGTTGAGTTTTCATAGAGTTTTTTTTTGTATTGACATCTAAGAGATCTAAGAATTATTTTGTAGTAACTGATTCACCCCTCCCCTCTTAGTTACTCTTATATTTCCAACACCTTTATCATCAAATCATAGGTTAACCTAATAATGAAATTTCCATTCTATGTGAGAGAGCATAGGATTTTTTTAGGTTAGTCATAGATAGGGATTCTATGTTTGAATTCTTTAAAATAACTAAGAGGGGGTTGAATTAGTTATTCAAGATCTAGATGTACAAATCAAACTTTTCAATGCTTACTAGACCCATATGCATAAAACCTTATCATACATGCATCCATTAGATCATGCAATACTTAAACTTTCTAAGTTACTATCCTAGGTCAAAACAATATTTGTAGAAATGTAAACATGAAATAGTATAAGAACATTCACACAATTTGACACAAGGATTTTATGTGGAAACCAAATTTGAGAAAAACCACTAGTAACATGCTGCTAATTCTCACTCTTCTGAAATGATGCCCTATAAAAGGCTAACCTTGTTAAAAGTTACAATACACATTGTTAAATGTGACTTGGTTAAAGGATTTCAATCACCCTATTAGGAGTGAGCCTTGTTAGAGGACTTTAGACCATTCCATTAGAATGCCACCTAGTTAAAGGATTTACAAATGACTGTTAGGGTCGGCTAATGAAGGATTTATTTTATTTTGGCATATTGAGTTCAATTGATTTGTCTATTGGTTCTAGATGACTAAGAAGATGAATATTAATTATTCTAAGTTATATTCAAGCTGACTTGAAATTATGAAAGATGTAAATATATGGTCAACTTGAGGATTCAAAATGAGTATAGTGGAACATAATTGAAGATTTGATGATGCCAAGAGGAAGAAAATTAGAAGGATAAGCAAAATATCCTTGTTGAGATGCAAAGATACATTCGATCAAGAAGGATCAAGTATACAAGCCAAAATTGAGATCTATAATCAGCAATTTAGTTGCATCAAGAATCAAGAGACCTCATTGTTAATCTCTAATCATTGTGGCTGTGATCTAAATCTTTTAACAAAGTTGGCTTAACAGATATTTGTAAATTCTCTAATAAGGTGGCATTTCTATTGAATTTTCTAAAGACCTCTAACAAGGCCACTCCTAATAGGGTGATTAAATCATCTAAAAAGGTCACACCTAATAGTGTGTTTTGTAACCTTTAATAGGGTTGGCTCCTAATAGTGCTCACTTTAGAAGAGTGAAAATTAGCAACTAGTTGCAATTGATGGTTTTTCCCAAATTGGGTTTTCACATTAAATCTTGGTGTCGAGTGTGTTAATGTTGTTTCTTTTATGTGTTTGTAACTAAGTTAAAGTAATATTAATGATAGAAAATATCTTTAAAAATTTCATGTTATGCATTTTTTGAGCTATTTCAGCGTTTGCCGAGTTACATCATTTTTCTGTGTGTTTACCAAATTCCAGAAGAGTTGAGTTTTCATAGAGTTTTTTTTTGTATTGACATCTAAGAGATCTAAGAATTATTTTGTAGTAACTGATTCACCCCTCCCCTCTTAGTTACCCCTCTTATATTTCCAACACCTTTATCATCAAATCATAGGTTAACCTAATAATGAAATTGCCATTCTATGTGAGAGAGCATAGGATTTTTTTAGGTTAGTCATAGATAGGGATTCTATGTTTGAATTCTTTAAAATAACTAAGAGGGGGTTGAATTAGTTATTCAAGATCTAGATGTACAAATCAAACTTTTCAATGCTTACTAGACCCATATGCATAAAACCTTATCATACATGCATCCATTAGATCATGCAATACTTAAACTTTCTAAGTTACTATCCTAGGTCAAAACAATATTTGTAGAAATGTAAACATGAAATAGTATAAGAACATTCACACAATTTGACACAAGGATTTTATGTGGAAACCAAATTTGAGAAAAACCACTAGTAACATGCTGCTAATTCTCACTCTTCTGAAATGATGCCCTATAAAAGGCTAACCTTGTTAAAAGTTACAATACACATTGTTAAATGTGACTTGGTTAAAGGATTTCAATCACCCTATTAGGAGTGAGCCTTGTTAGAGGACTTTAGACCATTCCATTAGAATGCCACCTAGTTAAAGGATTTACAAATGACTGTTAGGTCAAACTTAATCTAAAAAATTTATCCTAGACTGATACAATGATTAGAAAGTAATAGTAAGGTTTGATTTGATAAAAAAATACAACTCACTTGCAAATTATAGATCTTTATTTTAGTCATCCATTCTGCTTAGCTTTTACACACTTCAACTTTGATAGCTTGTTCACCCTTCTAGCATTCATACTCTTAATCTATCTTGCTTTGTATGCCAATTGTAGTCACTTCTATTCAACCACTAAATGAAGCAATATCCTAGAATCCTTGTCTTCCTTAGGTTCTCACACATGATGAATTTTGCTTCTGATCAAATATCTCTATAAATAGAGAATTAAGATCTTTTGCCTCTTAACCATAATCATCTATTTTAGGGTTAGGTAGGATTAGGAAGGATACAAGGGTAAGTGCAAGAAGTCGGGTCTCACTTTTAGGGAAAAATTTGAAATGTTTTTCCTATTTTTGAGATTTCTTATCAGTCAATGCCAAAATTTGAGGTATTTAGAGATTGAATAAAAAAACTTTAGAACTAAAAATTGTAATGTTTGGAATCTACTTTTTGAATATGTAATTTATTTGTGTACCCATATAATAGATTTTGTTTTTGGTATGGATCTTTAAATACCATTTTTTCAAAATGCTTGTTTTAGGACCATATCACACTTGTGTATGAACACCATAATTTGACACAAATAAATGAACTAATGGAGTTACCTAATACACCTAATATTAATGATAATATTTTATACTAATTTTTTATTGAATAATTTTTTTATTATTAATTATTAATTGGCTATAAAGGTAAATTTTAAAACCTCTCATGTACGAACACCATAATTTGATCAAAATTTCACCCTTTTCAAAATTTCTTTTTTTTTTAACTTCAAAATAACTGTATGTAGATTGATGACATATAAATTAATTTTTAAAAAATCATAAAATAAAAAAGTTATTAGAGTTTTAGTGAATCTCTCTATTTTACATTTAGGTACCACTTTTGATTAAGAAATAATGCAAAAATAGTAAATAAAATCATAGCACTATAAAATTTACATTTCTAAAATCAAGATAGTGAGAACTCTAATGGATTTTCGTTTCATGAAAAAATTTGATCAAGAAGACCCTCTAAAAATTATGGCAAGCCATGAATTTGTCAGTTCAATGCCTTAGCCAAATCTTGAGAGGTCAAGGCATAGGCGTGGTCCTATTCCAAACCAAAATCTGAAGCAAAAGAAAAAATTCCCACCCATTGTTGTAAGAAACGGGCACCCATTATTTGAAATTCAAAAAATGGGTGCCTATTCTAAAAAAGTAAAATCGGCATTTAAAACACATTTAAAATCCCCCTACCCCCCCTCCCCCCACAGAAAAAAAAAAAAAAAAACAATTTGAATTTTTAGAAATGGGTACCTTTTTTTTAAAGTAAAAAATGGGCACCCATTTTTTACTTTTTAAAAATGGCTACCCATTTCTAAAAAAATTAAATTTTTAAATTTTTTTGAAAATAAAAAATGGATGCCCTGTTCTAAAAGAGCATTATCTCAATCTGCGGACTTACGCGGAATTGAGACCCAACTTCTTGCTTTTACCCATAATGAATCTACCCACTTTTCCATTTAATTCTTCTAAAAACTTCTTCTACAATCTCCCTTGAATTATGTGCCACTAGCTCATCATAGTTATCTTCCACATACTTCACACACTTCAAGAAAATAAAATAGTTAGCTAAGATTCATCAAATCCTTGATTAAAGACTACTTATTGTCACTTGACAACTATTCTATTATGTCACTCGAGAAACACTAAAGTTTATTGATGCTCGACACCAACAAAACTTTACTTGGCATATACTAACAATTACTCATCTTGCACTATTTTTCATCTTTTCTCAACACCTCTTGTTTTTCACTCAGCTTCTACTAATTTTTGCTAGGCTTGCACTGACTTCTTAGCAAGGCTTGGCAAACACTTTTCGTACTTAACCTTCTTCTAGTCTTAACTTGAGTAATCATTCATTTCACACTTTAAGTATATAAAAAGTACATTATAGTATCAATGTCTTACTTGGTCCTAGTGCTTCTTTTACATACCAAATAACTCAACCTTTCTCTAGATGTGATTGTTATCTACTCTTTTCAAACTCTCTTCATCAATCAACTAAATGATAGCTTTCAGACCAAAAAGAAATTGTCTCACTAGTAGGTAACAGGTTTGACATCATTAAAAAAATAATGATTTTTCCATTACAAGTTGTTCTCTTCAAAAAAATCTCATATCAACAATCTCCCTCTTTGGCATTGATGGCAAACCAATACCAGCAACAATACCAAAATGAAAATAAATCTTTGAAATTTCTCTCTCTATCATTGTAGTATATGTCCTTCCTCTATGTAGGGTAATGTGAGCTTTATCAATTTCCTTTTTTGTATCTTTTCCCTCTAACTTATATTTCCCATTTAGAATATCACTCATTCTTTCTAATATTCAGGTGTATCCATCTTTGTCTACTTTTCTCTTTCAGATTATTTCTCCCTCTTACTAGCTATATACTTTCCTGTAGTCATTTTCCCCTCATTCTTATTTTCAAGTACTCTATCTCCCTCTAGTAATCATTTCTCCCTCTTTGACAAAAATTTCAAAGACTTGTCATCTCTGTATGTAGATATAATCAATTCAAGTTCTCCCTCTATCACCTTTCATGTGACTGTAAAACTTTTAACTCATCTCCTTCATTACTTTAGGTAGATCCTAAAGTAATATCCACTACATCAAGTTGTGAGATACACCATATAGCTTAGTTGATGAAGGACATGACTTATGCTTCTTAAGTAGCTTTGGATAGGGGTATGACCCCTAGTTTACCTCTTAGATACTCATGAGCATCCTTAGGTAAAGTTTTTGTGAAGATATCAACTATCTATTCTTTAGTATTCAAATATTCCATCTCCACTTCTTTGTCTTCAACTAACTCTCTAAAGTAATGATACTTGATTGTAACATTCTTAGTCTTTGTGTGCTTCACATGGTTGTTTGATACATTTATAACACTTTTATTATCACAATATAGTACCACAAGTTTAGTGATTTCCTCCTTCATACCTTTGAGTAGTTGTTTGATCCATGCAATATTTGTATAATTTACTGCAACAACCACATATTTAGCTTCAACAGTAGATTGAGATATGCAATATTATTTCTTGCTGGTCTAGGTGACCAACCTCTTTCCTAAGAAAAAAGCTCCACCACTTGTGCTCTTTATGTCATCAATGTTTTTAGGCTAATCAGCATCTTTGTAAGCTCTCAACTCAAAATTTTCATTTTTCTTGTAGTAAACACCATAGTCTTTTTTTCATTTATATATCTCATTATTCTCTTAACATCCATCAAATGATTCTCCTTAGTATTAGCAGAGAATCTTGTAACAATTCCAATAGATAATGCAATGTCAAGTATGTTATGTACTACATATTGCAACTTGCCAATCATAGACCTATACAATGTTTGATTCACATCACCTAAATCATTATTCTTTGACAAATTGTATCATATCACCATAGGCGTGCTAACTAGTTTTGAATCCTCCAATCCAAAGATTTTCAATATTTCTTTGACATACTTAGATTGAGTGATGTATATACCATATTTCATCTCATATACTCATAAACCAACAAATAACTTTATCTCTCCAAACATAGACATCTCAACTTCTTTCTTCATTTCATTTACAAATGCCTTACATAATATATCTTGACCTCCAAATATGATATCATCAATACAAATTTTAGCTTGTAAAATACTTTTACCTCCTTCTTTCTTCAAGTATAGATTGTTGTTAGCATTAGTCTTCTCAAAACTAATCTTCAAAAGATAATTGTGAAGCCTTTCATACAATGCTCTTGGGGCATGCTTTAAGCCATATAAATCTTTGTATAGTATACATACCATGTTCTTGTTATAAGCATCAAAAAATCCTTCTAGTTGTTCTATATAAACCTCTTCTTCTAATATACCATTCAAAAATGCTGACTTCGCATCCATTTGATAAACAATGAAACCTTTCTATGTAGAGTAAGCAAGTAGAGTTATTACTCCTTCCAATTTCGCAACAGGGGCAAATATTTCTCCATAGTCAATTTCTTCTTCTTGCACATACACATTGAAAACTATTATTTCCTTATTCCTTGTGACTTCACCATTTTCATCTAACTTGCTTCTATATACCTACTTGGTTCCAATCACATTCTTGTCCTCTGGTCTGGGAACTAGAGTTCATGTCTTGTTCTTCTCAATATGCTCAATCTCTTCTTTCATGGCTTTATTTAGGTCCTCATTTTCTAAGGCATCTTTCACTGTCTTAGGTTCATGCATGCTTAACAAACATGTATCACTTCTTATCTTTTTCCTTGTCATCAGTCTAGCACATTTATCTCCAATAATCTATTTAGCAACGTGATGTCCATTGACATAATTTGAAAATCTTGGTTCTTCTCTTCTTTCTTCAATAAGTTTGTCAACTTCTAAATCACTATGTACTTCTCTATCAGGTAATTCAACATCTCTTTCATGTACACTAATCTCATAATTAGAATGTGCCTTAGCTTCTATATATAACTCAACTCTTGATTATAGCTCGGTTCATGAATGCAACTCGGCATTTATTATATATGAATTGACAATGACTAAAACTTGCTATTGATTTACAACTTGGTTTACATCTTCATCAGCAGGCATACCTTCATAAAAGTATACAAATGATTTGTACTCTCGAGGTTCCTTCATAGGTTCAACTTCATGTACCTCTCTATATTCATCAAACTTCACATTTTCACTTTCCACAACTTTGTTATTGTTAGTATTTACACACTTATAAGCTTTACTTCTTGTGGATTAACCAAGTAACATACCTTCTTCACTTCTAACATCTAATTTTCCATTTTAAAAATCCTTAAGAATGTATCACTTGCTTCCAAATATCTTAAAATTACATTGGGTGAGTATCTATACCATAATTCAAAAGATGTTGAATGAGTACCTTTATTGAATTGTACATGGTTCAAGCTATAGACAACTATACTTACATCCTCTCTCTATTATTTCAAAGCAACATTCTTCTCCATCATGAGTGTCCTAGCACAATCCATTAGAGATCTATTATTTCTTTCAGCAATTCTATGTTTGGATAATGGGTGTTGCGCACATTGCATAATATTGTTATATTGTATTATTTTATTTTATTATGTAATGTTGCACCTAGATGGACATATATCATGTAAAGATTCCCATGGGATATACTTGATGATTTGTATTGTAAAATTCTGATAATATTTCTTGTAATAATTTTAATAATGAGGAAAAAAATTAAATTTCCAATATTAAATGTGGGGTCAATGGGTTAGGTAGCACATAGTTTATGTAATACCACTTGGTGGTTTTGTGGGACTTGATACTATATAAGAAACCATAAGGGTAGTTGTTGTATGTAAGAAGAAGAAGGAAAAAGGGAAAGAGTTGAGCAGGACAGGGCTTGATAGGTTAGCCAAGGGAGCAATTGTAAAGGTTGGAAGCATGGCATGGGATGTGTGGATTCATGCTTGTTCACATAGATTTTTTGATTGTGACTATGAAATTAAAGGCTTCCATGGTTGTATTGCAATGGTGTTTTTTTGTTAAATAATACATGGTGATGGATTCTTTTGGAGACTGGGTTTTTTTCCCTCAATGA
The DNA here is from genome assembly GCA_028749045.1 of Cupressus sempervirens. NCBI lineage: Eukaryota > Viridiplantae > Streptophyta > Pinopsida > Cupressales > Cupressaceae > Cupressus > Cupressus sempervirens. The sequence continues at coordinate 429,089,431 of CM053792.1, forward strand.
GGGTTTCCCAAGGTATATCTTGTGTCATAATTTTTTTGAGTATGTTGTCTATTCTCTTGCATGTGGATTTTAATTACATGTTTATTTTAGATCTATTATGGGTTATGTGGAAACAGTTATATTTTTTGTTGCAAGTTTTCTTACATTCCATTTTGTGGAGGGGTTCTAGGTGTAGAAGTCTGTATTTTGATTCCACTATCATTAAAGAACATCTCAAACTCATTTGATGTTAATTCTCCACCTATGTCAAATCTCAAAAATTTAATGTTTTTGGTTGTCTCCTTTTCAATTCTAGGTAAGTACCACTTAAACATTTGGAAAGCATTAGATTTATGTTTTAGAAACATAGTTTTCATCATCCTAAAATAATCATCAACAAATAGGAAAATGTACTAATTGTCACCTTTGTAGCTTTGCACATCAATTGGTCCACACAAGTTAGTATGAACAATCTCCATAATTTCTTTAAAGGTGTGAGTCTTACTTTTAAAACTAGATTTTGTCATCTTGACTAATTGACATTGTTTGCATATCATATTGTCAAGTTTCTTTAGTTTATGAAAACCTCTTCCTCTTTTCATGTTATAGATACTGACTAAGTTATCAAATTTAACATGACATAACCTCTTGTTCCATAACCACATATCATCAAATTCTACAAAAAAACAAGTAGCATCATTGATATAAAGATAGAGTAGATTACCTCTAGTCTGATCACCTTTCCTAATTAGTTTCCCATCAGTGTCATAGATCCTTGCTATCTTGTTCTCAAACTCAACTTTACAACTTGAACTATTTAGTTGTGACACATGCAATAAATTATAGTTAACTCCTGCTATATAAAAAGCATTGTCACACATGATCTTTTTTGTGATTTTGATAGATTCTTTTCCTTTTATTAGATAGGGTGCATCATTACCAAACCTTACACTATTTGCATCATAATAATAAAGGGTAATGAACTTACTTTTATCTCTAGTTATGAGGTCTGAACACCCACTATCAATGATGCATTTGTCACTCTTGTTCACATAACATACTAGTGTAGTTGCCTCATCCTCATCAGAATCATCCTTTACTGCAACATACACCACTTCATCATCATGGTCATTAGATCTATCTTTGGTTTCCTTCTCAATAATGTAGCAAGACTACTTGCCTTTTTCTGTAATCTTTATTGTCCTCATCTCTTTTACTTTTGTATTTGTCTCCACTTCTATTGTTCTTCTTCTCTAGACATCTAAGAGCAATATAACCAACCTCATTGCAATTAAAACACATGATATGTAACTTACCTTCGAATTTTACTTTGCCTCTATAAAATATTCTTGGTAGCAATGCTTCAAGCTATTTAATGTCATCCTCATTTTTATCACTACCACTAGAAATATATTTGACCTTTTTCTTCTTCTCTTTAGGTTCTTTTAATGGAAATTTAGCTTTAACAAAAAATTCAACATTCTCATATTTGAAATTATCAAAATTAGAGAGTTCAAAAGAAGTGAGTCTACCTATCAATCCTTCAAGGATCAGATCATTAGTAGGTGTGCACCTTAGTTCTTGTATGACATAGAATCTAATAACATAGATGGGCAACAGGATTCTCAGTACTTTGCTGATCATAGTCTTATCTTCAATCTTACCAGTTTTTCCTCTAATAACATTAATTAGTTCGATTACTCTGGAAAAATATTGAACTATATTCTCTCCTTCTTGCATTCTTACATCCTCACACTTACCTCAGACTTTTAGATTTGGCTCTTAGCACATTTTTTTCTCCTCCATATATTTTTTCTATAGCATCCCACATCTTCTTAGCAGTATCACATTCCTTGATGTCATCAAGCTCGGTGTAGCTTAGGGTAGAAATAATCTCTAAAATATCTTGATTGTGTTCTTTCTTCTTCTTCGAATCCTAAATAGGTATGGCTCTAGTAGGGTCAACATTCTTAGTGGTGATGGTAGATTGTGCATGGTCACCAAAACCTCCTAGTGTAGCTTCATCAAAATTTTCCATGCAAGGAAATTCTCCTTGTTGAGAATGGGTACCTCTCTTTTGCTTCTAGTAACTTAAAATTAGTCCTCTTACAAACCATAGTGCTCTAGTACCAATTGTTGGATTTCTTTAGAATAACTGAGAGGGGAGTGAATCAGTTATCTAAGGTCCAAATGTACAAATAAAACTTTTTAATGCTTAGTAGATCTATATCCACAAAACTTTATCATACATGCATCCATTACATCATGCAATACTTAAACTTTGTAGGTTACAGTCCTAGGTCAGAACAACTTTGTAGAAATGTAAATATGAAATAGTATAAGAACATTCACACATTTGACACAAGGATTTTATGTGGAAACCCAAATTGGGAAAAACCACCTGTAACATGCAACTAATTCTCACTCTTTTGAAGTGATGTCCTATGAAAGTCCAACCCTATTAAAACTTACAATACACATTGTTAAATGTGATTTGATCAAAGGATTGCAATCACCCTATTAGAAGTGAACCTTGTTAGAGGATTTTAGGCCATTCCATTAAAATGTCACCTGATTAAAGGATTAACAAATGACTATTACGATTTACCCTAGACTGGTTCAATCATTAGAAAGTTATAGTGAGGCTTTATCTGATAACAAATTATAACTCACTTGCAAATTATAGATCTCTATTTTAGTCCTCCATTCTACTTGGCTTTCACACACTTTAGCTCTAATAGCTTGTTCACCCTTCAAGCATTCATACTCATAAGCCTTCTTACTTTGCATGCTAATTGAACTCACTTATGTTCAACCACTTAATGAAGCAATACCCTATACTCCTTGTCTTCCTTAGTTTCTCACACATGACAACCTTTTCTTTCAACCAAATACATCTATAAATAGAGAATTAAGATATTCTTTTGTTTAACCACAATCATCCATTTTAGGGTTAGGTAGGGTTAGGTAGGATACAATTAATCTACTTACTTTTCCATTTGGTTCCTCAAGAAATTTCTTCTATAATCTTCCTTGAATTTTCCTCAAAATAGTTTACCTTGTATTCTATGCCACCATCTCATCATAGTTATCTTTGACATGCTTCACACAATTCAAGAAAACAAAATAGTCAGCTCATATTCATCAAATTGTCAATTTAACATTGTTTTCTATCACCTAGTCCCTATACTATTCTCTCACTTAGCCAACACTAGTTCACTCAGCAACACTAAAGTTTATTGATGCTTGATACCAACTAAACTTTACTTGGAATATACTAAAAATCACTTAGCTTATACCATTTTTCATCTTTTCTAATCACCTTTTGTTCTTCACTCGGCTTCTACTGATTTCTACTCGATTTGCACTAAATACTCGACAAGGCTTGGAAAACACTTTTCTTACTTAACCTTCTTCCAGTATTAACTTGAGTAATCATTCATTTTAGACTTCAAGTAGATAAACAATACACTATAGTATCAATGTCTTACTTGGTCTAAGTGCTTCTTTTACCTACCAAATAAATCAACCTTGCTCTAGGTGCTATTATTATCTCTTATTATCAAATCCTCTTTATCAATCAATTAAATGATAGCTTTCATACCAAAAATAAATTGTCTCACTAGTAGGTATTAGGTTTGACATCATTGCCAAAATATTGATTCTTCCATTATAGGTTCTTCTCTTCAAAATAATCTCATATCAACATTCTAGACTATTGTAGGAGAGCATAAAGATCAAAAGCTAAAAATTTCTCAGGTTAGCTCTACTAACTAGAATATAACTAAGATCAACTTAACTACCAATATAGATGTAGCTTGCAACCAAAGTACTAATCTAACAAGAGAGGATGATCTAGAGGGAGGAGAAATGATTTTTTCTAATAGTAAGGTTATGAAGATGGCTATATCTTCCTAGAAATAGGCATCCCACCATTACTAATTTTCTAGTTGATCCCTTTCTCAAGAATGTTACTATATTTTACGACATTATTCTAAACTTTGGAGCCATGTGGGAGATCGTTTTCAATTGGGTGTGTGCACCAAGTTGGTGTACAAAAAGTGGACACCACACAATAAAAACTCTATTTCCTAGTAACCTAATCGAGTTACTTAGAATTTCAAAAAGATTCTAGGATTGGTTACCAACCCTAGAAACATTTTTATATAATATGAAACTTGATCCAGTTTTAATTTCATACAAAACTTGATTGGGTTTCTTAATGATATTTACTTTTTTAAAACCCAATTGGTTTTTAAAGAAAGTAATTTTTTTTCCCATGGCTTTGGGAATTTCTAATGCCATAAAGTGTAGAATAGTAGAAAGGAGGTCGAGTTTAAATCCCTAACCTGGTCGGGGTTTTTCAAATTTGTGATATCTTGAGCATTTGCAATTATGGTTCCCCATAAACAAGGTGTTTTCTAAAGTGTTTTATCATTTATGTTTGCATCTCTTATAAAAAAAGTTTTGTAACCAATTTTTATTTTTATTTTTATTTTCATATAAGATGCTTTAATAATTCAATGAAATGGCATAGAGATAAAAGAGCACTTCTTGTACAAATTGCTGGCAATATGGTCAATTAGATATCTAGTGAGTTGTCATTTATGGCAACATGTATTCAACATTTAATTTATGCATTAAGAGTTTAAAAAAATTCTCAGTGTTGGACAATTTGTAGTAGTGTAGAGACATATTTGATGTGTATGGATGACTCACTTTGAGTTAGTTCATGTGCATTTGAGGATAGCCTCATGACAATATCATGATGACATTGGTAAGTGCACATATGTGTATGTACAATATGACACAAGTTATAGTTAAAATTATAGTACTAGTATTTAATAGAGAAGAATAGAGAATATCATAGAATTGGATTATATGGGTTAAGGAATTATTTTGGTGACAAAATAATTGCTTAATTATTTTGGGCTGACTTTGTGGATATTAATTGATAAGTTATTTTATATTAGGTCAAGCATGTAATGATATGAAGGTTGGCTGTGTAAATATTTATTAATGTGTGAGGTATAAGTAAAGATCCTATCTTGCATAGATAAGACTAATATATGTCAAAGATCTATGCCATGTGAACTATTGTGAAGGAAGCTTATATTATATGAAAGATTTATGTAATGTGAGACATGATGTATGATTAGAGAAAGTGTGAGTTTCAATAGTGAGAAATCATTGTATGTATACCTATACTTGTGAAGAACTTAATTGTATAATTTCGTGTTAGGGTAATGGGCTCTTCTTGCATACATTGTATTTGATCTACCAACTCCTAATAGGGTTGAGGCTTCTAACATGGCCTAGTTCTCTAAAAAGGACTCAAGACACTATATGTACTTCATAGACTCCTAACAGGGTCAATATTCTAAACATTATTCTTTTCTTTAGTGGATCATCTAGTGGGCATCATCTCCATTAGGTTTTTCCTTTGGCTAGGGTTTCCCTAGTTAACAAATAATGGAGTTATGAGTTCTTTTTGTGCATGGTTATATTTACCATTCAACATTGTTGGTTTACTTTCATATGCAAGTTATAAAGTAATTAACAATATTCAGTTGTGGGCAAAAGTTTGTAGAATACTGATTCGCCACCCCCCTCTCAATATTATCTATTTCTAACAATTTGTATCAGAGCATATTTACTCTAAAGAGACTTAACAACTTGAGTAATATCCTTATGGATATGGATTAGCTAAAGAGAAATTTTGAAGAAGCTCTTGAACAAATTGACCTTCTTATAGAAGAAAGAGATAACCTGAAAGATGGGTATGAAGATGCAAAATTTTACATTGGAAACTTGAAAGACAAGATTGATGATCTAAAATTTGGCAAGGAATCAAATGTGTAGACTAGTGCCAATGATGAAGTAGGAAATCTCAAGAAAGAAAATGAGATCTTGAAAATGAGTTGAAAATTGTTGAACTTAAGTTGAGTCTTTAAAAAAATGATAGTAAGAATGAACCTGATCTAAACTCTAAGAATGTAGACCTTAGGTCCCAGTTGAGTCAAGTAACATTTGAATTAGATTCTATCAAGATAGAACATGCTAAGTTAGAAAAATACAACACTATTGTGAAAGGAGAGTTGACACAAACCAAACAATAGTTAGAGAAAGTTTATATAATTTCTGAGAAAATTGATAAGAAGATATTTTATTAGAGATCTTATGAGAAAATAGATCTTGGATACCTTATTAGAGAAAAGTTAGCCAAGAAAGTTGAAATTAGGAAAAAACCTGATCTAGTTGTAGAAACCCCTAAGGAAACTGATTAGAATAAGATCTAGTCATCTAAAGAAGTTGAGACTGTTGATTTTTCTGAGAAATCTGATGAACCTAAGATAATAGAGAAATTTGATCAACCTAAGTAAGATGAATAATCCAAGGTAGTTAGACATGAATTCAGAGGTAGATGTTTCATATGCAATGAAATTGGTCAGATGAAGAGAGATTGCACAGGTAAGTATTTTAAACCTATTACTAATTTCTATTTTTATAATTGTCATAGTTATGGACATAAAGTAGTAGATTGTAAGAAACCTTAATTTGATGGTAATAATGGAAATAGTAGAATATCTAGAAATATTAACCATATAAGTAATGAAAGAGAAAGATCACATAGCAAATCCAGTGATGCAGAAAGACCTAATGGTGAAAGGAAACAATTTATATGTTACAAATTTAACAACCTAGGACACATTGTGAAGAATTGCAGACCACCTAATATTTAGAATGGAACCAATCAAAGGAGAAATACACCTTTATGTCAATTATGCAATGACTTTGGACACACACCAAGATACTATAAAATGGACAAAAGGAACTTCAACAGGAATCCTAATCATGAAAGAAATGATAACAAAAATGATAGAAGGAATGATAATGACAGTAACAATAATTAGAAAGAATAAATCAAAGAACATGTTGATGAATTTAAAGAAGCATTTGTGACAGCTTGTAATCTAGAGAGTTCTTATACAGTTTTGGAAGAATAATACTTTGATGCACCTACAAAAAAATTGAAGTCAAAAGTTTTTTGTGACTCATCCTATTTGAATTAAGTAGTTTTAGAAGAGGTGGAGCAGTAGTTGATCACAATTAATATTAGAGAGAAAGTTCTAGAATTTGTATAGCTGAAATAAGGTAGTGAACATAGAGAGAAAGCTATGATCGAGTGTGCAAGCTTAGATATGATTGCAGTAAGCTAAAAGATAGAAAACAAGTTTACTAATAAGAAGAGATAATTTTGTAATTTTTGGTAGATGTGCATTTAATTTGAAGTAAGTTTTGAAGTGATTTAAATATTACAAGCAAGATTGTGAGCACAATTTGAGCATGCAAAGTGTCTAGAGTGACTTAAGAGTGATTTGATAGTGAATTGAAGTGTGTAAAGAAGCCTTTGAAGCATGAAGTTGTAGAAGCCCTAAATGTGACATTTTAAGGTATCTTATGAAGCTTGAATTATGCTTTAGTGCATACATTTTAAGAATCAATGGCTAGTCAAAAAATATATGATGTTAGTGAAAGGCCAAGATACAAGTTCAAGAAACATCCATTTGTTTCTCTTATGCATGACCTAATAGGCACATTTTTACAAATCTCACAAAATGTGCTTCACATAGAAGATTTCAAGAGTTATATCCATTGTATAGGAGATGAGGATATACACAAGGACTTAGGAGTCATGCATAATAATGACCTAACCTTGAAATTTGAGTACACGCACCTTAGTGAGTTTAACCTAGTGAAGTATATATTTTACACATAATTTGATAATCATGACTGGACTAGGATCTTTCTAATTAGAGTCCATGGTGAGATGTTTTGGATAGGTGATGTGCTTGTAGAAATTGATAATGACCTAATTCATAAGCTCATAGGTCTAAGTAATGAGGGATGCAACCCTCTAAATGATAGAAATGTGAGGAAGTTGGTTGAGACAAACTTATTAGATTTGATGGAAGAAATCTAAAGGTGGATACATTTTAGGACAAAGGAATCAAGGTACTGTGTAAGATTTTAGGATACAAGTTTAACCATAGTTCAAGGGTTAACTCAGTACCAACTTGATTCTTACATACAACCTATGTTATGGCAATTGACAGGAGTAAAGTGAACTTATGTGAGATAGTTAGGATTTAGTTATTCGATAAGATTGCAAAATTGAAGAAGACTAAGAATGCAGTCTTCATATTTTAGTTTCTATTGACTCATTTATTCTTCTATGCAACCAAGAATTTTCTAAGAATGACAAATTGGGAAGGCAATGAGTGCACAATGAAGTTAGTGATATAGTGCTCCAAATAAAAGTTGGAAAATGTCAGAGACAGTGACATAGACAGGATGATGAAGAGTTTTTAGAATGAAATGAAACAGAGGTACAAAATACCTCCTTACATGGTGGAAAAGTATAAGGATTATTTATGCTTAATGATGGAAACTAAAGACACCTGTATGGAAGCTATAGAACCAAGAGTAAAATTCATTAAGCCCATGGGATATGAGATGACTACAAAACTCATTGAAGGGTATATGCAGATCATACTCTAGTTAGAAAAGGATTTTAAGAATTTGGCTTAGGCCAAATTTCACCCAAGACCAAGGAACTCAAACACAAGCACACAATAGACCAAAGATAGAGAGTATGATCAAAATGACAATATTCATTCAATGTGCCTACTTGAGAGTACACTAGGAGCACCTGTATATAAAGGCCTTAGGAGAGCTTCTAGAATGCATAGAAGTCAACATCACGATAAGTCATACAACTAGGCACATATCCACCAGATATGGGTTATCCTCCATTAAACACAAAATTAAGTGCGATGATGTGAGGATAAGCCTACAATGGTGTAGCACACAAATCAATGGTGTAGACAACATGTGCTAAATTAGAAGTGTGAATAATTGTGTTTTCAACATGACAACTTAGTGAATGATGCAAACTCTTGTCTTGTATAAATCATGTGCATAATTAGAGTTGTGTAACTCATGAGAGTACACAAACTCCTAAGTGTCTCACCTAAATAAGTAATTAAATAATGCATTAACCTAAGTAAACTTAAATAAGTGTAAACAGTAAAATACGTATTTGCACCAACACCCACCCTTAAGTGCAACTTAGGGAAATGCCCTTAAGTTTACGAAATCTAGGATGAAATGCATGATGGATCCTAGCTACTATGCCATGTTAGATACCCATGTACATAATGATATGCAATCTCTCATAAAACAGAGAAAGAGGGAAAACCTCATGGGAAAAACCCTCTCCCAAAAAGAGAGATGAATAGGGATGCATGGATGGATGGAGTAATCAAGACCCCCTCATTACAACATACATCTAGTACAAGAAATAATGCCAAAGGTAAAAATGTGACACTTATGTTGCGTGTGGAAAGAATCTAATGGATAAGTGATGTCTCTAAAACCTACTCAACTGGCTAAAGAACCTATCTCAAAGAACTATTTTTCTCTATAACTGATGAAGAACCCTATTGCAACTACTAATCATAAGTATCCACAATCACTTCAACCTATGATGATTGATCATGTAGAGAATGAACAAGAGAGTCAGATGGAACCCTTGTGACAATTGAAGAAGGTGATTTTGCATCAAGAAGAAGAGGTAGATCATCAATAGTGTCCCCCAAATCTATCATTGAACCTATATCTAGAAGGCTAGATGTACCCTACTATGTTGGACCTCTCACTATGTCTATGTATGCATGTGGATTGAATTGATGAAGTGATTGCTCACTACAAAAATAAATAGAACCCCATGTGTCTAAATCTATTGAAGCACTATCGCTGGTGTCACTATCAATTTTCACATAGTATGATGTGTAGAGAGGAGTAGAGGACAAGCTAGGAGAACTTTCCTCAAAGTATACTTCCTTCTCCACAAATATCTAATGTGTCTTAGGATCTAGAAGTCTGTATTCCTTCACACTGTCTTCATAGCCAATGAAAGTACAAGGCTGAGGTGACTGTGTCTTACAACCCCTGGAAGATCTATTTGCCCATGTAGGACAACTAAAGACTTTGAAGTGTGTCACAATAGGTTTTTTGCTGCACCATGCCTCAAAAGGAGTCTTTCCATCTAAGGCTGGATGAGGAGATCGATTAAGAATGTGAGTGGTACTAGAGATTGCTTTGACTTCTAATGATGGATCTAGAGACTTGGCCTATATTATGCAACTTGCTATAGACTTAAGAGTGTGGATCCTCAATGCTGTAACATCTATCTTATGTAGACTAAATGTTGGTAGAGTTTGAAGATCAATGCCCTTAAGTTTTCAAAAGTCTATAAGTCTTCTATTCACATACATGCTACCATTTTCCATTCGGAGAACCTTGATGGTTTTCTTGGATTTCCATTCTACATGAGTCTTGAAGTCTAGAAACTTGTTAAACACTTCATTCTTGTTATGAAGAAAGTAGACCCAAGTGAACCTTGAAAAGTCATCAAAAAAGGTAAGTATGTCGAGACCCTGGCTAAATGCAAAAGGACCTACTAATACCATGTGAACCATCTATAAAACACCTAGTGCTCTTAAAGATTTCCCTTTTTGTAACCTCCCCTCTGGATGCATATCCACTAAATTTGTTGAAGATTCACCCTTAGAAAAGTTGATTTGAGGTACACCTTTGACCATTCTTTATGTGCAAAGTTGTTGAAGGTAGCGAAAGTCAAGATGACCATACTAATCATGTCATAATTGTATGTTTCAATTTGATTGAGATAACAAGGCCTTTGAAGGAGACTTGGGCACAAAATGGGAGAAAGAGTATAACCTTTTGTTATGATTCACTTTCCTCACTGCAACCAAGGAATCATCTTTAAGACTGTGCACTTGTACTAAGTCTAGAAGGAACTCAACTCTATGTCCATCTTTGAGGTGAGTGATTTGGTAGATTGATAGAGAACATCTTGAAACTCTCCATTTTCCATCTCCATGTTTCCTTCTCTTTCAACTTCCATTTTTCTATCATTTCCCATGAAAATGTACGGTACCTTGGATTGCTTCATTGAAGAAAAATCCTCCTTTGAAGAACCCATATGATATGAGGCACCTAAGTCAAACATCCATTCCTTTGAAGAGTTTGAATAAGCCATGAATGCTTGCCATTTTCCTTTTGAATCTAAAGAAGACCCTTTATCCTTATAAGCATTAGGCAATGGAACATTATGTCTCTTCATTATTTTGGTCAATTCATCAATCTTTTTGAGATAACACTCATGCTCTTCATGACATGATTTCTTGCAATAAGCACACTTTTTCTTCTCCTTATTGTTGTTGTCCTTCTTGTTGGAATTTGAGGACTTTCCTTGTTGATTAGATTGTGGTGTTGTCTTTTCTGCATCCTCTAATTTGTTCTTCCATTTCTTCTTACCCTTTCCTTTATTTGAAGATTGTCCAGCTAAATTTTGAGAAGCCTCATTGTTGGCCACCAATGCTTTAGATTGAGGTGATTTGAGAATCCCCATTGATTTCAACTTCTTTTCTTCATCATCCAACAGTTTAGCATATTCATCAAAAGTGACTTTCTTGTAGACAGACCCTAAGGTAGTCTTTGAGGTGTTAAAAGAAGATACAAATTTGGAATATTCTGATGGCAACTTGTTATGTATGAGATAGATCAGTCTATCATCTTTGATAGAACTCCCACAATCAGTAAGCCTTGTCCTTAGTTCATTCACCTTGGTGATGAAATCCTATATTGAATCATATGACTTAGGATCTAAGGATACAATCTCATCTTCAATTTTGAAAACATCCTCTTCAGACACTTTACCATAAAGGCTTTTGAGGGTATCCCAAGCTTCCTTGGATGTAGAACACTTCTTAATTTGATACACGATCTTGTCATCAACCCCCAAACATATATCACCTAGGGCTTTCATATCCATTACTACCCAAGCTGAAATATCAATTGCTAAAAATTTATCACTTGCTAGTTTAGGAAGAGTATCATCTACATGTTGTGAAACTCCATTATGCATTAAGTGATACCACATTTTAATTGACCATGTAGCATACTTATGAGGAGTTAATTTTGGGAACTTAAAGTTTCCCATAATGCAGAAAATGAAAGAAAAGTGCAAAAAAGAGAGAACAAACACCAATAACACCCCCCCTTTTCACTAAATCAAGAAACCCCCCTAAAATAGATGCTTTGGACACTTTATCAGTAGTGCGATTACAATGGGCCACTTGCCAATTTTGGCCTTCATGGACTTCTGATTTTTCTTGTTACAACCTCTTAATGATTACAAATCTAGAACTTTACAATGTGCTACAATTCTAAAGCATTGCAAAGAAAAGAAAGGCCCTATTGTTGAAAGTTACACTTTCATTCAGGCAACCCTATAATATGATAGCAGATCTGGAAAGTAGACAAAAAATAATGCACTTTCAAAAAAAATGGAACCTATTTTAAACTCCAGATGTTCCCGTATAGAGTGTTTGAAGTTGCAAAATATCGTATTATGCAGGTACAATAACTGAAAATGAAAATTATGACAAATCCATGCACCAAAACCAAAAAAGAGCTACACTACTAAAACATTAAGGAAATTCTATCCAATTTCAAAAAAAATTGCACCTGACTTGGACTCTGGATGTTTATGGCCTCCTAAAGTTGGATTGCAAAATTGAAAATCAATGTAGAGAGGGGTTGCATCAGTGAATGACAGGGTTAAATTTGATGGTCATATGGCCATCACAACAGTTCAAGTTTGGCCAAAAATGACATTCAAATGGTTGTCAAATTTAGGCCAATGAAATAATGACATCAATGACAAGTCAAGTAATGCTGACATCAGTATGACATCATCATCATATAGAACTATACAGATGTGGCAGGCAAAAAATCCATACACTGACATGTCGATGACTTGGTGCCTAGCTATCAGTGGGCAAATAGGGTTTTGCCATGTGTCAATGATGTGTGTCTACGTGTGCACTAACTAGCACTAACGTACCCTGAGTAATGGGTAGGTTGTCTAATAAAAAATTTCCATGTGGCATGCTAGGATTAATTTGCATGTCATAGCCTGGCAGGTCTACTACTGTCATAGGGGCTACTTTGGTGGACTGACAGTCGACAAGCTTGGATTGATCCACGTATCGCATGGTCAAGCTTCACCGAAAAACTTGATGCAGGAGCTGCAAAATAAAGTGTGATTCCCAAATTTTTTTCGGGGCATCGAACATATTTTGAATGAGGTCGAGAAGTATTTATGCGGCCACTGGGTTTAGATTTTATCAGTGACCAAGTTTTCATTTTATCAGTAGCAAGTTTAGGTGTCGTGTTTTTATTGTGGGCACAAAATATGCTACAGATGCCACCGAGTATCTGCTCATTAGTCCCATATTCATGGGTTATTCAATTCCAATGCCATTTAAATACAAAATGCCACAATTCACAAAATAAAATAGCCCATAGGGGAGGTGCCCACCAGAATGTGTGGTCGGGGTTGGTCCACTTGCCGATGCTATGTAGAACTTCGCCGAATTTGTCTTGCATCCAGATTTGATGCCAAAAAAGGTATGGCCAATTGAATATGGTGCCCATAGTATAATAAATGAACCTTGTGATTAATTATAGAATTCCAAAATTGCAGAGCTAGGAGCTAACAGTCCAGCTCTACAAAAAAAAATTCCCTACACAACAATTGGCTCCCTAGGCATAATTTTTTTTTAAAAATGAAATTACAAATCTAAAAAAAGACCATACTTGAACTACAAATTGAGGCCTCCGAGTTTCAATTTGCAAAAAAAAATTTCCTCACGATCAACTTTTGCCTAGCATAGGCAAATTTATAGTCGATCTTCACCATATCGAATCTTTAGATGCACTAGAGGGGTTGGATCTAGCTCTAGAAAATCCAAATTTATGCAGATGCTCTGGATTCGTGTCAAGGTGCTGAAGCATGAATGGTCTTGAATGGCTATGTGTAGAGAATCTCCCTCAACTCTGATACCATGTAAGAATTTGTCTTAGGCTAGAATTCACCCAAGACCAAGGAACTCAAACACAAGCATATAGTAGACCAAAGATAGACAGTATGATCAGAATGATGATATTCATTCAATATGCCAACTTGAGAGTACACTAGGAGTGCCTATATATAAAGGCCTTAGGAGAGCTTATAGAATGCATAGAAGTCAGCATCATGATAAGTCATACAACCAGGCAGATGTCCACCAGATATGGGTTATCCTCCATTAAGCACAGAATTAAGTGCAATGATGTGAGGATAAGCCTACAATGGTGTAGCACGCAAATTAGTGGTTTAGACAATACGTGCTAAATTAGGAGTGTGAATAACTATGTTTTCAACATGACAACTTAGTGAATGATGGAAACTCCTATGTTGTAGACACCATGTCCATAATTAGAGTTGTGTAACTCATGAGAGTACACAAACTCCTAAGTGTCTCACCTAAATAAATAATAAAATAATGTAAAATAATTAAATAATGCATTAACCTAAGTAAACTTAAGTGTAAATAGTAAAATACTTATTTACACCAACAAGGACACTAAATGTCCTAGATGGGGTACCTATGAAGAAAAGGTGAAGGAAGTTCATTCATAACTTCATAGTAAGGAAATAAAAACAATTGTGGAAAGGAAGATAAATTCCTTTCTTAAGGAATCAGGCATGACTCGAGAAGAGTTTAATGAAGTCAAAGGCATAACACTAGAGATAAAGGTAAGCAGATAGATTGAAGTTATAGAAGGAACACACATTACTATTGTAACACCTACTAAAGCTGTAACTATTGCTAAACCAAATGCATAGGAACTCTATGTAGCAGTTGCACAAGTGCAACTAGTAACAGTTCAACTACGTAAAAGGAAATCAAAGGTTATCACACCTATTGCATAGAGGAAGTCTAAAAGATTAGTGAAAGTTGAACAAAAACCTACACCACGTATTAAGAAAAGGGTCAAGCTAACTACAAGTAGACCAAGAAAAAGAAGAAATAAACTACAAGTCAGTGATTCAAAAGAATCAGATGATGAAACTGAGGAGAGGCTAGTTGAGAAAGAAACACAAGAAGGGAGAACACTGGTAGGAAAGAAGGCATGAAAACCTAAATATAAAAAATTATAAATGATGATAATTTTGTACAATTGAATAAGTACTATAGTATATTTAATAATATGGATAGAAGGAAACTAGAGAATGCCATAGTAAGAAACATGATCTTGAGGAACAAAAGGTTCAACAACATTCAAAACAAGATCCCATAAGACCTATATAATAGGTTTTAAAATAGCAAGAAAAGAGTGATAGAAGAAGACACAAAGTTGAGAGAAAATATGATAAACAAACTATGTGAAGTTAACTCTAAGGAGGATATGGAAACAATTTTGAAGGATATTAAGCCCTTGGTGAGGAACAAGAGAAGATAAACTATTCTAATGGGAGGAATTATGAGGATGTAAGGAAGGAAACAGAGGAGGCCATAGTGAGACATATGACCTCAATACCTCTAGTCTTGAAGGAGAGTGAGCAACCACAACTAGGTAGTCTAGATTTTTTGGAAGCCAATACTCCCACTAATGATGAAGGAGAGTTTGAGGAGATATAGTAGGAACCCTCACCACCTCACATAGTTATGGGAACTAAATAAATTCAATTGGATAGTACACATATAATAGTAGATGCAAAGGAGAACCCTTTTGCAAGTTATGGAGAAAACATTGTTGGAAAGATCACTTCCTACACCACCTTTGATGAAGAAGATGAGGAAGAGGTAAAGAAGAAGAGGAGAACAAGAAAGAAGAAGTAAAGAGGAAAGAAGAAGAGAAGAGAAGAGAATAAACAAAGCAAGAAGAAGAAAGGAATAAAGAATAAAAAAGAAAAAGGGAAGAGAGAAAAAATGCAAAAAAGAAACAAAAATAAGAAGAAAAGAGGAAAGAAGAGGAAATGAAGAAGAAACAAGAAGAAGAAGAAGAAGAAAGGAAGAAGAAGAAATAGGAAGAAGAAAGGAAGAAAGCAAGAGGAAGAATAAAGGAAGAAACTAAGAGATTAGAAGAAGAGAGGAAGAAGACTGAGGAATAGAAGAAGAGTGTAGAACTAAAAGTAGACACATTAGTTCAAGAAGAAACTCTAGTAGTAGCAGTAGTATCATATGATGATGATGATGATCAAAAGGGATTGATCAAATCTTTGAGAAAACTTCTCAAAAAGAAAAAAATTAGTGAAGTCTTTGGAGAAGATGTTATTAGAAGTCTTGCACAAGATGTAGAAGAAAATTACTACAACTATAGCTAATCTAGACTTACAATCATAGGAAAAATAATTGATGAAGTCTTTTGATCAAGAATTCACAACCTTATTTGAAGTTGCTTCAACACAAGCACAAGAAAATCATGATGCATCACTTTTTGATACAATGTGCATGAATGTATGGAATCACTTGAAGAAACTTGATGTATGCATTAAGGAACTAAGAAGGCATATTGATGAAAGGAATAAGTTGTATGGATAGTGCACACTATCATCCAAATACTTAATAGATTTTGAGAATCATTTAAAAGGTTAGATGAGTGAACTTAGCACACTCACTAAAAGGTTATAGTTACTTGAGGCCAACATTGATGATCTTGAATCAAAAGTGGAAAAGATCCATAATGCTATTAGAGGCACAGAGGCAAATAAAGAAAAGGTAATAAAAAGGCTCTCTACTCTTAGGGAGATTTTTTCACCTAAGATCAAAATTTTTCAAAGGAAATTGGAGGAATGTCTTAAAGCTAAGGCTTCCTATGATAAGTTTTCTTATACTAACTTAAGCATGGTTGAAATGGCATCCTATGCACTTTACACACTGATTAATATTTCTAATACAATTAAGGAGAACTGGAAGAAGGAAGTGGAAAGACTAAAACTTGTATATGAAAATTGCTTTTATAGGATATCAAGTTGATCAATAGTAGGCTACCCTAATTTTGTATATAGTTTTGACACCTTTTCCATTAATGTCAAAGGGGGAGTAATGAATTAAGAAAAATTATATGTACTACGAAGGATTATATGTAAATGGAAAGGGGGTGAAATGTTATATGTGAAGAAAATTGTATATGTATATATAAGGGGGAGTGTACTTATGTATTAATGTAAGGAGTGATAAGGAATGAAATAAACCATCAAAACATGAATAAAATTGTTATGTATTGAAGGCAATTTTGTGTAGTTAATTTTATTTGTTTTGTTGTGTATGACATCATTTTGGGACTTAGCCAATTTTCCCAAATGTTTCCATCAATTCCAAAGAGGGAAATTGTTGACAATATGGTTAGTTAGATGTCTAGTAAGTTGTCATTTATGGAAACATGTATTCAACATTTCATTTATACATTTAGAGTTAGAGAATCATCTATGTTAGATAGTTTGCAGTAGTATTGAGATAGATGTGATGTGAACTAAAGACACACTTTGAGTTAGTTCATGTGTAGTTGAGCATAGCTTCATAACAATGTCATGATGACATAGGTAAGTACATATATCTGTACAAATAGTATGATGTACATTATAGTTAAAGTACTAGTACGGGTATTTAACAAAGAAGAATAAGCATATAAGAGAATTGGATTGTACAACTTGAGGAATTATTTTGGTGAAAAAATAATTACTTAATTATGTTGGGCTGACTTTGTGGATATTAATCCATAATTTATTTAATATTATGTCAAGTGTGTAATGAAATGAAGGCTGACTGAGCAGAGATTTATTAATGTGTAAGGTATAAGTAAAGATCTTATCTTGCAAATATGAGTAATATATGTGAAATATGTATGCCAAGAAAACTATTGTGAAGGAATCTTATATGATGTGCGAGATTTATGTGGTGTGAGATCTAATGTATGATTAGAGAATGTGAGAGTTTTAGAAGTGAGAAAGTATTGTATGTATACCTATACTTGTGAACAACTTAACTATATAATTGCATATTAGGTTAGTGGCTATTCTTGCATACATTGTATTTGATCTAACAACTCTTAACAAGGTTGAGGCTTCTAACAGGGCCTAGTCCTCTAACAAGGACTTGAGATACTATATGTACTTCATAGACTCCTAACAAGGTCAATATCCTTAACAAAATTCTTTTGTTTAGTGGATCATCTAGTGGGTATCATCCCCACCGGGTCTTCCCTTGGCTAGGGTTTCCCTAGTTAACAAAATAATTGTGTTATGAGTTCTCATTGTACATGGTTATATTTACTAATCATCATTGTTTGTTTACTTTCATATCCAAGTTATAAAGTAATTAACAATATTTAGTTGTGGGAAAAAATTTGTAGAATATTGATTCACCACCACCCCCCCCCCGCCCCCCCCCCCCCCCCCCCCCCAAGTATTATCTATTTGTAATACAAATAACATAATTAACTCATGTAGATACATCACACAGATAAGCACAAAACCATTAACTCATTGTGGAATAGCCACAAAACCCTCAAAACCACCACGTATAAACCCTTGTGTCTCCCAATAGATCATTCAAATGTTATATATGAGGACCTCATGATTACCTTACACAAAATAGTTCTCACATTTCCTAATTTTCGTTTGCATATTTATCCACAAATTTCTTTTTTTTTTTTTTGTGGTTGATTGATTAAATATCAATAGTTTTTTTTCAAAATTATATTTTGTTTCACAAGAAATAGGGGTGTTGTTTGAGCCTTCTTGCACATCATAAGTTATTGGGGGATTCAAAGAGGTCCTCTAGTCTTGATCACCACTCAACCCTTGCTAATACACTAGAAAAAATGGCTATTAATGAAAATGTGCTATCTAGGAAGGTTACAAAGTGGGGTTTGTGAATGGATAGTTTTCAATGCATTTTATTTAGATGGTTTATCATATGACCAAGTGAAAGAAAAATAGCATTCATAAAGGTGATATATGCATTCTTTTAACTAATCCTATTACAAACAACTCCCTAGAAGAAACTTTAAAAAAATCCTATTCATTGGTGTATTCCCAATAGGATGAGAATAAATTTTTGAATAGATGATATATGATATTTTACCTACCACTATGTAATAATTATGATTTTCCTTTCTATTTTTTAATAAATCTATACTATGAGTTCATCCTTGTTGAGAAGCCATATTACTTTGACATTTTCCAATTCCAAGGTAGAGGGAAAGGCTCTGTGATGGATAGACCTGAGACTTGTAGGATGTTAAAGCTAAAAGATAAGAGGCATATAGTAAGAAAAGCCATGTCTCATGTTGTGGTCCCAAAATTTAGAAAGGATTATATGGATTTATAGATTCTTCATGCAGTTGCATCATTAGTCAATGTCCTTATTCAACATGACACATAGTTAGTTGGAAGAGTACATGGATCATCACCTTTGACACTTCCACCATCATCAAAGTCTCCACTAGCCTCATCATCATCAAATGTATCTCCAAATTCATCCTTGTCCATGTCATCTAAATCATCATCACATGCATCATTACACTCATCCTATCCCATTGAGCATATGTGTCCTAGCAGCCAATGTGAGGAAAATAAGGGTGCATTGACATCCTATCCATGTATACATAGCATGAGGAGATAGTATGTATCCAATATTGAGGATGTAGACCTCCCAAATGATTTGATGATGATGATTTTTTGTGGATAGGAGATGTAGGTTTATGTGTTTGAGATTTGACATGTTATTAATTAATCACCTAAATATCATAAAATTAAATTTTTTATTTATTTATAGAACATTCTAGATTGATACATGAACAATATGAAATGCAGGGTACAACATGCGGTAAGAGAACATCAAACAACACTCCTTCTAGACATATGGGTGGAGTTGGAATACTTGAGGTAAAATAAAATTAATATTCTTAAAAATATAATTATGCATTGGTTTCTAAATATTGTTTCCTAATTGTTATGAAAGTCACCAATCAAACTTTCAATCTATGTTTCCAATCCATCTAAATATTGGAACAATATGCTTACACAATCTAGGCTTTATCCACATTCCTCCCTACACACCAAAGATTTTTTTTTTTTTTTTTCAATCAAAAATTACAAAAGTTACCTTATCACTATATCTTCTAATAGTCCCACTAATGTCTACAAACTAGATTGGATAGCCCTATTGATAGGGAGGTCCTAGGAGTTGATCAAACTTTTTATTTTTTCAAAGACCATAGCCTACTTGGATATCTTTTCCTTTTTATTTGACATGAATCAACATGATTTAGGCTTCTTTTCTAATGTTCTTTCAATCCTACTATCCTTCTCATAGAGCTTCCCTAATAAAGTTCTAATATGACTCCTATTAATCAAGATTTTAGTTCATATACTTATACACCACTTCACTGATTTTTTCTTGGATAAAATAGGCATGAAATGTCTTAAAATAAACCCCTTTAGATTCATTTCAACTGAATTTGATGCTTTCTTGAAGCCAAGTATTATTTAGTTCACAAATAGGCATTCTTTATCACCTTGGATAAGCTCCAAATTAGGCCTAGCTTTTCAATTTTTGAAGGACTACTAAAAATGTTACAAAAGGAAAAATATGGAGGAATTAGAGCTTTAAAGATTCTAGGTCAAGAACTTAATGGAATTCTTTAGAATAATTGAGGGGGTAGGGGTGGTGAATCAATTATCTAAGGTCCAGATGTACAAATAAAACTTTTCACAGCTTAGTGAACCCATATCCATAAAACATATTCATGCATGCATCCATTAGATCATGCAACCACTTAAACTTTGTAGGTTACTATCAAATCAACCTTATGGAAATGTAAGCATGAAACTTAATATATTTAATAAAACATTTGACACATTGATTTTGCGTGGAAACCCAATTCGGGAAAAATCACTAGTAAAATGCTACTCATTCTCACTCTTCTAAAGTAAGGCCCTCTAAAAGGCCAACCCTATTAAAGGTCACACATACTATTAAATGTGACCTAGTTAGAGGATTTCAATCACCCTATTAGGAGTGAGCCTTGTTAGAGGAATTTAAATAATTCACTTGGAATGTCACCTAGTTAAAGGATTTACAAAGGACTGTTAGGTCAACCTTAATCCAAAAGGTTTACCCTATACTAGTAAAATGATTAGAAAGTAATAGTAAGGCTTGATCTGATAAAGAATTACAACTCACTTGTAGATTATAGATCTATGTTTTAGTCCACCATTCTTCTTGGCTTCCACACACTTTAGCTCTGATATCTTGTTCACCCTTCAAGAATTCATACTCTTAAGCCTTCTTGTTTTTCTTTCTAATAGTAGTCTCTTTTGTTTGATCTCTAGATGAAGCAATACCTTAGACCTCTTGTCCGACTTAGGTTCTCTAACATTGACCAACCTTTCTTCTAACCGGCCATCTTTATAAATAGATAATAAAGATCCTTTTCTATTCATCCTCTATCATCCACTTTGCGGTTAGGTAGAATTTAGTGAATCTACCCATCTTTTCATTTTAGTCCCTTCTAGAAACTTGTCCTTAAATCCTCTTTGAATTTGCCTCAAAATGATTTACAATGAATTCTATACCACCAACTCATCATATTTATATTCCACATGTTTCAAAAATTTCAAAAAAATAAAATAGTTAGCTCATAATCATCAAATCCACAATTTAACATGAATACTAGCACTCAACATCAATTTATTATCACTTGGCTTCGATACTATTCTTTCATTCATCTTCATCTAGATCACTAAATGAACACTAAATTTTACTAGTGCTCAGCATCAACTAAAATTTTCTCGGCTTACACTTTATCACTTGGTATACACTGAACTTTGACTTTTCTTGGCTCCAACTAATTTTCTACTTGGCTTTCTCTAACTTTTCTTAGCACCTACTATCCACTTAGTCAAGCTTAGTAGACTCAATTCTTCTTACTTTTTCTTCTCAACTTTTTTAGTGTATCCAACCTTTACACCCTTAAGTAGATAATCAATGCACTATAGATCATCACTATCTTAACTAATCTTTGTACTCTTTTTTCATACCATAACTCATCCTTTTCTCTAGGTGTTTTTGTTATCTCATTTGATTAAATCCACCTCATCAATCAGACATATGAAAGTACTCAAATCAACTAAGTAGTTGTCTTATCAACAAATAGCATGTTTGACATTAGTGAAAAAATAATGATTGAAACACATTCTCATACTTGTATCAATCTATTTTCAACAATCTCCCTCTTTGGCATTGATGGCAAACAAATACTAATAATAATACCAAAAAGAAATTAATTCCTTGTATTGAAATATCTCCCTCTATTAGCTTTCATCTTTTGTATAGGTTACAAAATTTTGTTCTTATCAACATACAATCAACTCATCCTTATGACTCCCATTTAATCACTTCCTCTTTATTCAGGTATCTGTCTCTATCTACTATGTTCTTGTATCTCCCTATGCACTATCTACCTCCTACTAGCTAGATATAATAATTTGTCCCTTTGTAGTAATCATTAGGTACATTATCTCCCTCTAAGTGGATATTTCATGTTTCTTCCTTTTTTTATTTCTTCTTCTATTGTTCTCCCTCTTTTCTTTCTATTTCTCCCTCTACTTTAGTACTAACTCCCTCTTTGACAACAATGCCAAAGACTTGTCATCTTAATATTCAATTATGAACATTTTTAGTTTCTCCCTCTATCACCTAGCTCGTGACTAATCTCTAGTTCTAGTTCTTTGATTACTTTAGGAAGCCCCTAAAGTAAGATCTAATGCATCAATGTGTAACATATGTCAATCATCTTAGTTGATGTAGAGAACTTCTCATGCTTCTTAAATAGCCTTGAATAGGGGTATCACCCCTAGTTTACCTCTTAGATACTCATGAGCATCCTTAGGTAATGCTTTTTGAAGATATCAACTATTTTCTCTTTTCTATTCACAAATTCTATTTTCACCTTTTTGTCTTGAACTAACTCTCTCAAGCAATGATACTTGATCGCAATGTACTTAGTATTTGTATGCATCATAGGATTATTTGATATAATTATAGCACTTGTATTGTCACAATAAAGTATTATAGGTTTAGCGATTTCTTCCTTCATACCTTTGAGTAGTTGTTTGATCCATATAATGTTTGAACAATTTACTACAACAGCAACATATTCAGCTTCAACAGTAGATTGAGATATTTAGTTTAGTTTCTTGCTAGTCCAAGTAACCATCCTTTTTCTTAAGAAAAATGCTCCTCAACTAGTGCTCTTTCTCTCATCAATATTTCCAACCCAATCAGCATTAGTGTAGGCTCCCAACTCAAATTTCTCATTTTTTTTTGTAGTATAGACCATAGTGTTATGTACCTTTTAGGTATCTCATTATTCTCTTAACAACCATCAAATGATTATCCCTGGGATTAGCAAATAGTCTTACAACTATCCCAATAGATAATGCAATATTAGGTCTTCTATTCACTACATATTGTAATTTACCAATCATAGACCTCTACAATGTTTGATTCACCTTAGCTGAATCATCATTTTTTGACAATTTGTGTATTATCACCATAGGTGTGCTTACTAGCTTGGAATCTTTCAATCCAAAAAAATTTAATATCTCCTTTACATATTTTAACTGAGTGATGTATATACCATATTTTTATATGATGTACTTGCAAACCCACAAAGAACTTGATCTCTCCAAACATAGACATCTCAAATTTTTTCTTCATTTCATTTGAAAAAGCTTTACATAAAGTGTCCTAAACTCCAAATATGATATCATCAACAAAAAAAATTAGATAGTAAAATACTTTTGCCTTTTATTATCTTCAAGTATAGATTGTTATTATTATTAGTCCTCTCAAATCCAATCTTCACAAGATAATTGTGAAGCCTTTCATACCATGTTCTTGGTGCTTTCTTCAAACCATGTAAAGCTTTATGTAGTCTACATACCATATTTTTGATGTTAGCATCAAAAAATTCTTCTAAATGTTCTATATAGACATCTTCTTCCAATATGCCATTCAAAAATGTAGATTTAACATCTATTTGTTAAACTTTGAAATCTTTGTATGTAGAGTAAGCAACCAGAGTTCTTACTCCTTCCAATCTAGAAAAAGGAGTGAATGTTTCACCATAGTCTATCTTTTCTTCTTGTACATACCCCTTGCAAACTAATCTTGCCTTACTCCTTGTGACTTCACCTTTTCATCTAACTTGTTTCTATACACCTACTTGGTGCCAATCACATTTTTATCTTCTAGTCTAGGAACTAAAGTCCATGTCTTTTTCTTCTCAATTTATTTAATCTCTTATTTCATGGCATTACACTAGTCCACATCTTCTAAGGAATTTTTCACTATCTTAGGTTCATGCATGCTAAGAAAACATGTATCATTTCTCAACTTGTTCCTTGTCATTGGTCTTGCATCTTTATCTCCAATAATTTTTGCAGTAGGGTAATGCCTTTGACATACTTTGACAAATTGGTTTTTCTTTGTTTTCCTCATTTGGTCTCTCAAATTTTGTATCACTATGTATTTCTCTATCAAGTAATTCAACATATCTTTCATGTACACTAATCTTAGAATCAGAATGTGCCTCAACTTCATTCTGTAACTCGACACTTGATTGTAGTTTGGTTCCTGAATGTAACTTGATATTCATTGTATGTGACTCGACAGTCATTGAAACTTTTTGTTGATATTCAACTTGACTTAAAACATCTTCATCGATATCCATACCTTCATAAAAGTATACAAATGATTTTTATTCCTCTGGTTCCTTCATATGTTCAGCCTCATGTATTTCTGTATATTCATAAAATTTCACATTTGCACTTTTCACAACTTTTTTAGTGTTAGGATTTAAACACTTATAAGCTTTGCTTCTTGTGGAATAGCCAAGGAATATACCTTCTTCACTTTTTGCATCTAATTTACCATTCCTGAAATATTTGAGAATATAACACTTGCTTTCAAATACCTTAAAATATTTTATATTGGGTGAGTATTCATACCATAGTTTAAAAGGTGTTGAATGAGTACCTTTCTTGACTTGCACATAGTTCAAGGTATAAATATTTTTACTTACAACCTCTCTCCAATATTTGAAAGAAATATTTTTCTCCATCATGAGTGTTCTAGCATAGTCCATTATAGATATATTCCTCCTTTTAGCAATTACATTTTGCGAAGAGGTTATAGGTGCAGATGTTTGTCTTTTGATTCATTTGTCATTACAAAACATCTCAAACTCATTTGATGTAAATTCTCCTTCTCTGTCAGACCTCAAAAATTTTAGACTTTTACCTACTTCCTTCTCAACTCTTGCTAAGTACCTCTTAAATATTTAGAAAGCATCAGATTTCTATTTTAAAAACATAACAATCATCATCCTAGAATAATCATCAACAAATAGCATAATGTACTTATCACCTTTGTAGCTTTGCAAAATCAATTGGTCTACACAAGTCAATATGAACAATATCCAAAATTCCTTTAGAGGTGTGAGTCTTACTCTTAAAACTAGACTTTGTCCTTTTGCCTAACTGACATTGTTTGTAAATTATATCATCAAGTTTCTTCAACTTAGGCAACCCTCTGAATCTTCTCATATTACTAATACTGAGAAAATTATCAAAATTAACATGACATAACCTCTTGTGCCATAGCCACACACCATCAAATTCTACAACTATACAAGTAGCATCATCCATATCAATATAGAATATAATACCTCTAGTTTGATCACCTTTTCCCATTAGTTTTCCATCAGTATTATATATCTTAGCAATCTTTTTTTCGAACTCAACCTTGCAACCTGAACTATTCAGTTGTAACACATTCAACAAATTATTGTTAAGTACAATAAGCATTATCACATAAAATATTTTTTGTGCGCTTGATAGAACCATTTCCTTTTATCATATAGGGTGCATCATTACCAAACCTTACACTATTTCCATTATAATAATTTAAGGTAATGAGCTTACTTTTATCTCTAGTCATGTGATGTGAACACCCACTATCAATGATGCATCTATCATTCTTGTTCACACAAGACACTAATGTAGTGGCCTCATCCTCATAGAATCATCCTTCATTGCAACATACACCACTTCATCATCATGATCAAATCCATCTTTGGTTTCCTCTTCTATAATGTAGCGAGACTTCTTACCTTTGTCTTTGTAATCTTTTTTGTCCTCATCTCTTCTACTTTTTTAATTGTGTCCACCTTTATAATTCTTCTTCTCTAGAAATCCAGCAGCAATATGACTAACCTAATTGAAATTAAAACACATGATAAGTAACTTACCTTTGAATTTTTCTTTACCTCTGTGAAATCTCATTGTTAGTAGTGCTTCAATTTTTTCTACATCCTCCTCATCTATATCACTGTCACTAGAAACATATTTTACCTTTTTCTTCTTTTACTCATTAGGTTCCTTCAATGACAATTTAGCTTTGAAAGCATATTCAACATTGTTAGGTTTGAAGTTGTCAAAATTAGATAGCTCAAAAGTAGTGAGCCTACCTACCAGACCTTCAAGAGTCAGATTAGAACTTGGTATACATCTTAGTTCTTGTATTGTAGAAACTCTAATAGAATATATGGTCAACAATGTTCTCAAAACTTGGTCTGGTCTCTATTTTTCTGGTTGGTTCTCTGGCCTTTTAGTGGGCAGTTGTTTCGAGCTAGGCCTTTGGGCTTATTTTCAGCCGTAAGGCTTATGTTTTGGCTGGGCGTTTTTTCGCTTATTTTCAGCCTTTCTTGTTGTTAAACTTATGGGTTTCAGGACCCCTTAAAACCTGTTTACCTTATCAAAAACAATGTTCTCAAAACTTTTCTTACTAGAGTCTCATCATCTATCTTACTAGTAGATTCTCTTATAGCATTAACAACATCTTTTTTTCTAGAGAAATATTGAGCAACATTCTCACCTTCTTACATCCTAATATCATCTAACTTACCTCTAAGACTTTTAGATTTGGCTCTCAAAACATTTGCATCACCTCCATAGATGGTGTGAAGAGCATCCCACATCTTCTTTACACTATCACAACCCTTTATGTCATCAACCTCAACATAAATTAGGGTAGAGACAATCTCCAACATTGCCTAGTTATGTTCTTTTTTCTCTTTCAGATCTTTAGCAGTTTGGGCTCCAATAGGATTGACATGCTCAATGGTGATGGTAAATTGTGTATGTTCTCAAAGATCTCCTAGGTATAGCTTCATTAGACTTTTCCATGTAGGAAAGTTGTCCCTATTAAGCTTGGGAACCTCTCTTTTTGACATGTTGATCTTTAGCTTCTAGTACCTTCAAACTAGTCCTCTTTAAGAAAATGACTCTAATACCAATTGTTGAAATTCTTTAGAATAACTGAGAGGGGGGGTGAATTAGTTATCCAAGATCGAAATGTACAAATGAAACTTTTCATAGCTTATTGAACCCATATCCATAAAACATATTAACACATTCATCTATTAGATCATATAATAACTTAAACTTTCTAGGTTACTTTCAAATTGACTTTGCAAAAATGAAGCATGAAACATAAAAAATTAAATAACACATTTGACACAATGATTTTATGTAAAAATCTAATTTCAAAAAAAGCACCAGTAACATGCTACTCATTCTCACTCTTTTGAAGTGATGTCTTGTAAAAGGCTATCCCTATTAAAGCTTACAATACACATTGCTAAATGTTACTTGGTTAGAGGATTTAAATCACCTTGTTAGGAGTGAGCCTTGTTAGAGTACTTTAGATCATTCACTTGGAATGTCACCTAGTTAAAGGATTTATAAATGACTATTAGGTCAACCTTAATCCAAAGGATTTACCATAAACTGTTACAATGATTAGAAAGTAACATTAAGGCTTGATCTGATAATAAATTACAACTCACTTGTAGATTACATATCTCTATTTCCGTCCTCCATTCTACTTGGCTTTCACACACTTCATCTCTGATAGCTTTTTCACCCTTCAAGAATTCATACTCTTAAGCCTTCTTGCTTTTCTTGCCAATAGAAATCTATTCTATTTAGTCTCTAAATGAAGTAATACCTTAGACGTCTTGTCTAACTTAGGTTCTGTAACATTGACCAACCTTTCTTCTAACCACCCATCTCTATAAATAGAGAATTAATATATTTTTTCATTCATCCTCTATCACCCTTTTTAGGGTTAGGCAAGATTAGGTAGAATTCAATGAATATACCCATCTTTTCATTTTAGTCCCTTCTAGAAGCTTCTCCTTCAATCCTCTTTGAATTTTCCTAAAAATATTTTACCATGAATTCTATGCCACCAACTCATCATAGTTATCTTCCACATGCTTCAGAAGATTCAAGAAAACAAAATAGTTAGCTTAGATTTGTTAAATCCATGATTTAACATGAATACTAGCACTCAACATCAATATGTTGCCACTTGGCTTCCATACTATTCTTCCACTCATCTTAAACTAGATCACTAAGAAAAAACTAAATTTTAAGTGCTCAACAAGAACTAAACTTTACTCTACTTATACTATATCACTTAGTATACACTGAACTTTGACTTTTCTCAACTCCAACTAATTTTATGCTTGGCTTGCACTAACTTTTCTTGACACCTACTATCCACTTGGTCAAGCTTGGCAAACTCAATTCTTCTTAGTTGTTCTTCTAGACTTTGTTAGTGTATCCAACCTTTGCAACCTTATGTAGATAATCAATGCACAATATCATCACTATCTTAATTGATCTTTGTACTCCTTTTTCATACCATAACTCAACCTTTTCTCTAGGTGCTTTGTTATCTCATTTGATCAAATCCTCCTCATCAATCAAACATATAATAGTACTCAAATCAACTAAGCAATTGTCTTACCAACAAGTAGTATGTTTGACATCAGTGAAAAATAATGATTGAAACACATTCTCATACTTGTATCAATATTTTTTCAATAGAACTTATCTAAATGCTTCAAGAGTTTGTATTACTTCACAATGTTCTCCTAGAAACCTAATGGCTTAAGTGACCAAGATGTAAATCTAACTTTACCAATGACACAAAAATTCTAGCCTTTCATCACTCAACACAATCAAAATAAACAACTTTAAAAGTTTCTTGTGCTCAAATCTTTGGCAAATCCAATTTGGCCTACCTATTAGGCCTAGCTGCATATTAGGTCTCCATAGGAAATTTTTAGTGATTTTCTCCAAAACTTTCCAAAATACCTAAAAAATAAATTATTGATTTTAGTACCCATTTTGGATTAACCTAACCTATCCAACACTTAGTATAAGTTGTTATGAGCCAACCTAACTATATTATTGATTGTCACAACTTTTAGGTAGAAAATACCCCAATTTTCCAAAGAAATTATATTGAATAGTTAAATCCTAATCTTGATGATCTTAAAAGAGTGGTAATTTGTCCCTAATCAATCGATTCTACAACCAATTTGTTCCTATTAATTGTAAAAGTATGAAATCTCCAAATTCCTTCTAAAAACACTTCCAAAACTAGGGCCTAATAAGAATCTTTCTTTCAATAACTATTCCATCCAAATTGTTGGAATTAAAAGAGGAAAGGTAATCTTCTGGGGGCGTGGGGGGTGAATCAGTATTTTAAACTTGGACCCATAAAACTTTCACCATACATTCATCACATGCATTCAATAAGTAAACTAAAATAACATGTAAAGCATATGC
This sequence comes from Cupressus sempervirens, assembly GCA_028749045.1. Lineage (NCBI taxonomy): Eukaryota > Viridiplantae > Streptophyta > Pinopsida > Cupressales > Cupressaceae > Cupressus > Cupressus sempervirens. Next base: position 429,119,105 of record CM053792.1, read on the forward strand.
ATCTAAATCATATAGCCATGTAAGCATTTGCACACATAACACCATATATGATTACCCAAAAATCATCCAAGTGAGAAGGTAAAACTAGAGTCTGGATGACACCCACAAATCTTCACTACTATAATAATAAAGTGTATCCAATGAAGGTTATAATGTTTTGAACATGAAACTTGATCTACCCTGTGAAAGGTCTGCCCTGTTAAAGGCTTACAAAAATTATTAGATCTCACCTTGTTAGAGAATTTCAACACCTTGTTAGAGGACTTCAATTTACAACTAAGTAAGCACCCTATTAAATGATTTCATATAGCTTGTTACGACTACTTTGTTAAGAGATTTAACTAAAATCACTTGTTAAAATGTCTTAGCATAGATCTTGTACTTGGCACTTGCTTTCCTAATAATAGATCACCTCTAATTAATGTCTTATTGATCCTTCACGATCAAATGTCTCAATGTTGTATCCTTTTCCTTATCCTTTGTACTTCTCCAATCAATTATGCAACTCACTCTTTCTTCATAACTTCTAAGTCACCTTGAATGCTCTATTTTCTCATGCAAACTATCCTTTTGGCACCTTCAATTCCTTATAGACTTGATTCATAGATAGTTTAGGGTTTTTCATCCTCCTTAAGAAGACTTAGGTGGCTTTATGAATCTATAGCTAAGATTCATCCATTTTGACACTTAATCCTTCCCATTTTTGATTGGTTGCATGTAATTGCATAGGGAATCCAAATAAAGATTTGTCTTATCTTCAAAATATCAAAATATAAACTTAAGTTGGCTAAAAAATGGTATACATAGTTGTTTGTACCATCACAAAAAAATATGTCAAAACTATGTCACTCGACATATAAAGTCTTTGATGCTTGGCATGCACTATTATTTATGCTATGACTTGGCACATGCATTACTTAGCATCTACTGTTTACTCGGCTCTTGAATCACTTGGCATGGTCTATATGCTCAAAAATTGAGTAACTCACCATATGAGTGACTCGACATGGTCTAATATTTACATGTTGTGCTTGGCATGTATTACTAGTTTGGCATGAACTGAGTAAATGGCTTAAGTGTGTTAACTCTCACTTGTTAAAACCAATATGAGATCAACAATCTCCCCCTTTGACATGAGTGTCATGTAACGCCCCACCAAGGGATCCAAAAGAATTAACCTAAAGTTTTACTAAGTTTTCCAAACATTTATTTTTAAAACCAAGAAAGATAGATCATACACACCAAACACATAGAAAGCAGAAGCAATAACATGTAGTCAACTATAAGCATACATTACAGGTTACATTCCTTAAGGATCCCAAGATGTTGAGTCACATTTAAATTTAATTAATTCTAAGTCTAACAACTACCGCATCCACATGAAACAATAATGAAAAGTCCAAAGTCCATAATATACATTGTTCCAAATGCCTCTTGGAAAATGAAATCCGGAATGCTCAATTATCCACTGTACATGTCATAGGGTATGAAAGGCTAAAAGAATATACATATGACATCCTCCTCGGATCCATGATACAAATACAATAAAATAATTGAAACCATACACCATACATAATACATCCATCCATCATAAAAGATATAAACATCCAACATGAAATATAGCTATCCATCATAAAATACAACTAACCATGATAAAACACAACTACTAATTGTGTGGTTCCTCCCAACCATCAATAGAATCATTAGACCATCATGGTCCCTAGCCATCCCCCATGCATAACATCCCAAGCCACTGAAAAAATCATCAGTACTATAGTAATAGGGACGTCACTACTAAAACATGCTACAACATATGCATAAAGAAATCTAACATGCTAATCATCAATATAAAGAAATGCATCAGTAAATAACATCAAATAAACATGATAAATAGCATCCCAAGAAGCTCTAGCTACAGTGACTACAGATGGATCTCAATGATAAGAGTGAAAAAGCACTACCATTTAATTGCGTGGAATTCTAAATGGCCCACTCCCACCACACTGACGAGATAGTCTCAAGTCCCAAATAGGATATCAAATCACATATCACAAGTACTCTCTAAGTCCAGGAAATCCTAAAAGTATACTAACTCAATTGTTCCAACACATAGATTGACATCTAGACCCAGAGGCATACAAGACACATAGGAAACCTACTATGTAAGCGAGCAAGTTTCATCACACGAATCATGTTCGAAGTTACCTAAGCAATCCCTTAGGAATCTTGGGTCCCTAGTGATCCCTACGGCCACTAGTATCCTCTCATACTGATGAGGCATATTACAGAATGCAAGGTCGTAACCAAGCATTCTCTCTACTCACATCTTAGTCTGTACTAGAACTTGAGGCATGGGAAAGAACATACAATTAGTCTTGTTAGGTTAATTTTACTCTCATTTAGTGTAAATTTTATCACTTATTAAAACAACTTACAATGAGTTACCTTGGCAACCAATTAGGGCCCCAACCCCCATTGCAAGCCACTTTCTGACACTACATATAGATTACCTACCCTAAGCTCATGAAAGCACAAACCAAAGAATCATAGTAAAATCACCTCAGTCATGTACAAGTGACTGGAAAACATCACAAGTATAATCCACAATAATCACATCAGTTCTCCATGAGCAACTAAATAGCATCAAATTATAAATTAAAATATCCATCTGTTCTCTAATGAGCAATCGAAAAGTATCCCACAATATCCATTGGTTCTCAACAAGCAACCAAAAACCATCCCAAAATAATATTGATCGAAGACTCCAAAATGGTCAAGTCAAACATGTCACAACATGACATCATCAAGAACAAATCATCCAAACCATCTCAGTCCTCTCAAAGCGACTGGAAGGTAGATCAAATATAACTAATCAATGGCTCAAAAATGGTTAAGTTAGGTATCTCATATACATACACCTTAGCTTCACACAAGAAGACTAGAAAGAAATAATAAGTTGTAAATATAAACATGTCATAGAGCATGCTAATCACATTACTATGGTTGGGATGAAAAGATCGACATCAAGTCAACATGACATCACACTTACACAATCCCTGACCCTCTAGTAAAAACCTAAATTGGTCAACATCTAACAACCCCAAAACCCCAAAGCATAAATAGTACATAGACAACATCAAAGTCTCACAGTTGGGTTTGAATGATAAAATATTATTGAATTAAAGTAAGGTTTCTATTTCTAGTTTCATATATGTTTCAAGTAATAAGTTTTCACAATTGACCCTTGTAATTAACCCATTTCTATTTTTAAATGATTGTACAATTACCTTATAAATAATCTAAGGATAATCATTCATTTATCTAAGTTATAAAAGTAACAATTATTGATTTTAAATAAAAATAATTACAATTTTATTAAATCAATATTATCAATAGTTAAATAAATTAAAACCCTATATGAATATCCCCTTAATTATTAGTTATTATTATTAGTTATTAATAATTAATAATTTTACCAATAATTTTATTAACTAAAACTAACTATATTTAATTGTATTATTATTTAAATTAATAAATAATAATTAAATTTATTAATGAATATCATTAAATAATAACCATGAATTATTAAAATCTTAATAATATTATTATTAAAACCTTTTAATAAAATTTATTAATTAAAAAATAATAATTATAAATCATTAATATTATAACTAAAATTATTAACAAAATTTATTAATTTAAAATTTTTATTAAATCAAACCTCAATACTATTAAACCGATGGCCTAATATAATAAGCTTTGTAGCTGTTTCAAAACATCCCCCCACCAAATCCCAAGGTACCTACGATCAACACAGTACAATCTGCATTGGGAGCCACCGTCGGCACACAAGGTAAGTTGGGGGTAGGTATAATGTTATTTTATTTATTTATTATATATATATATATATATATATATATATATAATTAAAACTCTAAAAATGTTTTTTCCCCAAATAAGTAATATATATATTTTTTTAAAAAGATTTTTATTTAATTAAATAGACAATCCAACCCCCTTCAAAACATGTATAAAATATGTAATTTATTTTATTTTAGATTTTCAATGATAATATTTTAAATAATTAAATAATTTTTTAAAGTTTTTTTAATTAATTTTTTTTACAAACATTTATATTATTAGTCAGATAGGAAAAATAAGTTGAACCATTTAAAATTTTAATCTAGGATTTCATTTCCAAAATTAGACCCTTTCAAAATTTAAATTTCTCAATTCCATTTTAATTCAAACCCAAATCCCGATTTAATTCTAATTTTTTCAATTGTTGAATGAGGTTTCCTAAACAATTTTTTTTCAATCTAGATTCACAGATGAAATCAAATAGTAAAAGATCTAGAACGAAGAATTGACACATTCATATAATGAAATTTGAGAAGACAAGTTCTTACAATCACGAAGTAGATAGGAATATCAAATTGCATAATTTAATCAGTGATCAGAACACAAGACCCTACCTGAACTTGATGTTAACATGCAACCACCCAAAAATTTGTGAGAAGATTTGCTTCCAAAATTTGCGTCCAAATTCATCTTCAAAATTTCTCTCCAAATTTGTCTCCCAAAATTCCTCTCCTCAAAAATGAACCCTCAATTGGTGATAAGGAGTTCTCTCCTCAAATTGGGGCACTAATTGTGTGTTCACCCGAGAGGACTCCTTGCTCACAAGACTTAACTCTAAATTAACTTTTATTAATCTTTCTTTTATATTTTCATGCATATTAAATGAATTATTAAATAACTTTATTTAATTTTTTCCACTTAACTTTTCTTTTAATTAATTTATTTACTTTAATCCCATGCACACTTTATAAAATTAAAATATCATTATTAAGTTCACATGCTTTATCTTTTTAATTAATTTCTTCTATTTTAATCTCATGCATAAATCATGCAAACTTAAAACTTTTTCATAATTTAATATCTTTTTCACTTTTAATTTCTTTTAGAAACTTAATTGATAAAATATTTAGCATTAATTTAAAAATGAACTCTAAATATATTATTATTAAATTTTAAAAAAATATCATGTTCTAAAATTTATTCTTATAACTTTTATCTCCAAATTTATTCTTTTTATTTAATTAATTTCTAAATTAATTAAATATAATTAAACATTAAAATCTCATAATAATTTTTCATTGAATTAAATCATTGATTTAATCTTTTAATTAGACTTAATTAATAGAAAATCCACCAAAGACTCATAAAACAACATATGAAAACCCACCATAGAAAAACACATACAAAATAAAACTGAAGGGTTATAATCATGAATTAACACCATTCGACACATTTGGAGGGTACTTGACTCAGATACATGTCCTAATTATCAATTAGGACAAATGGCTTAAGGGTTTAGGATTTGGACTTAAGAATTTATATCCCCTCTCTTACCATTGAGATAATGTGATAAGGTATGCTCATCCTAGCAATTCAGGGAAGTTGATACCTGGTACTTGCAACCTGCATAAAATCCACGCATGTATAGATACAATATTCTAAGCTAAACAGGCAATGGCAGGAAGTGGTGCATCATGTAGATCCTAACTAGTGGGTGACTATGACTCCCTTCCTTAACCACATCAGAAATGCCATACATAAAGAAAACAAACATGCACACCATACACATGCAATGTGGGGTAAGTATCCATAAGAAAACACATGATATTCCATCTAATTAATCATCATCCATAGCTTAAAACACTGCAATAATCATCACGCATACATGAAATATAGAGTATCAAGTAATCTCATCATAAAATCAACTGAATGTAAAATAATATTTGATAATCCCAAAACAATGCTACTAATACCCAACATAAAACTTGGCCTAAGAGAGTTCGGCAATGATAACAGAAATGTGAACTAGGGGCAAGCATTATATGTCAAAAACACTTTGAATATGCAATATTGTCCTTAGTCTCTCGAGCATAACATATCCATGACTTGCCTTATATACAAAATTTCAAAAATTTGCAATAACTTGTATATCTCAAAATTTTATAACTCGCCTAAGTTAATGTGTCTTATTTGTATCCAAAATCTGTGCTCCTTTCTAAGTAAATGTGTCTCTACTGATACACTTTGATTTCAATGTGTTGTGGTACTAATACTATTTCATCTGATATGCTCTCCCTTAGCTGATATCTGTCCCTTTTGCTGCTTTCTCCCAAAAATGTATATCTCCCATTTTTCTTATTTTTCTCCTCTATTGCTATACTCCTCCTTTCTTATTTCTCTCCCTTTTGTTCATACTCCCCCATATTATATTCCTCCCCCTTTTTGACACTTATGTCAAATGGGCTATACACCTATGGTGTATTTTGCCAAAAAATATTTACAAACATCCATTATTATCCTTAGAGCTACATCCTAGTTATCACATGCAACATCCAATGATTTAATTTTGATTGCAAGCTCAACAGCGAGGTGTACTAGACCATCGAAAGTAGAAAGATTGGGGTCTTTCTTTAATAAAGTTTCAGCATATCCTAGCTCCTTGTGCATTATCTCCATATGTGGGGCGAGGGTAGCTTGAATGCTTGTTAGTTTGGATCTAATGTTAGCCTCATTTTCTATTAAGATAGCTAACTGAATTTGTGTCTGAAGCAATGTTCTAAAATGCTTCTCACTCTGAGCTGGATTTGTAGCTAGTCTTGCACCTGATGCAGATATTTGGCTTTTTAGTCTCAGAATGTGACTTCTAGTCTCTTGGGTGAAGAGTGTAGGATTGCATAGTTTTGTGTACAATGAGAATATATTCTCAAGTACCTTCTTCACATCCTCAACCTTGGTTGCTAATGCAAATTGTTGTAGTGCTATCTCACTAGATATTTTCTCATTTACCTTGCTTTGAAACTTCTTTTCTAACCATTCCAATAGTTTTGCATTTGTATCAAGGTCTTCATTACTATCCTTCTCCACTATATCTGTCAATTACTCTATTAGTGGCTTGGTCTCTTTAGGAGTTGGCAAACTAAATGCATCTAGAAAGATGTCCTTGATGTGTTGAAGTGCTTGCTCCTACCTATGTTATCTCCTAAGCATTTCTTGATGTTTTTCCTTTCCAAGGCTTGCTCTAAAATTCCTATTTTTTCCAATGTCATAGTATCGTAATCATACTTTGGAATAACAATTTCTTCATCAAGTCTTATGTCTTCATAATGCATTACCTTTTCAACCTTTGATGAGCTTGGGCTTGGCACTGATATCTACAATGGAGTAGCATTTGTGCTCAACTTTTGAAGAGTTTGTGTAGGAGTGGTAGATTTTGGTAAGGCTACCAGTGCTTGGATGGCCACTTGGTCCTTCACCTTTGGTTCTATCTCTTTAGGCTTGCCCTAGTCTATCACTATGACTTGGCTTTCACCTTGTTCTTGTGTTGTAGGTATAGATGAATCTATTTGTCCTATTTCCTCCTATTGTCCTATAGTTATGTTTTTCTCTTCTTGTTTCGTCTCAGTTGTATCAACCTTAGTAGATGTATCTATTGTCATTTGGATCAAAGGTTGTACATGGGTAACTAAGGGGATGAGGGAAGGTGGTTCTTGTGGATTCACCTTTTTCCTTGTGACATAAGTTATTGCCTTTTGTAGTTCCTCTACACTAACTAAAATAGGATTACCACATAGTTTTGCATGCAAGGTAGATTGATCTAAAATCTTCTTTAAATCTTATATAGTAAGAGGATTGATGTTCTAAACTAATGCATTAGAGACATCCTTAACAATTATAGTTTTAGTGGTTTTTCTTATGTCACGAGGAGGACTGACACTCAATAATTGTGTGTCATGTACACTTTGTTCTTCTTGTTTGTACTCAATTGTTGCCTTGCCATCATCTTGTTTTTTTGTCTCTCCTCCAACTGTGTTATCTTTTTTATCATCTTCCTTATCATCTAAAGGGTCACTTTCTCCTTTCTTGATAGTGGTTAACCCATAAATGAGTTTCCATATTTGTGTTGATTTCTTAACAACATCTTCAATATTATTTTGGAGAATGGTAAAGGCTCTATATTTAGATGTGAACCTAACTACATATTTCTTGACAGCCTTAGCAATTTTTCCCTTTATCAACTCTAGCATTACTTGGGCTAGTGTGGTTTCCCTAATTTTTCTTTCAAAATTCAGAAAATAGTGACATTTTTGCTCAATAGTGTCATATAGGCTTTTAGTTATTGAGTTGGAAAATTCTAGTGGTGTGTTCTTGAACTCTGACATCATGACATATAACGCCTCTTCCACTTGGTTTTTCTCCTTTTCCCAATTTATCAAAATCAATATGACTAAAACTTGATAAATCAGCATTGCTCTTGACATTTTCACATAAGTTCTCAAGATCAGAGAGAGGATTGTGACTTACCACCTTGAATTGGTTGTTATCATTGGATTCTGTCTTCTCTTCATCAAAATTTGGTTAAGCCACATACTTCCTTCTTTGTATTTTTTTCTTCTATCCACCTTGCTCTATTTTCTTTGACTTTTCCTTGACCCTTTGGGTAGTTTCACGTTTGGTGGCCCTCATAGTAGGTGTAGTAGGCTTTGGCTAACTTTTCTTTATAATTTTCTTTGCCCTTCCCAGAGGATGTGTCTTGGCCTTCCTCTTCTGTGACTCAGTAGGAATAGGTGTTCCTCAACTTCTTCTCCCTTGGCACCTTTAGTCACCTCCTCTTCTTTGTATTCTCCAAATTCTTGAGTTAAAGATAGAGGTTCTTGAGCTTGTTTTTGTTCATCCTCTTCATCTTCTTCATCTTCCTCCTCGATACCTTCTCCAAAATTTTCTTTTAACTTCTTTACTAGCTTGCCCTTTCTCTTGATTATGGAGGTAGTCTTTAGTTCCATGGAAATCTTTGATTTCACCATCTCATAATTTCCAAAAACTTTTGTAGTCTTATCTACTTCTTCTACAAGTAGAGTTGTTATGGCTGCTGAGGCTTCATCTACATTCACCTCATAACCTAAGGGTCTTGACCATCTTACCCTTGGTGTGGCAGCTTGCAAAAATGTGTAGTTGGCATCAACAAGAAAATATATATCATTATAATGTTTCTCAACTAATGCAACTAGTATTTTGAGTTTCTACTTCATTGACTTTTTGAAATCTTCAAAGTAACTAGTCATTATGAACTCCAAGTTTTCTCCTAGTTGCTCAATGTACTCTTCAATCTATGTTGCAACTGATCTATTAGTCTTCCATCCTAATTTTCCAAATGAGGGAAATGTGTTCTGTACATAAAAGAATATACAAACTAGTATAGAACCAAAATTTAATTGTGCACACTTAGTCTTTCTTATTGCTCCAAGATTCTCCATAAGTTTTTGTAATTGAAGATCTACTAGATCATATGTATGATCTTTGTTAACAATTTTATAACCAACATCCACAACTATGCAGGGTACACTGTTCAATCTACTGGATTGGTAGAATTTATTTGAGATTATCCTTACAAAAAAATTGGTAAGAGGATTTGTGATTGTATCTATAGTCATACCTCTCTTATTCCAGACTACTCCAGTATTTTTCTCAATCACTTCCTTGGAATCACTTTTGAGTGTCTTGGGTTGATCTAGGGTTGGGTTGCCAGTAACCCTATGAATTATTCTCTTAGTTATTTTGATTGGTCCTCCTTCTAGACACAAGGTACCATCATGAATTCAGCACAACAAAATTCATATCCACTTAGTTATAAATACATTCAAAAAATATAGGGCTCATGTTACACACTTTTTCTCAACAATTTTGTATTCTTCCTTCAAAACTTTGTTTTCACACAGCCTATTGTATACACCTCTTATTTTCATGTCACCAATGCTACCTATCTTGAAATTATAGAATTTCCTCACATCTTGCACCATTATTACATTTGGTAGGATCATAGACAATGCATCATAAGGGCCTTGTTTATAGGTGATGTCAGGAATGGCTTTAAATATAGGCTGCTTAACTTATTTACTAACTAGCTAAACATTTAAAACTTCTTTCCTTTCAACATTTTTTGAACTTGACGTCATTATAACAAGCTAGGGTTTATGAAAATTTAAATTGCATAGCTTGGCTCTCGATAAATACCTTTGAAAATCTAACAACTGGAAATGAATCACTACAGAAATCTTTTGCAATCACTTCTGACAAATTTTAGGTCGCTTCTAGCTCTTTTTTCTCTTTCTCAATTTCAAAATGATGAAAAATGAGCTCAAATTGATCATATACCCTTTGGAAACCTTGCATTTAATGCTAAGTGCTTACATAGCTATAAGCTCGACAATAACCAATTTCAATTCATTTGGCATCCATTGACATTTCCATCACTTGACAGCTACTACGAGCTCAACATCAACTAACATTCCACTTGGCACATATAGAAAAATTTTCATACTCGGCAACAACATGAAAAACTTAAGTATTTTTCTTGAATTTATAATAACATCTTGCATCTTCATTCATGCTAATGTATTATTTTTAGTACTATCTCCTTTTTGGAACTCATGCATGATTTAACCTTTAAATATTAGTCCCACATATCTCTTGTTTGCCTAGTTTGATGAGGTGTAATCACTTGACCCATTGGGTGAAGTGATCCCTTCTTTCTTTTCCCATGTCTTGTTCATCTCATCTCTGATGTGTTCAACATCTACCTTGCCTTTACCTTTATCAAATTCACAACTTGGTGCCTTTGACCTAGTTGGACTATATTTAGTAATGTGACCAATCTTCAAATAACTAAAATATGTAGTTTGACTTAACCATCTTTTGTAATTTCCACTAAAGTGTATCCTAATACAATTTTTAAGAACATGTCCATATTCTTAACAATAATGACAGCTATATCTTTTATTATAATCCCAATTGTCAGAGTTCCCATTTTTTCTTACCTTTGTTGGCTTGTTTGATGACCCCACAGGTTTGGATCTACATTCAAAAGCTCTATGTCCATAATTTTGAAAATTATAGCAATATCCTTCAAATTGTTGTATGTGCATGATCTTAGTTCTACATTCATGTGCCTGATGACCATTCTTGTTGCACTTATGACAATAAGTCATGTTCCTAGGCTTGACATTCTGATCTATAGTTTTGCTCCTGCACTCATTAGAAGTATGTCCTTTCTTACCACAATTATGACAAGTAGGTTTAGAGTTCTTACCTTTTATGTTCCTTTCTTCTAAAACTTTGGATGGTTCTCCTTCTTGAAATCTTGTGTAGCCTAGTTCTTATGTATCATTGTTGGATCTAGGGGATCTCAATAATTGCTCAAAGTATTTGATGACTTCCTTTGTCTTGTTGAAACTTTTAGCAAATTCATTTTCCCTCTTTAGGTCACTCTACAATTGTTCATTCTACAACTTCAATGTAGTTATCTCAATGTCCTTTTCATTCAGTTCATAGTTGGCATTCATCATTTGATTTAGGGTATCCAATTGCATGTTGTAAATTTTGGTTAGCTCTATTGACTTCTCTTCCAATCTATTGGCAAGAATTCTTTTTTCTTCTTCAATCATGACTTTTTCTTCCATAGCTTTCCTCTTTTGTTCAATCACCTCAAATATAGTATAGTTTGTGATTCTTGTTCTATCTTGAGATTTTTGATTTCCTTAGCTTTGACTCTATTCTTTTCCATTAGATCTACAACTGCTACATCAAATTCATTGGAGTCACCATTTGCAAATAGCTTGGTAGTTTCTATCTCTTTATATAATGTGTCCTTTTCTGCAATATCAATCTCCTTCCTTCTCTTCAAGGATTTTTTTAGTTCCTCTATTGCCTCATTCAGTTGATGTAGTATGAGATGTATTTCAATCTCCTAGTTTTTAATAGTCTTCCCAACTTGTAGACTTCCATTTCAAGATCTTACCTCAAAGTTGCAAAGATTTCCCTTTTAGATAACTTGGCTCTGATACCAACTGTTAAAATTACAAGAGGAAAGGTAAACTTTTAGGGGGGGGGGCGGGGGGGTTGAATTAGTAGTTTAACCTTGGACCCATAAAACTTTCACCATACATTCATCACATGCATTCAATAAGTAAACTGAAATAACATGTAAAGTATATGCATCTAAATCATATAGCCATGTAGGCATTCACACACATAATACTAGATATGATTACCCAGAAACCCTCCAAGTGAGAAGGTAAAATTGGGGTGGGGATGATGCCCACAAATATTCACTACTACACTAATAAAGTGTATCCAATGAAGGTTACAATGTTTTGACCATGAAACATGATCTACCCTGTGAAAGGTCTACCTTATTAAAGGCTTACAAAGACTGTTAGGTCTCACCTTGTTAGAGGATTTCAACATCCTATTAGAGGTGTGTCTTGTTAGAGGACTTCAACTTACAACTAAGTAAGCACCCTATTAAAGGATTTCATACAGCCTGTTAGGACTACTCTATTAAGAGATTTAACTGAAATCACTTGTTAACATGTCTTAGCATAGACCTTGCAATTGGAACTTGCTTTCTTGATAACAGATCACCTCTAAATAATTTCTTATTGATCCTTCACAACTAGATATCTCAGTACTATATCATTTTCCTTATCCTTTGTTCTTCTCTAACTGATTATGTAATTCACTCTTTTCTTCAAAACTTCTAAGTCACCTTGAATGCTCTATTTTCTCATGCAAACTATCCTTTTCACACCTTCAATTCCTTACACACTCGATTCATATATAGTTTAGGGTTTTTCATCCTCCTTAAGAAGACTTAGGTGGCTTAGGGTTAGGTATGAATCTACGATTTAGATTCATCCATTTTGCCACTTAATCCTTCCCATTTTCTGATTGGTTGCATGTAATTGCATAGGGAATCCAAATAGAGATTTGTCCTTATCTTCAAAATATCAAAATATAAACTTAAGTTGGCTTTAAAATGGTTTACATAGTTATTTGTGCCATCATAAATAAATATGTCAAAACTATGTCACTCGGCATATGAAGTCTTTGATGCTCGACATGCACTATTATATATGTTGTGACTCAACACTTGCATTACTCAGCATCAACTATTTAATCTACTCTTGAATCACTTGGCATGGTCTATTTTCTTGGCACTTGAGTAATTTATCATATGAGTGACTCGACACTTATTACAACTCAGCATGGTCTAATATTTACATGTTGTGCTCAGCATGTATTACTAGTTTGACATGAACTGAGTAAATGGCTTAAGTGTGTTGACACTCACTTGTCAAAACCAATCTAAGATCAACACAAACAAGATTAAATTAACCTTTAAAAATTGTATATCCTAATATTTTGAATTATAAAAATATACCATCATTAAACCAATTATCTTGCCACAATACCCAAGCACCCAATTTCCAATGGTTTTTAAGAAACTTCCACGGTGATCACCTAAAACATTCACTTCATCTCCACATTAGAGCTTAGTGTCATAAATTAGTATTATTCCATGAGAATCATGTAGATAAAATTAATGGAATGATCAATTCATCCATAAGTTATTCAAAACTATTAGCAGTAACACAAAACTCTTAAAACATGTTAGAATAAATTATTCAACTATGTAATAATTGATACCATAGTTTTGCATAGGGTTAATAGGGTCTATTATCTTTTTCTTCTTATCATTAAAACAAAACTTAATCACATTGATTTTCCAATCACCCAAGTGCACAAGAAAATTGTAGAAAATAATGATTTTTATTGCATGCTTGATCTCCATCCATACAAAAGTATTCTTCAAACATAAATGTTTCTCCTTCAAGCTTTAACTTTGGCCTTTGATTCTTCCAAAAAAAAATTAACTTGGCTAAGATCTTATAATCCAATTTTTGACCCCTTTGAGAATTATTGGTCCTTGTTACATTCATTTTGTTCCTAGGGTCCTTGTAAGAGCCCATAGGACATTTTTCTCGTACATCATTTATATACTTGATGACATTATTCATATAGAATAATGCCTTTATAACATCATTTCATGACCAATAATGATAATACTCCTTGTTTTTTCTCCATTATATCTTTTGAAGACTACAACTCATTACCTTATTACATGGCCCTCATAGGTCCTTTTACCTCATATGGGAAACTTGAATATATTCACTCTTCATGTCTTAAATTATAATCTAGGGGTACCATAGGCCTTATTTTAAATGTTTCAAGACCTCATAGGTCTTTGTAGCCTAAAAGTGTTCAAGGTTAATTATGTGACCCTCCAAGTATCCTTCTAAGCCCTAGGTGTTTAGTGGTAAAATAGAAGTAATTTGATTGAACTATAGAATTCCATTTTATAGGGATAGTAAGCCATTCAATTGTAATGTGAAAAGAAAAGAGGGGAATTTCCAAATATGATTCCACTTCTAACCCAAATTAGATTAGCTAGGACCCAAAAAGAGAAAGGGTTCTAATACAAGTAAATGTTCTCTTTGACCCTTTGCTAGGATAGCCTAAATGTGAAATTGAAATAATTGTTGGAATTACAAGGGGAAAGAGAAAACTTTTGAGAGGATGGGGGTGAATCAAGAGTTTAAACTTGGACCCATAAATCTTTCACCATTCATCCATCATATGCATTCAATATGTAAATTGAAGTAACATCTAAAGCATATGCATCTAAATCATGTAAATATGTAAGCAATCAAACACATAACACCAAATACGATTACCTAGAAACCTTCCAAGTGAGAAGGTAAAACAGGGGTGGGGATGACACCCACAAATTTTAATACTACACTAATAAAGTGTATCCAATTAAGGTTACAATGTTTTGACCATGAATCATGGTCTAACTTGTGAAAGGGCTGCCCTATTAAAGGCTTATAAAGACTATTAGGTCTCACCTTGTTAGAGAATTTCAAGACCCTGTTACAAGTGTGCCTTGTTAGATGACTTCAACTTACAATTAAGTAAGCACCCTGTTAAAAGATTTTAGATAGGCTATTAGGACTACTTTGTAAAGAGATTTAACTAAAATCACCTATTAAAATTCTCAACATAGATCCTGTGATTGACACTTTCTTGCTTGATGACAAATCACCTCTACACAATATCTAATAGATCCTTCACAATTAGATGTCTCAATACTATGTCCTTTGCTCTATCCTTTGTTCTTCTCTAACTGATTTTGCAATTCACTTTCAATTCTAAGTCACCTTGAATGCTATATAAACTATCTTGTTTGCTCCTTCAATTCATTCCACAATTTCTCTCCTCTATCATATAGAGTTTAGGGCTTCATCTTCATTAAGATGACTGAGGTGGCTTAGGGTTAGGTATGAATCTATGACTGAGATTCATCCATTTTTCCACTTAAACCTTCCCATTTTATGATTGGTTGCATGTAATTTCATAGGGAATCCAAATATAGATTTTTCCTTATCTCCAAAAGATCATATTCTATCCTTAATTCAGATTTAAAATGGTTTGCATAGTTGTTTGTGCCATTACAAACAAATATGTCAAAACTATGTCACTTGACATATGAAGTCTCTAATGCTCAGCATGCATTGTTTTGTATACTGTGACTTGCAACCTGCATTACTTAGCATCCACTATTTACTAGGCTCCTGAATCAATTGGCATGGTCTATTTGCTCAGCACTTGAGTGACTCGACACTAATTTCAACTTGGTATGGTCTAATATTTACACGTTGTGCTTGGCATCTATTACTAGTTTGGCATGAACTGAGTAAATGGCTTAAGTGTTTTGACACTCACTTGTCAAAACCAATCTGAGATCAACAATCTCCCCCTTTGACATGAGTGTCAAAAAAAATTGAATATTTATGATCAACCTTAATCCCTCAAGCATAACATATCCATGACTTAGCTTATATACAAAACTTCAAATTTTCAAAATTTTGCAATAACCTATATACCTCAAAATTGATAACTCCCCCTGAGTTAATATGTTTTTTTTGTATCCAACTTACTTTGACTTCAATGTGTTGTATCTAATACTCTTTCATCTGATATGCTCTATCTTATTTGGTACCTTTATTTGTTTGTTGTTTTCTCTCCAAAAATGTAAATCACCCCAATGATATAACTTTTCTACTATGCTCCACTTTTTGTTCATACTCCTCCATATATGTTCAAAAAATATTATATCTTATATCTTCCCTTTATATCTTTAAAATCTCCCCCTTGATTATATCTCCCCCTTTTTTGACACTTATGTCAAATGGGTATTGATGCAGGAGCATCTTGCATGGGAATATATATATATATATATTTATATATAAATTGTGGAGGAGAGAGAAAGTAATGAAAATAGAAAGAAAATAATAAAAAATAAAATAAGGGAAAAAGGAGAAAAGAAAAGAGGAAGTTCTATTTTTGAGGTGCATAGGTGGTGTAAATAGAAAAATAAATAAAAATGGCTGTCATTCCATTTATCGAGGTGTGTAGCTGGAATTTTAGAAGGTTGTGGATATTGTGTAGGTGGAATTCTAGAAGGTTGTGGATAAATCATGCATTGGGTGGTAAGTTCGTATTTAACCAAGGCATATGAGCATTTCTAATCAAGTTTTGGAAGCTCAAGCTTCAAGGTGAAAGATTCAAGGTGGAAAGCTGGAAGGAGTGAAGGCTTCAAGGTGTGGAAGATTCAAAAGGTGGTCTCTTCTTAGTGGAAGCTTGGAGAGAAGGAGGAAGAAAAGGAGCGAGTTTTCCTGAGTCTGTGAATAGAGTGCTGAATGTGAGGTAGTTTATAGCATGATTGTGGTGGAGTTATGAGTTTGTGGATAGAGTGCCGAATGTGAGGCAGTTTGCACTTGGATCTTGGATAAAGTTGGAGAAGAGCTAGTGGCTCTAGTTTAGAAACAAGGAGGTTGCTTGGTGGCTTGCAAGCACAAGTTGAGATCTTGGAGCTTTCTACCAGAGTGTGGATTTGGACTAGCTAGTTTAGATTGTATCTTGAGGGATCATGTAGAAATGTCAATGTAATTGCTATTAGATTTTCAAGTATAATAAAATTGCTTGGGAAGAATTTTTCCATCTCTTGTCTCCATATTGTTGCATTCTTGGTTATGAGTTTGTAGGGTGGTGTGGCCCCTTCATCAAGTGCTATCAGAGCACGATTGTTCCTGAGTGTACAAGAAAATCACCAAAGTGTGAGGTAGTTTGTACTAGGACTTTGGTTGGGTGAATTTTATCAGAGCATAGTTGTTCCTGAGCATGTAGATAGATCACCAAAGTTGTGGTAGTTTGCACTAGGACATTTAGTTTGATTGATGGATGTGGAGATGGAAGACTGATCTTGTTGAGGCATGATTGTAGAGAGCTTTTGGATTACAGATCCATGGTCCAAGACTTGTGATGTGGTTCCTGATTGTTCATACGAGGTGGTAGGTTGCAATCTAACTTGCAAAAAATTCAAGGTTGTCACAAGGAGCATGGGAAGGATTTGTTGCGGAGGGTTTACGAAGATCTTGGGAGATGGCACCAAGAGGATTGGACCCTGAGATGATTGCAAATCTATGTGATGTAGTGGAGAGGAGGTTTTCTAAGATGACTGCTTGACTTGAAGCTAGCTTGGCTAATCAAGTTAGGGATGAGGTGAGGAAGGAATTCCATGAATGTTTGTGGAGCTAGAGTCTACCAATCCGAAAGAGAGTTGTTTGGGCTATTAAGAGACTTGTTCAAGAGAGAAGATGGCATTGCAAGGTCAAGGTGGAAGAGGTTATTTTTGTTGATCAGATTGTGGAGTTCGATACAAAACTTGCAGAGTAGTTGGAGGTTTTTGCTGAAAATATTCCTAACCTTCTTGATGTTGGGATGGAGATTGATTTTCCTGACCAGATGGATGAGTCTGACATGGAGATTGTGGAGCACTCATTCATGGATGATCCAGTTGTTTTTGGTGGTGGCTTGTATGTTGTAGAGCATCTTGTTGTGAGCAATGAGACTGTTGATGTTGAGAGTTTGGCATATGTTGCTGAGTTACATATTGTTGCTGATATGGAGTTTGTTTTTTTTGGTGTGGACTCACTAGTTGCTGATGTGGATGAAGGTTTGTTAATGAAGCATTATGTTCAATTTGTTCCTAGGAATGAGCATGTTGATTAGATGATTGATATTCTGGTGTTTAATAGAGTGATGCAAATGTGGATGATTTAAATGTTGGTTTTCTTGTCCCTATTGAGGTGGAAACCTTTGGTGAAGATGAAGATCATTATAGATCTTTCTTTTTGGCATCAAAGTGTGGTACACACTTTTCTATCTACTAAGGGAGTTTGATGCAGGAGCATCTTGCATGGGAAAATTTATTTTTTTATTTTTTAAATTGTGGAGGAGAGAGAAAGTGACGAAAATAGAAGGAAAATAATTTAAAAATAAAATAAAGGAAAAAGGAGAAAATAAAATAGGAAGTTCTATTTTTGAGATGCATAGGTGGCATAAATAGAAAAATAGAAAAATAAATTAAAATGGTTGTCATTCCATTTATTGACGTGTGTAGGTGGAATTCTAGAAGGTTGTGGATATTATGTAGGTAGAATTCTAGAAGGTTGTGGATATTGTGTAGGTGGAATTCTAGAAGGCTGCGGATATTGTGTAGGTGGAATTCTAGACAATTGTGGCTAAATCATGCATTGGGTGGTAAGTGCCTATTTAAGCAAGGCATATGAGCATTTCTAATCAAGATTTGGAAGGTCAAGCTTCAAGCTAGAAAATTGGAGGGAGTGAAGGCTTCAAGCTGTGGAAGATTCAAGGTGTGGTCTCTTCTTAGTGGAAGCTTGGAGAGGAGGAGGAAGTAGAGGAGTGAGTTTTGCTAAGTTTGTGAACAGAGCGCCAAATGTGAGGTAGTTTATAGTAGGATTGTGGTGGAGTTGTTAGTGTGTGGATAGAGCACCGAATGTGAGGTAGTTTACACTTGGATCTTGGATAAAGTTGGAGAAGAGCTAGCAGCTATATTTTAGAAACAAGGAGGTTGATTGGTGGCTTGTGAGCACAAGTTGAGATCTTGGAGGTTTCTACCAAAGTGTGGATCTAGACTAGCTAGTGTTTGGATTGGATCTTGAGGGATCTTGCAGAAATGTTAATGTAATTGCTATTGGATTTTCAAGTATAATAAAATTGCTTGGGAAGAATTTTTTCATCTCTTGTCTCCATATTTTTGCATTCTTAGTTATGAGTTGGTAGGGTGGTGTGGCCCCTTCATCAGTTATACACCTATGGTGTGTTTATCCAAAAATGATTTGTGGACATCCATTATTATGCTTAGAGTTGCATCACAGTTGTCACATGCAACATCCAATGACTTGATTTGGATTGCAAGCTCAACAAAAAGGTGCATTAGGCCATCTAAAGTAGAAAGATTAGGGTCTTTCTTCAGTAAAGTCTTAGCATAGCCTAGCTCCTTTTGCATTATCTCCATATGAGGGGTAAGGGTAGCTAAATACTCGTTATTTTGGCTCTAAAATTAGCCTCATCTACTATTAAGATAGCTAATTGACTCTGTGCTTGAAGCAATGTTCTAAAATGCTTCTCACTCTGAGCTAGATTTGATGGTAGGCTTGCACCTGATGCATATATTTTGCTCTCCAGACTCAGAATGTGACTTTTGGTCTCTTGGGTTAAGAGTGTAGGATTAAATAGTTTTGTGTACAATGAGAATATATTCTCAAGTACCTTCTTCACTTCCTCAACCTTTGTTGACAATGCAACTTTCTATAGTGCTATCTCATTAGATATTTTTTCATTTATCTTTCCTTGAAATTTCTTTTTAGACCATTCTAAAATTTTTGCATTTGTATCAAGGTCTTCATTTGTGACCTTTTCACTATATCAATCAATTGTTCTATAAATGGCTTGATCTCTTTAGGAGTTGGCAGGCAAAATGCATCTAAAAAGATGTCCTTGATATTTTGGAGTGCTTGCTTTTGCCTATATTCTCTCCTAAGCATTTCTTGATGCTTCTTCTTCTCTAAGGCTTGTTGTAAAATTCCTATTTGTTCCAATGTCATAGAATCATAGTCAAACTTTGGAATAAAAATGTCTTCATCAAGGCTTATGTCTCCATAGTGAATTACCTTTTCTACCTTTAATGAGCTAGGGCTTGGCACTAAAATTTGCAATGGAATGGCTTTTGCACCTGGCCTCTAAAGAGCTTATTTAGAAGGAGTGGTAGATGCTAGTAAGGCTACAATGCTTGTATGGCCACTTGTTCCTTCACCTTTGGTGTTTTCTCACTCTTTTTAAGCTTGTCATTATCTATCACTATGACTTGAATAGCACCTTGTTCCTGTGTTGTAGGTACAGATGAATCTATCTATCATGTTTCTTGCTATTAAATTTTAGTATCTTCTACAGTGAGTGGATTGATGTTCTGAGTTGATGCATCAAAAGCATCTTTAACAATTATGGTTTTAGTTGTTACACTTGTTTCATGAGGGGGATTGACACTCAACACTTGTGTGTCCTGCATAGTTTGTTCAACTAGCTGCTGCTCAGCTATTACCTTGACATCATCTTTATTTCCTATCTCTTCCCCAAATGTATTGTCTTTATCATCATCTTCCTTGTTGTCATCTTTATCATCATGTTTATCCTCTGAAGGGTCAACTTCTCCTTGTTTCATAGTGGTCAACCCATAGATAAGTTTCCATATTAGGGTTGATTTCTTGACCACATCTTCAATGTTATTTTGAAGAATATAGAAGGCTCTATATTTAGGTGTAAACCTAACTACATATCTCTTGACAGTCTTAGCAATATATCCCTTTGATAGCTCTGGCATTTCTTGAGCTAATGTTGTTTCCCTTATTTCTTTTTCCAAATTCAAACAATAATACCATTTTTGCTCAACAATATCATATAAACCTTTTGGTATTGAGTTGGCAAATTCTAGTGGAGTGTTCTTAAACTTTGACATCATGGAATATAATGCCTCTTCTACTTGATTTTTCTCTTCTTTTCCAAGTTTATCAAAACCAATATGTTTTAAACTAGATATATCAGCATTACTCTTGACACTTTCACATAAGTTTTCAAGATCAGATAGAGGATTGTGACTTACCACTTTAAATTAATTATTTTCATCTGATTCTATCCTTTCTTCATTAGAATCTAGCTATGCCACATATTTTATCCTCTATCTTATCTACTCTTGTCCACCTTGCTCAATCTACTTGGTCTTTTCTTTTGAGTGGTTGCACGTGTGCTGGCTCTAGTGGTAGGAGTAGTGGGCTTGGCTAGGCTAGGTTTGAAAATTTTCTTTTCTTTTGCCACTGGTTGTGCCTTAGCCTTCCTCTTCTTTGACTCAACAATAGTAGGTGCTTCTTTTGCTTCTTCTACCTCGGCACCTATAGTTTCCTCCTCTTCCTTATGTTCTCCCATGCCTTGAGTTAGAGCTAAAGGTTCTTGTGCTTGTGTTTCTTCTTACTCTTCATCCTCTTCATCTTCTTCCTCTTCCTCTTCTACACCTTCTCCAAATTTGGCTTTTAGTTTCTTCACTATCTTATATTTCTTCTTAATGGTTGATTCAGTTTTCAACTGCATGGTAATCTTTGATTTTACCAACTCATAGTTGCTAAATATCTTTGCACTTTTATCTATTTCCTCTGCTAGTAGTGCATTGATTGTTGTTGAGGCTTGATCAACATTAATTTCATACCCAAGTGGTCTTAGCCATCTTACCCTTGGTATGGAAACTTGCAAAAAAGTGTAATTAGCTTCAACAAGAAAACATATGTCATTATAGTGTTTTTCAACCAAAGAAACTGGTATCCTCATTCTTTCCTTCATTGATTTCTTGAAATCTTCAAAGTAACTTGTCATTATAGATTCAAAATTTTCTCCTAGCTATTCAATGTACTCATTAATTTTTATTGTAATTGATTTATTTGTTTTCCACTCTATAGTACCAAAAGAGGGAAATGTATTTTGTACATAAAAGAATATGCAAACTAGAATTGAACCAAATTTACACTATGCACTCTTGGTTTTCCTTATGGCTCCAATATTCTCCATCAATTGTTGTAATTGTAGCTCTACTAGTTCATATATATGATATTTCTTTACAATCTTCTAACCAACATCCATAGCTATGCAAGATACACTATTCAATCCACTAGATTGATAGAATTTGTGAGAGATTACCCTTACAAAAAAGTTCAGCAATGGATCAATGATAGTATATATTGTCATGCCTCTTTTATTCCATTTTACACTAGTATTTTTCTCAATTGCTTCCTTTGAATCACTTCTAAGTTTCTTTAGTTGGTCTAGGGTTGGATAACCAGTAACCCTATGAATTATTTTCTTGGTAATCTTGATCAATCCTCCTTCTAGCCATAAAGAACCATCATGAATTTGGCTTAGCACAATTTTTATCCACTCAGTCTTAAACACATTAGGAAAATCTAGGGCTCATGTTAAACCATTTTTCTCAATGATTTTGAATTCCTCCTTCAAAACACCATTTTCACACAATTTTCTAAATGCATCTCTTATTTCCATGTCTTCTATACTTCCTATCTTGCAATTATAGAACTTCCATACATCTTGTACCATAATTACATTTGGTGAGCTCATGGACAATGCTCTAGATGGGTCTTGTTTATAGGCTATGTCAGGAATGGCTTTAAATATGGGTTGCTTAACTTCATTACTAACAATTTGAACATTCAAAACCTCCTTCCCTTTGACATTTTTCAAACTAGATGCTATTTAATCAAACTAGGGTTTAGAAAAAATAAAATGCATAGCTGAGCTTGTGATAAATACCTTGTGAAATCTATCAAGCTGGTGTGAAATCACTATTGGAATCTTGGCAAACACTTTGAATGGGTTTCTAAATTTGCTTCTACTCTATTCACTCTTTCTTGGATTCAAAATGATGAATAGTGAGCAAAAAATGATAATAGACCCTTAAAAAACCTTGCATTTAATGCTAAGTGCTTACACAACTATAAGTTCAGCAATAACCTTTTTTAGAATCATTCGGCATCCATTAGATGTTTCCATCACTTGATAGCTACTATGAGTTTGGCATGCACTAGATAATTTGGCAACTTAGCATCAACTAGCATTCCACTCGGCACATAAAGGAAACTTTTCATACTCGGTAACAACATGAAAAACTTAAAGATTTATCTTGGATTTCTAACAACATCTTCCATCTTTGTTCATGCTAATTTAGTCTTTTCAGAACTATCTTTTTTTTGGAACTAATGTATGATATAACATTTGAATTTCAATCCCACATACCTCTTGATTGCCTATTTTGATGAGGTGTGATCACTTGACCCATTGGGTGAAGTGATCCCTTCTCCATTTGATGTGTTGCAATCTTACTTCTTTTTCCAAGTCTTCTTCATCTCATCTATGATGTGTTCAACATTTTCCTTTCCTTTTCCTTTATCAAATTCACAACTCAGTGCCTTTGACCTAGTTGGACAATGCTTACTGATGTGACTAGTCTTCAAATAGCTAAAACATGTAGTTTGACTAAACCACCATTTTTAGTTACCACTAAAGTGTGTCCTTATGCAATTCTTAGGAACATGTCCATATTCTTGACAATAATGATAGCTATATCTTGTATTATAATCCCAATTATAAAAGTTTCCATTGCTTATTACCTTTGTTGGCTTGTTTGATGACCATATGGATTTGGATCTGCATTCAAATTCTCTATGTCCATACTTCTGACAATTATGGAAATATCCTTCAAATATTTGTTTGTACATGGTTTTGGTTCTGCATTCATGTGCCTGATGGCCTTGCTTGTTGCACTTATGAAAATGAGTCGTGTTCTTAGGCTTATAATTCTAATATGTATTCTTGCTTCTACATAGATTAGTAGTATGTCCTTTCTTACCACAATTATGACAAGTAGGTTTGGAGTTCTTACCTTTGATGTTCTTTTCTTTGGTAACTTTGGATGATTCTCCTTCTTATGTTCTTGTGTAGCCCAATCTTGATGTATCATTGTTAGGTCTAGAGGATCTCAATAATTGCTCAAAGTATTTGATGGCTTCATTTGGCTTGTTGAAACTTTCAGCAAATTCCTTTTCTCTTTTAAGGTCACTCTACATTTGTTCATTCTACAACTTCAATGTAGTTATCTCAATGTCCTTGACATTCAATTCATAGTTGGCATTCATCATTTGACTTAGAGTATCCAATTGCATGTTGGAGATCTTGGTTAGCTCTATTAACTTCTCTTCCAATTTGTTTTCTAGAATTATTTTGTCTTCTTAAATCATGGCTTTGTCTTCCAAGGCTTTCTTCTTCTATTTAGTCATCTCACATAGTAGTATATCTTGTGATTCTTGCTCTAGCTTGAGATTTCTGATTTCCTCGGCTTGGACTCTATTCTTTTCCATTAAATCTACAATCATTGCATCAAATTCATTGGAATCACCATCTACAAATATCTTAGTAGTGTCTATCTCTTTGTATAGTGTTTCATTCTCTACAATAGCAATCTCTTTCCTTCTCTTCAATCATTTCTTTAGTTCCTCTCTTGCCTCAT
This sequence comes from Cupressus sempervirens, assembly GCA_028749045.1. NCBI lineage: Eukaryota > Viridiplantae > Streptophyta > Pinopsida > Cupressales > Cupressaceae > Cupressus > Cupressus sempervirens. Next base: position 429,143,568 of record CM053792.1, read on the forward strand.
TTAGTTGATGTAATATGAGATGTATTTCAATCTCCTAGTTCTTAATAATCTTTCCCAACATGTAGATTTCTATTTCAAGATCTTTCCTCAAAGCTACAAAGCTTCTCTTTTAGAGAACAAGGCTTTGATACCAATTTTTGGAATTACAAGGGGAAAGAGTAAACTTCTAAAGGGGCGCGGGGGTGGGGGGTTGTGAATCAAGAGTTTAAACTTGGACCCATAAAACTTTCACCATTCATCCATCATATGCATTCAATATGTAAACTGAAGTAACATGTAAAGCATATGCATCTAAATCATGTGAACATGTAAGAAATCACATACATAACACCAGATATGATTACCCAGAAACCCTCCTAGTGAGAGGGTAAAATTGGGATGGAGATGACACCCATAAATCTTCACTACTATAGTAATAAAGTGTATCCAATTAAGGTTATAATGTTTTGACCATGAATCACAGTCTACCCTATGAAAGGTCTACCATGTTAAAGGCTTACAAAGACTGTTAGGTCTCACCTTATTAGAGAATATCAACATCTTGTTAGAAGTGTGCCTTGTTAGAGGACTTTAACTTATAATTAAGTAAGTGGCTTGTTAAAGGATTTCAAATAGCTTGTTAGCACTACTCTATTAAGAGATTTAACTGAAATCACCTATTAAAATGTCTCAACATAGATCTTGTGATTGGCACTTTCTTGCCTAATGACATATCACCTCTACAAAATATCTAATTGATCCTTCATGATCAGATGTCTCAATGCTATGTCCTTTTCTCCATTCTAAAATTCACTTTCAATTCTAAGTCACCTTGAATGCTCTACAAACTATTTTGTTCACTCCTTCAATTTATTCCACATTTTCTCTCCTCTGTCATATAGAGTTTAGGGCTTCGTCCTTCTTAAGAAGACTTAGGTGGCCTAGGGTTAGGTATGAATCTACAGCTGAGATTCATCCATTTTTTTGCTTAAACGTTCCCATTTTCTGATTGGTTACATGGAATTGCATAGGAATCCAAATATAGATTTGTCCTTATCTCCAAAATATTGTATCCTATCCTTAAGTTGGCTCAAAAATAGTTTACATAGTTGTTTGTTCCATTACAAAAAAAATGTCAAAACTATGTCACTCGTCATATGAATTTTGTGATGCTCGGCATGCACTTTTCTATATATTATGACTCAACACCTACATTAATTAGCATCCACTATTTAATCGGCTCCAAAATCACTTGGGATGGTCTATTTGCTTGGCACCTGAGTGACTTAGCACATGAGTGACTCGAAACTCATTGCAACTCAGCATGGTCTAATATTTACATGTTGTGGTCAACATCTATTACTAGTTCAACATGAACTAAGTAAATGGCTTAAGTGTGTTGACACTCACTTGTCAAAACCAATCTAAGATCAACACTAATTACTTAGGGAATATAAATTTATATGTTATGTGAATACAATCAACCCAATTAAGACAAAAATATAGGGTAAGGATATAAAAGGAAATAAAATATGAAAAACTCACCTTGAAATGAGTAGATGAACATATATTTAAGCTCAAGGACTTTCACATCTAAATCTTTTATGAACTTCCAACCACAGATCTTGGAATAAAATGAAAAAAGTAACAAAACCTAGAAATCTCCCTAGAATTTGAGATTGGAGGACTAGGTCAACCTCAAAAGACATCTTTCCACTAGGTTGGCATAGTCCATGACTCTAAAACTAACAACTCCAGAAAGATGGTGCACTATAGGTTCTAGACCTGTAATCCTTTTTTCTCCCAACCTACAAATCAACACATGAAAGAAAGGTTTGGGGGTTGGGGTTTGATGAGAGATTTCCTTTTTCAAGCCCTAGGTTAAGGAATTAACTGTATATGAGAAATGGAAATGTAAATGAATGCAAAGACAAATGTAAAATGCTAGGATTCACCTTGCTCATGTGTATGTAATTTAGTTGTATTGTAGATTGTGAGGCCTTGACACAACCCATCATAGCACATCTGATACATTTTATTTTGACACATTATGACTCGATATGTTTGAGACATTATTTGATGGACTAGACATTATCTATATTATTTATGTCATGTGATGCTTCTCTTTAAAATGCTTAGTTATGTTATTCAATATTTCATGTATAGGCATGTATTATGATGATGTTTTTTAGTAAATGATTTAGGCTTATGAATATTTTAATACCTAAATCATGTAATTAGTGATGTTTAAATATGTGTGTAGTAAAGAGAAAGACCATTTAAATGAAATTTTTAATGTTTTGACAATGTGATTATGAAAATTTGGTTTAAATATATGAGTTTGATGTTATCAAACTATTGATATTTGAATTGAGATTATCAGATAATTAACCACACAATTGATCATAGAATGGGTAATTGACCCTATGTGCAAATTGTGAGACCAAGGTTGAATCTAATAAAGTGATTCGAAACTTGCTATCAAGTGTTTAATATGTATCATAATCTAAATATATGTGTATCATTCTATATTTTGTGATGTGTCAAATGTTATGTTAAAGTAAAACTTATGTTGTCACTCGACTCTCATTATATGCATATGTGTACTGACATGTTAAATAGGTTTGGCAAAGTAACTCATCAACCTAAGACTGATTTAGTTAGTAACCTTGTAAGAATTTTCCAAAGGCAAGAATGAAATGCCAAGACCTAGAAGCTCAAGAGATAGCACAAGAGAGACAAGATATGATCAAATGAAAATGGATTAATTAGATAATTGGATGAATACATCATAGAAGTGCCATGTATATAAAGGCAATCAAGATGACTAGGAGTCTTGCAAAGAGATAAGCAAAAACTAAGCACATGTCCACCAAGAGTGGATTATCCTCTATTGTGCATGAATTTACATGCAATAACGAGAGGATAAGAATGTAGAGGTGTATATCATAAATAGATGTACTAGAAAACATGTGCTCAATTGGAGTGCAAACTACTATGTTGTTAACATGACAACTCATACGAATATGAAAACTCCTAGGTGTCTACATGAAAACTACTATGAATATGCATTAACCTAAGTAAACTTAAGTGTAAATAGTAAGTACTTATTTAAACCAACACCCCTCCTTAAGTGCAATAGAGGAGAATGTACTTAATCTCACAAAAGCTATATAATAATGCAAGATAGGTCCCAGCTACTAGGCCATGTTAGGTACCCATGTATAGTGCAATCTCTCATTAAGAAAAGAAAGAGGGAAAACCACATGGGAAAACCCCCCTCCAAAAAGAGAAATGAGTATAATAAAATAAAATGAGAGAGAAGAAGACCTCATGTGAGGAAAATATCCCCCCACAAGAGAGAAGAAGAGGAAGATAAACCAAGTAACTTCCCCTCAATGTATAATATACACCTTTGCTAGATGCATAAGGCTCAATGTAGAAACTCCTCCATGAGTGTAGATCAAAATTCCTCCCATTAGGAAGAAACAAAAACAAAGGTGTATCAATGAAGCCTTTCCCATCTATAGGAAGAAACCTCAAAATTTATGAAATCTCTAAAACCTGCTCAAGTGTCCCCATGTCAATACTGAAAGGTGCCTCCTTCAAATCATGTATACTATGCCACTCTACTAAAAAAGAAAAAATAGGCTCAACTGAGGATGAATGTAGAATATGTATCAAGACTAAAGTGCCTCCTTTGAAGGGAAAGTGACCTCCTATTACTATTGTGTCAAAGGATCTACCATTATATCAATGGAAAAAGAATGATCAAGTAGAGAATAAAGATGAGGGTAAAAGTTTTCCCTTGCAAAAATTGAAGAAGTATAATCTTTTCCAAAGAGAAGATGAATGTCCTCAATAATGTCTCCCACATCTGCAACGTAGGACTCCACAAACAAACTGGAAATGCATTTCAAGTAGTCATCCCATAGAATTAAGTCTGGAAGACAATGAATATCCTATTGCACTGAATCACTTGAATCCATGGCTACGTGAACACAGCTATCATTAGCAACAATTGTTGATGGAATATCAGTAGGAGTAGAAGTAATGGATGGATCAAGAACTTGATCACATGTGAGAACACCCAAGTTCAAGTAGCCAAAGTTCTCCTCAAAATCTAAATCATCATTGTAAATATGATCAAAATTTGTTAAAAAATAACTATCATCATGACCAAAGTCTAAAAAGTAGTATAGCTAAGATGCATGATCAACCACCCCCATAGAAATGATATGTCTAGTCTCCAAGTCTCTAATAAAAATTAAAATAGTTGTGAATTCTACAGTCCTTCTTCTATCTCCATGAGTAAGTTGGTAGATGGAAAGAAGATTATGACTTTTTTGAGGTACACACAACACATCTTTGAAGTATCCCTCCCCCTTATCAATAGTTCCTTTCCTAATCACATTGATGTAAGTATAATTTCCCATCAAAATAGGTGGAGTATGAAAAGGATCAAATGATGAAAACATAGACTATGAAGATGTCATATGATGAGAAGCCCTTAATCTAGAAGCCATCTTCCTAAGTCTTGACTTGAAGTAGCTACTAAGGCTTGACCTTTGCCCATGTGATCCTTTCCATTATCAAAATTTGAATGTGAAGAAGAGAATGAAGTGGTCATTCTTGAGGGTATACCAACTTGATTCTTCTTAAGAAGATTCTTGAGTTCATCTATCTCCTTCTTGTAACAATGGTGTTCTTCATGTCCATTATTCTTGAAATATGCACAAGTGAGAAACTTCTTCTTGGATTATTTTCCCTTATTTTTGGAGTTATCTTGTGGTGAGGAGGTTGAGTGTTCTTTCTATTGTTGTGAATTTTTTTGCCATGCTTTCTACTTCTTGTTAGACCCTTTTCTTTGATTCCCTTTACTAGCCACCAATGCTTTGGACTTTAAAGACTCGAGAATCCCCATGCTCATCAAGTTTGATTGTTCTACCATCAACATATCTATGAAGGAATAAAATGAAGGAATGGTGTAGGAAGAACCTATGGTTAACTTATGAGTGTTGAAGCTAGAAAAAAATGATGCATACTCTAGAGGAAGTTTTTTCATCAAATTATATCTCAATTTTTCATCCTCTATGGTAATTCCACAATCTTTAACTGTTAACCTTAGCTCATGTGCCTTGGTGATATAGTCTTGAATTGTGTCAAACTCCTTTGGATCTAATGACATGATATTTTCATCAAGTTCAAAACCCCTAGCTATGTCTACTTTTGTATACAAGCTAGCAAACTTATCCCATGCTTCCTTTACTATTTTATAATTATAAATATGGAAGATAAGATAATCATATACATACTTCCTCAAAGTACCAATATCAACCTTATCATTATGATTCCATTCATTTAGTTTATTAGGATCAGATGGTGCAACCATGGCTTCATAAGCATAATCAATTAAACCCTTTTTCCATCATTTTACTCCATGCTCTAATTTTCCATTTAGCATAATTATGTGGAGTTAAAAGTGGAAACCTAGGAGAACCAATGATGGAAAATGAAAGAATACAAGAAAAAGGGAAGTGAAAACACTCAAGATACATTCCCCAAATCACTCATCAAAGAACACTCGCAAACATGGATGATTTTGGCACTTTATACTTAGTGCATGTACAATTTCCACTTGTCAAAATGAACCAAAGTGGACTTCTAATTTTGATGGTTACAACAACAAATATGAAGCTATATTAGACTCAACAAGATAAGACACAAGACCTCTCAAGGATCTAATTAATTACAAGTGCCAATAGGCCAAAATGAGACCAAAATTTGAAAGTACTATGTCTACTTATAATTTTTCCAAACTGATACCAAATCTAGAAAGTAGACAAAAAATCATGTACTTTCAAAAAAAAAAGCACCTGAATATGTGTCTAGATGAGCTTGAACTAAGCCTTTGAAGTTGCAAAAATTGGGATTTGTAATTTTCAGGAAAAATCAGGAACATGGATTGCAAACAACCTATAGAAATGTGTAGATCATGAAATTCTACCCCAAATAAAAAATAATTGCTTAAAAAAAGGAGTCTGTATGAGGGAGATATCATTGTTTGAAAATCACCTCTATAATTATTTTTCCTAAATCACTATTGTCACACCTCCAAAAACAAAATGGCTCTGGATTTTACCTCAGATGTCCAATTTTGATGAAATAAAAGTTGATTTAGAAGTCTTTTGACCTTCTGAATGTGATGCCAACATCTAATTTGCACTAGCAAGTTTTGATATTGACCTACAAAAAAATATCTTCAATGACTATGCAATGAAACTCCTATGGCTCTAATACCATGTAAGAATTTGCCAAAGACAAGAATGAAATGCCAACATCTAGAAGCTCAAGAGATACCAGAAGAGGGACAAGATATGATCAAATAAAAATGCATTAATCAGATAACTGGATAAATACATCATAGAAGTGCCTTGTATATAAAGGCAATCAAGATTACTAGGAGTCATGCAAAGAGATACACAACAACTAAGCACATGTCCATTAAGAGTGGATTATCCTCCATTATGCACAAATGTATGTGCAAAAATGAGAGGATAAGAATGTAAAGGTGTATCTCATAAAGAGATGTAGTAGACAACATGTGCTCAATTGGAGTGCAAACTACTATGTCAAGTCAACATGACAACTCATATGAATATGAAAACCCCTAGGTGTCTACATGAAAACTACTAGGAATATGCATTAACCTAGGTGTCTACATGAAAAATACTAGGAATATGGATTAACGTAAGTAAACTTAAGTAAAGTGTAAATAGTAAATACTTATTTAAACCAACAAACCTAAATTAGTGTCCCTTAATCAGGGTTTAATGGAAAGGTTAGATCCTTAGGAGCTTTGGAGATCAAAAAATTAAAGGAACTTCTATAGGTTATAAATTGATCCTAGAAACCAAATTTAATGTAATTCAAGTGTCCAAGTGGTATATGTATGGGTTGAGAACCTTTTCCCCCCTTCTAGAGCTTCCTAGCAACATTTATCACCCCTAAAATATCCTAATTTCCCTTTTGTGTGAAAATGGATCATCACAATGAGGTTACCCAAGTTTCCATTCTTTCTAAAAGGTTTTGTTTAAGATAGGGAAAAGTGGGAAGACCATAGGAGGATTAAAGTCAAGTTTGGAGTTATTGCTATTTTGGGTAGATAAGTTTAGGGGCTATTTAGAGTCCCTTTAAAGAGTTGAGGTAGGTTCTCCATTGCCATGGTTATGTTCATTTTTTCATTTCTTGTATGTGTAAATTTATTACATATTGTAGCATGCTTGTTTTTGTGCCATGTAACAAATGGATATTGTGGGTTTTTCTTGCTTTCTTTTCATTTTTTTCATCCTTGGTCTTGTTGGGGAAACTTTGAAGGGAGTGTGGGCACTACTCACACTCGGATAGGGAAGAAGTGGCCATGTATGGGGGAAGGGCTTAGTTGGATTCAAGGTTAGTGCAGAGTCTCTTTTCATGTTGAGGAAGGGAGGAAGAAAGATGTTATGGGCTATTTCTTTTCAATGCAAAACTAAGTTTTTTTGGGGGAAATAAGGAGAGAAAGAAATGGAAATTTATGTGATTTTGTAGCCTTGGAAGAGGCATATGATTTAGGTTCTTCATTGATATCTCCTACCTAGAAAAATCCACCTTCTCCCTATTCATAGTTTCATTATGAAAATTTTTGTGCATATGGTGGATGAGAACTACATGTTGAGTTATGTCATTGTGTTTGGTTTCTAAATGTCACCCATTTGGTTACTGGTTCTCCTAGCTCAGTGGGTGGTCTTTTGGGGCCTAGGATGGGAGTGAGATCTCCATGGCTATTCTTTTTATTTTTAGATTGTCTAGATAAGTTCGCATGATGGATCAATCCAAATTTTATTAGGGCACTAATGGTGTTCTTGATGTCATGTTATTGGACATTTCTCCATTGTAATACCACCTATTGTATTGTATATTCATGTTGAGAATGATTATGAAAGAAATTAATTAAATGTTATAACTTCAATATTTATAAATAGAAATTTAGTTATTATGTGGAAATAAAAAAATTATATGATCAAGTGTTATTAGATTGTAAATCATATCTTACTTTCAATTATGTTTCTTTGCAAAAGGTTCGAGTTGAAAAATCTCTACCTTTCTCAATGAATTGCTCTCTTTAATTCATTGTATTCAAAATTTCTTATTCAATAATATGGATATATGATTTATTTAATTGATAGATGCAATAATTCATCCTTAAGGTCATGAGTTTTAATCAATGATAGATTTAGCTACAATCATTCTTTCCTGCACCTTAAAACCTTAGCTTGTATACATTTTATTAAATCAATGAAATTTATCTTATGTTGCATTATATGTAAACTACCTAAAATCACACCTAACTTGGATGCAAAACTTAACATTAATATTATATCCACAAGTCACTCAATAAAATGAACAAAATATTAATACACTATGTCACTATAAGATCCCTAAGAGGAAACCTACTACTTTGAAGGAAAAAGGAAAACTTATGAATTTCATCTATTTAAGAGAGCCAAAATTCTCTTTGGAAAATGTATGGGGGAGATTTTGATTCCCTTTTGTGATAGAGAATATTCTTTCAATATTCCCCTCATTAGGATATTTACCCTATTGTATTGTATTGTTAGTGCAAACACAAATTCAAATTAAGAAATGGTAGACATAAATTTGTAGACACCATTTTTATTTAAAACAACTAAATAATTTAAAATTTAAAAGTAAGTGAATGGGAAAGGGACACCTCATGGGTCCCACCTCCACCTCACCACTTTACACTTAAAAATGGACTAAGTATATGCATGTGGCGATATGCCCTTCACTTTACCAAAAAGAGAAAAGACCCCATCTTGCAAATATTTTTATCTTCAAACACAACCTCATTAAATGCATTTTGGAGTAGCTCTCCCATTTAGCTGCCCATCCTCCTTGTCCTTTGTGTAGATTTTCTGACATCATCCTTGCCATGCATACCTGGTTTGTTATCTTGGAAGGAGTTGAAACAGTTTTTAAAAAATATTTTAAACTCCTTCCTTTATCCTTATTTCACCCACTTGCTCAATATCCTTTTCCATGCATTTAAAATACGAAGAATACCTTTTGATCTTGGGAAATGCATGGACAAGTGTAGTGATCACATAACTATGTTTGGGAGACTACCTTGAGCTTGGGTAATGGGAGGGAGTAAGGGGTAGGGCTAGGTGATAGGGGTTAGGTGTAAAGTGTCAGAAGAGGGTTAGGAGTTAGGACTAAGTTAGCTTTGTGTATCGGTGTTTAGTAGTTAAGTAGGGATTAGTTAGTCTCAATAAAGTTAGGATAGATGTTGATGTGTAGGATCTAATTAATAGTGTTAGTATTAATTTAGTAGTTAGTTTAAATGGGTGAATAAAGGTAAAGTATTAAAGGATTATCTTAGGTGTTAGATTTATTTTATTTTCATATGTTAGAACTTTAGGTGAGTCTCATTATTATGAAAAGTACGTTATCTTAATTAGGTAAATATCTTAGTAAATTATTTTATTTAATATTTTATAATGTTTTCTTATGTTCTCATCAACACAAATTCTTAAGGTCATAAGAATCAAAGGGAAATGAAGAGATCTTAGGTAGGTGACTTGATAGTGAAATAGGAAGGTGTTGTAGGGATAAAATGTATATCGTATGTAATTGTGTGATAAATATTTAAAGTTATTAGCTATTTTTATCATTAAATTATGATTGATTGAGGACAAGTATTAGGATTTTGGATCAATTCCTAAGAAATACATACTAGTGCGCCTAGGAGCTTGAATTGACATACTAAAACAAATAGAAGATGACATAATAACCTAATGTAACTTGTGATACTTTTATGGATATAATATTATTCAATTAAAAAAAATTAGTTTAACTTTTACCTGAGAACTAGAGAACCCTAATTCTTTCTTAAATATGATGTCACACTTTAACTAGAGTTTTATTAACCTGGATTGTGCAACTTGAATTAGGTGTTCCTATAGCACCAGAACCTAAGGTTCTATAATGGTGTAGTACATTTGAGATGTCCAATTTGCATAATTATTAAATGTAATTGAAATTCACTTCAATCCTCTTTCAACTTCCCATAACATTTTCAATATAGTAAGTGCTAAACAGGGTATTTATTAAGTTTTTAAACTAAATTGTTATTGTGTTTTTGTCCTAATTTTTGGGCATGACATTTTGGTATCAGAGCTTTAGTTTCAATACTAGGAACCTAAACCCACTATGTTTCAACTTATTTAAACTTTGAGTTTTGTGTATGATGCCTCCCAATATACAAAATGCTCGATGAGGCAGATGTCTTAGAGCTATAGGTGTTAGGACAGAATATAAGGATGGACCACCACCACCACCACCACCACCACCACCGAACCCTAACCAAGATATTTTTGATTCTCTCTAGAACCTAATTGGGGTAATTCAACAAAGATTTTCACCCATAGTATAGCCTGACCAACACATTCTGAAAGGGCAAGTGTACACAGTATATTCATGTATTCGTGAGACTTTAATGCACAGTGTAGACAAAATGACAATGAACTAAACTAAACCCAAGAAATAATTATCAAAATGTAAACTCTACAAATGTCTCATGTTTCCCTGACTACAACTGCTAAGAATTCTCTTAGACTAGCATCTCAGTGACAGTTCTAGAATAGGAGTATGCTTAAAATGCAAATCTACAAGAATGCATGCAAGATCTATGACTATAATGTACATTATATGGGGGTAATGACTCTAGAATGTTATTAAATGGATGTGCAATGAGCCAAATATGTGATAAAATAATACTAAATAACTTGAAAAGAAAGCTAAAATGCTATCAAAATGACATGAACTTGCTATAATGACAATGCTAAAAGATGATAACTCAAAATGTGCCTATGGTGTAGATGCCTAAAACTTGGGTCCCTTAGCTCTTGAATTTCCATCCTATTTATAGGATTTTGGAGGGGGTCGGGGTAAGAATCAAGATTTTACCTTTGACTGGTGGATGGAGGTGAAATTGAAAATATCTCATAAGGGACTTGGAGGAAGATTCCAATAGACTTAGTTTTGAGGATAATTAAGGATTTTTTCCAATTCTTTTAAATGTAAAAGGAGGATTTTCACTTTTGTGAGGATAAATGACTTTATTGATTTAATAAATATTTTATTCATTATAAAACTTTTGTCTTCTTCCTTTTCATCTTATGAATTGAAATGTTTTCTTCCACTTTTTACAATGGTTTAGATCCTTTTTTATTTGGTATTTAATTGATTGATTAAATTGAAAGTTTGTCAGTTTCCATCTGATTTAAACTCTATTTTGCGTAGATTTGATCAAAATTGTGTTGTTTATGTCTTTGCTAATTTTTGGCTATCTACAAATGCCCCTCTTTGAGCTAATATGTGAAGCATAATAGTTCAAACACTATCCTGATTCTTTGATTTTAGGTCAAATTCTGATGATTGAATGTTTGTTCCATGATGTTTTGACATTTCGTGGTTGGCATAGTGTCTTATTATTGATGGCTTGATGTTTGATCATCAATAACTTGATGCCTAATTGATGTTGCAATTTTTTTGCTTGGATACCATAGTTTTGTTTGATTTGATGTTTGAAATTTTGGGTGGGCTAGAATGTTTTTGATTTTTCAAAAAAATTTGATGCCCTAGTTTGATATGGATATACTGCCCCCTCAAAAATGAAATTGGAAAAAATGAATGTGTTAAATAGGAATATTCCAATTTGATTTATGAAATGTTGATAGATGAAGATGATCAAGTTGGTGTAAAACAATACTGAATTCAAGAAATTGAGCCAAAAGTTCCAATTTTGGGTAAATAAGGTAGAGAGGTCATATAAATGACCCTAAGGAGGGTTAATTAGGTCAAAAGACCTTTTACCCTTATCATTTTCACACTCCCCTTTTGTTTTTAGTGATTTGGAGCTCTGAGCTAGTGAGGATGGTGGTCCCTTTATGAGAGTACAGATTCGAGAGGGGTTGTAGGTATGAGTGTCCAACAAACTATGGTTCCCTGATAAGTCATTAAGATCCTCCATTTTTAAGATTATTGAATTTGTACCTTAGTTTTTTGAAATTTGCACAAATTTTTATTGTAAATGTGGTAGTTTAGATGTTTTAGCACTTTTACTTGTTCTTTTAGAACATTTGAAATCTTGTAGCACATTCAAACAATAGTAGGGCACTTTTACATTTTCTTTCACAACAATCATAGCCTAGTTCCAGTGGTTCAATTCTTCTCCTTCCCACCTTGGTTCCACTACTTACAGATGCATGAGTATTTAATTCCAATATCCTACATTACATCAAGATATCTATGGATCTTGCATGCATGCATTCATATAACAAATTACCACATATGAAAACCTAGCTTAGAAGTAAATTAGTGCATACAGTAAAACAATAGTGCATATAGGTTCTTTAATAGCACATATGAGCATTTCAACACATTCAAGGGATTTTGTAGTGCATATGAGGACTAGGAGTGCTTTTAAATTTTATAGCACTTATGTTCTTTGAGATAGCACATATGAATGTTTTGGTAGAACTTTTCCATTTCATAGCACATCCAAATTATGTAATAGCGCTTACAAGTTTTATAATAGTGCAAATGCATCTTTAGCCCATTCGTTTGATTGAATAGCACATACAACTCCACAAATAATGCAACTAAATTTTGGAAGTGCATGTGCTTGTTAAAATGGTGCTAATGGGATCTTGAAGAGTAGAAACAAATTGTGAAACCTTGATTTAATGTAAGATAATACAAAAGGCAAGATTTCATGGTTGTCAAGTAGTGGTCTATTAGAACAAGAAAACAATAGCAATCAAGTAGTCATGAAATGATGTTTTAGGATCAATTTGAAAATAGATAGATAAAGAATGATGCCCCATCTTAGGATATAGAGTAGGACAAATAATAGGTCCAAGGCAGGACAATTAGATAACTTAGCTAAATATTTGATAGTAGATTAATGTATGATAATCACTTGGAATGAAAATTGACAGTGTCATTTGATTGTTTGATGAACAAGTATGTGGGTGAAAGCTCATGGTGTAAGGATTGTATCCATGGTCCTTAGAGGCTGTAGACAGATTGTTGGTTGAAAAGTTGTAGGTGATTGATAGATTTGATTTCACCTATTTACTATGGATGCCCTAGTTCCAAGTCAACAGAGGGCTATTGATAGTTGTGGTCAAGTGATGGCACTCAGACCACAACACCTTCCACATGCCCATGGGTGAAATGACCATGACTCCAAAGGATGTGTATCAATTATTATGGATCTTAATAGTAGGAGATTTTGTGTATTATGATTAGACTACACTCAGAGATTTTTTTGGAGATGATAGCATTGGTGATGACAATGTATCATGGTTCTAGATGTTTTAGTATGAGCCATTGTTAGTGGTGTTGGCTAGATTGATAGGAGGAATTTTTTTTCTAGATAGACGAGGGCAGGGATGTCCAGTTGGATGGGGCCATTTGATACAAGACATGATCGATCTTTCAAGAAGATTTTCATGGGGTAGCTGCATATTGGCCCACTTGTATCATGATTTGCATCAAGTTGTATATTCTGGGGCTTCATCACTATCAGCAGGGGTGATATTGTTATAGTTATGGACATGGGAGCATCTACCCATTACTCACTCGATATGTGTGTGATGACATCCTTGAGAGATGCCTTACATATACACGTATTTAGGAGTGATTACGCAGCTCCATTTGGGTAAGATAGAGTATTGGCAATGAATATTGGACGACATTATGAGGTTGTATGGAGACCATACAGGTTTATGGAGCCATAGGCCAAGGATGATGATGAGATGGTATATTGCTTTGGACCAAGATATTTTCTTGAGTAGATTTTCACGGTGATAGAGAGATTCTATTTTAGGTAGGTTGTGAGACAATTTGGGTGGCAGCAGGGCATGCCATAGGGATTAGTGCATTATGCTCAAGTGCAGGTAGAGAGGGTAGTATGGGGGTTGACCTTTGAGTATGAGGCTTTCCTTGAGTCCTTTCTTTAGATGATAGATAATCCACAACTAGGGGCATTGAGAGATGGAGCAGAAAATGCAAGGATGGAGGGAGACTGTATGATGGCTTCATGAGCATCCATTCCCAAGATACACAAATCCAATATAACCTATTCCTAGCATTGATCAGCAGTCGAGTGGAGGAGAGGATGGGGATGAGGATGGTGGCTAGGGGAGAGGTAGAGGGAGAACAAGAGGTGTAGTTAGAGCACAGGGTAGATATGGATGTTGAGGTCGAGTAGTAGTGGTATTACCATGGAGGGTTATTGCACGGGGTCCAGTATAGAGCCTAGTAGATGTGGGTGCAGGGATTTTTGGAGGGATCCATTGCCACGATGAGGTGAGGGTTAGAGGAGGTATGGCCAATGCTATAGGATCTATTCAATGGGATGGTGGTGTTGGACTGACAACAGAGGCTGTAGGTACAAGTTCCTATTAGAGTTCTATAGGACTTGTAGTAGCAGGTACCACTAGACTTGCAGCCACTACTAAAGAAGCAAGGGGAATCCATGGATATAGAGGTTCAGATGAGTTTCATGGAGGCATAGATGGGTGAGTTGACAAGTATTTTGTACAATTTTATAGTGTTGATGACACCGAGGCCACCATCAGCACCACTACCATTGAGGATAGATGGGACTATGACCAGTTAGATGGCCACTACCATATATATCATAGTGATAATGAAATGTGACTGAGTAGACTCCAAGAGAGGATAGGAGTGCCCCCAACAAGTAGAGACCTACAAATCAGCCACATATGGATGATGTAGGTGATGAGACACATGGATGATTGTATATCATTTGTCATTGTAGTACTTATCATATGTTTTATTATTGATGAGGACCATTGAATAGTCATGCTGATGTACTTAGTGACCTTTTAATGTTCATGTGGATATACTTTGTGATCTTGTTATGTTCATGTGATGTGATCATTGGGATGTTTATGTTGATGTAGTTCATCTTCATGTTGATGTGATCCTTTTGATATATTTTTTGAGCTTTTGATTTATGAGAGATTCAAGTTTTTTGATGTTCAGACTTGTGTACTGGTTATATCATGGACTCATGTATGCATTTGATGGTGTGATATGCTTGATAGGATAGTAGTAGATATATTTGTGGATGATTAATATAGTATATAGAATAGCATAACATGTGGATAGTGAATGAAGTATTTAAATCGCATGTATGAGTAAAATATGTTAAAGAAATGTACAAAGGAAATGTTAAGTAACGAGATGCATGAATGAAATAAAAAGTAATGAATGAAAATGTAATGTAATAGTATGAATGTAATGAAATAGGTGTAAATGAAATGTAACGAAATGAAATAAAATGTGAGGTAATGCAATGTGATATAATAAAATGAAATGTAATGAAATGAAATTTGATGTAATGAAATGCGATGAAATGAGATGTAATGTGATTAAATGAAATGAAATGTGGTATGTAATCAAATGAGATTGGATGTAATGAAACATAATGTAATGAATTATTATAAATGAAATGTAATGAGATAAATGATGAATAAAATGTGATGTAATCAGGCAAAATGAAATGAAATATGTAAATGAACAAAAATGTGATGAAATGAAATGGAATGAAATGTGAGAAAATGGAATGTAATAAATGAAATGAAATGAAAGTTGCAAATGAACAAAAATGTGATAAAATGTAATGGAATGAAATTGGATAAAACTGAAAGAAATGAAATGCAATGGAAATGTGATAAAATGTAATGGAATGAGATATGATAAAATGGAATGTAATAAATGAAATGGGAATGTAATGGAAATGTGATAAAATGTAATGGAATGAAATATGATAAAATGGAATGTAATAAATGAAATGAAATGAAAGTTGTAAATGAATGGAAATGTGATAAACTATAATGGAATGAAATTGGATAAAATGAAATATAATGAAATCTACAAAGGAGATGTAAAGATGAGGTGAACATAAAAAATAAAAGAAGGAAAATGAGGCGAATGAAAGTGAAAAATGGAAGGAACTAAATGTGCTAGAGATAAAAATACATGGGATGGGACTCAACCTTTGAGACTATTCAAAACTCACAAAATAAAACTTGAAACCCTAGTAAGATTAGGTGAAGAAGTAAAAGCAAAAAATGGGATAAATGGTGTAATGAATTAGTGACCATAATTGTTTGAGATTTGAAGGTCACATAATGCAATAGGTGGGATAGATGATAGGCGAGAAGGAAGTGTGATGCAAAGTGGTAGTATTGTGATGAGACCAAGTCCACAATAGTAGAGTGTTAACCATGCATGAGTATGTTGGTTTGTGACATATCGTTTGATAGCCTTACTCAAATTGTTTAGCCATTTTTTCGATCATTGTCATTGAGACTTGTGTGTGTATTATCCTAATTTTTGTGCCAACCATGTCTTCTTAAGGTACCCAAGATGAAAATGCAAACTAAATGAATGCAACTATCTATCACTTTTTTGTAAAGAGATGCAAATTAACTATCATCATAGAGAATTTAATAAAAAGTGACCTAGTACAACCACAACTAGCTTAGATATGGTGATATGAATATTGTATCACACCGAGAAGTACCAACAAACACAAACAATGTTCATGAAAAATATGACAACTATGTAGTAAATAAAAATGGGCATGCAAATAATCATATGTCAAATAAACAACCTCACCTAAGATATCATAAAAAATTGGTCGAGGTACACATGGTCTTCCAAATGATAGGAGGCACTTACAAGTAGACACTAATAATGCATGAAATTAGAGGATCACCAGAGTTGAATAGTGAAAAACCAAAGGAAACTAAAATATCATGACTTCATCCTAGTACCTCTAGTTAAGTACATCATTGAGATACTAGAAGTTCATAATAGTAGAAAAGCCATGATTTTTGAGCCAACAGTGCTGACAATTATGTGTAAAAGTGTCAAGTTTGTTCAATTCCTTTTGGACAAAATTGTTCTAGGAGTCTGATATCAAAATTGGGGATGTGTGAGTGGTGATTTAGTAGCAAATTCTGGCTGGTCATAAATATGTGTCAGTGCAGAACAGGGTGTTTGAATGTCAAAGCTAAGGGGCAGGTGTACTTGGTACTAGTGCAGTGGGATATAGAGAGCAGATGTGTCGCAAGGCCATCAAAGTATGAGTAAGGGCAAGTGAAGGCCATAAATAGGCAGAAAACATGCAGATGAAATGAAGCAAGGTGAGGAGTAGAATATAGCTATCAGGAATATTGAAAAGTATGAGGAAGTGTGTAAGTGAAAGCATGTCAGGCTCACTAGATCAGGTGTAGCAGGAAGGTGATGCTATCCAAGGAAGGTGGATTAGGCAAGGGCAAAGGGTGAAGGGAAATTAGAGGACCTCTGGGGAACTAGTGTATTAGTCTAAATTTCAAGCGTTAGCACATGAGCAAGGTGAATCAAGTCATATAGGACAAGTGCTAGCAAAACTTGAAGATGTAGGGACCAAGGTGGAAGAAATGCCCTTGTTAGCATTAATGATGTTGTTAGGGACTGCAATGCAATAGGTGTTGCAGGTGGTATTGGATGATGAACTGACGATGCAAGCAAAGAATAGTCTGCCTGAAGTGGCAAAGAGCATGGTAGAGATAGTGATGGAGGTGGGGGAGATGAATTCCCCCAAAAAGTTAGTAGGAAAGGATCAGAGAGAGGTGGAAGATGTTAGTGTGGGCCAGGTGATGAGTGGAGTATGTCAATTTATTAGTCTCAAGATTCTAGGACAAGGGTCAATGGAAGAAGAAGCAAACAATGTGAATGTAGAGGAGCCACGGCTAGAGGTAGGGGTTGGAGATCAATCATCAAGTTACATCGATGAATTATGAAGAATCTTAGCCACAAAGAGAGTCTAGGAGGAAAATGTGGAATAGCAACTCATATTTTTTCTAGGTTTGATGGAGAAGAAGTGAGAAGATGGAGGTAAAATGGAGGCAAGATGGCTCCAAGTGGTGGTGAATATGGAGTGAGCGTAGGTATAATCATTAGAAGCAAAACTATGGGTGGAGAAATTGTGAGTAGAAGGAAATGATGTAGCAATATAGGTAGAGAGATCACAAGCATAGAGGTTGCAAGAACCCCTAAAGATGGCACAAGTATGTTTAGAGAGCACACAAAATGAGTTGGTGTTATTTTATTCATAATCTAAGTCAATTTGGGAGGCAATTCCAAAATCAAAGACCCTGTCACTAAAGCTATAGGAGTGGTTAGTATTGAGTGAGTCAAAGGTGAGATAGTTGTAGCAGTGGTTGGGTGAGACAAAAGTGAATGTGGAGCATTAGTGAATGGCAACTAATAAAATACAGTAGGAGTGGGATGTGGCCCAATAAGCAATCACTATACCAACAATAAACAAGCTGGTGGAGAATGTGTTTGTGGATATGCAATGGATGGTGAAGGTACACTGAGAAGTTGCTTATTATATGGGACTTTATGATCAAGCTTTCCCTAGTGAGAACCGGTGGGAGACACAGTTTGTGGATAGGGAATTTACACAACTCTTTAATGCACAATTATGCAGTGGTATATTTCTAATTCCCATGGATGTGGTGTGGGCACATAGAGGATTGACACTAGGGGCATCTTCTTCTCGAGCTAGGTTTGGAGAAATGCCATTGATTGGATACCCTGTCCTACCACCTCCCCCAACGAGGCTAGAATAAATGATCTACCAGATGCTATTTGAATGTAACGCGATTATTGTCATTTTAATAGAATAAAAGTTGCATTTTCTTTTGTGACAAGCCAAAGGACAACTAGTGTTGATGTTAATGTGTTGGATAAACATTGTTGTATTTTTTTTTTATATTTTTAAAATGTATTTGGATGTTTTTAGTATTTTTAGGAATATACGGATGGTTTTGGAATTTTTGATAGATATTTGAATGTTTTTAGTATTTTTGATAGATATTTGGAAAGGCGTCAATCTCCATAAAAATGGGAATAATATGATCTATAGAGGAAGAAATACCTTTATGTGTATGTGGGGAACTGAATGTCTACGTGGGCTCTCAATGAAAGATGATTACAAATTTGTGTAACATTTGGAGAGTTGCGATGTTTAAGGTAGAAAAACCACGAAGTGCTAAACCATGAATTGTGAGGCACAATTTTCTATATATTGATAGCCTTTATAGACAAGTTGAAGGCCAAAGTTGGGATTTTTCTCTAGGTGAGTATTGAGAAGGATGCTTATGAGGCCTGTGAAAAGGCATTGGGGCCCATGAGAGGAATTGATGGCTAAAATGGGCCAAATGGGACCTTGAGAAAGGTGCTTGGGGGTCCAAGAAGGATGTTTGGGCCTTGAAAGAGGCACCTAGGGCCTAAAAAGGCTTTTGAGGCCCTAAGAAGTCACTTTGGGAGCCTGAAAAGAAAAAATAGGGCCTTGAAAAAGGTGTTTGGGCCTAAAAAGCTGCTTCAAGGGCTCAAAAAGTGCTTGAGGGGCCTGAAAAAGGCACTGGAGGAGCCTAAAAGGGCAAAACAAAGCATTGAAAAAGGTACTTTGGCCTAAATAAAGAGCATGTGAGCACCTAAAAAGGTGCTACAAGGCCTTGAAAAATGAGTTTTGGCCAAAAGATGCCAAATGGGACCTTGAAAAAGGTGCTTGGGGGTCCAAAAAGGATATTTGGGCCTTGAAAAAAGTGTTTTGGCTGAAAAAGGCATTCAAGGGCCTAAAAAGGTGCTTGAGGGGTGAAAAAGGTGCCTCAAAAGGCTAAAAGGAGAGGAGATTGCATTGATCTCTCAAACTTATGCTTATTTATTCTGTGCCCCCTACTAGGTGATGATGAAGGAGTCCAATGGATATCTAGGCCTTTTGGGATAGCATTGATATATTTGTTGAAGGGATCCAAATCAATCATGGCCACTGCAACATAAATAAGACTAATAATCCATTAGGAATTGTTGTTCTTGATAGCAGGCAAGAAAAGGGGACCCTACCTAAGCCCCTTGCAATATTCGCACTATGCCAGATTTTCCAAAGCCCAACAAGATGTTTTAAGACATAACCACATTGCTTCTTAATTCCTTTGAGGTATTCTTTATTGTTTTTCCAAAGTTAATAGAGCCAGAAAATATTCAATTATTTTTCAATATAGTGGCCTTCACCATTGATTCATATAAAATTGGTTGAGGTACTAAAACCTGTCCTAAAGGAGCAACAATTATAGATGGACACCAGTTTGACATTAAATCAATGGATCATCAGTTTGAAAAATACATCAATAATTTATGCATAATTAAATAGCCCATTTGAGTTGAAGTGAACTATGTTTGACTAGAATTTAGGGCTATTGTTATTTTTTTGGAATTTTTGGCTATTTGTGGCAATTTTTACCCCTTTTGAATGTTTTTGGTAATTTTGGACAATTTTTGAATATTTTTGGCAAGTTTTGATTATTTTTTATTTTTTTTGATAAATTTTGACAATTTTTAAATGTTTTTGATAATTTTTTATAATTTTTGAATGTTTTTGATAAGTTTTGGCAATTTTTGAATGTTTTTGATAATTTTTGACAATTTTTTGAATGTTTTTTATAATTTTTTGACAAATTTTGAATGTTTTTTTTAT
The DNA here is from genome assembly GCA_028749045.1 of Cupressus sempervirens. Taxonomy (NCBI): domain Eukaryota; kingdom Viridiplantae; phylum Streptophyta; class Pinopsida; order Cupressales; family Cupressaceae; genus Cupressus; species Cupressus sempervirens. The sequence continues at coordinate 429,164,239 of CM053792.1, forward strand.
CATTTTTGACAATTTTCAAAATGGTGGGAGTGAAAAAAGGATGGGAGTGAGATTTTTTGGACTGTGGAGATAACTAGGACTGTGTGGAGGCACCTAAAGAGTCAAGGAGACCAAAAGTGGGCCAAAAGGGTTAAGAGTGGGCTTAGGGAGCTATATTGGACATGATGGAGGCAAAGGGATCTTTAGGACATCAAATGGATTGAATGAAAGATGAAATAGATATTGGGAATTATTGGCCATGATAGATAGCTAAGATGTGCACTGATTTTCTTGCAATTCATGTCTGTGGTATCTCAATATATTCTGACTCCATGTTTCTTCTGATTTGTTGTTCTTCCCATTGTTACTATTATGTTGATTGTCTCTACTACTGTGAACTATGTCTAATGCCAAGAAACCATTGAGCTATAATCCACAAGTGTTCTTAATTGGGTATGTGTAAAATTAATGCAACTATGCTAGGTAAGCCATAAACAAGAAAAATTTGTCTCTAAGGAAGTTTCTTGAGTCCTACCTTGGTTGGATTTCTACATTGAAGGACTTGTGTTCTCTAGGGAAGTCCAAAGGTGTTATCTCTCACTCCTTTTTAAACTAGCAGTGGCATTTCTCATTTCTTTTGTACTTTTTTTTTTGTGTGTGTGTGTTTTTTTCTTTTTTGATATTTTTAGTGATGATGTGTTTCATCAAAGCCTTAGACATAGAACCTTTTGAGATGAATGTTGTTTATGGGTTCTTCTTGGTCTTTACCATCACAATCTAAAAGTCTGTAAGTACTAGTCCTAAAAGACTCTATGATAATGTAAGGACCACTCTAATTGACCTCTCATTTTCCTTTATTTTCACTAGTAGCTTGATTCTTAGGGTTCTCTCAGAGTTCTAGGTCACCAATTTGAAAAACATGGGCTTTTACCTTTTTGTTGTAATGTCATGATAGCCTATCCTAATACATTTTGAGGTGTTCATGCACCAAACATTGATGTTCTTCTAATAATTCTAGTTGCTCTAGACGGGCCACTATGTAGTCCTCATTTGATAGGATGTCATGAAGAGTAACTCTCAAGGATGGGATTTCAAATTCTAAAAGTAGAATGGATTCACAACCATAAACCAAGGAGAAGGGTATTTCTCCTATAGGTGTCTGAACACTCATCCTATAGGCCTAGAGGGTAGGGTTCAGTTGTAAATGTCAATCTCTACCAATATCATTGATAGTTCTTTTGAGAATGTTGATAATGGTCTTGTTGGTGGCCTCTACTTGGTCATTGCCTTGGGGATAATAAATTGATGAGGAATGGTGTATAATGTGAAATTTCTCACATAATTTGTCAATTATTTGATTCTTAAAGTACAAGGCATTGTCAATGAGAATGGCATGAAGTATTCCAAACCAACAAATAATATGGTTTATAATGAAGGAAGAGATGTGTTTTCCCATAGAGTCAACAAGTGGCACCACTTCAACCCACTTGGCCAAGTATTCAGTTGTGGTGATAATCCATTTATGTCCACTACAGTAAGGTGGGTGGATGGTTCCAATCAAATCAAAGCCCAACTAATAAAAAGGCCATGTTGTAGCCAAAGGGTTGAGCTCTTGGGTTGGCACGTGAATAAGGTTACCATGGATTTGACACTTTTTGCAATTTTTAACATAGTCAATAGAATCCTTTTCCATGGTTGGCCAAAAATAACCCATCATAAGAATCTTCTCTTCTAGTGTAAACCCACTAGAGTGTGACCCACAAATCCTTGCATGGACTTCTTGCAGAGCAACTCTCAACTCATCCTTTTCAATACATCTAAACAAAGTACCATCAAGACCCTTCCTATACAGCGTATCAGCCACCAGAGTGTAGCACAAGGTTTGTTGAATGAAACTACATCTTTGGTTGCATGAGAGATTGGAGGGGATGGTGTTATCATGGAGGTAGGTGATGATGGAGTTATACTAGAGGGAATGGGGGTGTCTAAATGGAAAATAATTATGGAATCAAATTAAGTAAATGTAGGTTGAACCGCATCTTCTACTAAGAACTCATACCACTCATGTTGCTTTGGTAACCAGAGCAAGGAGGCCAAGGTGGCCATGGAATTTGTTGCTATGTCCTTATCTCTGGGAATTTGTTCAAAAGTGATATGAACACAACATGTCATGTGTCAATTGTATGTTTTTAAGGCAATAACTCTTCATCCTTGGTTTGATTTGTGTCAGTGACTACATTAATGATCAACTGAGAATCTCCATAAACTTCTAGTATTGTTAGTTTACATTCTAAAGCTAGTTTGAGGCCTAAGACCAAGGCTTCATATTTTTCTATGTTGTTGGTGCAAGGGAAAAGTAGATTGTAGAATTTGGGGATGGTAACACCTAGTGGTGTGATGAAAAAAATATCAGTGCCTAAACCATGGTGTGTATAAGAACCATCAAAATAGAACATCTAAGTTACTGGCTATATTGAAGAATATGCATATCTAGAAAATTACCTAAGATAGGATTCAATCTCTCTATGGGTGCATTTGTTAATTGATTAGCAATGGCCTATCTTTTAATTGCTTTCCTATTGACATACTCAATATCAAACTCACTTAACATCATCATCCACTTGGAGAATCTGTCTATTAATGTTGTTTTGCTAAGAAGATACTTGAGGGGATCGATCTTGGAGATGAGCTTAACCTTATGTGTCAATAGATAATGGCATAAGTTTTGGGAAGCAAAAACTAGAGCTAAACAAGCCTTTTCAATAAAGGTGTAATTAAGCTCATAGTTGACCAGGGTACGTCTAATGTAATAAATGGCCCTTTGTTTTCCTTGGTCATTTTCTTGTGCTAAGAGGGCTCCAATTAATTTATCTGTCAAGGAAATATATAGCAATAGTGGTTTGTGTGATACTAGAAGTACCAACATAGGTAGATTCATCAAATAGTTTTTTAGTAAATCAAAGGCCATTTGACACTAATCATCCCACTTAAAAATTATGTCCTTGTGGAGTAAGTGGGTAAAAGGCACACATGTTTATGCTAACTGGGAAATGAAATGACGAACTGATTGAAGTCTTCCTTGAAGAGAACATAGTTGACTTAGGTTATTTGGAGGTTGCATGTTGACTATAGCCTATACTTTTTTAGGATCAAGTTCTATTCCTTTGGTTGAGACAATGTATCTTAGAAGCTTTCCAAATTTGATGCCAAAAGCATAGTTTTTAGGGTTTAGCCTAACTTTGAATGCTTCTAGGTAGGTAAATATCTTATACAAGATGGGGAGATGATCTTCTCGAGTATGTGATTTGGCAAGGATATCATTTGCATAATCTTCCATAAAAATATGCATCATGTCATGAGAGATAGTGGTCATGGCCCGCTAATAGGTGGCTTCTACATTCTTTAGCCCAAAAGACATTAAATTCCAATAGAACGTGCCCCATGCACAAGTAAAGGTTGTTTTCTCTTGGTCTTCTAGTGCTATCCTAATCTTAATATACCCTAAAAATTCATCCTCAAGTGAAAACATGGAATGAACAATTGTAAGATCTACAATGGTGTCAATGTTGGGAAGGGGGATATCATCTTTAGGACATGCTTTGTTTACATTCCAAAAATCAATGCAGATGCATATGCTACCATCTTTCTTTGATATAGGCACAATGTTTGATATCCATGATGCACATTCTAAGGGATAGATAAAGTTGATGCTGATCAATTTCTCTAATTCTATTTTGACTTGCAAGGCTATGTGGGGATGCATTTTTCTAAGCTTTTTCTTAGCCGACTTGACCTCTGGAGAAATGTTGAGGTGATAAAGGATTAAATTTGGGTCTAATCTTGGCTTTTCTATGTTAAACCATGTAATTTTTTTTGCTTCTCTTTGAATAAGAGAATGAATGCACTTCTTTCTTCTGTGTTCAAAGACTGTGCCAAATAGATGATCCTTGGCTCTTGCTCTGTACCAATGTTGAATTTTTCTATTGGTTCAATTAAGATAGATGATATTTCCTCTAAGTTCTTGGGTAAGGTATCAATCATCTCATCCGTGGGTGCCACTGTTGGGTTTTCACTTTTTGATGCATCATTTCTATTTTTTTCAATTTTTTTCTCAAGACTACCTACAACTTGGTAGTGCTCATTAAGGTTGTGAAATGCTCAACCTATTCTAGCATGTCTAAGACAATTGATATCAGACCTATCTATGTGCATTCCTTCTATTCTTTATTGACAAAATGATTCAACCACATTAAGGTAGATGAAGATATTGTGGTCAATGAAAAAATTGGAAATATTGTGAGGCTTGGTTGTATCCCAGCTAATGAGTTCAGGATGGACTAAGGAGAGTAATTCATAATATGGGTAGGGTTTGGCAGGGTTTAAAGACATGACCTCATTATATGGTTCATATGTTGTATTAGTTAAGTCTATGATATGTTCTTCCTCTAAAGTATCAAGAAAAGTAGAGCCTATGAGTGGCTCATAGTAGTCATCTTTGACTTCTACTAGAAACAAGTCAGGAAATATGGTTTGAAACTAAAATCCTTTAATAGATTCATCATCCTCATATGGTGTAATGTGATGTGTTTTTTTTGTACCAAACTCTAACTTGTTTTGATGTGAACTGGCTCTGGGTAAAGTAATGTCTAGACAAGAATTTGATCCTTGTGTAAGAAAACCAGTGGATGTGGAAATATGCACAACATCACATTATTTTTCATGAATGGATGCTTCAGATAATGATTCAAATTCCCACCTTGTGGAATCATGATCATTTTTATTATTAGAGGTGTCCACGAGTGGTTCCCTTGTGTGATGTGAACCTGGGAGGGATAGATTTACATTTATAGTGTCAGTTTCTTTCTGGTTACTACCATCCCTTTCTTTAGGCACCCACACTAAGGTGGAAGAGGAGGAAATGCTATGTTTAGGATGAGACTAAAGAGTGATCTATGCATTGTCTTGTTCACTGTACCCCACCCCTATTTTGGATCTGTTGGACCTAAACTGTGCTACTAGGGGTTTGACGATGCCTTTCCCTTTCCCTAAGGGACCATCTCCCCTTGTAGACACTCAAAAATGGTTCATGTCTATGGTTTCATCACATTTTCATACTAACTCATCCCATTTTCTCATTCAACTAACTTTGATCTTTTGGCCAACTTGATCATATCTCAACAGTGTCTATTATTATTATTCATATCCTCTTTCACATCAATTGCAGATCATTTTGAAACCATTTTAAATCAACTCAAAATCAGATTAAATCAAGTCATAATCATATCATATCTACTTGGAATCAGTCTTAATCGACCTAGAACGTGTCAAATATCCCAAATCTATCATCATTTGTCCAATCCTAGGCATTTTTGTGGCTTTTAATGCCTTGGAAACCTATCAATCTATCAAATCTTATCAATCTAACCTGAGTACTATCATGGCTCTCAGTGCTAGGTCAAACTATCATTCACATTATCTAATCTTTGATATTGTCAAGTGTCTCAGTGTCGGATCATAGAATTTTCAACCATTTAATAATATTGACAATATCTGTTGATGTTATTTATCAACCAATCTCGATCTTGTAGCATTTTACAATGTCAGTTAAATGTTATGTGTCCTTAGTTCAAGTCATGTGTCCTTGGCATGTTATCATTTTTCATCAATCAATAAATTTGACCATGGCTTTGGTCTACCCTTCATCATCCCAATTAATTTTAATTATCATCACATTTCATCAAAGGATACTATCACACTTATTTAATCAAATTGGCCAATCATCTACTAATTTTCTCTGTAGGATTAAATAACCCATAATTTAATCCTATGTCATTTCACTAATTATTATTCTTAGCTAACCTTCTTAATTAATTAATTTTACTAAGTAATTGATTCATTATTCATGAACCATGGAAATTCTCAATTTCCTAAGTCATATTTTCCATCATTAATTCCATTTTCACTAATTTCTATTTGTGTGGCATAATGGAGTTTTAATTCAAATATTACACTTAATACTAACATCATCGTGACACCTGGGCATGACACATTGTGGATTCTCCATTTACACTTGGCTAAGATATGTCATAATCCATATATTCTTATTCCTAATGCACATCCATATTTGGCTTCCATTTTCATAGATTCTTGGCTTTAAAGTGGGTTTGAGGAGTCATATGATGCATCATAGATCCTCTTCTATTTATACCCATGTTTGACTTCCAAGTGTCATACAACCCTATATTTGGCATCTTGTGTCATATGTGTCATGGATTCTCAAAGGAATCTCTTGCCAAGTCGCATATCCAAGGGGAAATTCCAATGCTCTCATCTTTGTGAATTGATTATAAAATGAGCATTCTTCCTCTCATTTTCGGTCCTTCAAGTCCCTAGCTTCTTAGTCTTTTTTTTCTCTCTCTCAAGCTTAAATTACATCTTCTAGTACTCTCATAGCATTATCATTACCATAGGATTATCTTCCAAACTTTGTGCACTATAGGCAATTGGAGCTATATCACATGGAGAAGAAAGAAGGACATTGGAGCTACAAATGAAAGAGGGGGTTTCTAACATTGTGTTGCTTTCTTTGTTTATTTGGCTTTCATGGTAGACTAGAGGGTGTCAATGTATGATTATTGATTTTTTTATTTGCTCATAGTATGTTAGACATTAGCCCATTTTCTGGTCCTACACAAGGGTATGGTAGATAATAATCTGTATTGGAAAGAAATTGATGATTGTTTGATGATTTTGGTAATATTTGTTGATGATATTATATTTGGAGGAAATGATGATGAAAGTAAGAATTTTGTAGAAGAGATGAAGAAAGAATTTGAGATGAGTATGATAGGGGAAATGAAATATTTTCTAGGATTATAGATTGTATAGAATAAAGAAGGAATCTTTATTTCTCAAACTAAGTACTTGAAGAATTTACTGAAAAGGTTTGGTTTGAAAACATGCAAACTCATTGGAACACCTATGGTAATTGGACACAAGTAATCTACAAAGGATGAGACACATACTCTTGAGCAGAAGAAGTACAAATCTATGATTGGAGGATTGCAATATCTGACTCACACAAAGCTGAATATAGCGAATGTAGTTCAAATTGTTGCAAGATTCCAAGATGATCCTAGAGAAGAACATTATGTAGTAGTAAAAAAGATATTTAGATACCTAAAATGAACATCTGAGTTCAGATTATGGTATGAAAATCTAATAATTTTACTCTAAGTGCTTATACTGATGTTGATTGAGCAGGTAATCTGGATGACAGAAAAAACACCAATGGTGGAGCCCTCTTTCTTGGAGGAAGATTGGTTTATTGGCTAAGAAACAAGAAGGATTGTACATCACAAAGTATAGTGGAAGCAAAATATGTTACAATAGCAAAAAATTGCAATCAAGTTATTTGGATGAAGCATATGCTAAAGGATATAAGGATAGAAATAAGTGAACTTATTGTCATACACTGTGACAACACAAGCACGGTAAATATGTCTAAGGATCCAGTATTTCATTTGAAGACTAGGTACATTTCTATTAAATATCACATGTTTAGAGAGAAAGTTGCAAAAAAGAAAATTAGATTGGAGTATGCGAGCATAAAAGAGAAGATTGCATATATATTCACTAAGCCTCTTCCCAAAGAGACTTTTGAAAATTTGTGAGGTATGATTGGGTCAAAGTAGGAGATGCAAGAGTGCATCAGTCTAGTGTAATAGAGGACCATTGTTGTCTGGACTAAATGCTGATGTTTCCTATATGGGGGAGCATCTGAGATGGACAGAGTCATCCAAGACTCTTGTTGAATGTTGTTTTGAATAGTGTCCTTGGACACTTGAGCTAGTAAGAATTAGTTGTTGTAGAGTTTGATGCAGTAAAGTTGGTTGCTGAAATATTTGATATTGATTTCAATGAGGGAGAAGTATTGCATGAAAAACATCATGGGGGAGAAGCAAGAACAAACATCAGGAGAAGTTTGGCATGAGTACAATATGTTTAGAAGAAGTACATCATAGAATGAAAGTCTAACAGAAAGCACATTAAGGTATATCAATGGGGGAGAATGATTGATGAAGAAGATTTGAAAATCAAGATGAACAATCTTTTTTTGGTATTCTTGGAACTAGATGTTTTTCACTTATGTTGCCATAAATGCCAAAGGGAGAGATTACTGAGAGATTGTCGAAAGAATGAATTTTGATGATATTCCTAGGGGGGAGTATTGTAGATATGTTACTATGATCACATGTTACATTTGTGACTGAGTTTTCCATTGATATCAACATAGCATTTTTCTATGGTATCTGACATAAGAACATTGGAAAGATCAAGTTGGTATAGATAACTAGTTGAGTATGCTAACTATTCGAGGTTATGAGAGATACCTCTGAATATCTAGTATATTTAGTTAATGTTGTCTAGAAGAAGTTATGTAAGTTGTGGTGATATATATTTTGAGATAGGGTTTATAGAGGCATGTTTTGGTAAACTTGTTATATCTCTTAGCAGATTTGTTACTCTGAGAATCAAGGTTGAGGATGTGAAGAATACATGTTGGTGATGATGTGGCTAAGTTTTCTTGCCATAATATTGCATGTATAGAAAGTTATTCAAGTTACAACGCAGAATATTAATGTTATCATTGAGTGTAACTTGTTCTTAATGTGATCCTATAATGACTAATTGAGAAGGTCTAATAGTTGACTCAAGAAATTGTTTTTAGGACTTGATATAAAGGAAGGACATTTTCCTTTATCATGTAGTGTGGAATATGGTATGGTTTTTTATTGATAATAAGAAACAATAAGAGCAGAATGAGAAGTTGAGTAGAGCAGTACAGAAGTGAAGGAAACTTCATTGCTGAGGTTTTACTGAGTGATTCAAGGTTTGATATTTTGATCTAAGGTTCATGACCTAGTCTACAAGGTCTGACAGTGATTGGTTTAGTTGATAGAACAAAGAAAAGAAAAATAGGATAATAAATTTCATGTTTGCGTAGTGAGCTCTTCTTGTAGTTGAAAGTGCATGTTTTGGCAATGGACTCATCTTGCATACATTATACTACAACTCCTACTAAGGTTGGCACAACTCCTAGTAGGGTTGGAATCTCCTAATAGGGATTCAAAGTCTCTTAATAGGGACTCATGTGTACTAAATGTTGTAAAAGACTCCTAACAAGGTTCATCCTCTAATAAGGAATATTTATATTAGTACATCATCTTGTGGGCACCATTCCCACCAAAGTTTCCCCTCTGATCAAGGGTTTTCCTAGTCAACATATCTGGTGTAATTATTTATGTGCATCTTTGCATGGTTATGTTTATTTAAGCAAGATAAATGGTTTAATTTTTAGATAACTAATTCACACCCCCCCCCCCCCCTCTTAGTGATCTTGGTGGACTATTATTTCTAACAATTTCTTCTCTAGACATACCTACCTACTACATAGATTTCCTCATTATATAGTCTTAACATTTTTCTTGGTTGGGTTTTCCAATTGTACTTGGCTAGCTAATAGGGTGAATGCACAAAGTTGGGTCACAATTTCGTGGAATTCAAATCCATGGAATGAGACCTCTTAGAAATGGGTACCCAATTTTTAAAAATGGGCACCCATTTTTCGCTCAGGTACTCGACCCTAAATTTAAAAAATGGGCACCCAATTTTTTAAAAATCGGGTAACCATTTTTTATTTTCAAAAAAGGGTACCTGTTTCTCAAAAAATTAAAAATTTTAATTTTTTAGAAATGGGTACCCATTTCTAAAAAAAATCTTTTTTAAAAAATTTTTGGAGGGATTTCACATGCTGCTTTTAGTTTTTCAAAATGGGTACCCATTTTTTGAATTTCAAATAATGGGTGCCTGTTTCTTACAACATGAGGTAGGATTTTTTTTCCTACCTCAGATTTTGGTTTGGAACAGACTTGGTGAGACCAAGCCTATGCCTTGGCCTCTCAAGATTTGGCTAAGGCATTGAACTAACAAATTCATGCCTTACCATAATTTTTAGAGGATCTTTCAAGATCAAATTTTTTTACGAAACAAAAAACCATTAGAGCTCTCACTATCCTAATTTAAGAAATATTAATTTTATAGTGTTATGATTTTATTTACTATTTTATTATTATTTTTTAATCAAAGGTGATACCTAAATGTAAAATAACATTGTTCACTAAAACTTTAATAACTTTTTTATTTTATAGTTTTTCTTAAATTAATTTATATGTTATAATGTATATTCAATTCTTTTGAAGTTTTAAAAAAAAATTTAAAAAAGTAAAATTTTGATCAAATTATGGTGTCTATACATGAGCATGGTATGGTCCTGAAACAGGCATTTTGAAAAAGTGGTTTTTAAAGATCCATACCAAAAAAATAATCTATCATATCGGTATACAAATAAATTACATATTCAAAAAGAAGATCCTAGGCACTAAAATTTTTATTTCTAATGTTTTTTATATTTTTTCTCTAAATGGCTCAAATTTTGGCATTAATTGACAAAATATTTCAAAAATAGGAAAAACACTTCAACTTTTTGGCCAAAAGAGAGACCCAACTTCTTGCACTAATCCAATAGAATTATCTCTTCATACATTCCCAATCTATCAAACTCTTCATCCTTTTCTAACTCAAGCGTAGCCTTGACATATGCTTATGTTTCCTCTTCTGTAATCTCATAGCCCAAGGGTTCAACATTGAACATTCTAGGCTCTACTACTTCAATATAGGTATAGAGTCCACTATAAATAAAATTTCATTTTTCAACTTCTTTATCATAGAGGGTGGGATCCTAAATCTTTCCCTCATCTCATTTTGATAAGTCTTCACAGTCAAATCAACATTATTATTGACTTTCTCAATGAGATGTTTATTTTATACCTTAGAGATCTTTTTTGATGGTGCTCTTATCATAATTCATCAAAGTTGAAACTTTCATAAATGAGAATCTCTTGATCAAATGGAAGAAAATATGTGTGATCAAGGATTGAAATCTAAACTAACTATTCTTGACTATCTTGATCTTTTCAAGGTCTCCTATCAACTAGGCTCTTTGGAGTTGTATAAATCCAGCTACCATATTATCATCTCTGGAGTTGTACACATCCTTTCTACAATAATTCTGCTTAGGAATCTGACATCATCTTGCTTAATTTTATTGATCACTATTCCTTTACCATTATAAATTAATTTAGTTTTATCAAGTACTAACTTATTGATGTTCTTTCCATTTACTGGTATACTGCCGCCATTGCACAATCCAATAACTTCATGAATAAGTCTAGCATAGATTTCAATCACATTATCCCTAACAAAAACTTGTGATCATGGATTTTTCTCAATATCACCTTAGCCCACTCTTCATTATCAAATTCATAGTAAAAAAACACTTGACTAGGTCACTATCCTTTAAGTATTCATATCCTTTTTGGTAACTGATATCTTGGTTGTAAGTGTTGTTGAATTCCTTAGAGATGTGTTCTTCTCTTAAAGTTCCAAATCTACTATTCAATTAGCCACTCACATCTTCCAAGTGAATGACATTCTTAGGCATTTTTGACAATGTAGTGCTTGGTCATCAACTAGATGTTTCAAAGGGTTTATCTTCATCTTGGGTCTTTTGTCATCTTCTATATTATGTATCATAGACTTATTGATTCCAACACTCGATTTCTTAACACAATTCACAAATCAAGTCCTTGCTTCAAGTAAAAAGCCTCACTTAGATGTGTAACTAAGGGATTTCTAATCTTCATGCATGAAGCACTTCAATCATTCTTTACCTTTGATGTCAAAACACTCTTAATTTCTCCTTAACTCTTCACACATTTTAATGATACACACAATCTTTCTCGCATGGCTTATATCTCACCAAATCGATATCTACATTAATTACACAAGTATGCAACTCTCAAAAAGTTTCTTTTGATAACTAGTAAACTTGTTTTACATTTGTTCTCACATATGAAACTTCCAAATGACATGCACTCAAAAAAAGAGCATTCTCTTGATGTGTTCTACCTTCTATTAACTTCTCAATTCTAAACTCAATCACTAACCTTAACTATATATCTCTAATGCTCAATCTTCAATAGAAAGATTCTTAATTCAAATAAGATGAATCACATACAATAGTTGACTTAAAAATTTCATTAGGTGCATCAAAATATTGTTCTTAGATAATACTATTGTAGACACCTAAAAATTGGCAAAGACTTAAAACATCACAAATCTTGATCTAACAATGCAAATTGAGAGGAAGATAGTAGACTTTCAAATTAAGGATTACATCAGGTCATTAATCAATTAAATCATCTATCAAATTAATAACACCTAAACCAATTTCAAAAAGAGGAGAAAAACAATTCAAAATCACAAAATGAAATTCAAAAGGGAGAAGGAAAAAGAAAAACTTTTGAAAATAAATGGAACATTTATTAAATCAATAAATCCATTTATCCTCACAAAAATGAAAATCCTCCTTTTACATTTAAAAGAATTGAAAAAAATCCTCATTTATCCTCAAAATCAAAACTTTTGGACTCCTCTTATTTCTTATAAGATATTTTTAATTTCACATTCATTCAGCAATCAAGGGTAAAACCCAAATTCTTACCCCAACCCTTTCTAAAATCCTATAAATAGAAGGAGAATTCAAGAGCAAAAGGACCCAAGTTTTAGGTATCTACATTATAGGCATATTCAGAGTTGTCATATTGATGCATATTAGCATTTTTATTCTAGCAAGTTTATGTCATTTTGATAGCATTTTAGCTTTGTTTTCATGTTATTTGTTTAGCTCATTGCATGTCCATTTTGATAGTATTCTAAGAGTTGTTACTCGCATATAATCTGCATTTTCATCTTAGATCGTGTATACATGCTAGTGAAAGCATACTCCCATTCTAGAACTATCACTAAGATGCTGGTCTAGGAGCATTCTTAGTAGTTGTAGTTAGGGAAACATGGGACATTTGTAGAGTTTACATTTTGACAATGATTTCTTGGGTTTAGTCTAGTTCATTGTCATTTTATCTACATTCTGCATTAAAGTTTCATGAATACATGGATATAACATATACAAAATAGTGCCCACTATGGGGCTTCATATTAAAGCCTCTTTGTTCTTCAAGTTTTTTCGCTAGGCAATTATTTTCTTTTAGATTCGTTATTCTTTTCCTTTTAGATCTACTCTTTCCTCTGGTTTTTGGTGTAGATCTGAACTTCTATAGGTTTTATAGAATGTAAGAAGCTTTGTAACAAGACTAGAAAACTTTCAAAGATGTTTCCAAGCTCATGAAGATTGGATTTGCCACTCCCCTGATGTAGTGGCACTTCTACATGCTATTTTAACATTTTCACCTAGTCTTTTAATGCATTTGAATCATTTTGTTGTGCATTCACTCATTCTTATAGTGCATTTGATCATTTTTATAGCACATATGCTTATTTTTATAATGCATTTTCTCATTTTTATAGCACATTTGAAGATTCATATAGCGCATAAACCAATTTATGTGGTGCATATGTTGTTTTCTATCATACATCTAATCCGAGCTATTATACTTAACATCTAATGTTCAAATCTAATTTTTTATTGTTTACAGACATCATCTAAGTTGATAAGAAATCTTAGGCTAATAGAAATGCATGAATAGAATGAAGAACCTCAAAAATTTACCTAGCCTTTGCTAGCTCCAAAACATGTAATTAGATGTAAACCCTCATGAATTAGATTGCGATATTTTAAAAAAAATCCATAACCTATTCTAAGTAGTATGTTTGACCTCACTAATCTAATCAAAAGTAGGCCTATGATCTCAACTCATGAGAGTTTATCAAAATGCTAAACCTTTTGTGAGGGTTAGTAATAGTCAAATAGGGAAGGAACAAAAACATGGTTTAATTAGGAGCCCCTTTGTCTAATATAGTTAAGGGTTTGGAATTGAACAAAATTTGTTTGTTGTGTTTGGGAGGTTAGAATAGTAGGGATATGCTCTCACTCTCCTAGAGTGATCATATTCCTAGACCTATTTATGATTTCTATTTTTCTACTTTCTACTAGGTAGGGTTACTCAGTCATAGAAAGGCTACCTCCTGAGTTTCCTTAACAAGGTTGGTGAGAGGGAATGCCTCCTAATCTTGCATTCCCAATTGAATGCAAGCCACCCATGTTCAGAACATAACCTTCCTCTAGTAGTCTCATAAGAGATTACACCAAACCTCCTTAGTAGTGGTAGGAAGCTCTCTATTATAAGAGAGGTAAATCCAAACATTAATGGTTAAAAACTAAAACTCGCTAGTCACTAGCTCTAGATAAGCTTGTTAGGAAGCCCTTTTCTTCCATTTTTTAGGTGCATGTAGTTTATATTTTATTGTGGCTTCTACCATTTTGATTGGATGTGTTTTAAAATTTTAATAAAAAACTCTAGTTTGAATCACAATCCTTCCAAAAGACATAACTCTAAACTAATAATGAGAAACCAAGTTCAAAACTAGAACATCATTAAAAGACTCTGAAATATCTGATCTACCACTCCAAACAATGCACCTAGATAATTCTATGACACCTTTGAACTCTATTATAGTGCATATAACTGCAAAACAATGCATATGAAGCTTTAAATAGTGCATTTTCCCAACATAACAATGCATATGATAGATAAAATAGCACATTAAAAAATTTAAATAGTGCAAAAGTGAACTTTCCCTATCAACATCGCCAAATACCTTGTCCAACCTAGCTTGTTACTCCAAATAAATCACGGTCAATGGAAACCCTTATATTGCAAAAATGCATAAGAACTAAAGGAATCCTATTCACATTTCATGCCACTGTGTAAAACTCGTATATCCACAAAGCCAAAATGATCACCTATATGGGTGAGTGCCAAAATAGCCAGCAGAAGCATCAAATGCATGAAACCTCTAGATCTCATTGAACCTATCACACCAATAGATTGTTCACCAAACACAGTTACTCGTGAGTCACCCCTATTCAACTGCAATTCAGACCCCTCTGCCAAAATGGGTTCATCTAACATGTGGGATGAAAAGAGCATTGAAAATAAAATTTAAGACTTTCAACAAAATCCCAAACTTGTTGATATCATGGACAAGATACTTGAGAAACACAAAGAATGCTACATACTAGCATTAGCATAACAAGGTGTGAAATTGTTGTTTGACTTTGATGTGATTAATCTAAAATGAGATAAAGAAGAGTTACCCTTAGATATTGTCACACAAAAATTACAAGATTTACAATTGGAAATCAAAAGGATGAAGCGAGGGAAAATACAACTCACAGAATTTATCCTTGAAAAGGTATGCCCTCTTCCATTTGATAAAAGCATTACCTTCACACCTTTCCCTCAAAATGTGTACATACCATAATTTGATAAATATTTTGGTACATTAGATCCACAAAATTGCCTTAGACAATTCTATATGCTAAGTATGGAGTTTTTCCATGACACAACTTACCTAATGCATCTGTTTCTCAGGAGCCTCAAGGGGCAAGCCATGGAGTGGTTCTCCAAGCTACCCTCCAAAATTAAAACCTTTGATCAATTGGCTTTTGTTTATATTGCCCAATATTACTATAAAATTGAAAGGGAAGTTACAAGGATAGATTTTTGTAACACAAAACAACTTCCTAGAGAATCATTTAAGGTCTTCCTACAATGATGGAGACACACATTTGCCAAGTATCATAGAGACATACTAGATAAAGAAAAGATAGGCATTTTCATCAATAGTCTCTCAAACCCATGAATTACATGTTCCAACTCCAAGGGCCTAGCGATTATAAGAATACCTTATAAAATGTTGCTAAGGTAGAAGAAACCTTGATAAATAATGACATTATTATATTATCTAAAGATGGTAAGGGTTTCTCCAACAATTTCGCATAGAATCACAATTCCTCTGATCAGTCCACTAACAAACAAAAATTGTGGTGGAGAAACAACAACAAAAATATCACCAATGATGGGGGGATTGAAGCAAACCATGTCAAACCTCAAACTCAACCCCCTCTAAATCAACGATGTCCTATCATCAATAACACCAATCTAAACACACCTCGATAAGATAATGTCTGTCTATTTTATCAACGTAACATGACAACTCCCTTGACATCTAATCAACAAGTTTCTTATAATCAAGCTCCTCCTCCATGAATATATTAGTCTTTTTATATACCCAAGGAGTATACACCTATCAGGGTGTCTTATGAGAGTGCTTTACAAACCCTCTTGATTGATGAACTCATTGTACTATTTCAGGCCAAACCCTATGAACCCCAAGTCAAACTAAAGTGGTGGAATGAAAAACACATTTGTGTCTATCACCAATAGAGGGGGCACTTAACAAACAATTATTTTTCCCCTAAGTGGGCCATACAAAAATTAATCAATGATGGAACTATCGAAGTGAATAACCTTAGCAACAATGAAGACCATATGACCTTCAAGATCTCTTTCATGAGTCATGAAAAGGGTGAATCCTCTAGAGCTAATCAGAAGGCACCTCCTCGTGATAAGGTTAATTATGCACATCACTATGATAACACCATCGACATGATCTTTGAATTTCATGACATCATAATTAAGGACAAAAACAAGAAAAAATCATCAAATGTTGTTACCTAAGGCTGGGCCTCTAAAGTCATTTTACCATGACCCGTGACAAATTCTAATCATGCAGCTATGAGTTTTTCTTTGCCTAAATATGATTTGGTCAACTAGTTACTTATGACTCCTACTCATATCTCCATTTTTGGAGTTTTTGTAAATCTCATCAGAGCATAGAGAAATCCTCACCAAAGTCTTAGTGCCAAATGACCTAGATGTGATTAGGTTTGAAAGCATGGTCAGCAATCTTGTGGCTCCTCATTGTGTTTTCTTTTCAACCCAAGATGGCATTTATGTCATCCCTCAAAATTCCCCTTTGCATATTGAATTCTTTATCCATATAAATAAAGTTAAGAGAGCATTGGTTGATGGTGGGGAAAGTCTCAACATTTGCACACTAAATTTGGTAAAAGCCCTAGGATATATGGAGGATGTTCTTGATCAAAGCAAGAAAAACACTATTAAAGCTTATGATGATGAGAAGAGATCCTCCAAAGGCATGGTTATTCTACCAATTAGAGTAGGATTAGTTGTGAAAGAAACTATTTTTTAAGTCTTAGACTTGCAATAAACTTATAACATCCTATTAGGAAGGTTGTGAGTTCATGACATGCAAGTCATTCCCTCCACTTACCATCAATGTCTTAAACTTCCATACATGGTTCAAGAGGTGATCATACCTAGAGACCAAAACTTTGCACAATATTGTAA
This sequence comes from Cupressus sempervirens, assembly GCA_028749045.1. Lineage (NCBI taxonomy): Eukaryota > Viridiplantae > Streptophyta > Pinopsida > Cupressales > Cupressaceae > Cupressus > Cupressus sempervirens. Next base: position 429,181,575 of record CM053792.1, read on the forward strand.
CTCCCTTGTTCCTGATAACAAGGAAGAAATTGGCACCCTAATAGATGACATCAGTTGGTCCATGTCAATAGACACTTCATGTTCTACCAGCTGAAATAATGACCACTAATCTACATCAACTAAGGGTAAAGATAAAGTTGGTTGTTCAAGTTCTTCCTTTCCTTCACCATCATCATCAAAGGACCCCAAATAAACACATTATAAATAAATGGATAGGTTGATGAAGGAGTTTTATAGGAAGTGTAAACTATAATTTAGAAGGGTTGGTGAATACTCGATCTCCTTATTTTATCTCCCACTTTCTCCAAGATCTCATGGCAAACCATCATCCACCATTAGATCTTATCACACACATTTTGTTAAGGCAAGTGGAGTACCCCCAAGCATGGTAAAATAAATTAGTAAAAAAAATATTGACATCTCCCCTCATCTACATGAAAAAGGTTTTGATTTAATAAAAAAGATGGGATATATGGGAGATGATCCCTTAGGGAAAGGGAAAGGCATTGTCAAACCTCTAGTAGCATAGTTCTGGTCCAACAAATCCAAAATAGGGGTAGGTTACAATGAACAAGGAAAGGCACACATCACCCTCGAGTATCATCCCAAGCACAGTGATTCTACCTCTTCCACCCTAGCATTGTACCAAAAGAAAGGGGTGGTAATAACAAGAACGCAACTGATATAATAAATGTAAATCTATTCCTCCCTAGTTCACACCACACAAGAGAACCATTCATTGACACCTCCAATAATGAAGATGATTATGATTCCACTAAGTGGGATTTTGAATCATTATCTAAAGATTCCATCCATGAAAAGAATGTGATGTTGTTCACATTCCCATATCCAATGATTTCACTACACAAGGATCAACCTATCATTTGGGTCTTACTTAACCAAGATTCAGAGTACAATAGAACAACTTAGGGGATACTACAAAATAGAAACATCATAATAAATCATATGAGGATGATGAACATATTGAAGGGTTTCAATTTCAAACCCTATTTCCTAACTTCTTTCCAATAGAAGTCAAAGATTACTACTACGAGCCACTAGCGAGCTCTATTTTCCTGACACCTTAGAGGAAGCACATGTCATAGACCTAACCAATACAACATATGATCCATCTAATGAGATCATGTCTCTGAAAACTATGAAATCATTTTCATATTATCAATCACTCTCCCTAGACCATCCTGAACTCATTAGCTGGGATACAACTGAGCCTCACCATATTCCCCATTTTTATGAGGCCTCACCCTGACCTATCATAGCATGGATATTTTATTTACATTTTGATATTTGAGACCTTGATATTATGATAGTTATTTGAGACTTAGATGGATAGTGGATTTTCTTTATCTATTGATTTTAATTCTTCAGTAGTGTTTTACATTGTTATATGCACTAAGAACCTGTTATTGTGGAAGAAATGTTCGAACATTTATGGATGCAGCTTTATGACATGATATTATCAAATTTTGATGTAAAGTGAAATGTTAATTTTATTATGATGATTTATGACATGTAGATGAATGGTTAGGATATGCAAATAGATGTTAATTTGATAATAATGACTTATGACATGCAGATTTTGGTATCTTAACATTTTGAGTGGAATAATTGAAAGACAAGGAAAGGAAATCTAATTCAATTTATATTAATATGGATGTTATTAATTAGATGCACTTATGTTGTATATGTTTATTTGACTCCTTGGACTACTGATCCTCAAGTTTGATGTGCAGGAAAAGGAACCGTGGAAATTTAACGAGGAAACAAGGTATAAACACATGTTTAATGACTCTACCAAGGTGAATCTTTGTAAGATTGGTAAACCTTACTATGATATATTTATTTTGTAAATCTGAGATGGATGTGTGTAGTATGCATTTCATGTGTAGGTTCTAAACATATCATGTGTGATGTATAGTGCATTTTTTATGTGTCACTTGACACTTGTACACGTTATGTGAAATGACATGTCCTTTGATGATGGATCATGTGGCCAACTTATTTTGAGTTAAATTTCATAATTGAAGAATTTAGTTTATTGCCCTAAATTAGTAAAGAGAACAAGGTTATCACCATGGGAAAATTTGGAATTTGAATTACCTAGCATTGGGAGGGCCATAAAGTAATTCTAAGGTGAGTTTGTGACAAAAATAAACCCTACCCATGTTAGTACTTTAAGATTGGGTGATAATAATGACCTCTAGGCTGCCTAGTAGACCTAGGGGATCCTAAAAATATTGCATTCTTTATTGAATCCGAAAATAAGATGGATATATAGGGGTATGGCTAAATTGGAAACTCACTTAGCCACTCTCTCTCTTTAGAGGTAATTAGGGTTTGGAGGAAGAGAAAAGGAGCTCTACTAAAACTATCCATTGCCATTGCTTGGAGTGAGGTTGGTACCCATGATCCCATGTGTTCTTCATTGTTGCATGTAGAATACATATGGTGTTCTTCATTCCATGATGAACTTGGTGTATTGTAGATGTGGTTTGTGGAAAAAGATCTTTTGTTTGAGTGTTGCATGTGAGAAGTTTGTGTGAATCCTTCCTTGAATCTTGCTTTGTTTTTATGTTATGTGTTTTGTGTAATGGGTGTGAATCATCACTCACCCATGGAAGGGAAGAGATGCTTGGGTGAAGGGGTTAGGTGGGCTCACACATGTAGTTGAGGAACTCTCCCATGTGTGGAGATGATTGTATATGTTCAATGGAATGTGTGGTATGTGATGTCTTGTAATGTATTGTGTTAAATCTTGTCATATTATTGTGAATATGCATGGTATGTGAATGTGTAGTATGCAACTGTTTATGCCTTGTTTCCCCAATCTTGGTGGGTGGCCTCCTTGAGGCTTAGGTTGGGAAGTGAGCCTCCATGATTCCCCAATTCTTTTGTTTTTTTTGCAAGTTTTCATTTGATGAGCTTGGAAGCTTGAAGTTCATGTAGTCTATTCTTGCATAGGAAAAGAAGACTCTTTATTATTGTATTGAAAATGGAGTAATAAACTTCACTTGTTATGTGAAGCAGTTTGTATTGTAGGAGAGTTGTTATTGTTCTCATTCATATGTTCATAGAGAGAGAGATTTGCAAAATCTATGTATCAATTTGTCCTTCCATTGTGTATAGCTTTATATGGTCATTCCACCACCCTTTTTCATTCTTGATATTGTATTGAAAGTAAATTTTGAAAGGAACATGAAGGAGAGATTTTGTTGTGTTGATGTTGTCTTATCTATACTTGAATTTGGAATGTGTTGAAGGAAGAAAATTTTGTGTCATGGTATACCATTAAGAATTAATTGGACATTATCTCCTTGATATCTTTATCTCCTCAATTACATGAGAATAATTTAGTTGCTTGATGTTTAGTATTGAAATTGAATTAGTTGTAAGATATGCAATTGATAGTAATGGATTTGTAGATAGCTTAAATTATGGAATTGGATGGCATTAAAGTATTTGGAATATTTGACGCAATGAAATTTTAGTTTCAAAGATTTCTTGAGTTCCATCTTGCAATTAGATTTTGGTAACAACATGATAGTTTTCTTTATGTTAAATTGTTTATTAGAATAGAAAATGATAATGCATAATGCAAGGATAAACCATCACCAATTGAATCTTAACAACCATAAAGATTACATGAAAAATATCTAGGCAAATAAGTTAAGTTCAAAAAACAAAGACTTGTAGGTGCATAAAACATTCTCTGGAAAATGTATGGGCAACAAAAAAAATTACCCTCCTCCAAGATACAGTCAATTAAATATTATAAATAGAATAGAATAAGCTCTTTTTTTTTCTATATTGCAATATAATAGATATGGATCACTATCATGAGTAGGATAGAAAATTGAAGCTGTAAACACATGCATACATACATATATATATATATATATATATATATATATATATATATATATATATATATATATATATATATATATATACATATATATACATATATATATACATATACATATATATACATATATATATATACATATACATATATATACATATATATATATATATGTATATATATACATATATATATACATATATATATATGTATATATATATGTATATATCTATATATATATATCTATATATGTATATATATGTATATATATATGTGTATATAAATGTACATATATATGTATATATACATATCTATATATATTTGTATATATACATATATATGTACATGTATATATACATATATATCTACATGTACAAATATGTATATACATGTATATATATGTATATATATGTACATATACATAGATATATATATACATATGTACATGTACATATATATATGTATATATATGTACATGTACATATATATATACATACATATATATACATATGTACATATACATATATATATATATGTATATATATGTACATATATATATGTACATATATATATATATATACATACATATGTATGTATATATATATACATACATATGTATGTATATATATATACATACATATGTATGTATATATATATATACATATATATATATACATATATATATATACATACATATGTATATATATATACATATATATATATATCTACATACATATGTATGTATGTATATATATACATACATATGTATATATATACATACATATGTATGTATATACATACATATGTATGTATATATATATATATATATAAGTACCCCTTCCTTACGAGGTGACCAAGAGAATTTAAGATTTGATAGGCTCATAATTTTTCTTTAAAAAATATATATTGAAGTGCAGGCAAGGGATGGGACACATCCTCATCCACCCCTACCTGTCACTTTGTAAAAATAAAGACATCATTTGTTAAAAGTCAAACATAATAAATCATATCCTAAGTCCTAAATAGGACTCCTTCTACTAGCTGCCCAAACTAGGAAGGCTTAATAAATAAGGTGGGTGGGAGTCTTGTCAAACCATCCTCCCATCTCACATACCACTATGCCAAAGCCATTACTTGGGTAGCAAGGAAGGATAGGTGGCCATGGAGGAAACTATGTGGAGTATTTAAAAAGGTTTAATCATGGCCATGACCTGTCCACACCATATGCTATTTTAGGCGCCTAAGACCCGTGCATAGGAAAAATGAATATTCTTTGTACCTCAAATCACCCATGCTTATTTTGGGGGGGGGGGGGATAAAACACTTTCTAAGTGCCCTATTTGCATTTAAAAATTATGCATGCCCACCAAGGGAAGGCTATAATAAATTTTCATTGGAATTAGACTAGTGGATTTTAGAGGCATGTGGGCCATGGTTAGTCATCAATTTGAAAGGAGATAGGATACTTTTAGTAAATATATTAAGGAGAATTGGACATGTGGGGTATGGTTTAGTTGTGTAATATGACATAAAATAGGAAGTAGTGAACTTAGGATAGAGTTATGTTAAATTAAATAAGGGTTGAGCCAATATAGGTAGTTTTCTAGGAAATAGCAAATTGTATTATTTGTTTATTACTTATTTTGAAAATAATTGGATTATAGGGATTGTTTAATTATATTATAGTTTATTTTGATTTTATTTAGAATATGGATTAGTTGACAATTTAAGAAGAATAGATATAAATATCAATTTTAAGATATGTTAGTTATACTATATTCTGATTTTAGATAATTTAGAAAAGTATTAGTTATATATATTGTTTTTAGATTAATTTCTAAGAGTAGCATAAGTAGCATTGAATTTGATGATAGTTTTATTGGATGATTAATCGAATGTTATTTGTAATGTAATTTTTTTAGTTTCTTTTTATGTAATAGTAATGTTAACTATTATATAAGGACTGTATATTAAAATGGTAGGTATGGTTGTTTTCAAATAATAATAATAATTGAATATTAATAAGAATGAAATTATTAAAATAAAGGAAAACTCAATATTAATGGAAATAAAATGATTAAGTGATAAAACTCCTTCACACTGCATCCTTAGATCTTCACCATTACTCTGACACTAGTTGGGTTATACTCTTACATCATAGTGCTTCACATTAAGGGCTCGTATCCATAACATCTCAATGTAGTTTTGCATGCAGTAGCTAGCAACCATGTGTTCCGTCATAAGGAACTTGAATCCAAATTTTGAGTAGGATAACTTCATTCCTTTATCTTACTTCATCAATTCAAGGTGAAAAATAGACTAATTCTTTTTCTCTACCTTCAGTTTCTTTAAAAAAAGAAAAAAAAGAAAAAAAAAATAGTTGTGTTTGCCTTGTTGGATTACAGGCATGACATTTTGGTATCAGAGCTTTTGGTTTCAACACTAGAAGCCTAACCCATTACGTCTAACTTACGAACTGCAACTTGTGTAGGATGCTCGGAGTTATCCACAATAGTCGTTAGAAGGCTAGAGGTCCTAGAGCAAATACCACAAGCCAAGAGGGGGAAAGATAGGATGTGGGAGGACCCCCACTGGGGAAACATCCAAATCTTGATCAATTTTTGAATGCTATTAATAATTTGATTGGAGTAGTAAAGTAGAGGTAACCACCTATCATTCCATAGACATGGGGCCAATATCAGGGAAAGAAGTAGAAGTCCTCCACCTAGACTTGTAGAGGATTAGGGGGAAGGATCAGTACATCGGGTTGAGCCACCCCCTACATTAGAGTGAGCACCAGTTGTTGTCACTTAGGTTTGCACCCTTGTCCAAAGCCTATGCATGAGGACAACCTAGTAAAACATGGAAACAACCTCCAAGCTGTGAGACTTGAACTGTGAGGTTGAGTCTCTAGAGAAGGTTGGCTTCCTCTTACTATCAGGATGCACCTAACTACTCTTGGAGAGGAAAAGGGAGAAGGAGAGCATGAAAGAAAATCTACCTAATCTAATCTAAAGAGGTGATGCACCAAAATAGAGTGTTCAGACCAATCTCTACCCATATATGCACTATTGAACCAGAATGAAACTAAGGATATACACATTCAGACTTGCTTCAATCTAATAATCACACGCATATCAAAAGACTAAGAGGGATGACACAAGGAAAAGAGATTCACTTCTATTATCATTCATAGGCCAAGGAGATACAGTCATGTAGATCATAGATATCTACAATACACCACTAAGAGGCAAAGAATTCTTGCACTTTCATACCAATGGCTAAAAGAGATAAGGCAGAAAATCATGTAGTTCAGAGGCACAAGAGAATTTACACTGAGAATCTGTAGAGTAGTAATAGAGAAAATAGGGAAAGGTTGACCTTTAGAAAATTCACAAAAATTGCCTTTATAGTTCAGGCATAACTGAGATTTTCCCTCCAAAACTATCCTGCAACCACCACCATCAAGGCTTTGCCAAGAACAATCATGGGGATCTGAAGAAATCTGATCTAAGTATAGCTGTAGGTACCACAAAATCTAATTTTTAACTAAAATAAGGCCTCGAAAAGATAGAGGCGACACTATAACTGTGCTCTAACCAAATAGATAGATTAGATCAAGGTGGTAGAGTGTTCTTCTTTGTTTTGCATTTACTCCAAGGTGGTTGAAATCAATCATGAAGATCAGATTTGTGCAAAACCCTTGATTCTCCCTATTTCTATCTCATGAATCAGCAAGGTTAGCAAATCAACCTATCTTGGTACTAGGATGAGCCACATGGACCAACAGTCTTTTATCTTTTCACCACCCTGCAAAGTTTCCCTGAGTTGACCATGTCTTTTAACTAACCGCGCCAGCTTCTCAAACTCTGACTGCGACAGTCACACTAACTGTCGGCCGCTAATCATCAATGCCTTAACTGGACCCACTAAGATACATGTTAGTGAGGCACTATGTCACTATGTGTATCCTCTGAGTACTTTCCCATGGTGAGATAGAGCCCACCATCGATATCCTTAGATCTGACAATTGTGAAGACTCGTCATATTACCGCGCTTTTCCCTTAAACTTCTGGGCCCATAAAACAACTTAGTACACCTGGCATCCAACTCGGCCCAAACTGGTACCATCCTTGTAGTTTCATAACACTTAGCCCCACTCTACTACATGTTTTTGAGGTGCTATGTCACTATGCATAACATCCTCGTAGCTTTCCATAGTGAGATAGTGCCTACAGTGGATTTCCTTAGATCTGACGATCATGAACACTCGTTGAATTACTGTGCTTGCTTCCTTTAAACTTTTGGGCCCACAAAACAACATGGCAACCACCTAGTACAACCTGGCATCCTCTTCTTGGCAAGATCTAGCCCCATTGATCCACATGGCACAATGGTGCTATGTTGCTATGGATAAACAACGTGCAACTTTTGATAGCGAGATAGCACCTGTCATGGATTTCCTTTAGATCTACGAGGATCAACAAAATTGTACAACTGCGCATCAAGCTGGTTGAATGGACCAATGAAATACCACCATTGTACTATGACACACCTGACAATTGCCATTGAGGATGAGCCATAATATCACTTTGGAGAAGGGCGGGCCCATTACGTCATCTATGCCATGCGTCGTCGAGGTGCTATGTCACTATGGATAATTTCCTCACAGCTTCCCATAGTGAGATAGTGCCTACCCTTGATTTCCTTAGATCCAACAATGAGCAAGATGGATCTGATCTATCAGTGTACCAATCAATGAGAACTAGCCATGTGCCAACCTGTCTGACAAGTCCTCGTAGGGCTTACATTCTACACAGTCATACATCAGCCAATGACAAAATTGACCACTCGCCAATGTGTCTGACAAACTCATCATTGATATCTAATGGGGCATACTTGGGACCCACTTGAAAATGTGGTGAGAAGGTGCTATGTCACTATGGAAGAACAACGTGCAACTTTCCATAGTGACATAGCGCCAACCGTAGATCTGAACTAATCCAACGATGGGGAACTTGTGGGCTTGCAAAAATATACTAAGGAATATCATAAGGTTCAATCATTTAATTTTTTCGATATTCCTGGGGATGTTTAAAATAATATTAAATCGAGAAGTGACCATTGGTGGGAAAGAATTTAAAATTCAAATATTTGGCGGGGGCACAATATGTAACATTTCTAGTGACTCACAGGGGATGCTAGCCTGCTATGCATAGACCAGTGACCTGAAGCACCCATTGGGCTACAGAGTCATAAAAATATGTAGATTCTGAGCACTATGAAACCCTAATCTTACCTCTAAGAGGAAAACCCTAAAACCCCTGTCTCTGCAACTGGAACTAGAGCCCAAAACTTCTTCTGCAACCTTCAAAATTTCAAAGCTAGTTGTCTCATGGAGACAATCCTGTGCTTGCACACCTCCTGGAAAAGCAAGGAACAACAGGAAACAAAACTAAACTAACTATGTACATGGAATCTCAAACCCTTAGAAACATGGCTTGAGATAAATCCCATTGACTGGGATGGGCAAAACTTCACCACCAAGCCTGCTTCACTGAAAAGCATTTTTCCTGTTTGCAACTGATAATCAGATAGGGACCACTCGATAATTCATCAAACTTTGAGTGTCTTTATGGTTTTTCCCTATCTGCATCCCATTTTAGAACCAGATCTCCCTCCCTAAATATCCTGACCCTAGCCTTCCTGTCAAAACTCTTTTTTACTTGTTGCTGGTGTGTCTCTAGGGTCTGCATAGCTTTATTTCTCTTCTCTTCCAACTCCATCAACTCTTTCATTCTTACTACCATGGCATCATCTTCAATAAAATCTAGCTAATGAGCTAGATCTAGGGATGGGAACTCCAATTAAATTGGAAGCCTTGCTTCTCTACCATAAACTAACACAAATGGTGAATTCCCTATTGACCTTTTAGGCATTATTTTGTCAGCCCACAGTGTTATCCTTAGTTTCTTATGCCAACACCTCTGGTTATCTTCTATTGTCCTTTTCATGATCTTGATTAGGTTCTTGTTGGAGGACTCAGCTAAACCATTACCTTGAGGATAGTAATTTGAGGATGTGCTCAAATAGATATTATGATCTACTGCCCATGCACAAATCTGGGCTCCTACAAATGACTTTGCATTGTCTGAAATAATGGTTGAAGGGGCACCAAACCTAGTCACAATTCCATCAAGGAACTCAACAACTAAAGATTCAATGGCATCCTTCAATGCAACTGCCTCTGTCCATCTAGTGAAGTAATCTGTAGCAACTAGAATCCACTTGTGACTAGAACTGGAAGAAGGATTGATAGGGCCTATGAAATCTAATCCCCATTGAGAAAAAGGCTGGTCCACCTAAATAGGATGAAGGGGAAGAGCTACAAGTCTTTGTTTGCCAGAGAAGAAGGCACATCTTTCACACTTCCTCACATACCTATGATAGTCATGGAACAAGGATGGCCAAAAGTAACTAACCCTCATGATCTTCATTGTAGTTGTCCTTGCTGAGAAGTGGCCACCATCAGGACCATCATGAAGTTCTTTGATCATTCTTTTAGCTTGGTCTATATCGAGGCATCTTAATAGGGCTCCATTAAAATATTTTCTAAAAAGGATACCATCAACTATGACATAAGGAATTGACTATAATCTATACTATCTCCTTTTAGTTCTATCTAATCCTTGAGGGTATCCACTTCCTAACAAGAAGTTCTTCATATCATCCATCTAGTTTCTTGGGTTGCTATTTCTTACCTCTTGTTGCTCTATCAGTATCATAGCAGCTTCCTCATCAAATTCTTTAGATGATAGCATTTGTTTACACAACCCCTTCCCTCTTACCAGCTTGGTAATCTGAATGACAATATCATATTCCATCACTTTAGTAATCTAGCCAGCTCTTTTCTTACTAATATCTTTGCTCAAAAGTAAATCCTTCACACTGGCATGGGGTACTAACAAATGAATCTTATTATGAGATATAAGGTGTCTAAATTTCTTTAAAGCTCTGATGACTACAAGGGCTTGCTTCTCTACATAGTTTTATTTATTTTCATATTCTTTAAGCCCTTCACTAAAGAAAGCTATGGGCTACTCACCACCTTTATCATTTCTTTGAGTCAGGACAGCAGAAATGCTTGACTCACCACCTAGGGTATAAAGGATGAAATCTTTCTCAAAATTTGGATTCATGAGAGTAGGGGCTAAGGCTATGGTTGTCTTGATCTCTTCAAAAATTTCCTTCCCTTCCTTGGTCCATGCAAAGACCATACCTTTCTTGAGCATAGCTGTAAGAGATTTCACCATGGTAGCAAGATTAGGGATAAATCTTCTCACAAAATTTATCTTGCCTAGGAAACTTTGCAGCCCTTTCTTGTGTTTAGGAAGAGGAAGGGCAAGTATTTCTTTTGTTCTCTCTGGATCAATAGTTAAGCCATCCTTAGATACAATATGCCCTAATAATTTTTCTTGGTTATTAGCAAAGACACACTTGCTTGGGTTAAGGGAAACCCCAAATTCTCTACATCTTAAGAATACATGTCTTAGATGATCAATGATCCTCTACATTCTTAGAGTACACTGTAATATCATCAAGGTAAACTAAGACAAACTTGTCAATCATTCTTTTGAAGGCCATCTCCATTGCCTTCTAAAATGTAGCACCTACATTGGTTAGTCCAAATGGCATCTTACAATAAGCATAGGTACCCCATTTAGTGGTAAATGCAGTCTTGTACCTATCAGACTCTTTAACTACCACTTGATTGTAGCCAGAAAATCCATCAAGAAATGAAAATCTCTTTGAACCACTAACCTTGGACAAAATCTACTCCATAGAAGGGAGAGGATGGTAATCTTTAAAGGAAGCTTGGTTAAGGTCCCTAAAGTCCACACACAATTTAATTTCTCTGTTCTTCTTCCTAATAAGGACAAGGTTTGCTACCCATGATGAGTGTTTGATGGGAAAAATTATATTGGCCTCAATCAACTTGGATAGCTCCTTTCTCATTAAGGGTTAGATTTTAGCATTCATTGGCCTCTGTTTTTGTCTTACTAGTTTTACATCATTAATTAGATCTATGGTATGCTGAAACAACCTTGGGTCAGAGCCCTTTAAGTCATCATATGTCCAAGAAAATACATCATTAAATTCTTGACATAGATGAATAAAAATTTCTTGTTCAATTTCATAACATACCTTACCCATGTTTAAGGACTTTCCATCAGCAATCATGGCTGAAGTGTAGTGATCTTCATCAGTAGCTAGGTTCATGGCCTTGCCTCTTGCTTGATCATCAGGATTAAAAACACTCTCTAAGGTAATGAGACCCTTAGGAAAATTTTTGGAGCTGAGGTTAATGATTTGGTCACCAAACTGATCTTGCAATCTTGACTGATTTTTGCCTGAAAATTCTGCCTCATTCTGCAAGAAGCTGACAATTTTCTCATTAGACTCAAACACTTGCTAATGGATGTTGTTATCAGGGATAGTAGGCCTTACTACTACTCTAATTTGTTGCTTCTTCTCCTCCTCAAGATTCCCTGGCACATCATAAGATGCACCCATGCCGCAAGTCTATCAACATGTCTGTTTTCTTTTCTAGGGATGCTTTGAATAGTAAATGCATTGAAACCTTCAAGCAAATCCCATACCCTATTTTTATAAGACTTGAGCAAACCATTCTTGGTGGTATTCTAATTTCTCACTTGATTGACCACCAACTCACTGTCTCCATAAACTCTTAAGGCTTGGATTCCTCTTTTTTGAGCAAGTAGGAGACCTTGAATCAAGGATTCATACGCAGCTACATTATTAGTGCAACTAAACTAGAGCCTAAAGGAGAAGTAGTACCTTACTTGTGTAGGAGAAATTAACATCACTCAAGCCCCTAATCCATTTTTATTCCTTGATCCATCAAAGTACATACTCCATATCCCACTCATATCTTCTTTAGTACCCACAAGATTGGGAACTAGAGAATCTTTCTCCAATATACAATATGTACTAAGGCCTATCTCAAGGGTCTTTGACATAAGATCAAATTGATATGCATTAGCCCACTCATCCAAGAAAAAATTATGTATCTCTACTAGGGAGGTGGTGGGCTCATTCACTATGTCATTCTCATCCATCTCTAGGATAGGGCAATTCATGTTGATGCAATTACGGGTGTAGGGTTTATTATGATGGAGGGCTTAAGGCTTTTCTCTAATTGAAGCATTGGCTCCATATCTCATTTTGAAAGACATATATGACCAATCAGAAGATATGAAACCACCTATTTGGGCAATAAAGTCTCTTGACAGATAGATGGAAAAATATGGCTTGACCTCAGCAATAGAGATATCTTGGGTTACAGTACAACCAGGGCATGCATGTAAGGCCATCTCCACATTCCTAAGGATCCCTATAGTCTTGACAGTACCACCATCTAACTATAATACATCCCTAACAATGGGCTCATATTTCATTCCCAAAGCATCAGCAACACACCTAGGCATCACTGAACTGCTAGCCCCTGAATCAATCATGCAATTATGGACTAGTTTCCCCCCTATAATTAGAGAAAAATAGAATGGAGGAGGTCTAACCCTTTCACTTGTTTCTGCCTCCCTTAATGGTTGTACTAGGCTTGTGGCACTTTCCATGTTGAGTGTCTGATCCTTTGGTTCAATTTTTTCCAATTCTTGCTGCATCAACCTCTTTTGCATGGGTATAGTAGAAACAACATCCCACATGGAGATATTCACATTTGTCTTCTTCATTTTCTCTACCACACCAAATGGAATAGCAAGTGTTTTGGTAGAAGCCTCTGGAGTTGCAATTGTATGAGGTTGAGATGGAATAGCCTGAGGATCACTTGCATCCTTTCTGCCATGATTTTACCTTTGTTGTTGAAAGGTACTTGATTGATTATTTGCTGCTTGATCATGAGATATTGCATTTGAAGTTGAGGCATGATTGGGAGGAGGAGGGACAACATCTTCCATAGCTCTTCTTTTACTTCTAGTGTTATGAGAAATGGAATCCTAGTTTACATTACAATGCTCCTCCATTTGATGATTCATAAAAGAGCAGTCACTCTGTCTTTGCATATCGGAGGCATCTTTAAATTGGTCCTCCTTGTATGATGGTTGTATTGCAGGCTCTTGGACTATCAAAGCCATAAAAGATTCAACCTTCTTACACATATAATAGGCATAGAAGTAATTATAGGAGGGACAAAAATCTTGATCTTGAGCCATATTTTTTTGAGGGACTATGGCCCTACTTTGGTTTACATTTGAGGTTGAAGCATGGCCACCCTGCCTACTCTGATCAAAAGAATTGTTCCAATGATTAGAGTTTGGAGGCCTACCACTGCTTGGAGTTTGATATTGCAATTTATGAGGTTTACTACCTTGAGCTTTTTGTCTTTCTAAAGTCACCACCTTGTTGCTTACTTTTTGCATCATGGAGGAGTTATCCTCCAGCTTCTTCCCATGATCTTGCAATCTTTTCTCTGGGTTCTTTTCTCTTTTATCCATGTTCTGCATCAGAGATTGCATCATCTATTTGATTTCATCTATCCCATTTGAAGATGTGGAAGCTTGAGTGACTGGGACAAGGGATTGTGATGTAGAAGTTGTGGGAAGAGGAGCCATTACTGGTTGATGATTTGGAACATCAAGGAAGAAAGGCATAGGAGGCCTTGGAGCTAGCTTACCTCCTTGTATTAGGATGTTCTTTGATTTTATTTCTATGTCATAAGCATTAGGCAAGGTATCTCCTCCCATAGTTTGGATTGTAGTGGCAATATCATTGTTAAAAGCTCTAAGGTAATGCAAGAAGGCATTACTAGGGGTAGGCTTCACTGAAGTAGGTATTCTATCCCATGTCTTTGTAAATATATAATTAAAATCAGTCATACATTCATGGGGGGCTCTTTTTATAGTAGGAAACTGCTCTAAAAGTGACAAATAGTCACTTTTATCCTCAAAATGTTTGCACAATCCTGCTCCTAATCCATCCCAATCTGTTATAGAACCGTGAGCTAAACCTCTATACCATTATAGTGCTTTTCCTTTCAAGGATGATGCTAGGAGCCTAATTGCAACATCATCCTCTGTAATACCATGGATATTGCAGACATTTGCAACCTCTTGAATGTGTTCTGAGGGAGGGATAGAAGTTTCACTAGTAAACTCTGGTATACTTTTGAGGGCAGCTACTATTATATCATGTCTTTGGGCTAATAAGAGAGGGATCCCACCATTAAAGGTGGCAAAAGTATGAGCTCTAGGAAATGCCATATAGACAAGTGATCTATTGATATGTATTGATGGCAGTCTAAGCTAAGATCTAATAGTAGGAGGAGTAGAGATAGATCTTGTAGGGGTATTTGTTACTACTGCACTCCTAACCAGTGATAAAGATATTCTAGTCTTCCTTCTTCTAGGGTTTGAAAATGAAAGCTCTTGATACTAAAACTTACCTCTAGAAGATGCCCTTGTTTCAACTCTGGGCATGAATCACTGCAACTTTGGTCTGAAACCAGATATGTATTCGAAGCTCAGAGTCACCAAGTACTTTGAAGAATGAGCCTCTTGAAGGCTTAAACATAGATGCTAGTACTATCTCCTCGGTATTGATCTTGAAAACTCCCCTTTTGACACCAATAGGCTTGAAATATTTTGAAAAGATTATCCCACTAGGCATGCCAAAAACTATTTTCACTTAGGTTTGCACCCTTGTCCAAAGCCTATGCGTGAGGAAAACCTAGTGAAACATGGAAACAACCTCCAAGCTATGGGACTTGAACTATGAGGTTGAGTCTCCGAAGAAGGCCAGCTTCCTCTTGCTATCAGGATTCACCTAACTACTCTTAGAGAGGAAAAGGGAGAAGGAGAGCATGAAAGCCAATCTACCTAATCTAATCTAAAGAGGTTATGCACTAAAATAGAGTGTTCAAACCAATCTCTTCTGATGTATGCACTATTGAACCAGAATGAAACTAAGGATATACACATTTAGACTTGCTTTAATCTAGTAATCACATGCATATTAGAAGACCAAGAGGGATGACACAAGGAAAAGAGATTCACTTATATTATCATTCATAGGACAAGGAGATATAGTCATGTAGATCATAGATCTCTACAAAACACCAGTAAGAGGCAAAGAATTCTTGCACTTTCATACCAATGGCTGAAAGGGATAAGGTAGAAAATCATGTAGTTCAGAGGCACAGGGGAATTTACACTAAGAACCTGCAGAGCAGTAATAGAGAAAATAGGGAAAGGTCGACCTTTACAAAATTCACAAAAATTGCCTTTATAGTTCAGGCATAACTGAGATTTTCCCTCCAAAACTATCCTATAACCACCACCATCAAGGCTCTACCAAGAACAATCATGGGGATCTTCTCATGTCCCCTTTTCAAATAATTAAAAATAATAACCTTTGCTAAGGTAGGCAGGCCCAAAAAGGTGAAGTTTCAGAAAAAAGGGGATAATCTTTGGAAGCTAATGGACTAATAAATGAAGATTATTATTAAAATATGTTTTATTAACCCCTTTTGGATGTGATTTAGGGTTATGCCCTCTTTTAAGGGGTTTGGGAGGCATTTTGGGCTGATTCCAGAACTTGATTTTTGCTCATTTCTTTGTTATTCTTCAGAGGCTGCCAAACCTATGGAGAAGGAGACCCAAGAATAAGAGTTTGTAGGTTTTTAGGAAGGCTAAAGATGGGAGTTTGAAGCCATTCCATTGGCATGCTCATGTAGATTTTTCCTTTGTGCTGAACAGTGCAGATTTGTGGTTTTTCGGGTGTGTTTTTTGTAAGAGTTTGGTGTTTCCGGTTGAGTATTTCATATCAGTTTGGGTTGCTTCTATATTTCAGACTTTTAGATTTTAAAATAGAGCTGAATATATTTATTTTTTCATTATTATACTTCTTTGATAGATTATTAGTGTTTTTGTGGTGTTTTCGGGCTATTCTATGTTGTTTTCAGGAGTCCGATGAGCATTATTTTTATCCTCCGTTTGGGAGCTATTGTGTAAATGTTATACAGATCTGAAAATTTCATTTTGTAGGCTGTTATGCTGCTGAAATTTCTTAAAAAAATGTTCACTTTCAAATTTATTAATAACATGTGAAGCTGTGAAGTTTTTGGCACTATTTTCAGCATACCCGATTTGGGGTTTATTGAGAAATTGGTAGATCTTTGAAATATTGGTTGTTTGATCTTAAAGATCTGATTAGAGGTTTGAAATATCATACAAAATCAGTAAAGGGACATTTCAGTGGTATCAAAGCTATGATCTTGCCAGCCTGAGGGTTTCTAGAAGTTTGCATGTCAGTTTTGACAACTACCCAAATCTTGCATGTCAAAATTTATGGTTGCATGCTACTTCTAATCATTTGCATGTGAGTTCTTGATGAATTTGGTGGTTGCATGTTGCTTCTAATCAGTTGCATGTCAAAATCTATGGTTGCATGCTAGTTCTAATCATTTGCATGTTAGTTCTTGGTGTTTGAAGAAGTTATAACCTATTGGGGTTACACTCTACTTTATCCAGAATGGACAGGTATAGTACAGAGTCTCAGAGGACATGATCTTGGACAATTGATATCCAGAGTCAGAATAGTAGAAAGGATGGTTATTTAGACATTCAAGATAAAATTAGGAAAATAAGCCATGACATGTCTGAACAGTTGGTTGAGCACCACCGTATGATGAATGACATGTTGTCCGACCCAGCTAAGGTGGATAAGTTGACTAGATATCTATTTGGCAGATTTTCTCATAGGGAAGGCAACATAATTACCAAGAACTTGCATGAGGAGTTTGAGAAACTAGCTTATAGCCACGCAGAGGTCTCAAATTCTACTCTGCCACAGGAGGTAGTGAGAAAGGATATTATGCAGATTGATAGCAATGGTCAACTTGATACTCAAATTGAGACAATTGTATACAGGTCCTTAAAGGGTGATATCATAGGTATTCAGGATGGTATAGTTACAACAGGTAGTGACTACAGTGTAGTGGGTTCAGATGATGATTATGAGGATTTTGTTGTGCATGATGGTGAGATACCTGGTACAGATGAGTAGACATTGAGCATTCATGACTTTGCTAAGAAAGAGTACCAAGCACAGTTAGATGCTTCGTCACATGAGGTTGAGGCTGGTAGTACTTTACATGATTTTTCCAGCCAACTAAAAGTGAACAAAGATAGTATTGTCACTTCATTATCTCATCATGATAGGTATGTGGAGTTAATTGGTATTGGTCATATTACTCAAGTGACAATTTTGCTTGAGTTACCAGCTGATTCTAGTTTACAGATATGGACTCGAGATTGTTATATTGGCATTTGGGATTCAGTTGACTGGAGATATTTAACACTTTTTGGTAGCGGTGTTTGTTTGGGTGCTATCATGGATTTGATTAGCAGATTGCACGGTGTTTTCTTTTCTTGTGCTAGCAACTTGTTCGATGTTGGTATTAGTTTTTATACACTGGTGTTGGGCTTTGTTCATATATCTAGTCGAACATACTTGCTAGAATGTGTTGATGATCTTTCATATTTGGCAATGTGTACAGATGAGTCCCAGGATCATATTGGCATTGATGACATCTAGGAGGATGTAGTGGGAAATTTTGAAGACTTAGTTTCCTTAGGTACAAAGGAGTTGGACAGTAGTGCTATAGTTTTTGATACTCTGTATGTTGATATGAGCTTTAGAGTTGATTCACAAGATATGGATGGTAATACTTTAGAGACTAGTAACTTTCAGGATACTCCTTTAGATAGTGCATTAGAAGAGGTTTGTAGGAAATAGTCAAGCCAGTGCCATCATGTGTCTAATCAATTGAGAGTTAGTGAGCGAGACATTGCTATTGCTTGCCAACATTTCAATGTTGCTCATCAATTGTTAGTAGTTTATGGATGGGGTTCTCCTACTAGTGATGAGCAGGCAGGCAGTTATCTTTCCTTGACAGAGTTCCACTCTTTCTGGGAGGCTATCCAGATTCTGAGATAGGATTATATGCAGTTGGTAGCCGACAAAGATTATCTTATGGAGTGGGGTAGTACAGCATATGATGCATTGTTGGCCAAGGAAGATGAGGTGAGTGAGCTTACTGAGCAGCTTGAGGTGACTTCTAAGATTCTTGAGAGTACATAGTTGGCTTTCAAGGAGTCACAGTTTCATTTGGCTAAGGTGACCATGGAGTTAGAGCAACTACAGTCTTTACTAGATTTTGTACAGTCACAAGCTATGGTGTCTAATGATCCAAGGATGTCCATGGTTGAGATTGTCAAAGATAGTGGAGATGGGGATGCATCCATCCTTGGTACTAACATTGGGATATCGATATCATCCCCACTAGAGTCAGGTTCAGTGTAGTTGGGTGCTGCAGCAGATTGTTATGGTATGCTTGACATGGTGATGACCTCTAGCACTAATGGCATGAAGACTAGAGATGTTGTATCAAAGACCATGTGTGATGTTGGTGAGCCAATAGTTGGCATGGTTCCTGCTAGTAATACTACTCCCTTGGTGATGTCTTTAGAGGTAGTAGTCAGTTCCAACTTGGTTAGTGATCGATTGTAGTTAGTTACATCTAGATTGTAGTCTGAGCCACTGACTAAGATTGGCACATTCTATTAGCATTACATTGTGAGGTATGCTCATCAATTTACCTTTGATGACCATGTTGATGAGATGATGATACAGAGATGTACTTTGGTTCCTAGTGGTTATCATTAGTTATGGGATAGTTTGATGCCCCGGGATGAGAGTTGTGATAGGCATGACATGGTGATAGGTTTTGCAGTTGATAGCTTGATAATACGTGACTTAGAGCAGGAGTTTCAGAGTGATGCTTCAGCGGGTGTTGTTATTGATTCTACTCCTTTTGCTATGACATCTCCTAACCTAGCTGGTGATCAGTCACAATGGGTTGTATCACTTTTTCATGGTGAGCTATTGACTGAGGTTGGTTTTTTTTATCAACATTATATTGCAAGGTATGTACATTAGTTAGCATTTGATCCTTGTGTTGAGGAGTTGATGGCAGGAAAATTTGGTTTGGGTTCCAATTCTTGCTGTTTATCTTTTGATGGCTTTTCACCATCAGGGGTGCATGGGAGTTATGGTTATGAGATAGTGGTTAGTGATCTATAGAGTTGTGTTGATTGTAGGAGTTGCATAGTGTGTGCTTTCTCCATACTTGGTATAGTTTCATTCGGGAGCATTCACCATTGTTGCAGAGTTGAATTGTACATTCCGTATAGGCCAGTGGAATGCATTGATGGTATTTACTATGTTGGTAGTTTGATTTGTCCACTTTACTTGGGTTTTGATGTTCTAAGAATTTGTGTCTCGTGGGTTTCTGACTATGGAAGTTATGACTTTGGAGTTTGGTTGAGCAGTAATTGTCAGTTTGATTATGGATTCCTCTTGGTTATATTGCAAAGGATATTGCAGGAGCCTTTGTTAATTGACAATAGTATAGTTCATGACTACATTTGGGATCTAGGTGGATTGATTGGTCTATTTTTCAGCCATTGCTTGAGGACAAGCAATATTTGGAAGGGGAGGACTTGTCATGTCCCCTTTTCAAATAATTAAAAATAATAACCTTTGCTAAGGTAGGCAGGCCCAAAAAGGTGAAGTTTCGGAAAAAGGGGATAATCTTTGGAAGCTAATGGACTAATAAATAAAGATTATTATTAAAATATGTTTTATTAACCCCTCTTGGACATGAGTTAGGGTTATGCCCTCTTTTAAGGGGTTTGGGAGGCATTTTGGGCTAATTCAAGAACTTGATTTTTGCTCATTTCTTTGTTATTCTTCAGAGGCTGCCAAACCTGTGGAGAAGGAGACCAAAGAATAGGAGTTTGTAGGTTTCTAGGAAGGCTAAGGATGGGATTTTGAAGCCATTCCATGTGCATGCTCATGACAAGTTTGCCTTTGTGCTGAACAATGCAGATTTGTGGTTTTTCGGGTGTGTTTTTTGTAAGAGTTTGGTGTTTCCGGTTGAGTATTTCATATCAGTTTGGGTTGCTGCTGTATTTCAGAATTTTAGATATTAAAATAGAGCTGAATATATGTATTTTTTCATGATTATACTTCTTTGATAGATTATTAGTGTTTTTGTGGTGTTTTCAGGCTATTCTATGTTGTTTTCGGGAGCCCGATGAGCATTGTTTTTATCCTCCATTTGGGAGCTGTTGTGTAAATGTTATACAGATCTGAAAATTTCATTTTGTAGGCTGTTATGCTACTGAAATTTCTAAAATAAATGTTCACTTTCAGATTTATTAATAATATGTGAAGCTGTGAAGTTTTTGGCACTATTTTCTGCATACCCGATTTGGGGTTTATTGAGAAATTGGTAGATCTTTGAAATATTGGTTGTTTGATCTTAAAGATCTGATTAGAGGTTTGAAATATCATACAAAATCAGTAAAGGGACATTTTAGATTTGAAGAAATCTTATCTAAGTATAGCTCTAGGTAACACAAAATCTAATTTTTAACTAAAATAAGGCCTCGAGAAGATAGAGGCAGTGCTATAACTATGCTCTAACAAAATAGATAGATTAGATCAAGGTGGTAGAGTGTTCTTCTTTGTTTTGCATTTACTCCAAGGTAGTTGAAATCGATCATGAAGATCAGATTCATGCAAAACCCTTGATTTCCCCTATTTCTATCTCATGAATCAGCAAGGTCAGGAAATCAACCTATCTTGGCACTAGGATGAGCCACGCGGACCAATAGTCTTTTATCTTTTTTCCACCCTAAAAAGTCTCCCCTAGTTGACCATGTCTTTTAACTAACTGCGCCAGCTTCTCAAACTCTGACTACGACAATCACACTAACTATTGATCGCTAACTGTCAATGCCTTAACTAGACCCACTAAAACACATGTCAGCGAGGTGCTATGCCGCTATGCGTATCCTCTGAGTACTTTCCCATGGTGAGATAGCACCCACTATCAATATCCTTAGATCTGATGATCGTGAAGACTTGCCATATTACTGTGCTTTTCCCTTAAACTTCTGGGCCCACGAAACAAATTAGGACACCTAGGATCTGACTCAGCCTGAACTGGTACCATCCCTACAATTTCATAACACTTGGCCCCATCCTGCTACGTGTCACTGAGGCACTATGTCTCTATGCATAACATCCTTGCAGCTTTCCATAGCGAGATAGCACCTGCCATGGATTTCCTTAGATCTGACAATTGTGAAGACTCGCCAAATTACTATGCCCGCTTCCTTTAAACTTTTGGGCCCACGAAACAACTTGGCAACCACCTGGCACAACTTGGAATCCTCTTCTTGGTGAGATCTAGCCCCACTGCTCCATGTGACACAATGGGGCTATGTCGCTATGGATAAACAACGTGCAACTTTCCATAGCAAGATAGTGCCTGTCATGGATTTCCTTTAGATCTACGATGATCAACAAAATTATACAACTGTGCATCAAGCTAGCTGAATGGACAAATGAAATACCACTGTTGTACTGTGACCCACCTGACAACTACCACTGAGGATGAGTTGTAATATCACTTTGGAGAAGGGTGAGCCCATTACGTCATCTGTGCCACACATTGTCGAGGTGCTATGTCACTATGGATAATTTCCTCGTAGCTTCCCATAACGAGATAGCACCCACCCTTGATTTCCTTAGATCTGACAGCGAGCAAGATGGATCCAATCTATCAGTGTACCAATCAATGAGAACTGGCCACGTGTCAACCTGTCTGACAAGTCCTTGTAGGACCCATGTTCTACACAGTCATACCTCATCCAATGAAAAAATTGACCACCCACCAATGTATCTTACAAACTCATCATTGATATCTAATGGGGCATACTTAGGACACACCTGACAATGTGATGAGAAGGCGCTATGTCGCTATGGAAAAACAACATGCAACTCTCCATAGTGACATAGCACAAACCGTAGATCTGAACTGATCCAATGATGGGGAACTTGTGGGCTTGTAGAAATATACTAAGGAGTATCATAAGGTTCAATTGTTTAATTTTTTTGATATTCCTGGGGATGTTTAAAATAATATTAAATCAGGAAGTGATCGTTGGTGGGCAAGAATTTAAAATGAGTACCCAATTTAGAATGGAGACATTATCACCACATTAGACTTGCAGATTACTCCATTGGGATCCTATGATGTAGTCCTTGGCATGAATTGGCTTAGCCCCCACAGTGCCAAGGTGGATTGCAAATGAAAGAGGATCAAGTATGTAGATGATCATGCTACACCTAGGGTGATTTTAGGATTTTAGAGGCCAGTATTCCTTCATATGATTTCCACCATGCAACTTAAGCGGTACATGTGGAAGGGATGTCAATTGTTTGCCATCACCATTAGTGATAGAGAGGAAGATGTAGCGGAGCAACCTTCCCTTGATGACTATCCAATATTACAGGAGTTTGCAGATGTGTTTCCATCAGAGCTTCTCGGTATGCCACCACTAAGGGCAGTTTATTTCCATATTGATCTCGTACCAAGAGTTGAACCTGTATCTAGAGCACCCTACAAGATGACCACCCATGAGCTCAATGAGCTTAAGATTTAGCTAGAGGAACTTTTGAAGAAGGGTCATATCTGACCTAGTGTATCACCTTGGGGAGCACCAGTGATTTTTGTAAAGAAGAAGGATGGATCACTCCGATTGTGCATTGATGACCGATAGCTAAATAACATAAATATTAGGAATCGATACCCATTACCCAAGATTGATGACTTATTTGATTAGTTATAGGGTGCCCGAGTATTCCCAAAAATAGACTTGAAGTCAAGGTACCATCAGTTGTGCATTGTGGAAAGTGACATCCACAATATTTCCTTTCGCATGAGATATGGTCACTACAAGTTCATGGTGGTACCTTTTGGTCTCACAAATGCCCCAGCTGTATTTATGAGCCTCATAAATGGGGTATTTTGCACCTTCCTAGAAATGTTTGTAGTAGTTTTCCTAGATGAATCTTGGTCTATTCTCGTGATGGGAAGGAACATGCAGAGCACCTACGATAGGTATTGCAATGATTGAGGGAGAATCAGCTTTACGGTAGCTTGTCAAAATGTGACTTTTTCAAATGGGAAGTGCATTATTTGGGTCATGTGATATCAAGGGATGGGATCTCAGTGGACCCATCCAAGATCTAAGCCATCATGTATTGGCCATCACCTACCAGTTTCACGAAGGTCAAAAGTTTTATGGGTTTGGTAGGATACTATAGGTAGATTGTGATAGGCTTCTATAGGGTAGCTCACCCTATTACCTCTCTTTAGAGAAAGGGGAAGAGGTTTGAGTGGACAAAAAAGTGTGAAGAAACCTTTCAGAAGCTTAAGAGGGCACTCACTAGTGCACCCATTTTAGCAGTACTCGACCCCTCAAAGGATTTTGTAGTGTGCACAAATGCTTCCTTGGATGGAATTTGAGTTGTTCTTATGTAAGAGGGTCAAGCCATAGCTTATGAGTCTAGGAAACTCAAGGGGCATGAGCTTAATTACCCTATTCATAATCTTGAGCTTGTGCCAGTGGTCCATGTATTGACACGATGGCACCATTTCCTTCTAGGGTGATGATTTGAACTTCATTCAGATCACTAGAGCTTGCAGTATATTTTCACATAGTCAAATCTTAATGTTAGGCAAAGGAGATGGATGGAGTTCCTGTGCAAGTATGATTTGATGTACATTGCATTAAGGGTAAGGAGAACATGGTGGTAGATGCCTTGAGTAGATGACATCATGAGATCACTTTCATGGTGACTGGCATAGATTGAAGGGAGTGCATTATGCATCACCTACCAGAGGATGAATTCTATGCAAAATTTTGCCAAATAGTCCAGTCTTAGAGACCTCTAGAGGGTAAATTTGTTGACTATTCATTGGATTCTGAGGGATTACTGTTACATAAGGGGTACATCTTTGTACCCTCGACAGGAGACTTATGAGAGTTCATCATTTTGGAGGCTCATAGAGCACCCTATGCAACACATCCAAGTTTCAAGAAGCTTCATGTAGATTTGAGGTAGTTATATCATTGGCCAGGAATGAGAATGTAGATTTCCAACATTGTTGCAAAATGCCTAGAGTGTCAAAGAATTAAAGCAGAACACAATCATCCAAGTGGACTTTTGTGGCCACATGAGATACTTGAGTGGAAGTGGAACACTATCTCTATGGATTTTATTGTTGGTCTTTCGATGTGTTCTCATTGTCACGATGCCATCATGGTGGCAGTTGACACTTTGACCAAAGTTGCTCACTTTTCACCAGTCTGTACCACTTTCATAGTACCCACAGTGGCACAAGTATTCTTGTAAGATATTTTTAGACTCCATGGCATTCCTCATAAGATAATATCTAATAGAGACTCCTTATTTACATCATTGTTTTGGAGGGAGTTGCATACATCACTTGGTACCAAGCTCAACATTAGCACTACTTATCATCCTCAAATAGATTGGCAAACAGAGAGAGTTAACTAGATCCTAGAGGATATGTTATGAATGTACATGATGGACCACTAGTCCAAGTGGGAAGAGTACCTCCATCTTGAAGAATTTTCCTACAGCAATGGGCATCACACTTCTATAGGCATGCCACCCTATCAAGCCTTATATGGTAGGCCTTGCAGGACACCCCTAAGTTGGGATAGGATCGAAGATAGGATATCTATAGGGCCACAGTTAGTAAAGGACATGGAGCAGTAGGTAGTATTGATCAGACAATGCCTCAGAGAAGTCCAAGATAGAAAAAAGAAATATGTAGATGAAAAAAGGGTGGATAGAGAGTACATGGTTGGAGAGAAAGTATTTCTGAGGGTGCGACCACATAAGAGTCCAATCCGTTTTGGAAAAGGTTCTAAGTTAGTACTATGCTTTGTGGGTCCCTTTGAGATTTTGGAGTGAATAGGACCAATTGCTTATTGTTTAGCCCTACCACCTAGCCATTCATGCATTCACAATGTATTTCATGTATCTCTATTAAGAAAGTATGTTTATGATGAGTCTCACATCATAGATTGGGATGCTTTTCAGGTGGAGTGAGACGAATAGATAGCAATAGAGCCCATTCACATTTTGGCTCGATAAACCCTCACACTTTGAGGCAGAGAGCTAGACTAGGTTAGGGTCTAATGGGATTATTATGACAAGGTCATGGCTTTATGGGAGGATGCAAATTTGATGAAGGCATAGTACCCATATCTTTTTGATGAACTCCAAGAGTAAGTTCATGCCTAGGGGGGGAGGATGTGAGGCCTCACCCTAACCTGTCATAGCATGGATATTTTATTTACATTTTGATATTCAAGACCTTGATATTCTGATAGTTATTTGAGACTTAGATCGATAGTGGATTTGCTTTATGTATTGATTTTGATTCTTAAGTAGTGTTTTACATTGTTATATGCACTAAGAACCTATTATTGTGTAAGAAATGTTTGAACATTTATGGATGCAGCTTTATGACATGATATTATTAGGTTTTTGATGCAAAGCAAAATGTTAATTTGATTTTGATGATTTCTTATTTATAGATAAATGTTAATTTGATTATGATGCTTTATGAAATGTAGATGAATGGTTAGGATATGCAGATAGATGTTAATTTGATAATGATGACTTATGACATGCAAATTTTGGTATCTTAACATTTTGAGTGGAATAATTGAAAGACTAGGAAAGGAAATCTAATTTGATTTATGTTAATATGCATATTATTAATTATATGCACTTATGTTATATGTGTTTATTTGACTCCTTGGACTTATAATGCTCGATTTTGATGTTTAGGAAAAGGAACCATGGAAATTTAAAGGAGAAACAAGGTATAGACACATTTTTAATGACTCTGCCAAGGTGAATCTTTGTAAGATTTGTAAACCTCATTGTGATGTATTTATTTTGTAAATGTGAGATGGATGTGTGTAGTATGCATTTCATGTGTAGGTTTTGAAAGTGTCGTGTTTGATGTATAGTGTATTTTGTGTGTGTCACTTGACACTTGTACTCATTATGTGAAATGACATGTGCTTTGATGATGGATCATGTGGCCAACTTATTCTGAGTTAAATGTCGTAATTGAGGAATTTGGTTTATTGTCCTAAATTAGTAAAGAGAACAAGGTTATCACCATGGGAAAATTTGGAATTTGAATTACCTAGCATTGGAGGGCCATAAAGTAACTCTAAGGTGAGTTTTTGAAAAAAATAAACCCTACCCATGTTAGTACTTTAAGTTAGGGGGCTAATAATGACCTCTAGGGTGCCTAGTAGACCTAGAGGACCCCAAAAAAACCACATTCTTTATTGTATCCGAAAATGAGAGGGATATATAGGGGTATGGCTAAATTGGTAACTCACTTGGCCACTCTCTATCTTTAAAGAAAATTAGGGTTTGGAGGAAGAGAAAAGGAGCTCTACAACAACTATCCATTGCCATTGCTTGGAGTGAGGTTGGTACCCATGATCCCATGTGTTCTTCATTGTTGTATGTAGAATAGATATGGTGTTCTTCATTCCATGATGAACTTGGTGTAATGTAGATGTGGTTTGTGGAAATAGATCTTTTGTTTGAGTGTTGCATGTGAGAAGTTTGTGTGAATCCTTCCTTGACTCTTTCTTTGTTTTTATGTTATATGTTTTGTGTAATGGGTGTGAATCATCACTCACTCTTGGGAGGGAAGAGATGATTGCATGAAGGGGTTAGATGAGCTCACACATGTAGTTGAGGGACTCTCCCATGTGTGGAGATGATTGTATATGTTCAATGGAATGTGTTCATATTGTTTACTTGCATTTTGGGAGGTATAAGGAGGTCTGTGGAAGGGAAGATATTGTAAGCCCTGAAAGGGCATGTTGATAATGAGAATATGTATATAATTTGAATCATACTTTCAGAAATCCTCCTTATGGTGAGAGCCCACCTTCACCCTCTACTTGATTCAATTGTTGAATCTTTGTGCAAAGCCTTTGGATGGGATGTCTTGTAATGTATTGTGTTAAATCTTGTCATATTGTTGTGAATATGCATGGCATGTGAATGTGTAGTATGTAACCATTTATGCCTTGTTTCTCCAAGCTCGGTGGGTGGCCTCCTTGAGGCCTAGGTTGGGAGGTGAGCCTCCATGGTTCCACAATTCTTTATTTTTTTTTGCAGGTTTCCATTTGATGAGCTTGGAAGCTTGAAGTTCATGTAGTCTATTCTTTCATAGGAGAAGAAGTCTCTTTATTATTGTAGTGGAAATGGATTAATAAAATCCACTTGTTATGTGAAGCAGTTTGTATTGTAGGAGAGTTGTTATTGTTCTCATTCAAATGTTCATAGAGAGAGAGAGATTTGCAAAATCTATGTATCAAATGGTCCTTCCATTGTGTATAGCTTGATATAGTCATTCCACCACCCTTGTTCATGCTTGGTATTGTGTTGAAATTAAATTTTTAAAGGAACATGAAGGAGATATTTTGTTGTGTTGATGTTGTCTTATCTATACTTGAATTTGGAATGTGTTGAAGGAAGAAAATTTTGTGTCATGATATATCATTAAGAATGAATTGGACGTTACCTCCTTGATATCTTTATCTCCTCAATTACATGAGAATAATTTAGTTGCTTTATGTTTATTATTGAAATCAAATTAGTTGTAAAATATACAATTGATGGTAATGGATTTGTAGATAGCTTAAATTATTGAATTTGATGGCATTAAAGTATTTTGAATATTTGATGCAATAAAATTTTAGTTTCAAAGATTTCTTGAGTTCCATCTTGCAATTAGATTTTGGTAGCAACATGATAGTTTGGTTTATGTTAATTTTTTTATTAGAATAGAAAATGATAATGCATAATACAAGGATAAACCGTTACCAATTTAATCTTAACAACCATAAAGATTACATGAAAAAGATCTAGGAAAATAAGTAAATTTCAAAAAAAGAAGACCTGTAGGTGCATAAAACATTCTTTGGAAAATGTATGGGCAACAAAAAAAAATTACCCTCCTCCAAGATACATTCAATTAAATATTATAAATAGAATAGAATAAGCTTTTTTTTCTCTAAATTGCAATATAATAGATATGGGTCACTATCTTGAGTAGGATAGAAAATTCAAGTTGTAAACAAAAATGTATATTAAAGCACCCCTTCCTTAGGAGGTGACCAAGAGCATTTAAGACTTGATAGGCTCATAATTTTTCTTTTTAGAAAAATATTGATGTGCAAGCAAGGGTGGGACACATCCTCACCCATCCCTACCTGTCAATTTGTAAAAATAGAGACATCATATGGTAAATGTCAAACATAATATATCATATCCTAAGTCCTAAATAGGACTCCTTCTACTAGCTTCCCAAACTAGGAAGGCTTAATAAATGAGGTGGGTGGGAGTCGTTTCAAACCACCCTCCCATCTCACATACCACTATGCCAAAGTGATTATGTGGTTAGCAAGGAAGGATAGGCAGCCATGGAGTAAAGTATGTGGAGTATTTAAAAATGTTTAATCATTTCCATGACCTGTCCTCACCATATCCTATTTTAGGCACCTAAGACCTGTGCATAGGAAGAGTGAATATTCTTTGTGCCTCAAATCACCCACACCTAGTTTGGGGGGGGGGGGGGGGAATTAGACTAGTGGATTTTAGAGGCACGTGGGCCATGGGTAGTCATCGATTTGAAAGGAGATAGGATGCTTTTAATAAACATATTAAGGAGAATTCGACATGTGGGGTATGGGTTAGTTGTGTAATATGACATAAAATAGGAAGTAGTGAACTTAGGTAGAGTTATGTAAAATTAAATAAGTGTTAAGCCAATATAGGTAGTTTCCTAGGAAATAGCAAATTGTATTATTTGTTTATTACTTATTTTGAATATAATTGGATTATAGGGATTGTTTAATTATATTATAGTTAATTTTGATTTTATTTAGAATATGGATTAGTTGACAATTTAAGAAGAATAGATATAGATATCAATTTTAAGATATGTTAGTTATAATATATTCTGATTTTAGATAATTTAGAAAAGTATTAGTTATATATATTGTTTTTAGATTAATTGCTAAGAGTAGCATAAGTAGCATTGAATTTGATGATAGTTTTATTGGATGATTAATCGAATGTTATTTGTAATGTAATATTGTTAGTTTCATTTTATGTAATAGTAATGTTAACTATCATATAAGGAGTGTATATTAAAATAGTAGGTATGGGTGTTTTCAAATAATAATAATAATTGAATATCAATAAGAATGAAATTATTAAAATTAAGGCAAACTTAATATTAATGGAAATAAAATGATTAAGTGATAAAACTCCTTTGCACTGCATCCCTAGATCTTCACCATTACTCTGACACAAGTTGGGTCATACTCACACATCATAGTGCTTCACATTAAGGGGTTGTATCCATAGCATTTCAATGTAGTTTTGCATCTAGTAGCTAGCAAATGTGTGTTCCCTCATAGGGAGCTTGAATCCAGATTCCAACTAGGATAACTTCGTTCCTTTATCTTACTTCATCAATTCAAGGTTAAAAATAGACTAATTCTTTCTCTCTACCTTATTTTTCATTAAAAAAAATTATAAAAAAATAAAATTAGTTGTGTTTGCCTTGTTGGATTATGGGCATGAAAATTTTAACACTGAACATGATGTCTTCATCTACCTTAATGTGGTTGAACCATCTTGTCCACAAAGAAGTAAAGAAATGTACTTAGCCAAGTCTGATATCAATCATCTTAGTCATACTAGAATAGACCAAGTAGTTCATAGCCTTGAGGATTAGTACCAAGTGATGCATCCTATGGTGAAAACCCAATTGTGGCATCCACGGATGAGATGATTGATACTTTACCTGAGCACTCCAAGGAAAGATCATCCATCTTAATCAAACCAACCAAAGAAGTCATTAGTGTAGAGCAAGAACCAAGGATCATCTATTTGGAATATTTTTTTAGCACAAAGAAAAGAACTGCATTCATTCACTTCTTCGAAGAGAGACAAATAAAATTTGCATGGTCCTATGCAAACACTCCAGGGTTGGACCCAACTTTAATTCTCCATCACCTCAAAATTTCTCCAGAGGTCAAGCTAGTCAAACAAAAACTCAAGAAAATGCATCCCCATGTAGCTCTACTAGTGAAGCAAAATTAGATAAATTGGTTAGTACCAACTTCATCCGGCCCCTAGCGTATGTTTCATGGATATCAAATATTATGCCTATATCAAAGAAGGATGGTAGCATATGCATCTGCATTGATTTTTAGGATGTAAACAAAGCATGTCCTAAAGATGATTTTCCCCCTTCCCAATATTGACACCATTGCAGATCTGATAGTGGGCCATTCCATGTTTTCACTTATGGATGGATTTTCAAGGTATAATCAGATTAGGATAGCTCTAGAGGACCAAGAGAAAACAACCTTTACTTTTACATGGGGCACATTTTTTTGGAATGTGATTCCCTTTAGGCTGAAGAATGCAGGGATCACCTATTAGTGGTCCATGACCACTATCTTTCATGACATGATGTACATCATTATGGAAGACTATGTAGATGATATCCTTACCAAATCCCATACTCAAAAAGAACATCTCCCCATCTTGGACAAGATATTTTCCTACCTAGAGGCATTCAAAGTTAGTCTAAATCCAAAGAAATGTGCTTTTGGCATTAAATCTTGCAAGCTTCTAGGATACATTGTCTTGCCCAAAGGGATAGAAGTTGATCCTAAAAAGGTACAAGCCATAGTTACCATGCAACCACCAGAGAAGCTAAATGAGCTACGTTCTCTCCAAGGAAGGCTTCAATCAGTCTATCACTTCCTTTCCTAGTTAGCAGAGAAGTGTGTGCCTTTCACCCAATTATTACACAAATACATAATTTTCAAATGGGATGATCAGTGTTAGAAAGCTTTTGATTTACTCAAAACCTACTTGGTGAATCTGCCCATGTTGGTGTCTCCAATGTCACACAAACCATTACTGCTATATATTTCCCTAACTGAAAAATTAATTAGAGCCCTCTTAGCACAATAAAATGACCAAGGAAAGGAAAGGGTCATTTATTACATTAGTCACACCCTAGTCAACTATGAGCTAAATTACTACTTTATTGAAAAGTCGTGTTTAGTTGTAGTTTTTTCTTCCCAAAAGCTACACCATTATCTTTTGAAACATAAGGTCAATATCATCTCCAAGATTGATCCCCTTAAATATCTTCTCAGCAAAACAACATTAACAAGCACATTTTCCAAGTGGGTGATGATCCCAAGTGAATTTGATATTGAGTATGTCGATAGGAAAGCAATAAAAGGATAGGCCATCATTGACCAATTGGTAGATGCACCTATAGAGAGTTAAAATCCTATCTTAGATAATTTTAAAAATATGGACATTCTTCAAACAAAGCCGGTAACTTGGAAGTTCTATTTTGATGGTTCTTACACACACCATGGTTCAAGCACCAGTATTTTGTTCATCATTCCACTAGGTGTTGCAGTCCCCAAATCCTACAAACTAATTTTCCCCTAACCAACAACATGGTATAATAACAAGCCTTGGTCTTAGGCCTCAAACTAGCTTTAGAATGGAAACTAACAACACTAGAAGTTTACGAGGATTCCTAGTTGATCATCAATCAAGTCACCAACACATATCAAACCAAGGATGAAAAGTTATTGCCTTAAAAAAATATGGTTGACACACTTAAGGCATGTTTTATTCATATTAATTTTGAACAAATTCTTGTAGACAAGAATAGAGTAGTAGATGCCATGGCCACCTTGGCCTCCTTGCTTTAGTTATCAGAGTAGTACGAATAGTATGAGTTCTTAGTAGAAGAGGTGGTTCAAGCCATGTTTACTCAACCTGATTCCCTTCTCATTTTTCATTTAGATGCTCCTAATAACCTCTAGTATAACCCCATCATCACTTACCTCCACAACAACACTATCCCCTCTAACTTTTCGGGCAACCAAAGACATCATTTCATTCAACAGACCTCACGCTACACTTTGATGGTTGATACGTTGTATAGGAAGGGTCTTGACAGTACTTTGTTTAGATGTCTTGAGAAGGATGAGTAGAGAGTCACTCTATAAGAAGTCCATGTAAGGATTTTTGGGTCACACTCCAATGGATTTACATTAGAAAACAAGATTCTTAGGATGGGTTATTTTTTGCTAACCATGGAAAAGGATTCTATCAACTATGTTAAGACTTGCAAAAAATGTCAAATCCATGGTAACCTTGTTCATGCACCAGCCTAAGAGCTCAACTCTTTGGCCACAACATGGCCTTTTTATCAATAGGGTTTTGATTTAATTGGAGCCATCCACCCACCTTCCTTTAGTAGACATAAATCGATTACTACTACCACAGAATACTTCACCAAGTGGGTTGAAGTGGCACCACTTGCTGACTCTATGGGAAAACAAATCTCTTCCTTCATCATAAACCATATCATCTGTTAGTTCGGAATACCTCATGCCATTCTCACTGACAATGCCTTGTACTATAAGAATCAAATAATTGATGAATTATGTGATAAATTTCACATTATACACCACTCCTCATCAATTTATTACCCCCAAGGAAATGGCCAAGAAGAGGCAACCAACAAGACCATTATCAACATTCTCAAGAGAACCATCAATGACATTGGTAGAGATTGGCATTTACAGCTAAACCCTACCCTCTAGGCTTATAGGATGAGCATTAGGATACCAATAGGCACAACACCCTTCTCTTTGGTTTATGGTTGTAAAGCTATTCTTCCCTTAGAGGTTGAGATTCCATCCTTGAGAGTTACTCTTCGTGATATCCTATCAGACAAGGACTACAGAGTGGCCCATCTAGAGCAATTAGAGTTATTAGAAGAACATTAGTGTATGACACATAAACACCTCAAAGTGTATCAGAATAGATTATCAAGACATAAAAACAAAAAGATCAAACCCCGTGTCTTTAAGATTGGTGACCTACTGCTCTGAGAAAACCCTAAAAATCAAGCTGCTATGTAAAAGAAAGGAAAATGGGAGGCCAATTGGATTGGTCCTTACATTGTCACAAAGTCTTTTGGGACTAGTACTTAAAAACTTGCAGATTGTGATGGCACAGACCTAGCAGAACCCCTCAACAACATCCATCTCAAAAGGTTCTATGTCTAAAGCTTTAAGGAAACACATCATCACCAAAAATACCAAACAAACAAAAAAAACCATAAAATATTAAAAAAAGAAACTAGTGAGAATTATCGACTTTGGTTTTAAAAGGAGCAAGAGATAGCACCTTTGGACTTCCCTAAACACCACAAGTCCTTCAATGTCAAAAGACACTCCAGACAGACCTCAAGCAACTTCCTCAGAGACAAATTTTTCTTATTTGTGGCTTACATAGCACAATTGAGTTAATTTCTCACATACCCAATTGAGAAATACTAGTGGATTCCAATTCAATGGTTTCTTGGCATCAAACACAGTTCACAATAGTAGAGATAGCCAGTATAATAGCACCAAAGGGAAGCATAATTGGTCAGGAGAAACATGGAGTTAGATTATGTATTGAGATACCATAGACATGAATTGCAGGTAAATCAGTGTAGCTCTCTACTATATGCCATCTATTTTAGCTTTTTATTTGATCCTTTTGTTGTTCCAAAGATCAGTTTTGCCTTCATCATCTCCAATATAGCTCCCTGAGCCCACTCTAACCCCTTCCAGCCCACTTTGTTCTCCTTGACTCTTTAGGTGCCTCCACACAGTCCTGGCTATCTCCACAGTGCAACAAATCTCACTCACATCCTCACTTCACCCCCGCGGGTTCAAAAATTGTCAAAAAAAAAAGAAACAAAAATCAAAATTGTCAAAAATTATCAAAAAAATTTGAAATAATTTCAAAAATTGTCAAAAAAAATTAAAAATTGTCAAAAATTATCAAAAAAAGAGTAAAAAATAGTCAAAAAAATTATCAAAAATTATCAAAAATTATCAAAAAAATTAAAAATTTGTCAAAAAAATTCAAAAAATTCAAAAATTGTCAAAAATAATGAAAAAAATTCAAAAATTATCAAAAATTTAAAAAAAAATTCAAAAATGGTCAAAAATTATTAAAAACATTCAACAATTGTCAAAAATTATCAAAAACATTCAAAAATTGTTAAAAATTACCAAATATGTTCTGAAGGGGGGTAATAATTTCCAAAACTAGTTGAAAAATCCAAAAAATTAACAACACCCCAAAATTCCAATCAAACATGCTTCATTTTGATTCAAATAAGCTATTTACCTATGCATAAATTATTGATGAATTTTTCAAATAAATGATGAGGCCCACTATATTGAAAATATTTCAATATTTTGTAGAATGTTTTACTACTCCATTATCCTAGGCAAAATAATAAATAATGCCTCAACAACATTAAGAAGTAGTGTAGTTATGTCTTGAAACATCTTGCTGGGCTTTGGAAAATCTGGCACAATATGAATAGTGCAAGAGGATCCTATAGAGTCCCCTATTCTTTCCTATTGTCAAGCACAACAATTCCTGATGGATTAAAAGTCGTATTTATGTTGTAGTGGCCATGATTGATTCAGATACTTTCAACAAATGTATTAATGTTATCCCAAAAATCCTAGATAGCCATCAAACACTTTCATTGTTACTTAACAGGGGGCACATAATAAGTAAGAATAAGTTTGAGAGATCGCCACAATCTTCTCTCCTTTTAGGCCCGAGAGGTGGCTTTTTCAACTCTCAAATGCTTTATTTAGGCCAAAGTGCCTTTTTCAAGTCCCTCAAACACCTTTCTAGGCCAAAGCACCTTTTTAGGCCCCTCAAAATGTCTTTTTAGGCCAAAATGCCTTTATTAAGGCCCTATTTAACCTTTTTCAGCTCTCAAACACCTTTTTTAAGGCCCTCAAACACCTTTTTAGGCCAAAGCACCTTTTTAGGCCCCTCAAAACACCTCTTTAGGCCCAAACACTTTTTTCAAGGCCCTGTTTTGACCTTTTTAGGCCCCTGAAATGCCTTTTAAGGACCAAACACCTTTTTTGAGGTTGTTTTCACTTTTTAAGCCTCCACAGTGACTTCTTAGGCCTTCGAGCACCTTTTCAGGCCCTAGTGCCTTTTTTTAGAGCCTAAAAATCCTTCATGAACACCCAAGCACCTTTTCAAAGCCCTTCTTGGCCTCTTTTGGCCATCAAAGCCTAACTTTGGCCTTATGCTTGTCTATAAAAGCTATATATATATATATATATATACAAACTTGTGCCTCACAATTTTTGGTTTAGAACTTCCTACTTTTTCCATCTTAAATGCAATAGCTCTCCAACTATTACACAAATTTGTACTCATCTTTCATTGGGAGCCCACGAAAGTTTGTGTTCCTCTATAGATTGTATTGTCCCCACTTTTACATAGATTGACACTTTCCCAAATCTTTTCCAAACACCCAAAAACATTTGAATGTTCCAAAAAATTCCAAAAACATCCACAAACTCCTCAAAATGCTAAAAACATCCAAATACAATCCAAAAATATCAAAAAAAAGCATGACAATGTTCATCTGACACATCCACATTACCACCAGTTGTCCTTTTGATTGCTACAAAAACAAACACAAATTTTATTCTATTATGATAGCAATGACAAAATTACATTTAAAATATCCTCTGGTGGATCATTTATTCTAGCCTCCCTTGGGGAGGTGGCAAGACAGGGTGTTCAATCAATGGCATTTCTTCATAACCAGCTCCTGAAGAAGAAGCTCCTGGTGTTAATCCTCTACATACCCACACTACATCCATGAGAATTAGAAACCTACCACCACATAACTATGCATTCAATAGTTGTACAAATTCCTTATCCAAAAATTGTGTCTCCTACTAGTTCTCATTCAAGAATGCCTGATGATAAAGTACCATATAATAGGCAGCTTCTTGGTATACCTTTGTCATCTGTTGCATATCCAAAAACACATTTTCCACCAACTTGTTTATTCCTAGTATAGTGATCACTCGTTGGCCCACATCCTACTCCTGCTGCATTTGATCAGTTGCCATCTACCAATGCTCCACATCCACTTTTGCCTTGCCCAACCACTACTGCAACTGTCTCACCTTCAACTCACTCAATGCTAACCACTCTTGCAATTTCAATGATAGGGAGTTCAGTTTTGCAATCGCCTCCCTAAATGACTCAGACTATGACTACAACAAAAACAAATCATTTTGTGCACTCTCCAACCCCACTTATTCCATCTTTAGGGATTCTTGCAATCTCTTAGCTCATGACTGCTTTGCCCACATCCCCTTTTCATTCCCTTCTGAATACAATTCTCCACTTATAGTTCCACTTCTATGGATTGCACCCATGTCTGCTCTGTATTCACCACCGCTTGGGGTTATCTTCCCTTCATTTTCCCTCCATATTCCTATGCCTTTTCCTTTTCACCATTTTCTACTAAGACTCTCTTTGTAGCCAACATTCTTCATAATTCTTCCATGTCACTTGATGATTGATCTCTACCCCTACCTCTAGCCACAACTCCTCCACATTTACACTGCTCGCTTCCCTTTCTATTGATCCTTGTCCTAAAATTCTAAGGCTAATCAACCAACATGCTCCACTCATCCCCTCACCCACACTAACATCTCCCACATCCCTTACAGCTTTTCTTGCAGACTTTTTAGGAGATTTTATCTCCCCCACCTTCTCCTCTATTCTGGACATACTCTTCATCATCTCAGGTGGACTATTCTATGCCTGCATCATTAGCTCATTGTCATCCAATACCACCTACAACACCTATTGCACTATAGTTCCTGACAACATTATTAACACTGACAAGGGCATTTCCTTTGTCATGATCCCCACATCCTCAAGTTGTGTCGACCCCTATCCTATATGACTTGATTCACCTTGCTCCAAAATTAACACTTTTAGTTCATATTGATACACCATGATACAGGAGTGTCCTAGGTGTAAAGGCAGTCTTGCATCACCCAAAAATATTTTATTTTCAATCTTTTATATTTTAATAAGGACTAGTAGATAGGGTGGTTACTATTTATGGGAACTTGCTATTTTTACTAAGGTTGTCATATGAACTCAGAATGTTCTCATTTTCTATAGGAAGGTTCATTTTAGAGTTGCAAGCCTACCATAAAAATCTCATTGCTCAACCATTAGTAGCAGAGAAGTTATTGCATACTTTCAGTGGAAAAATTTGTAGAAAAATCTTTAGGCTCACCATTGGAGGCCTTAGAATGCCTAGATGAGGTCTAAAAACACAATGGAAGGGTACTAGCCCAGTTTCAAGCCTATAGATTGGGAGCTAGCATTTCTAAAAAGTGGTTATAATAGCCAATCGGAGCAACAGTTTGTGAGTTATGGCCTTTGGAAGTTGAGATACTTGAAATTTCTAAAATAATTGTCAAAGATGTATTTGGCTGACTCTATATGTTCTATTAGGGTCTTTCAGCCCTAGGTATTAAGTTTGAGCATCTAGAACCTTCCCGAGCAGCATAAAATTGCCTATTTAAGAAAGGCCTAATGTTGTTGAGGATAGCTTTGGGTGATAGTTGGCAGCTTGTCTTGCAAATTGTTGTAATGAAGGTGCCCATGTGGGTTAGCATATTGTACTTATGAATTCTATAATTTCACATTTTTAGTGCAAATAAGAAGTCTAGATTTTTTTCTTGCAATTTCTACTATTTTTATGTTCTTGTTATGAGTTTATGGTATCAAAGGGAGCTCCCTACATTAAGTGGTATCAAAGCTAGAGTTCCTGAGTGTGGACAGATCACTGACTATGAGGCAGTTCACACCAAGACTGTGGTTTAGGCTAAGTTTGTAGGCAGATCATTGATTGTGAGGTAGGTTGCACTAGGGTTTTAACAAAAGCACAAAAATTCCTCCACAAAGGGAGCATGGCGAAAGAGTTGTAGGTGTTACACCTAAGGGTTTTTGAGCCCTCCAAAGACAAATGCAAGCATTGGAAGAAAAAATGCATAGAAGAATGAATCTTCCCATAAGAGATGAAAGTGAGGATGAGGATTAAGTAGAAGAAACTGTCAAAGCAGAGGCAGTTATAAATGCAGAGGAAGAGAGGCTTTTTAGGACCATCTCCAAGATTGGAAAATGACCTAAGTTTGAAGTTCCCACATTTTCAAGAAATCTTAACCCAGAGGAGCTAATTGATTGGATCAATGAACTAGAGGAGTACTTTGAGTATGAAGATATTGATTATCCTAATGGGGTCAAGTTTACAAAGGAAAAATTGAAGGGACATGCAAAGATCTAGTGGCAGGAAGTTCAGTGGGAGCGAAATAGAAAGGGAAGGACAAAATCACCATATGGGATCGGATGAAAGATAAACTGAAATGAAAATTCATTCTTGTGGATTATGAGCTTGAATTGTTGAAGAAGATGCAAGGGTTGAAGCAAGTAAGAAAATATATTCAAGAGTATACTGAAGAGTTCTACTGAGTTCTCATTAGAATTGGCCATGCAAAATCCGATAAGGAGAAAGTCACCTGTTATCTTAATGGGTTAAGGCCCAGCATTTAGGATGAGAAAAGTCTGGTTCGAATGAGTAGTATTGAGGAGGCATACCAATTTTGCCTAAGAGTTGAGGATAAATTGAGCAAGAATTTTGACAATAAGAATAGTGGAAGATCTAGTGGACAATCTTATGGTGGTCATAATGATGATCAAAAGAACAAGGATGAAGCTAGAAGTAGCAGTCAGAACTAGAGGGGAAATAATTTCAATTGTTTCCATGATCAAAACAATAGAGATTAGAGAGGAAGAGGTGAAGGCCAAGGATCTAGATGAGGAGGCTTCTATGGAAAATGTTTTCACTTCAAAGAAGAAGGGCATAGAGCATTTGAATGTACCTAGTGCCAAGGAAGGATAGATCAAAGAAAAGAAGGTCAGGAAAGAGTTGCAAATGTTGATGAAGATGTCAAATCCTCACATTTTGAAGATGCTAAAAGAGGAGAATTCCTAGTTAAATGAAGATTGTTGTTGAGTGGTGAGAATAAACCTAAACAAAGAAGGAGCTTATTTCACACAAGGTGCAAATGTGAAGATAAGTGTTGTGATGTGATCATTGATGGTGGAAGTACTAAAAATCTAGTGTCAAAAAAAATGGTCACCAAGTTGAATCTGAAAAGGTAGAAACACCTGCATCCATACCATATTGCTTGGGTGCAAGATGACCATAAGGTCATGATCAATGAGTAGTGCTCAGTGAAGTTCAATATTGGAAGCTACCAAGATGAGGTACTATGTGATATCATACCTATGAACATATGTCATATGTTGTTAGGTAGGTCATGGTAGTTTGACAGGCATGTTGTACATGATGGGTGAGAAAATACCTACACTCTAACTAAAGATGGAGTGAAACATAAGTTGAAGTCATTGAAGGATAAAGAAGAAGAGGTATGTAGTGCTGCTAGAATATGTTTTGTTGATGGAAAAGAGTTTCTTAAAGGTATGAAGCATGAGCATTTGTGTTTTACTATAATTCTAAAGATAATAAAAAAGAAGTAGAGGAGGTACTTGTAGAAGTTGTAGATATGTTGAGAGATTTTTTTGATATAGTATCAGATAATGTACCTAAAGCATTCCCCTAGTGAGGAAGATCAGTCACCAGATAGATTTAGTTATAGGAGTCATTTTTTCAAACAAGGTAGTGCATAGAATGACACCAACAAAAAGTGAAGAGTTGAATAGGCCAGTTCATGAGTTGTTGCAGAAGGGGTTGATTTAAGAGAGTCTAAGTCCATGTGTTGTACCAGCAATATTAGCACCAAAGAAGAATGGAGAATGGAGGATGTGCACAAATTCTCATGCTATCAACAAGATCATGATAAAGTATATATTTCCATTGCCAAGGATGGATGATATTATGGACTATTTGAGTGGACCTAAGTATTTCATAAAGATAGATCTAAAGAGTGGGTACCATCAGATTCATATTAGAGAAGGTGATGAGTGGAAGACTACTTTCAAGACAATGGAAGGACTATATGAGTGGTTAGTCATGCCTTTTGGACAAACCAATGCACCAACCACTTTCATGAGGCTCACAAATGAGGTACTAAAGGAGTTTTTGGGGAAGTTTGTCATTGTTTACCTAGATGATATATTAATCTTTAGTAATACATTAGAGGAGTATTTGATTCATATTCGTGAGGTATTTGATAAGCTGAGGGAAGAAAAGTTGTTGACAAACCTAAAGAAGTTTAGTTTTGTAAAGAAAGAGTTGGTGTACCTTGGATTTGTAGTCTTAGAAGAAGGTCTGAAAATGGATGCAGAGAAAGAAAAGGCTATCCTTGAATGGCCTACTCCAAGGAGTATGACCGAGGTAAGATCTTTTCATGGACTAACTACATTTTATAGAAAGTTCATAAGAAGTTTTAGCAGTATTTGTGGACCCTTGACTGAAATAATGAGAGGGGATAGGAAAGAGTTTAAGTGTACTGTAGGAGTATATAAGAGTTTTAATCTATTAAAATAGAAAGTTACTAAGCAACCTATTTTAGCACTTCCTAATTTTAACAAGGTGTTTCAAGTAGACTGTGATGCTAGTGGTACTGCAATAAGAGCTTTTTTGAGCCAGGAAGGTTGACCAATTGCTTATTTTAGAGAGAAGTTAAATAATGCAAAAAAAAAACATTTTGTTTATGATTAGGAATTTTATGCTACAGTTCAAGCATTGAAGAAGCAGAGACACTATCTTCTTCCTAAGGAGTTTGTTTTGTATACTAATCATCAAGCTTTGCAATATTTGAATAGTCAAGGAAAATTGAACTAAAGGCACTTAAAGTGGGTTGAGTATTTGTAGAGTTATACATTTGTTTTGAAACATAGGAGTGGGAAGTCTAAGAAAATTGCAGATGCTCTTAGTAGAAGACAATTTTTGCTGATAGAAATGCAAATAGAGGTGGTTGGGTTCAAGGAACTTAGCACATTGTATCTAGATGATCCTAATTTTGGTGAAGAATGGAAGGCTTGTACAGAACCTATTACACCTGATAGTACAAAGTGGTTGCATTTCATGATCCAAGATAATATGTTGTTCAAAGGAAGCCAGTTGCACATTCCCAGAAGTTCAATGAGAGAGAATCTCATCAAGGAGAAGCATAATGGAGGATTGACTAGACATTTTGAAAGAGATAAATTAACCATAGGTTTAGTTGCTAAGAATTATTACAGGCCACAATCACAACAAGATGTGATAAAATTTGTACAAAGTTGCAAAGTATGTCAGATGGCAAAAGGAGTGAAGCAGAATACAGGGTTGTATCAACCAGGACATGTACCAGAGAAACCATGGGAGGATATCAGCATCAACTTTGTTCTTGGATTACTAGGGACACAATGCAAGCATGATTCTATTTTTGTGGTGGTTGATAGGTTTTCAAAGATGGCACATTTTATTCCTTGCAAGAAGACCAGTGATGATGTTCATGTAGCAGAGTTATTTTTCAGAGAAGTGGTGAGATTACATGATCTGCCAAAGAGTATAGTTTCAGATCAAGATAGAAAATTTGTTGGGTATTTCTGGCATACATTATGGAAGAAGTTGAAGACAGATTTGAAGTTTAGTTCATCACATCATCCATAGACTAGTGGACAAACAGAAGCTGTGAATCATAGTTTGGGAAACTTGCTGAGATTCTTGGTTGGAGATAAACCAAAAGGATGGGATATGATTTAACTAGAGGTAGAATTTGCATATAATAATTCTATTAATAGGAGTACTAGAAAATCACCATTCTAGGTTGTATATGGGAGTAGTCCCAGAAATGCTTCTAAACTTATGTAGTTGAATAAAGGAGAGATAAGTAGTGCTAAAGTAGAAGATTTTGTTGAACATTTGAAGATAATCCATGAGGAGGTGAGGAAGTACATCATCAAGATGAATACATAGTATAAGACTAAGAAAGATGTGAAAAGGAGATATAAGGAATTTCAAATTAGAGATGAAGTCATGGTTCATTTGAGAAAGGAGCATTTTCCAGTGGGTATATATAATAAGTTGAAGATGAAGAAGTTTAGACCATGCAATATAGTGAAGAGGCATGATTTTGAAAATGCATATGAAGTGGAGTTGCCTGCTAAATTGAATATTTCACCAGTATTTAATATTTTAGATTTGATAGAGTATTATAAAGGAGGTGATGGAGATGAAGTTGCAGAAGTGCAGTGGAGCATTCCAACAGCTACTTTGGCTATAAAGGAAATTGAGGAGATACTAGAAAGTCATGCTGGAAAAGTACCAAAAATAGAACTTATTAGGAATATCTGATCAAATGGAAAGAGAGACCAGTTGAGGATTCATCATGCCTAGCAAAAGAAGAGGTTAACCATCTTGGTTTATCTTTGAACATTTGAGACGTGATGGGGTCACTTCTCAAATTACCTTGGGTGTCTAATGCAGGGGCATCTTAGGTGTAAAGGCAATCTTGCATCACCCAAAAATATTTTATTTTCAGTCTTTTCTATTTTAATAAGGACTAGTAGATAGAATGGTTACTATTTATGGGAACTTTCTATTTTTAGTAATTTTTTCATATGAGCTTGAAATGTTCTCATTTTCTATAGTAAGGCTCATTTTAGAGTTGTAAACCTACCATAAAAATCTCATTGCTCAAGCATTAGTATCAAATAAATTATTGCAGATTTTTGGAGGAAAAATTTGCAAAAAAATCTTCATGCTCATCGTTGGAGGCCTTAGAGTGCCTGGATGAGGTCCAAAAACTTGATGGAAGGACACTAACATGGTTTCAAGACTATATATTGGGAGCTAGCATTTTTGAAAAGTGGTTATAATAGCCAATCAAAGCAATGGTTCGTGAGTTATGGCCTCCGAAAGTTGAGCTACTCAAAATTTCTAAAATAATTGTCAAAGATGTATTTGGCCAACTCTATATGTTTTATTAGGGTCTTTTGGCCCTAGGTATTAAGTTTGAGCATCTAGAACCTTCCCAAGCAACATAAAAGTGCCTATTTAAGAAAGGCCCGAACATTGTCTAGGATAGCTCTGGGTGATAGTTGTTAGCTTGTCTTGTAGATTGTTGTAATCAAGGCACCCATGTGGGTCAGCATATTGTACTTATGAATTTTTTATTTCGCATTTGTGGTGCAAATAAGAAGTCCACATTTTGTTCTCACAAT
Source organism: Cupressus sempervirens (assembly GCA_028749045.1). Lineage (NCBI taxonomy): Eukaryota > Viridiplantae > Streptophyta > Pinopsida > Cupressales > Cupressaceae > Cupressus > Cupressus sempervirens. Next base: position 429,225,706 of record CM053792.1, read on the forward strand.
TTTTGCTATTTTAATGTTTTTTTTGAGTTTATGGTATTAAGGGGATCTCCCTACATCACACTAGCTCCTCAGAGGTTCATCAAATGTGATTTTCTCTTTGCCCTTGCCTAATCCACCTTCCATGGCTAGCATCACCCTCCTTCTTTCAGTTAGACTTCCTCAAACTTCTTAATCAATCTAACAACCACATTTTACTCTTCACCTTGCTTTGTTCCATTTCCATGTTATCTGCCTATTTATGGCCATCACTCACCTAGAATCATTCTTTACTAACCTTACCACATGTCTACTCTTCTTCTTTATGTACCCATACTAGGTACACTTATGCCATTCTCATGCCATAATTACCACCAAAAAAATTCTATAGACATTCTCTACCAACACCCACTCCATGCATTCTGCTATAGATTTCCCACTGACACATCTCATGATTTGTTGCCCAACCATTACAACAAATTTATCCATAGATTGAACAAATTTTACAACACTACACACAACTATCAACACTATTGATCTGCAATTACTAGTTTTTCTATTGTTATGCACTTCTAGTACCCCGATGATGTACTTGACTAGAGGTACTAGAATAAAGTCATGATACTTTATTTGCCTTTGATTTTTCATTGTTCAACTCTAGTGATCCTCTAATTTCATTCATTATTGGTGTCCACTTGTAAGTGCCTCCTCTTGTTTGGAAAGCCATGTGTACCTCGACCAATTTAGTACGATATCTTAGGTGAGGATTTTATCTGACATCTAATTTTTTGTCTGCCTATTTTTATTTACTATGGCTATAACATTTGTCTTTCAATAAGTTGTCATACTTTTCATGTACATAGTCCATGATTGGTGGTACTTCTCAGCATGACATAATATTCATATCACCATAGTTGAGCTAGTGGTGGTTGTACTTGGTCACTTTTTATTAAACACTCTATGATGACAGTTAATTTGCATCTTTACAATAAAAGTGACTGTTAGTTGCATTCATTTAGTTTGCATTTTCATCTTGGGTCTCTTGTGAACACATGATTGGCACATAAATCAAGATAAAAAACACATGAGTCTCATCAATAGTGATCAGCAAAAAGACTATATGCAATGAGTAAGGTTATTCAACAACAAGTCACCACCCAACATACTAGTGCATGGTTAACACTCTACTATTGTGGACTCAGTCTCATCACAACACTACCACCTTGCATCACACTTCATTCTTGACTACAATCTATTCCACCTATTGCATTATGTAGCTTCTGAATCTCAAACAATTCTAATCACTATTTCCTTTTATGAAATTCCATTCCTCATTACACCACATCATCTACCACATTATGTGGCTTTTGAATCTCAAACAATTTTAGTTCATCACATTTCCTCCCCACTTCTTTCATTCATCACAATTCATTACATCCAATTTCATTTGATTTCATCCCAAAGTACATTTCATTTCATTATATTTCATTTCATTATATTTCATTTCCCCTATTTCATTACATTTGTGATGTTACATTACATTTTTATTTTATTTTTGTCCATCATATTATATTTAATTCATGCATTCCATCTATTCATTTTGTGGCTTTTCAATCTCAAAGGTTGAAGTCCTATCCCATGTCTTTTCATCCCTAACACATTCAATTCCTTCCATTTTTTTCCACTTTCATTGACCTCATTTTCCCATCTCCTTTATACGTTTCCTTACATTCCCATTCCATTTGTTACATTTTATTTTATCATGTTTCATTCCATTACATTCCCATTTCATGTCATCATATCTTGTTTTATCACATTTTCCTTACTTTATCATTTCATGTCATTCCACTTTATCACATTTTCATATCATTACCATTTCATCATATTTCATTCTATCACATTCCCATTTCATTTCATTTACCATTTTCATTTCATTTATACATTCATTCCATTCCATCACATTTTATCACATTTTTTTCATTCCACTTCATTACATCACATCTTATTCATCAAATTAAATTGCACTTATTACAACCATTTCCCCTCATCCCATCACATCAAATATCATCACACTTTATTTCATTAAATTACATTAAAATTCATTTATTTCCACTACATCAACTCTCATTTCATTACGCCACATTTTACTGCATTACATTATATTATTTCCTTTCACATATTTTTCACATTTCCAATTCACTTACATTTTTTTAATTTCATTTTATTACATTACACCTTACCACGTTGCATATTCCATTTCATTACATTTCTCACATTTCATTTCATTACATTTCATTCCTTTCATTCCATTTTATCTAAATTCATTCCATCCTATCACATAACGTTATCACAAAATTGAGGGGGAAGTGCAAGTTAATAACAGAAGGAAGGCTTGGAAGAACTTCAATGTGAGAACAGCCACTATGGGAATCTACAGAGAGGCGATGAACCCCCAACTCCTGGTGGACGACCTCGAGAAGCCTAGACTCAATGAGCTAATTGACCCGGCTATGGTGGCTATTTCTGATAATGCAAGAGAAATGGGCATGAATCTGTTTAACAATGCTCGCAATAGCATGATCGACAACTTCAGATCAATTAAATGGCTTTTCCATGAGCTTGAGGATGTCAGAGATAGGGTTTCCCAAATGGAAAAAATCAAGAGCAAGACAGGTGCTGAAAGCCAAGGCGACCGGAACAGCTGGGAGACTCTGATGGAGAGGAGAGTAAAAAATATTGAGAACTACAATCACAACCTGGCAAGTCAAATGATCTCCTCCTCGCTTCGATCAATGACAACATCCTCTCTCTCTTGGATAATCTCAAAGACAGGAACCAGATGGAGGAAGATGATAAACAGAACAGAGACAAAGATAGGCTGGATGTGGATAAAGCCAAGGACAGCACTATGGAGCAGGATTTGACGGACGCCCAGGATCATAAGATAGAAGAGCAACAAGAGTGCGCCGAAGCTGCCCAGACCATGCTCAAGATGGAGAAGTAGTCTGCTAGGTTGGGTCTCTGTCCTTTGGTTTTTGTTTCTCCTGGCTTTGGCTTTTTGTCTGGTCTCTGTTTTTCTGGATGGCTCTCTGGCCTTTTTAGTGGGCAATTATTTCAGGCTGGGCCTTTGGGCTTATTTTCAGCCGTAAGGATTATGTTTTGGCTGGGCATTTTTTCACTTATTTTCAGCCTTTCTTGTTGTTAAACTTATGGGTTTCAGGACCCCTTAAAACCTGTTTACCTTATCAAAAATGTTATCACAAAATTCATTTCATTAAATTTCATTTATCACAAATTCATTTCATTACATTGCATTATATCAAATTTCATTTCACCACATTACATTTCATTTACATATATTTCATTACATCCACATATTTCATTGCATTCATATATTTACTACATTTTCATTCATTGCATTTTATTCCATTCATGCATCTTGTTACTTAACATTTCCGTTCATTTACACATTTCATTTCAACACATTTCATATTATTATATCACATTGCATTATATCAAATTTCATTTTACCACATTTTATTTCATTTCATTCATGCCTATTATCATCACATTTTCATTTGTTACAACTCATTTTTTTTTTCCATTTCATTCCTTTATTCATTATCCATAGATCATGCTACATTAATTATTCACACACACACATATATATCACTATCTACTACTACAGTATCCATCAAATTAAACCATCACATGCATACATGAGCCCCTACTATAACAATAATACACATCTACACATCAATAAGCTCACATATCGCATAAAGAAAAAGATCACACGATATATCAAAAGGATCAAATCAACATGAATATAAGATAGACTGCATGAACAAGAACATCTAGATGATCAAATGACATTCACATCAAAAGGTTAGAATGTCTATCCACATGAACATCCAAAGATCAAAAAGTACCTCCACATGAATATGAAATGAACATCAAATGAATAATAATATATAATGATGATAAATGCCATAATACATAATATACACTCATCCATGTGTCGACGGTTAAGATCCCTACTTGTTGAGGCACTCCTATCCTCTCATGGTGCCTGCTCGATAGCATCTATCATCACTACAACATGTATGGCTATGGTTGTTTGGCTAGTCAATGCTACATTTGTCCTCAGTGGTGGTGGTATTGGGCTTGGTGTCATCACCACTATAAATGCCTATAACTACTCACCAACTCACCCATCTATGCCCCCATGGTGCTCATCTAGGACTCCAAATCAATAGATCCTCCTGGTCTCTTTGGTGGTGGTTACAGATTTGGTGGCACCTGCTACTGCCCATGTGGCTATAAATCCTATAGATCTCTGATAAGGACATGTACCTATGGCCTCTGTCACTGAATAAACTAAACATCATCAAGTAACTTGGCCCTTACATTATCTATATTGTCCTAGTAATTAGATCTTGCACCACTATGCATCCCTCCTCTCACCCTCACACCTTTGTAGCATTGGATCCCTCCAAACCTCCCTGCAACCACATCTCTTGGCCTTTTTATTGGGCATTGTACAACACCCCTCTGTGGTACTACCACTGCTACTCAACCTCACCCTCCATATCTCCCCTGTGCTCTAACAAAACTTCTCACTCTCCCTCTAGCCCACTGCCTCCCTCTACCTCTCCTCAAACCACCCTCATAATCTCCATCCTTCCCTCCACTAGATGGCTCATCAATTCTTGGAATAGGCTCTATTGGATCCATGTATCTTGAAAATGAATGCTCATGGAACCATTGTGTATAGTCCCCCTCCAACCCTACATCTGCCTCTCCATCTCACAATGCCTATGGTTGTGGCATATCTATCATATATAAAAAGGCCTCCAAGCAAGCCTCATACTCCAAGGTCAGCCCTCATAGTGCCCTCTCTAACTAAACCTAAGCATAATGTGCTGACCCCTATGGCATGCCCTGCCACCAACCAAACTATCTCACAACCCACCTGAAATAGAATCTCTCTATCAATGCAGGAACCCTGCCAAGCAAATATCTCAGCCCAAAGAAATATACCATCCCATCCTCATCCTCAGCCCACAGCTCAGTAAACTTGTATGTTCTCCATAAAACCTCATCAATGTCATCCAAAATTTGATACCAATACTCCATCTTGCCCAAATGTGGTTGCATGATCACACCAGAGTAATTATATATAAGGTATATCTTGAAGATGTTTTCACACACATATAGGCTAAGTAATGGGTAGATGCTCCCATGTCCATAGTTGTAACAATATCACAACTATCGATAGTGATGAAGCTCTAGAATATACAACCTAATGCAAGTCACAATATAAGTGAGCCAAAATGTAGCCACCCCATGAAAATCTCTATTGATGATCAATTATATCCTATATCAACTAGCCCCATCTAGCTAGACATCCCCACCCTTGTCTATCTAGTAAAAAAAACCCCCTGTTGATCTAGCTAACACTATCGACAATGGCTAATGCTACAACATCTAGAACCAGGATACACTGTCATCCCTAATGCTATCATCTCCAAATAAATCTCTAAATGCAGTGCCATCTATAGTCTAATCATAGTATACCAAATCTCCCACTATTAGGATCTACAATAATCAATATATGTCCTCTGGCATCATAGTCATCTCACCCATGGGCAGGTGAAAGGTGTTGTGGTTTGAGTGCCATCACTCAGCCACAACTATCAATAGCCCTTTTTTCACTCAGAACTGGGGCATCTATAACAAATAGGTAACCCACATCTATCAATCACCTATCACTCCTTGATTGAAAATCTATCTACTACCTCTAGGGGCCATGGATACAATCCTCATACCATGAGCTTTTGTCCACATACCTATTTTCATCAAAAAAACAACAACATCAATTTTCATCCTAATTGATCATCCTACATCAATCTCTAGCTAATCTATTATTGGTTCTATCTTGGACCTATTACTTGTCCTTCCCTATCCTAAGTCAGACCTATTTGTTTTTCCTACTCTGTATCCTGAGCTAGGGAATCATTCTTTACCTATCTATCATTAAACTAATCCTAAGACACCACTTCATGACTACCTAATTGCTATTGTTTCCTTGTTATAGTGAATATCTGGCCAAAAAATCTATAATCTAGTCTTTTGCATTATCTTACACTAAATTAAGGATTTACAATATATTTCCACTCTTCAAATTTCATTGGCATTTTTTTCTACGATATATGCACTACCACATTAATTAGTTGCACGAAAACATACCTATGTGCTATTACAATGCTTAAAAACACTATTTCCTATGTCACATGTGCTATAACATGTATCAGCCAAGTTTATAGAATATATATTACAAATATATTGTTGGGTGATGCGATGCGCTCCCCTTCTCACAGGTCGTTAATTATGTGGTGTTCCATGTTCACTAACAGTCATGGCTTTTGGTGCAACAACAAATGGGCCCTACAAGTGGTATCAAAGCTTGGTTTTTGGCCTAGTCATGGGTTCAAATCTCCTCGGTGCCTTCTTGACCTATGCAAGTGCCTGGTATGTGCATCGAGGGGGAGACTGTTGGGTGATGCGACGTGCTCCCCTGCCCATAGGTGATTAATTATGTGGTGTTCCATGTTCACTAACAATCATGGCTTTTGGTACAATGACAAATGGGCCCTACATATATGACTGCATACCACACTCTACTTAAGGAAATATTAGTTCCTTTATAACAAGTCCTGAAACAAGTTATTGAGTCAACCTTGAGGCTTTCTTAATTTACAATAACAATATAGGATCATCTTAAGATATTACAATATATGTTACATTACAATTTTAGGGCAATCAAAATGATCATATGCACTCTTTAACAGTGCATAAGCCTATTCTAAGAAAACACATTGAAACAAAATACATATGCACTATAAAATAATTCAAATGCACCTAAACAATTAGATGCGCTATTTAAAGCTACACATGCACTATTCTCCTAATGAATGCATTATTTTTCTCTATACCTAGGGTTTCATATGTGCTATTTTGCCCTCTGTAAGACTATTTGAATGTGCTAAAAGAATTCAAATGTGCTAAAAGACAATCTAAATGTGCTAAAAGACCTAAATTATCACATCTACCACAAAAATTTGTGCAAAATTCACAAAAACTCAAGTACACATGCACAAATCTTAACAATGGGGGCTCTCGATGACTTACGAGGGTACCATAGTCTATTGGCCGCTCATACTTGCGACCCTACTCAAATCTATGCTCTCATAAAGGGACCACCATCCTCACTAGCTCAAAGCTCCAAATTGCCAAATGTCAAAAGAGAGTGTGAAAATGACAAGGGTAAAAGACCTTTTGACCTATTTAACTCTCCTTAGGGGCATTTATCTCACTTTTTCACTCTATTTACCCAATGTTAGAACCTTTTTGCTCATTTTTGTGAATTGTGTATTGTATTTACACCAACTTGCTCCTCTTTATCTGCCACATATCAAACATTTTAGAAATGAAATTGGAACCTCCTTAATTTTTTCCCATTCATTTTTCCAATTTCATTTTTGAGGGGGCAATATATCCACATCAAACTAGGGTATCCAAATCAGGGCAACAAAATTTTCTAAAAAATCAAAAATGTTCTACCCTAGCTAAAATTTCAATTAGCAAAATCAATGACAATCAGACATCAAGCCATGAATGACAACCAAACATCATATCAACCTATGAAACATCAAAATATCATTAAAAAAACATTCAATCATCAGAATTTAGCCTAAAATTAGAAAATTAAGACAGTCTTTGAACTAATATGCTTCACATATTAGCTCAAAGAGGAGCATTTGTAGACACCCAAAATTTGGCAAAGACTTAAAACACCACAAATCTCGATCTAACAACACAAATTGAGAGGAAGATAGCAGACTTTCAAATTAAGGATTACATCAAGTCATTAATGAATTAAATCATCTATCAAATTAATAAGACATAAACTAGCTTAAAAAAGAGGAAAAAAATAATTCAAAATCAAAAAATGAAATTCAAAAGAGAGAAGGAAAAAGAGAAACTTTTGAAAATAAATGGAACTTTTATTAAATCAATAAATCTATTTATCCTCACAAAAATGAAAATCCTCCTTTTACATTTAAAATAATTTTTAAAAATCCTCATTTATCCTCAAAATCAAGACTTTTGGACTCTTCCTCTTATCTCTTTTGAGATGTTCTCAATTTCACATTCATTCACTAGTCAAAAGTAAAACCTAGATTCTTACCCCAACCCCTTCTAAAATCTTATAAATAGAAGGAGAATTCAAGAGAAAAAGGACCCAAGTTTTAGGCATCTACATTATAGGCATATTTAGAGTTGTCATATTGATGCATATTAGCATTGTTATTCTAGCAAGTTTATGTCATTTTGATAGCATTTTAACTTTTTTTTCATGTTATTTAGTATCATTTTAACACATGTTTAGCTCATTACATGTCCATTTTGATAGTATTCTACGAGTTTTTACTCGCATATAATCTGCATTTTCATCTTAGATCTTCTATACATACTAGTAGATCTACATTTTAAACATACTCCTATTCTAGAACTATCACTGAGATGCTGGTCTAAGAGCATTTCTAGCAGTTGTAGTTAGGGAAACATGTGACATTTGTAGAGTTTACATTTTGACAAAGATTTCTTGGGTTTAGTCTAGTTTGTTGTCATTTTAAGTACACTTTGCATTAAAGTTTCACGAATATGTGAATATTTCATGTACAACTACATGTGAACTTGATGGATCTTTTTCTTTGACAAATACCTCTTTGAATTCTTCCATGTGTTCTCTCAATTCATCTTTCTAATTATTGTTCTTACTACCATTCCTTATGGAACTTCTATTATTGTTCTTCTAAAATTTGGGTTCATGTTGATGTTCCTCATGTCCATTCTATAAAATATTTCTATTTGACTAAGGTTGTTGCATGGCTAACATATAGGTGCACTTGTTCTCTAATTAGGTTCATTCTGGTTAATGCACACTCCACAATTTATGGTGATGTGTCCAAAGTTTTTCCACTTCTAATACACAATGTTACTTCTTGCTTCATTGGATCTTTCTCCTTCATTAGATATTCTAGAGGATATTCTTTTCTCATTATTTGTAAGGTTAGTATCTCTAAACTATTGGAAATGATTGAAATGATCATAAGAAAAGTTGTTGGAATAATATATGGAACTGGTAAAGAATTTTCTCAATCATTATTTTGTCATTGATGTCAAACTTGCTACTTGCAGGAATGACAATTGCTTTAGTGATCCAAATACTATCAATTAGTTAATTGTCAAGGAGGAGGCAATCAATAAGATGTAACTAGAATACCTAGAGAAAGGTTGAAGTTATGATGTTGTAATGAAGTACAAGGATCAGCTAAGCCATTGATGAAAAAGTGTATTTGATGACATACTATAAGATACAAAGAATGGGCACACTGAAACATATCAAAGATTTAAAGTTTTAGCTAAGTCTTTTGTAAAGCTCAAACTAAGTTCATTAGAGAGAAGGAGTCGAGCAAGCTAGTAAGAGTCGAGAAAATTTCTAGTTAATGTCGAGTAAACTCCAGATGCCGAGTGAACTCCAGATGCCGAGCGACACAAAGTTTATCAAGTGCCGAGCAGAACCAAGTGCTAAGCAAAATCAAGTGCTGAGTAGAATCAAGTGTCGAGCAAAACCAAGTGCCGAGCAGAACCAAGTGTCGAGCAGGTATAGGTGCCGAGTAACAAAGAGGTACCGAGCACTAGTAACTCAATAATTTTGAGTTGCTGCATTATTTTGAAAATCAAAGATTCGCTAGATCTAAGCCGACAAGGTTGTTATCTAGAAATTTTTGAATTAAAAAGATAAGAATGATGAGCCGGTGGCACAGAACACCATGTAGAATGTTTTTAAGGATACAACTAGCAAAGTTTCTAGAAGAGAACAAGATATGGGGTAGATACATTATATCCTACCTAATCTATTTTGAAACCTTAAAATTGGAGAGGAAGAATTGAGCGGCAAAGAAAAATCAGACTTCTATTTAAAGAAGACATAAGTTAATAAAAAGAGAGAGAGGGAAGTGGTCAAGCATAAAAGCATGAAGTACTAAAGAAGGTGCTAGGGAGAAGAAAGCACAAGAACTTTGTTTGGATAGACGACCACAAGGATGATTGCATTGGCAGAATAAGTAAGAAGACTCAAGGAGACGAAGCTTGAGAGGAAGACAAGCAGTCAGAGCTGGAGTGATTGAAGCCAAGCATAAAGATTGAACTGAAAGTGTGATCTGAAATCTGCAAAGTATGTTGTAAGTTATATCAGATCAAAAGACCATTATCGTTACTTTCTAGCAATTGTAACAGTAAGTTTAAATCTTATGGACTTAGGTTGGTTTAATAGCCATAAGATAAATCCTTTAACAGGGTGACATTCCAAGTGAATGTTCTAAAGACCTTTAACCAGGCCCATTCCTTATAGTTTGGTGAAATCCTCTAACAAGGTCACATTTAACAGTGTGTTGTAAGCCTTTAACAGGGCAGGCTTTTAACAGGGCATCACTTTAGAAGAGTGAGAATCAAGTAGCATGTTACTGGTGGTTTTTCCCAAATTGGGTTTCCACGTAAATCATTGTGTCATGTGTTGATTATGGATGTTTTATCTTTGCATATTGATTTACTGTAACTTGCTTATATGATTGATTTAAGTTTGGATGGATGAAAAGTGTATGGATTCATTAAAAGTAGGAAAAAGGTATTAATAGGGCATTTTGGACCTTGAATAACTGATTAACCCCCCCCCCCCCCCCCCCTCAGTTATTCTAAAGAATTCTAACAATTGGTACCAGAGCCTGACTGCTAATTCAGTTTAAAGGGACTACAAGCAGAAAATATCAAAATGGCAAAGAGAGAAGTTCCCAAGCTCAACAAAGACAACTTTGTTGCATGGAAAAGTTTGATGAAGCTACATCTTATATCCATAGGAGATTATGCCCAAAATTTAACTATCACTGAACATGTAGATCCAACAGGTGCTCCTATTGCAGAAGACATGAAAAACAAGCAAGAACACAATCAGACAATGCTGGAAATTGCCTCTGCACTTAGCTATGCTGAATTTGATGATATCAAAGGATGTGACACTGCATTCAAAATGTGGAAAGCCATATCAGACATCTATGGGGGAGATCAGAATGTACAAAGAGAAAAAAGAGAAAGTCTCAGAGGAAAGTTTGATGACATGAAAATGGAAGAAAATGAGAATGCTACTCAATATGGTGCAAGAATAAAAGAAGTGGTAAGTCAATAAGATGCTTGAGTGGTCAACTGGATGAAGATACTGTTAATAGTAAGTTCTTAAGAACTTTTCTCCCTATCTATCCTATTAGAGTATCAACAATACAAGAGCTAAGATGTATACTAGGAAATAATCTAAGCTTTGAAGGTATAATAGGTAGACTGACTACATTTGAGTTATCTAAATTTAACAACTACAGACCTGAAAATGTTGAATCTTCTTTTAAGGCCAAGTTATCACGGAAAGATGTTGAACAGGTAAAATCAAAGAAAGGAAGAAAAATGAAGTATGCATCCAGTGATAGTAGTACTGATGAGGAAGATGTGGAACAATTGGAAGCATTGCTTGTTAGAAGATTTCACAGGGGCAAAGGAAAATTCAAAGGTAAGATGCCTATCATTTGTTTCAATTGCAATGAAGTAGGTCATATTTCTGCAAGGTGTCCATAGAAAAAGGATTCCAAGAAAGGCAACAAATACAAGAACTGAAGAGATGATGACAAGAGAGATTACAAAGAAAAAGGTAAGAAATGTTATATCGTTGAAGAAAATTCTGATGACAATGATGATGAAGTTGTTTATGTAGCCATGAAGGACCAATCTAATGAAGAAGAGACCACAACACTGGTAACATGTATAAACAAGAACGACAAATGGATCATAGACAGTGGATGCTCACATCACATTATAGTAGACAAAAGTAAGTTTGTTAACTTTACTCAGTATGATGGAAATAGTGTTAGATTTGGTAATGATGCTCCATGTCAAATCAAAGGAAAAGGTTCCATTAAGCTCACAGAACAAATTTCATGTGACAATGCATACTATGTTGAAGGATTAAACTACAATTTACTGAGTGTCTCATAGTTAGGCAATATAGGTTGTAAAGTGGAATTTGGAAACAAAACTGCAAAAATCTATGATACTGATGGTAAACTGATAGGAAAAGGAGATCAAATAAAGAGTAATTTGTTTTACCTTGATATGGATGATGTTTCTTGTTTATTTGCAAAATTTGATGATGAATGGTTATGGCATAGAAGATTATGTCATGTCAACTTTGACAATCTAGTCAACATCAGTAAAATGAAGAAAGTCAGAGGTTTACCAAAATTGAAGAAGCCTGATAATATCATGTGCAAACAATGTTAGCTAGGAAAGATGACAAAGTCAAGTTTCAAAAGCAAAAACTATACATCTAAAGAGATACTTGAGTTAGTTCACACTGACTTATGTGGTCCAATGGAAATACAAAGCTATAGAGGAGATAAATACATAATGCTATTTGTTGATGACTATTCCAGGATGATGATTGTTATGTTCTTAAAACAAAAATCTGATGCTTTTCAAATGTTTAAATGGTATGTGGCTAGAGTTGAAAAAGAAACTGAAAAAAGCTTGAAATGCCTAAGATCAGATAGAGGTGGTGAATTTACATCAAAATAATTCAAAAAATTCTGTAATGATAAAGGAATCAAAAGACAAATGTCAGCTCCTAGAACTCCCCCATAGAATGGAATTGCTGAAAGAAGAAATAGATTTGTGATTGACTATGCCAGAACACTAATGATGGAAAAGACTGTTGCTCTAAAATACTAGAGAGAAGTGGTAAGTGTAGTTGTTCATATACTAAACCGAGTACAAGTCAAGAAAGGTACAAATACAACACCTTTTGAATTATGGTATGGTTACTCACCCAATGTAAAACATTTCAAAGTGTTTGGTTATAAATGCTTTATCCTTAAAGATGCTAGAAATGGAAAATTTGATGCAAAAAGTGATGAAGGCATATTCCTTGGTTACTCCACTAGAAGTAAGGCATATAAGTTCTTGAATACTAACACTAACGAAATTGTGGAAAGTGCAAATGTAAATTTTGATGAGCACATAGAAGTCCAAGCTGAAGTACCAAAGAAAATGGAAGAGTACAGAACCTTTGTGTATTCTTATGAAGGAATGACTGATGATAAGGATGATGTCAATCAAATTGAAAATCAAAAACAAATTTCAGTATCAGCTGAGTCACAACCAGTGAATGCCGAGTTGCATTCAGAAGCCAAGTTGTAGAATGAAGGAAATGGACAATCTGATTCTGAAGACAGTACACGTGATGAAAAACAGCCTAACAACAAAGTGCATAGTGATCCTAAATCCGAAAGATCAAACATGGAAACAAGGATAGAGCCAAGGTTATCCAAATATGTAAAAAGACATCACCCTGCTGAACAGATAATTGGTGACAAAGATGCCAGACCAATGACAAGGAACAGATTAAGACATGAATCATGTCTGATCAGCAAATCTGAACCCAAGATAGTTTATGGTGCATTATAAGATGATGACTGGTATAAAGCTATGGAAGAAGAAATTGATCAAATAAGAAAAAATAAAACCTAGAGTTTGGTTCCCAGACCAACTAACAAGAATGTGATTGGCACAAAATGGGTATTCAGAAACAAACTAGATTAGAATGGTGAGATTACTAGAAACAAAGCTAGACTAGTATGCAAGGGTTATGCTCAAGAAGAAGGAATAGACTATGGGGAAACATTTGCTCTTGTTGCTAGAATGGAAGGAGTAAGAACTTTACTTGCATATGCTGCCTACAAAGATTTTAAAGTCTATCAAATGGATGTAAAATCTACTTTCTTAAATGGTATACTAGAAGAAGAAGTCTACATTGAACAACCAGAAGGATTTGTTGATGAAAATAACAGGGATATGGTGTGTAAGCTACATAATGCACTCTATGGTTTGAAACAAGCACCAAGAGCATGGTATGAGAGACTTCACAAGTATCTAGTGCAAATTGAATTTGAAAGAACTGATGATAACAACAACATGTACATCAAAGTAGAAGAAGGTAACAACATTATTGCATCTAAAATTTTTGTGGATGACATAATTTTTGGTGGTAAGGAAGTACTTTGCAAAGGCTTTGCTGACAAAATGAAACATGAATTTGAGATGTCTATGTTTGGAGAAATTAAATTTTTTGTTGGATTGCAAGTACATCAACTCAAACATGGAATATTTATTACACAATCAAAATACATCAAAGAAATTCTTAAAATGTTTGGATTGGAGGAATCCAAACCAGTCAGCCCACCAATGGCAACGAGAAATAAGCTGTCAAAAAATGATGAGTCAGTTGAAGTCAATCAAACAATGTACAGATCCATGATTGGAAAACTACAACATGTTGTACATAGTAGACCAGACATAGCATTAGCAGTTGGAATAGTGGCTAGGTTCTCTGCTAGTCCTAAATAAAATCATCTCACAGCAGTAAAAAGAATAATGATATATCTTAAAGGAACTGATGACTTTTGTCTATACTACAAAAAGAATAAAAAATTTGAGCTCAATTCATATACAGATGCAGATTGGGGAGGAAGCATTGATGATAGAAAAAGCACAAGTGGAGGTGCATTATTTCTAGGCAAAAGGCTAGTCACCTAGACTAGCAAGAAACAAACATGTACATCCCAGTCCACTGCAGAGTCAGAATATGTGGCAACCGCAGTCAATTGCACAAACATTGTGTGGCTCACACATCTATTGGCAGGAATGAAAGAAGAGGTAACAAAACCTGTGATATTGTATTGTGATAATACAAGTGCTATAAACATATCCAAAAATCTAGTGATGCATGCAAAAACCAAGCATATTGCAACCAAGTATCATTATGTCATAGAATTGGTAGAAGACAAAAAAGTAAAGTTGGAATACATTCACACAAAAGAACAAACTACAGATATCTTTACCAAACCATTTCCCAAGGATGCCTATGAATATCTTAGAGGCAAGTTGGGGTTCATGCCCCTAACTCAAGTAGTTTAAAGCAACAAGGAAGCTATCCTGCATCAATAGGAATAAATCACTGAAATATTAATAGGTTGATGCAAAGGATAATAGCAGAAGAAGAAACTCCAAATTAGTCACAAGCATGGTGACAGAGGGAGAAAATCAACAAGAAGCCAAAGCTTATATTTTCCATAATAAAGATGCTACATCTTTGGCATTTATGTCAAAGAGGGAGAAATATGCAAAAATCTGATCAATACAAAGAAAGAGGGAGATATATATGAAAGAGAGAGATATATGAGATTAGTAGTAAAAATACAGCAAGACAACGTATACAATCTTGGTGGTAACTAAGTTGATTAATTGATCAGTTTGGTTTGCCATCAATGCCAAAGAGGAAGATTATTGGAAATGATTGAAATGATCATAAGAAAAGTTGTTGGAATAATATATGGAACTGGTAAAGAATATCCTCAATCATTGTTTTGTCATTGATGTCAAACTTGCTACTTGCAGGAATGACAATTGCTTTAGTGATCCAAATACTATCAATTAGTTGATTTTCAAGGAGGAGGCAATCAATAAGATGTAACTAGAATACCTAGAGAAAGGTTGAAGTTATGATGTTGTAATGAAGTACAAGGATCAGCTAAGCCATTGATGAAAAAGTGTATTTGATGACATACTATAAGATACAAAGAATGGGCACACTGAAACATATCAAAGATTTAAAGTTTTAGCTAAGTCTTTTGTAAAGCTCAAACTAAGTTCATTAGAGAGAAGGAGCTGAGCAAGCTAGTAAGAGCCAAGAAAATTCCTACTTAATGCCAAGTAAACTCTAGATGCCAAGTAAACTTCATATGCCAAGTGACACAAAGTTTATCAAGTGCCAAGCAGAACCAAGTGCCGAGCAGAATCAAGTGCCAAGCAAAATCAAGTGCCAACCATAACCAAGTGCCGAGCAGAACCAAGTGCCGAGCAGGTATAAGTGCCGAGTAACATAGAGGTGCCGAGCACCAGTAACTCAATAATGTTGAGTTGCTGCATTATTTTGAAAATTGAAGATTCGCCAGATCTAAGCCGACAAGGTTGTTATCTAGAAATTTGTGAATTAAAAAGATAAGAATGATGAGCTGGTGGCACAGAACACCATGTAGATCATTTTTAAGGATACAACTAGAAAAGTTTCTAGAAGAGAACAAGATATGGGGTAGATACATTGTATCCTACCTAATCCATTTTGAAACCCTAAAATTGGAGAGGAAGAATTGAGCGGCAAAAGAAAATCAGACTTCTATTTAAAGAAGACATAAGTTAATGAAAAAAAGAGAGAGGGAAGTGGTTAAGCATAAAAGCATGAAGTACTGAAGAAGGTGCTAGGGAGAAGAAAGCATAGGAACTTTTTTTGGATAGATGACCACAAGGATGATTGCATTGGCAGAATGAGTAAGAAGACTCAAGGAGACAAAGCTTGAGAGGAAGACAAGCAGTCAGAGCTGGAGTGATTGAAGCCAAGCATAAAGATTGAACTGAAAGTGTGATCTGAAATCTGCAAAGTATGTTGTAAGTTATATCAGATCAAAAGACTATTATTGTTACTTTCTAGCAATTGTAACAGTAAGTTTAAATCCTATGGACTTAGGTTGGTTTAATAGCCATAAGATAAATCCTTTAACAGGGTGACATTCCAAGTGAATGTTCTAAAGACCTTTAACCAAGCCCATTCCTTAAAGTTTGATGAAATCCTCTAACAAGGTCACATTTAACAATGTGTTGTAAGCCTTTAACAGGGTAGGCTTTTAACAGGGCATCACTTTAGAAGAGTGAGAATCAAGTAGCATGTTACTGGTGGTTTTTCCCAAATTGGGTTTCCACATAAATCATTGTGTCATGTGTTGATTATGGATGTTTTATCTTTGCATATTGATTTATTGTAACTTTCTTATATGATTGATTTAAGTTTGGATGGATGAAAAGTGTATGGATTCATTAAAAGTAGGAAAAAGGTATTAATAGGGCATTTTGGACCTTGAATAACTGATTCACCCCCCCCCCCCCCCTCTCAGTTATTCTAAAGAATTCTAACATAAACATTCTACTATTGCTAAATTATTACTATCAAATATAGGTTTCTTACAATCAACTACTTTATGACCAAAACCATGATAATTATAACAATAAAAATTAGTAATGGGTTTGAAATGACCTACTTGTACATTTTCTCTTCATGTGACCAACTTCATTACATATAAAGCATCTACCTTTGAATTCATAACTTGCCTCTCTAGGTGATTCAACTTTATCTATTTTTTTAGGTTCATTACTTTTCTTAGGTTGACTTGCATGTTCAACATTTTTTGGATCATATTTAGATTTATTTGGTTAACTCTCATTCTAATCATTCTTCTTAGGTTCAAGATGTTCAATAACTAGATTTGTTTCCTTTCTTTCTTTAGATTTCTTTGATGATTTTTCTCCAATGAAATACCCAAGAGCAGTCTTATCATAAGAAGGTCTCTAAAAATATTTTTTCTCATCAATTTTCTCACTACTAGAATATAACTTCTCTAATTATTGCTTAGTCTGGGTTAACTCTCCTTTCACAATGGTGTTGTACTTCTCAATTTATACATGTTCTATCTTAATACATTCAAGTTCATATGTTAATTTTGTAAGATGGGATCTTAGATCTACATTTTCAAATTTTAGATCTGGCTCAATCTTGCTATCATCTTTCTTCAAACTTAGCTTTAGTCCAATAATCTTCAACTCATGTTTCAAAATCCCATTTTCTTTCTTTAATGTTGACACCTCATCATTATGTTTTGTCGTCTCTTCATGTTCCTTTTTGGATTTAAGATGAGAAATCTTGTCTTTCAATTGCCTAATGTAATATTTTGTATCTTCATATATTTCTTTTAGGTTATTAGTTTCTTTAGTAAGAAAATCAATCTACTCAAGAGATTCTTCAAGATTTCTCTACAATTGTTCCATATTTATAGGGATATTACTCAATTTTTTAGGCCCCTTCAAAGTAATTGAGCTCTGGTACAATTTTTTAGAAATAAAGAATATTAAGAGGGGAGGGGGGTGAATTAGTGTTTTACAAACTTTAGCCCTAAATTGGATATTTTGAATTGCCTTATAAATTACATATGAAAGTAAACAAACAATTTTGAACATTAAACATATCCATACAATAAGAGAACTCATAACACTATTTTTTTTTAACTATGGAAATCATGGCCAAGGGAAAACCTTGGTGGGCATGATACCCACAAAATTATCCACTAAACAAAAGTATATGGTTAAGGATGTTGACCCTATTAGTGTTAGAAATAATAGTCGCCAAGATAACTGGGGGGGGTGAATCAATTATCTAACAATTAAAACATTTATCTTCTTTAAACAAACTTAACCATTCAACCAAAGTAAAAAGAAACCATAATAAAATGCATAGAGACAATTACACCATATATGTTGAATAGGGAAACCCTTGATAAGAGGGAAAACCCTGGTGAGAGTGATGCCCACAGGATGATGTACTAATATAAATATTCCTTATTAGAGGATGGACCCTATTAGGAGACTATTACAACATTTAGTACATAGAGCCCTTATTAGGATATTTTGAATCCCTATTAGGAGATTCCAACCCTATTAGGAGTTGTGCCAACCCTATTAGGAGTTTTGGTACAATGTATGCAAGATGAGCCCACTACCCAAACATGCGATTTCAACTACAACAAGAGCTCACTACTCAAACAAGTAATTTACTGTTATCTTCCTCTTTCATTTTTTCTATCAATTGAACCAATCACTATCAAACCTTGTAGACTAGATCATGAATCTTAGATCTAAATATCAAACCTTAGATCACTCAGCAAAACCTTGACAGCAAAATTTCCTTTACTTCTACACTATTGTACTCAACTTCGCAATCTACTCTCTCTACTTACAATCTCTTTGCATCAATATAATTCATCTCATGTCTTATACCTCATCATAAAGGAAAATGTCATTCCTTTATACTGATTCCTCAAAAAAATTCCCTGAGTTGGTTGTTAGACCTTCTCAATTAATTATTATAGGACCACATTAAGAACACATTACACTTAGCGATAACATTAATCTTTTGCCTTGCAACTTGAATAACTTTTTGTATACAAAATATTATGATGAGTGAACTCATCCATGTCATTACCAACATTTCTTCTTCATGTCCTCCACCTTGATTCTCAGAATATCAACTCTGCTAAGAGATATAACATGTTTACTAGAACATGCCTCTGTAACTCTATCTTAGAATAGACATCACCAAAACTTATATAACTTCTTCTAGACTTATCCTTTCTTATTTTGACATTAACTGCATAGACTAGATACTCATAACTATCTCCCATAACCTCAAGTGGTTAGAATACTCAAGTAGCCATCCATACCAACTTGATCTTTCTGTTGTTCTTCTATCAGATACCACAAAAAATTGCTATGTTGACATCAATGACAAACTCAGTCATGAATGTAACATATATATAGTACTCCCCATAAGAATATCATCAGGATTCAAGCTTCCAACCAATCTTCTAACAATATCCCCCTTTGGAATTGATGACAACATAGACGAAAAACATCTAGTTCCAAGAATACCAACAAAAGACTCTTTATATTTTCAAATCCTCTTTATCAATCATTATCCACTATTAATGTACCTCAATATGCTTCATGCCAACTATCATTCCATATTGTACTTATGCTAAACATAATGTACTCGTCTGAAACATCTTCCTTGACGTAATAATTTTATGCAATATTCTCTCCCATTGACATCAATGTCAAAGGTTTCAAAAACCAACATCTTTGCATCAAACTCTACAATAATTGATACTTACTAGCTCAAGTGTCAAAAGACACTATTCAAAACAACATCCAACAAGAGTCCTAGATGACTCTATTCAGCATTTATTCTAGACAAAAATGGTGCTCTATTACACTAGACTAATGCACTCTTGCATATTGTACTCTAATGTAGGAAGGGGCATAACACCAGACGTACTTCACAAATACTCAAAAGTCTCTTTTGGAAGAGGCTTAATGAATATATTTGCAATCTTCTCTTTAGTGCTCACATACTCTAATCTGATTTCCTTTTCTACAACTTCCTCTCTCAACATATGATATTTAATAGAAAGTTCCTTGGCCTTAGAATGAAACACTAGATTCTTATACATATTTACCATGCTTGTGTTGTCACAATGTATGACAATTGGCTCATTGATTTCTATCCTTATATCCTTTAGCATCTACTTCATCTAAATGACTTGATTGCCATTATTTTCTACTACAACATACTTTACTTCCACTATAATTTGTGATGTACAATCCTACTTTTTTCTTAACCAATAAACTAATCTTCCTCCAAAAAAGAAGGCTCCACCACTGTTTCTTTTTCTGTCATCCATAATGCCTACCCAATCTGCATTAGTATAAGCACTTAGAGTGAAATCATTAGATCTTTCATAACATAATCTGAACTTAGATGTTCCCTTTAGATATCTAAATATCCTTTTGAATGCTACATAATGTGCTTCTCTAGGATTAGCATGTAATCTTACAATAATTCCAACTACATTTACTATATATGGTCTTGTGTGAGTTAGATATTGCAGTCCTATGAACATAGATTTGTACTTCTTCTGCTCAACAGTAGGTGTCTCATCCTTTTTATATAACTTGTTTCTAGTTACCATAAGTGTTCCAACTAATTTGCATGTTTCCAGAACAAATCTTTTTAATAAATCCTTCAATTACTTAGTCTGAGAAGTAAAGATTTCTTCTTTATTCTATACAATTTTCAATCCTAGGAAATGTTTCATCTCTCCTATCATACTCATCTCAAATTCTTTCTTCATATCCTCAACAAACTTCTCACTTTCTTTGCTATATCCAAGTTTTGTCAAATTATTGTCCAACCTTGCATACCAGGTGCTAAGTGCTTGCTTCAATCCATACAATGCTTTTCTTAATTTACATTCTATGTCCTCATTATTTGTCAAAGGATATACTTTAGGCTACTTAATGTATACCTCTTCTTCAAGTTCTCCATTTAGAAATGCTAACTTGGTATCCATTTGATATACTTTGAATTTCTTTTGTACTACGTAGGCTAAGAATAATCTTATTGCTTCTATTCTAGCCACTAGAGCATAAGTCTCCTCACAATCTATTTCATCTTGTTTTGAGTAACCTTTACATACCAATCTTTCTTTTCTTACAACTTTGTCTTGTTCATTCATCTTTATTTTGAATACCCATTTTGTTCCTATCAGATTCTCATCTATTGGTCTAGGGACCGATTCCCATGGCTCATTTTTTATTATATAATCCAATTCCTCTTTCATGGCTTGTTTTCAGTAATCATCTTTACATGCTTTATCTGCATTCTTAGGCTCAACTTGAGATATCAAGAATAGTTATTCATTTACTCTTATTCTTTTCATCACACCTTTATCTTTGCTTCCGATGATCTACTCAGATGGGTGATTCTTTATCATATTCTTTTTTGAAGTAGGAGTTGCTATTTCAACTCTTGGCTCTACTAAAGGTTCCAAGATTTTTTCCTACCTTGGCTCGCCTTCATTCTACAAATCATTGTTTGTCTTAAGAAATACCTCATCATTCCTTGGCTTAGTAACAACATCACCATTTGAATTGTAACCAACTATTCTCTCTTGTATTCTAAATTTCTCATCAATTCTCACATTTGCACTTTCCATAATAGTCTTAGTTCTCTGATTATAACATCTATAAGCCTTGTTTTTCAATGAATAACCAAGAAACATACCTTCATCACTTCTAGCATAAAACTTACCAATATAATCATCTATTTTGATATAACACTTACTCCCAAAAACTCTAAAATACTTAACTATAGGTGAGTGACCAAACCATAGTTCATAAGGTGTCTTGTCTGTATCTTTCCTTATTTGCGCTCTATTCATAGTGTAGAGTGTTGTATTCACAACTTCTCTCCAAAAATTTTTGCATACCTCATTCTTAGCTAACATAGCTCTTGTAGCTTCTGTAACTAACCTATTCCTTCTCTCTACAATGATATTCTATTCATGGGTTTTCAACTCAAACTCTATGTTCTTAAATCTAATTCCCAATCTACAAACCATTGCTAATGATAACTTCCATATTTTCATTGTTACTCTTTAGATCAATAATAGTTACCAAATTTGTCTCTTCTACTACTTCTTTTTCCTTAACCAATTCAAGTTCATTATCACAATCATTCAAGAATCTTTTCATACTTTCTTTAAATTCTTCATCTTTATCAGAAAGAGAACTTTTTCTAGTTTTCCTTACTCTCTTAGGGCATGTAGATGAAAAATGACCAAACTCATTACATGTCCAACAAGAAAAAAATTCATACCTTCTGATTCTCTCTTTATAAGTAGATTAATACCTTCCTCTATCTTTATGTCTTCTTCTATTCTAGATCTAACTTCGTCTGTGATACTATTCCGTTGTATATGATACAAGGATTCTAGATCTAAAAACTCAATATTCTACTCTTTACATAAATCTAATAAATCACCAAGAATTTCTATCATTTGGGTGTCAAAATTTCCTCTAGCAGATGTAGGACTATATTTCCTAAACATGTTCACCATGGATCTCCCAAAGTTGTTAAACTTTTCCTTCAAGGACCTGTTGCTCTGATACCAATTGTTAGAAATAATAATCCATGAAGATTACTTGGGGGGAGGGGGGCTGGGGGGTCAGTTATCTGACAATTAAAACATTTATCTTCTTTAAACAAACTTGACCATTCAACCAAGGTAAACAACTACCATAATAAAATGCACATAGATAATTACACTAGATATGTTGACTAGGAAAACCCTTGATTAGAGGGAAAAACTTGGTGGGAGTGATGCCCACAAGATGATGTACTAATATAAATATTCCTTGTTAGAGGATGGACCCTGTTAGGAGTCTATTACAACATTTAGTACATCAAGTCCCTGTTAGGAGACTTTGAATCCCTATTAGGAAATTCCAACCCTATTAGGATTTGTTGTAAAATGTATGCAAGATGAGCCCACTACCCAAACATGCAATTTCAACTACAAAAAGAGCTCACTACTCAAACAAGTAATTTACTATTATCTTCATCTTTCCTTTGTTTTATCAACAGAACTAATCACTATCAGACCTTGTAGAACAAATCATGAATGTCAGATCCAAATATCAAACCTTAGATCACTCAGCAAAACCTCAGCAATGAATTTCCCTTTACTTCCACACTATTATGCTCAACTTTCCATTCTACTCTCTCTCTCTCTCTTCTTACAACCTCCTTGCATCAACATAATTCATGTCATGTCTTACACCTCATGATAAAGGAAATTAGCCTTCCTTTATACCAAGTCCTCAAAACAATTCCCTAAGTCAGTTGTTAGACCTTTATAATTAATTATTACAGGACCATATTAAGAACATATTACACTTAGCAATAACATTAATCTTTCACCTTGCAACTTCAATAACTTTCCTTACACGTAACATTATGATGAGAGAACTTAGCTACATCATCATCAACATGCCTTCTTCATGTCCTCAACCTTGATCCTTAGAATATAAACTCTGCTAAGAGATATAACAAGTTTACCAGAACATGCCTCTATAAACTCTATCTCAGAACAGATATCACCAAAACTTACATAAATTCTTCCAGACTTATCCTTTCTTCTTCTAACATTAATTGTATATACTAGATACTCAAAAGTATCTCCCATAACCTTGAGTAGTTAGAATACTCAACTAGTTGTTTGTACCAACTTGATATTTCCATTGTTCTTCTGTTAGATACCACCGAAAACTACTATGTTAACATCAATGACAAACTTAGTCATGATAACATATCATCATAGTAACATATCTACAATACTCCCCCATAGGAATATCATTAGCATTCATGCTTCCAACCAATCTTCTAACAATTAGGAGTCTATTACATACATATAGTGTCTTGATCCTTGTTAGAGGACTAGGCCATGTTAAAAGCCTCAACCCTTTTAGGAGTTGTTCTAACTCTGTTATGAGTTTATATATACAATTACAAATGTATCCAAGCTGATCCCAATATCCAAACATGTGATATACAACATAGTTCGTTATACATAGAGATAGATACAAAAGCCTCTTTCCTGCTACTTGTTTTACTTTGTATATCTCTTATCATAAATCAAAATTTTCATCATATATCATACATATAGCCTTCACATAAGTTCTCATATCTCTTTCAATGCTTACAAGTACATCCACTACTTTACATATTATAATATTTCCTTTATACCTTTACATTTTATGAAAATTGCCTAGTCCACCTTCAAGCTTTCACACGCTTGGAAAAATACAAAACTAACTCTTTCCCTCTTAGGGTCAACGTCTTGGATGTTGTCCTTAATTAGTTAAATAATTGTTTCATAAACAAATTTTTTCTTTAACCTATAATTCACACTTTTCTTTTATACAATGTTCTTCTCTATTCACTTCCTTTACTAGTGTTTAATCCATAACTCATTCAATACTATCTATATAGACTTGTGCACTTACACATGTCATCCTAACATTCTATAATATTTGTACCTAACTATGCATGTACCAATCCTAACTCTTTTATTAGTACACATCAAAACTATATCTACTATGTTGGATAATTATCTAATACTTCAACAATTTTCCATGTCTACTTGTGTAAACTTTATCTATACATAGTTCCTTCTTTGCATAGGTTATATGCTACAAGAAATGACAACTCCAACATTATTCCAAACTACCCTACTTAGCCATATTTCTAGCACATCCTTATTTTTTGTCAAAGGCTTGTTATCCATAATATCATCAATTGCTTTTATATCCCCTAACCAGACTAAGAAATTATTTTTATGCTCTTATGTCCTAAATAATTTAGATAAAGGGACCTTTATAGTCATCTGAGAAAGCATGGACAACATGTCTACAAGGGTATGGGAAGGGACTTAAGCTAGCATACATTTTTCTTCCTTTCATTAAACAACAGTGTTTTCAAGTTGTTTGTTTATTTTCATTTCTAGTACCTTCACCTCTGTAGTTTGCTTCTTTGTCTCCACATTTTTGGATTTTGTCATCTTCTTTGGTTCCCATTTCTTTCTCTTGATATATTTCACTTTTATTACCAATTGGTCCTTGACCTTATTACCATCAAGCATCTTTTAATTTATATTTTCGATGAATATTCATCATCTTTTGCCAATATCATTGTTCGCCACTCTATTCCTTAAATTGTAATTACTTTGGACATGAGCTATCATATCTGTTGTGATTCCATTAATCTCTTATTTTTATGGTTTCCTAAAATTAATGTGTCCCACATGAGATATCATATTAAAATATTTATCAACATATTCATCATCATCAGAATATATATATATATATATATATATATATATATGGTGAAACCTTTCATAATTATATCTTTGTGAGTTTACATCCATTTCATATGTTTCATGATCAAAATTCTCATCTTCTTCAAAAAAATAAAGCACTAGGTTACATGCAACACTATCTAAATTTTCTTCTTTCTTAGGCTCTTTTGAAGCTTCTATTGACTAGGAAACTATACAGTATTTTGGCAGGTGTAGTAATTGACAATCCATATACCAAGGAGTATCTTCTGCCATATTCATAGTATTTATTTGTAATGGGTCTGGAGTAGTTTTCTCATTTTTTCTCATAGCCATATTTGTAACATGTTTCCCATCTTTTTGTTGAGTATTTTAGGGGTAATTTTGTAACCTAGTTTTTCTATTAAATTTTTTAGTGAATTGTGGCTTGTCACCTATATTTGTTGTATTCACATTTCCTAGTGGTGGCTTCATGTTCCTCAACAAGTTCAACATCTTATCCATCTTATCGTACTGCAACAAGCCTTTATTTTCTCTCTTATTACTCTTGGACCCAAAAGAATTAGGTCATCTCTTCTCCCTAATTTTCCTAATGTTCTCCTATTGTTTTCTATGTTTACTACAATTATGAAAGCATCTCTCAAAATCTTGGGATCTTTGTCTCTCAAAATATAGGTCATCTTGTTCTCAAAAGAATTAAAATAGGTTGTGATGCTTGAATTTTCTTCAAAACTCATTAATTTGAACAACTTATACATCCCCTTTCAAAACCTCACATTAAAATTAAAAGTAGATTCAATTTGATTTTTTTTGCATTTTTAAATTTATTGAGTATGAAACCAACATTTGTATTATCTCCATCTTATTCCTTGAACATTTCTCCATATCACACCATGAAGTGGTAGTGTCATTAGGGAGTCTTCTAATCTAGTTGCTAGCATCCTCAATAAGAGAATGCACAAACAACTTCATGACAACATTCTCAAATTCAACTTCATAATCATTTAACATATCTATAAAATTTCTCAGATGTTGCTCCCCATAAACTGCATTATTTCTAGTGAACTTAATGACCTTATCCATTACCTCATTTGGAATAAAATTAGGATGACAAAGGATTCCTACAAAGGATATCTATTTACAAATCTCTAAATATGTAGGTCTCATTTGAAAAATATTCCCCCCACTTGTATTAGGACCAAGCATATTTGTAATATGGTTTATCTCACTGGTTGTTTTAATGCAATATTTCCAACTCTACTAGAAGATATCATAGGATTTGCCTAAGAATTTCCCATATTACTAGTTGTAGGGACATTACTAGAAGACATACCTTGGGAAGATACCACAAGGTCAACACCAAGACAGGAGATAAACTTAAGGAATGGAATCTTCTTTTTCATCTGAGTAGCCTATGCTTCATTTTTAACCTTCTCCAACTCCTTAGAAAAGTTCTCACATTCATTCCTAGTTTTTTACAATTCTATATCAATTTTTGACATGATAGGGGCATCTTTTGGAGTTTTATTAGGTTCATTTATATGAATTTCGGTCACCTTTTGTTTACCCTTACCTACAATCTTAGTTGTGGGTTTAGATATATTTGATGTGTCACTTTCCTTCTTAATGGGTCCATACTGATGAGTCTAATTAATAATTGGTCCCTGGTGTAGGAGCATCCTAGGTGTAAGAGAAATCTTGCATCACCCAAATATTTCCTTTTTGTTTCTTGAACAAGTGTTGTCTCAGTGTAGAGTTGTTGTTTTTGGAGACTTTCTACTAAGTAAGTCAGCCATACAAGCTCAAAATTTCCTAATTGTAGTGGTGGAGGTTCATCTCAATCATATCAGCCTTCTAGATGAGGTTCAATGCCATATCATTAGTATTAGTGAAGTTATTGTGTATTTTTGGTATACCTTTTTCATATAAAAGATTTAGTCTTTGTTTTGAAGGCCTAAACATACTAGGATTAAGCATAAAAACTTGATGGATGGGCATTTGAGTGGATCCAAGCTTATAGATTAGAAGCTAAGGATCCTCAAAAATTGTTATAATAGAAAATTGGAGCAATGGTTTAAAAGTTAGGCCCATTCAAAGTTGGGCCAACCAAAAATTCCAAAATAAATGTCAAAGGCATATTTCGATGACTATGTATGTATTGTTAGGGTTTGTTGGCCCTAGGTATTAATTTTGAGTTTCTAGAACCTTCCTAGATGGCATAAAATTGAATATTTGAGAGATGTTGATAGATTTTCTAGGACAACTCCAGGTAATAGTTCATAGCACTATGTTGTAAATTATTATAAGGAAGGTTTCCATGTGGGTTTGTATATTGTATTTCAAAATTCTATAATTAAGTATTTTCTATGATAAGAAGAAGCTCATATTTTGTTCTTGCAAATTATTTTTATTTCTTTGTTTCTATTATGTGTTTTTGGTATTAAGGGGTGTTCCCTTCATCAAGTGGTATCAAAGAAGGAGTTCCTAAGTATGTAAATAGATCACCAACTATGAGTCAATTGCACCAAAACCATGGCTTGGGTTGACTGTGTAGGTAGATCATCGATTATGAGGAAATTTGTAATAGGGTTTAGCAAAAATGCAAAAATACCTCCATGAAGAGAGTGTGGTGGAAGAGTTGTAGGTGTTACACCTGAGGGTTTTAGAGCCCTCCAAAGATAGATGCAAGCATTGGACCAAAAAATGCATAGAGGAATAAATATTGTCATAAGAAATGAAAGTGAGGATGAGGATGAAAAAAAAGAAAATGTTGAAGTATAGTGAGTTCTAAACCTAGAGGAAGAGAATATTTTTAAGGCTATCTCCAATATTGGAAAAAGACCTAAGTTTGAGGTTACCATATTTTTGAGAAATCTTAACCCAGAGGAATTGATCAATTGGATCAATGAATTTGAGGAATACTTTGAGTATGGAGATATTGAGGATCCTGATAGGGTCAAGTTTGCAAAGGAAAAACTGAAGAGACATATAAAAATCTAGTGGGAAGAGATTTTGATGGAATGAAATAGAAAAGGAAAAGAAAAATTCACCAAATGGGACTAGATAATAGTTCAATTGAAGAGACAATTCATTCTCATGGACTATGATTTGGATTTGCTAAAGAAATGCAAGGGTTGAAGCAAGTGGGAAGATCTATTCAAAAGCATACTAAAGAGTTCTACTGAGTTCTCATTAGAATCCGTCATGCAGAAGATGATAAGGAGAAAGTTTCTTGTTATCTTAATGGGTTAAGGCCAAGCATTTAGAAGGAGTTGAGTCTAGTTTGAATGACCAGTATTTAGGAGGTGTGCCAATTTTTCTTAAGAGTAAACAAGAAGTTGAGAAAAAGGTTCGATAACAAGAATAGTGGAAGAAGTCACAATGGAAGATCTAATAGATGGTCTTATGGAGGCCAAAATAATGATCAAAATAACAAGGATGAGGTGAGTACTAGCATTCAGGACCAGAGGGGAAACAAATCCAATTATTTTCATGATCGAAATAATATAGATCAAAGAGGAAGAGGCAGAGGGAAAGGATCTAGAAGAGGAGGTTCCAGTGGAAAATTCTTTCACAACAAAAAAGATCATAGAGCATTTGAATGTTCCTAGTGCCAAGGAAGGATAGATTAGAGAACAAAGGGCTAAGCCAAACTTGTACATATTGATGAAGATGCCAAATCATCCCAATCTGAAGACGTTGAAAGAGAATAAGTTCTAGTCAATAGGAGAGTCTTTCTAAGTGGAGAGAATAAACCTAATCAAAGGAGGAGTTTGTTTTGCACTAGGTGCAAATGTGAAAATAAGTGTTATGATGTAATCATTGATGGTGGAAGTACTAAAAATCTATTGTCATAAAATATGGTCACAAAGTTAAATCTCAAGAGGTAGGAATAATTATGCCATACCATATTGCCTAGGTGCGGGATGACCACAAGGTCATGGTCAATGACCTAAGGAATTTTTTTTGTATATTTGATCATTGAGCTTTGAAAATTTTGAATACTCAAGGAACATTAAACCAAAGGTATTTGAAGTGGGTTTAGTTTTCACAAAGTTCTACATTTATTTTGAAACATAGCAAAGGAAAGTCTAATAGAGTTCTAGCTACTCTTAGTAGAACATAAAATTTGTTGACAAAAATCCAGATTGAGGTGGTTGGAACCAAGGAAAATAGTAATTTGTATCCAAAGGACCCTAATTTTGGTTAAGCGTGGAAGGCTTATACAAAACCTATTACACTCAATAGGATGAAAAGGTTGGATTTCATAATACAATAGGGTATGATGCTCAAAGTAAGTCAGGTCTACATTCCAATAAGCTCAATAAGATTGAATCTCATTGAGGAGAAGAATAATGGAGGATTGGTTGGAAAATTTGGTAGAGATAAAACCCTTTCTTTGGTTAGTAAGAACTATTATTGGCTATAGTTGTAGAAATATAGCAAGAATTTTGTACTGAATATGTCAGATGGTGAAAGGAATGAAGCAGAATATGGGGTTGTATTCGCCATTACCTATACCAGAGAAGCCATGGAGGATGTCAACATGGATTTCATTCTTGGATTAGCAAGGACTCAGCGAGGGTGTGATACTATTTTTGTGGTGGTTGACAAGTTTCAAAGATGGCACATTTTATTCCCTGCAAGAAGACTATTTATATTGTTCATGTCGCAAAGGTATTTTTCAAAGAAGTGGTGAGACTATATGGTTTTGCAAAGAGTCCAGTTTCAAATCAAGATACCAAAATTGTTGTGTATTTTTTGATACATTATAGAAGAAATTAAAGATAAATTTAAAGTTTAATTCATCACATCATCTACAGACTGGTGGATAGATAGAAGCTATGAATCACAATTTGGGAAACCTATTGAGATGTTTAGTTGGAGATAAACAAAAAGGATGGGATATGATTTTACCACAAGAGGAAATTTCATATAATAATTATTTCAATGGGAGTATTGGTAAATAAAAATTCTAGATTGTATATTGAAGTAGTCCTAAAAATGCTTCTGAATTGGAGCAGTTCGATAAAGGAGAAATAAGTACTACTGAAGTGGTAGATTTTGTTGAACATTTGAAGAACATCCATGAGAATGTGAGGAAGCACATTAAAAATATGAATACATGGTATAAGGCTAAGGAATATGTGAAAAGGAAGTATAAGGAATTTGAGATTGGAGATGAAGTCATGGTTCATTTTAGAAAGGAGAATTTTCCAATGGGTACATATAATAAGCTAAAAATGAAGATCTTTGGGTTGTGCAAGATCGTGAAGAGGCATATTTATGGAAATTCCTATGAAATGGAGTTTCTTGTTGAATTGAATATATCACCACTATTTAACATTTTAGATTTGATTATAGAGTATTATGAATGAGGTGATGGAGATGAAGTGGTAGAAGCACAGTAGAGTATTCCTACATCTAGTTTAGCTACAAAGGAGACTAAGGAGATACTAGATAGTTGTGTTGGAAAAAGTACAAGAAACAAAACTTGTGAAGAGTACCTAGTCAAATGGAAAGGGAGGTTAGTAGAAGATTCATCATGGCTAGCAAGGGAGGAGGTTAACCACCTTGGTTTTCCTTTGAACGCCTTAGTTTTCCTTTAAACATCTAAGATGTGATGGGGTCACTTCTAAAGTTACCTTGAGTGTTTGATGCAAAAGCATCCTAGGTGTAAGAGAAATCTCGCATCACCCAAAAATATTTCCTTTTTGTTTCTTAAATAAGGGTTGTCTGAATGTAGAGTTGTTCTTTTTAGAGATTTCTACTAAGTCAATCATACGAGCTCAGAATATCCTAATTTTAGGGGTGGAGGTTCATCTCAATCATAGTAGGCTATCACTTGAGGCTAAGTGCCATATCATAAGTATCGGTGAAGTTATTGTGGATTTTTGGTATATATTTTTTGTACAAAAATTTTGGGCCCATTTTTTAAGGCCTAAACATTCCTAGATGAGGCCCAAAAAATTGAGGGATAGGCACTTACATAGATCCAAGCCTATAGATCAAAATTTGAGGGTTTTGAAATTGGTTATAATAGAAAGTCAAAGAAACAGTTTTAAAGTTATGGCCTTTGGAAGTTGGGCCAACCAAAACTTCCAAAATAAATGTCAAAGCTGTATTTATTTGACTCTATATGTATTGTTATTGTCTATTAGCCCTGGATATTATGTTTGAATATCTAGAACCTTCTCAGGTGGCAAAATATTGCCTATTTAAGAAAAGCACTTAGATTGTTTAAGCAAGCTTTGAGTGATAGTTTGTAGCTTTGTATGGAAGATTATTTTAAGGAAGGTTCCCATGTTGGTTTGCATATTATATTTCAAATTTTTGTAATTCTACATTTATGACAATAATAAGAAGCCCATATTTTATTCTCACAAATAATTGTTATTTCTTTATTTATATTATATGTTTGCAGTTTTAAGGTGGGTACCCCTCATCATCCCTCCTTCACAAGCTCAAAAATTTTATGTAAAGCTCATTCCTATGCCATGCATTCAAATCTCAGATTTCCAAAATTTTCAAATACATTTGCATGTAAGGATATAGGTTTTTTTTATAATCTCTTATTTTATTCTTTCAGCAAAGATATTCTCCTAAGAGTGTTATCCCTTTCCATGAGGGAATTCAAGGTCTCTATTTCTATATCTTTCTCTAGACATTTGCACCTAGTTATCTTCAATCACTTGTCTTCTAAGGATTCTAATTCTACATAGAAATCAATGGTATTGAGAGTAGTAGCCTCTAACTTTGTGGTCTCACTAAGATCTATGAGATGTCTCTAAATGAAAGGGACACATTTTGGGTGAGGTCAACTAAGTTGGAATTTTATTGATTTTTTATGTTTGTCCACACTTCTTGAACCAGCTATTTGAGATCTAACATACCCAAGAGATGTGACTAGTTGAACTTCACATATTTCTTCTCCTTGAAAAGCGGTGTTGAAAAAATCTCCTTAGATTCCAATATTATTAGAGTTAGAACTCTTAGAGGAAAAAAACTTTCTCTTTTATAATTTGAGGCAAAATTTTTACCCCAATGTTATGTTTAGGTTTCTAGGCATGACTGGATTCATCCCTTTTCTAAGGTCGGATATTTCTATTGCCCTTGGGTAAATCTATCTATAGTGGGACATCAAGATCTACTTTTATGTATGGTCTTGTATTGTTCCTCTTGTCAACCATTAAGATAATAATAAAATTCAAATTTTAAAACACTAGTTAAGAAACCTTGACCGAGTTGCCACCCACCCAAGGAAATGAATATTTCTTAATTACAAACCTTGAGAATCTATAAAAGGTTGAACCAATCAGAGAAAGGTGTGAAACATGGTTGTGTGAAGGACATAAAATGTGACTGGCCAACTTACTACATAAGATAAAAATACACTAGTCCAAAAGAGTACCAAAAATATCAACCAAATGTAAAAGATTCTAGTAACACATAGATTGAACTCTGCAACACAAGCAAGGGCATTGTTCTGACATATGCAACACTTTTCAAATATGTCCCCAATAGAGTCATAATGTTGTTGGCTCCTAATTTGACAAGGTTTTAATCACCTCTTGGGATGTTGAATATACCTAGGAATAAGCTACAACCCATGACAAGTATTTCCAATTAGACCAATAGGACCAAATGACAAGACCAATCTATCTTCTACACTTTGAACTATGTCGGATTTAGGAGGGTCCACCTTAGTATTAATCAAAATTCCCTTTTCTAATAATAATTTATCATTAATCCCATTTAAAAATACAATAGCCTTCAATTCTTCTAACTTACAAATGACAAAAGTGATGAAAGAAAGCCAATCCTTCAAATCCAAGAGTTCTTAACTCTAGCATAGGGTACCTCTTTCAGATCTAAAATATAATACAAAGTAAAATGATTTTGAATTTAAGCTTTTTTATTATTCAAGCTTCAAGTACATTTAATTAATAATTTGATCAGTTCTCTATCCATTGGGAAACTCTCCTCATAAATCTAAAACTCAAACTTTATGATGTACTAATTTACCTTGGTAACAAGATCAATACATAATTTGGAATCCTAAGCTTATCAAAATCTTCTTATTTAAATTCAATGACCTTCTCAAATCACATTAATCTTTTGCATAACCCATTATATTAACAAAAGTGCTTGAGATAAAATATAATTAAGGAAGAATTACACCTGAGATTCAATTAACTAGTAATTGAATAACAAAAAATCAAACAAAAAAATAGGAAGAGACAAGATCCAAAATGATGTAACTCTAGTATTTGCATTTGTATTAATTTTCTTGAAAGTATAAAAGTAGAGTATCAAACAATGACTCAGGATAACTTGATGAAGGGTGCTCCCCTTAATACCATAAACACTAACATAAATATTAAGGAACAATAGCAATTGTGAGAACAAAATAGGGGCTTCTTATTATCACTACAAATGAGAAATTATAGAATTCACAATTACAATATGCTAATCCACATGGGCACCTTCATTACAGTAATCTACAAGACAAAACTGTGAACTATTACCCAGAGATGTACAGGACAATGTTTGGGTCTTTCTTAAATAAATAATTTAATTCTATTCGGGAAGGTTCCAAACTTTCAAACTTAATATCTTGGGTTGACAGACCCTAAAAATACATATAGAGTTGGCCAAATACACCTTTGACATTTATTTTAGAAATTTTGGGTAGCCCAACTTCGGAAGGCCATAACTCTCGAACGATTACTCTGATAGGCTATTGTAAGCACTTTTTGGAAACATCAGCTCCTTATCTACATGCCTAAATCCTTAAAAGCACCCATACATTGAGTTTTTGGACCTCATTTTTGGTCTCTAAGGCCTTCAAAATTGAGTTCAAAGAAATCTCCACTGAAAATATGCAATAATTTCTCTAATATTGAAGCTAGGGAAATGAGATTTTCATGGTAGGCTTATAAATATGAAATGATCCTTCATGTAGAAAATTAGAACATTCTGAGCTCATATGACAAACTTACTAAAAAGAGTAAGCTCCCAGAAATACTAACCTTTGTGTCTACTAATCTTGATTAAAATAGAAAAGGGTAAAAAATATATATTTTTGGGTGATGCAAGATTTCCCTCACATCCAAGATACTCCTGCATCAAACACCCGAGGTAATTTGAGAAGTGACATCATCAAGTCTTAGGTGTTTAGAGGAAAATCAAGATGGTTAACCTCCTCCTCCCTTTCTAGCCATGATGAATCCTCTACTAGCATTCCTTTCCATTTGACTAGGTATTCTTCATAAGTTTTGTTCCTTTTGCTTTTGCCAACACGACTTTCCAATATCTCCTCAATCTCCTTTGTAGCCAAACTAACTACTAGAATACTCCACTACACTTCTATAACTTCATCATCATCACCTCCTTATTAAAACTCTAACAAATTGGAAATATTAAATACTAGTGAAATATTCAATTTAGCAGGAACTTCCACTTCATAGGCATTTCTAGGATCATGCATTTTCACTATCTTGCATGCTCCAAACTTCTTCATCTTCAACTTATTATATTTAATCACTGGAAAACACTCTTTTCTCAAATGAACCATGACTTCATCTCTAATCTTAAGTTCCTAATACCTCCTTTTCACATCTGCCTTAGCTTTACAGAGTGTATTTTGTTGGATACAATTGATTAATTATGTATTGTCTTTGATGTTAAACAAAATATCATATCATTACCAATCAGTGGGTGATGAACTCACTCGGGCATTGAAGAAAATTTTCTATGTCTACCAAGTGCTTATGAGTTTTTTGAGCTCAGAAGGTAGTATCTTCCAACTTCACTCGAGTGTCAAAGGAAAGTTTGTAGAAGATGATTGTTAACTAAGCTCGCTCGATTAATGAAGAAAAAATTGGATGGAACCAATGTTAACCGAGCTCACTCTGTTACCAAAGGAACTTTTCTAATATGTAGTGTTGATCAAGTTTTAGTTGGTTAACATAAGAAAATTATCTATGAGTTATTGTCTACTGAATAGGGTCAGCTAATAAAGGATTTTCTTATTATAGCATATTGAGTTTAATTGATTTGTTTGTTGGTTCTAGCCGATTGAGAAGATGAATATTAATTATTCTAAGTTGTATTCTAGTTGGCTTGATAATATGAAAGATATAAGTATAAGGTCAAGTTGAGATTTAGAAGAGTGTGAGAGGATGGAAGATTTGATGATGTTAAGAAGAAGAAAATTAGAAGGATAAGCAGAATATCCTTGTGGAGTAGAAAAGATATATTTGATCAAAAAGGATCAAGTATAAGGCATAATTGAGATCTATAACAAGCAATTCAGTTGCATCTAAATCAGGTCATGTCATTGCTACTCTTTAATCATTGTAGCAGCAGTCTAAATATCTTAACTGAGTTGGCTTAATGGCTATTTGTAAATCCTCTAACAAGGTGGCATTTTTATTTAATTTTCTGAAGACCTCTAACAAGGCCACTCCTAATAGGGTGATTAAATCCTCTAATAGGGTCACACCTAATAGTGTCTTTTGTAACCTTTAATAGGGTTGGTTCCTAATAGGGCTCACTTAAGAAGAGTGAAAAATAGTAACTAGTTGCAATTGGTGGTTATTCCCAAATTGGGTTTCTATGTCAAATCTTGGTGTCAAATGTGTTCATGCTATTTCCTTTATATGTTTGCAACTAAGTTAAAGTAACGATAATCACAAATTACATCTAAATTTTTTCATGTTAAATGTTTACCAAGTTATAATATATCCTTGTTTGCCAAACATCAGTAGAATTGAGATTTGACATGATTGATTTGTATTAACATCTAAGGAATTTTGGATTTTATTTTTTAGTAACTGATTCACTGCTCTCATCTTAGTTACTCCTCTTATATTTCCAATAATTGGTATTAGAGTTATTTTGGTGCTTGTAGAGAAGGTTTTAAGGACCTAAGCTAAAGATCAAGATGTCTTATAGAAGAGAGATTCCCAAGCTAAATAGAGACAAATTTGCAGCATGGCAAGGACTTATAAGGTTACATCTAGCAACCATCAGTGATTCATGTTGTAAGTATCTTGATGCTAAATACAAGACTCTAACTAGAATATTATTAGTTGAAGATATTGCTGAAAAGAAGAATCATAACATCATGATGATTGATATTGCATTTACTCTTAGTTATGTTGAATTTGATGAAGTAAAAGACTATGAAATAGCTCATGAAATGTGGACCAAATTGAA
The DNA here is from genome assembly GCA_028749045.1 of Cupressus sempervirens. Classification (NCBI taxonomy): domain Eukaryota; kingdom Viridiplantae; phylum Streptophyta; class Pinopsida; order Cupressales; family Cupressaceae; genus Cupressus; species Cupressus sempervirens. The sequence goes on from CM053792.1 coordinate 429,262,464, forward strand.
AGACATTTATGAAGGAGATAACAATGTAAGAAGAGACAGAAGAAAGTTCTAACAATGATCTTGAATTTTTTGAAGCCCTACTTGCAAGAAAATATTCCAAAGGCAAAGAAAAGCACAAAGGTAAGATTCCTCTAATCTATTTTTCTCGTGATGAAGTTGGTCACATTGTTGCTAGGTGCCCAAATAGAAAAAATAAAGATGAAAAGAAAAATAAAAAGTACAAAGGAAAGAAGGAATTCAAGAACTACAAGGACTACAAGGACAAAGGTAATAAATATTTTTTTATGGCTAAAGATTCTGACAATAGTGAAGATGAATTAGATGATGAAGGAGATAAGATGACACTTATCTCTCATCTTAACAAAAATGATACATGGATTATTGACAGTGGTTACTCACATCATATGACTAGAGATAAATCAAAGTTTGAACACATGGAATATTATAATGGTGGTAGTGTAAGATTTGGAAACAATGAACCTTGTAACATAAAAGGAAGAGGATGTATCTCTTTAACTAATGAACTTGTATGTGATAATACTTATTGGGTTGAAGGACTAAAGCATAATATACTAAAGGTGGCACAGTTGAATAACATTGGATTCAAGGTAGAATTCATGAATGGGAAGGCCAAATTACTAGATGGAAAAGGAAATCTAGTTGTGGAAAACAAACAAAAGGTAACCTATTCTATCTTGATCTCAGTGAAACTTCATGTTTTATTGATCAAGTAGATGAAATTTGGTTGTAGCACAAAAGACTATGTCATGTAAACCTTGATAATCTGGTTAAGATAAGCAAACATAAAAGAGTATGAGGTGATACTAGTTTGAAGAAACTTGATATGGGTCTATGGAAAAATTGCCAAATTTGTAAAATGGGAAAGACTAGTTTTAAAGGCAAAAACTATCATTCTAAGGAAGTATTAGAACATGTACACACAGACTTATGTGGACCTATTGTAATAGAGAGTTACAGTGGTGAAAAAAATGTCATTCTTTTTTTTGATGATTATTCTACAATACTGACTGTAATGTATCTAAAAGAAAAATTAGAAGCCTTTCAAAAATTTAAGTGGCACTTGGCAAGAGTAGAAAAGGAACTAGAAAAATATTGAAATGGTTGAGATCAAACAGAGATGGTGAATTCATCTCCAATGAACTCAATGAATTTTGAATTGAAAAATGAATTAAAAGACAAGTATCAGCCCTTGGTACACCTCAACAAAATGGTATAGCTAAAAGAAGGAGTAGATCCATCATGGATTGTGCAAGGACATTGATGATAGAAAAGAATATTGCAATCAAATACTAGAAGGAAGCAATCAGAACTATAGTTCATACCTTAAATAGAGTACAGCTAAAGAAAGATTCAAATCAAACTCCTTATGAACTATGGTATGGCTACAAACCTAATGTAAGTTACTTTAAAGTATTTGGTAGAAAACGTTATATCTTGAAAGAATCTAGAAAAGGAAAAATTGATGTCAAAAGTGATGAAGGCATATTTCTAGGATACTCCTATAGAATCAAAACATACAAATGTTTGAATTTGTCTACTCATAAAATAATAGAAAGTGCACATGTGAGAACTAATGAGTTTGGAGAAAAGTGTGAAGAAGAAAGCAACAAAGAGCTAGAGGATTACAAAAGACTTGTTTACTATGAACCTAATACCCTACTAAATCTATCTAAAAGAAAGGAGGCTTCACCTCCTGAGTCCCCAAAATCTCCAACAGCTACCAAGTTGTAGACAATGCAACCTGAGTCATAGTCTGAAGGACCCGAGTCATAGTCAGAGGCTACCAAGATAGAACAAACTAAGTCTGATGGACCCGAGTCATGGATAGTAGGATTGGAGATTGATTCTAAAATTCATGATGAAATCAATGAAACTCATTCCAAATCCAAAGAACCTATGTTAGCAAAAATTTTCAGAAGGCATCATACACTTGATCAGATCATTGGAGACAAATAAGATGGAACAATGACACAAAACAAATTGAAAGATACATGTTTGCTTACTGAATTTGAACTGAGAAATGTCAAATATTCCTTTGATAATGAAATTTGGATTAAAGAAATTAATGATGAAATAGAACAAATAGAGAAAAACAAAACTTGGACTCTTGTTCCTAGACCCAAGGATAAAAATGTAATTGGCACAAAGTGGGTATTTAGAAACAAGATGAATGAAGATGGAAAACATTCTAGAAAAAAAGAAAGGTTAGTATGTAAAGGCTATTCTCAAGAAGAAGGTATTGATTATGATGAAACTTTTTCTCTTGTTGCATGATTAAAAGGTGTTAGAACATTACTAGCATATGCAGCACATAGAGGATTTAAAGTTCATCAAACAGATATAAAATCTACATTCTTGAGTGGAATTCTTGATGAGGAAGTCTACATTGAACAACTATAAGGTTTTGTAGATACTAGAAAAAAGGACATGATCTACAAATTACACAAGGTATTATACGGTCTCAAGCAAGCTCCCAAAGCTTGGTATGAAAGACTACATAACTACTTGGTACAGATTGGTTTTCAAAGAAAAAATGATAACAATAGCCTATATATCAAAGAGGGACCGGACAAGAAGATTGTGCTAGCAGAAATATTTGTTGATGATATTTTATTCACAAGAAATGATGACTTATGCAAGGCATTCTCAGAAGAAAAGGGTAAAGAATTTGAAATTTCTATGTTTGGTGAGATAAAATTCTTTGTTGGACTACAGATTCAACAAAACAAAAATGGTATCTACATTACTTAGTCTAAGTACATCAATGAAATACTAAAGAAATTTCAATTGGAGGATTCAAGACCAATCGAAACCCCTATGTCTACTAGTTATAAGATTTCCAATAATGATGATTCCAAAGAGGTACATTAGACCACAAATAGATCAATAATTAGAAATTTATAGTATGTAGTGCATACAAGCCCTAATATTGCATTAATAGTTGGTATGGTGGCAAGATTCTTAGAAAATCACTTAATGACAGTCAAAAGAATCATGAGATATCTGAAAGGTACTGAAGACTATGGTTTATGGTACAAAATAGGAGGCAATTTGGACTTAAAATTATTTATAGATACTGACTAGGCAAGAAGTATTGATGACTGGAAGAGCACTAGTGGTGGAGTATTCTTTCTTGGTAAAAGACTAGTGTCTTGGACAAGCAAAAAACAAAATTGTATCTCTCAATCCACAGTAGACATAGAATATGTGGTAGCAACAATAAATGTTTCTAACATTATTTGGTTCAAACAACTAATGTCAAGAATGAAGATAGAGATCAAGGATCCAATAGTCATATACTATGATAACACTAATGCAATCAATATATCAAAGAATCCAATGATGCATACCAAAACAAAGCACATTGCTATAAAATATCATTTTTTGAGGGAATTGGTGCAAGATAAAGAAGTCAGATTGGAATATGTCAATACAAAAGAGAAAATTGCAAACATATTCACTAAGCCATTACCTAAGGATACATTTTTGTATCTAAGACATAAGCTACGGGTCATTCCCCAATTTGAAGCTCACTAAATGAAGTTTAGTGATGCATCAACCAGAGCATGTTAAAGATCATTCAGTTCATGCAATTTGACTAGAGTTTATTTCAAATGAATCAATACCTGAGGTACACTGATATTAATAGAGGTATTATCTTTGGCATGTATTGTGAAAGTGGGAGAATTATATTGTCATATCTCATAGAAATTTTAGTTTTAAAGAAGGAGAAGTTTGCTACCATAGTGAAGAGAGAGATTGGAAGAGAAGAAATCTCTAAAAGAGAGAATGAACTTGGCAAAAGATGTTGCAGACAAAAGTCTTTTGACAGAGGGAGAAATTAAGGTAGAAAGAGTTCACACTAACAAAAGGAGTTCTCATGAATGAGAATCAGAATGAAACTAAGGATATGTTCTTGCCTCAAAGATTTAATTGTATTATGACATATTGTGTTGCCATCAATGCCAAAGAGGGAGATTGTTGGATACAATTGATTGATTATGAATTGTCTTTGATGTTACAAAAAATTTCATATCATTACCAGTTAGTGGGTGTCGAGCTCACTTGAGCATTGAAGACATTTTTTTGTGTCTACCGAGTGTTCCTAAGATTTCCAAGCTCAGAAGGAAGTATTTACCAAGTTCACTTGGGTATCAAGGGAAATTTTGCAGAAGATGAGTGTTAATTGAGCTCACTTGATTAATGAAGGAAAAGTTGGATGGAACTAGTGTTAACCAAGCTCACTCAGTTATTAAAGGAACTTTTCTAGTATGCAATGTTAATCGAGTTTCATTTGGTTAACATGGGAAAATCATCTCTAAGTTAGTGTCTACTAAGCCAAGTTAGCTAACAAAGGATTTTCTTGTTTTAGCATATTGAGTTCAATTAATTTTTTGTTGATTATAGATGACTAAGAAGATGAATCTTAATTATTCTAACTTGTATTCTAGCTGACTTGACAATATGAAAGATATAAGTATAAGGTCAAGTTGAGATTTATAAGAGTGTGAGAGCGTGGAAGATTTGATGATGTTAAGAAGAAGAAAATCAGAAGGATAAGCAGAATATCCTTGTGGAGCAGAAAAGATATATTTGATTAGGAAGGATCAAGTATAAACCAGAATTGAGATCTATAACCATAAATTTAGTTGCATCCAAATCAGGTCATGTCATTGTTACTCTCTAATCATTGTAGTAGTGATCTAAATCTCTTAACTGAGTTAGCTTAACAATTATTTGTAAATCATCTAACAAGGTGGCATTTCTATTGAATTTTCTAAAGACCTCTAACAAGGCCACTTCTAATAGGGTGATTAAATCCTCTAATAGGGTCATGCCTAATAGTGTGTTTTGTAACCTTTAACAAGGTTAGCTCCTAACATGGCTCATTTTAGAAGAGTGAAAAAATAGTAACTAGTTGCAATTGGTGGTTTTTTCTAAATTGGGTTTTCACGTTAAATCTTGGTGTCAAATATGTTCATGATATTTCTTTTATATGTTTGCAACTAAGTGAAAGTAATAATAATCACATATTACATCTAAAGTTTTTAATGTAAATTTTTTATCAAGTTAGAGCATTTCGTTGTTTGTTGAACATCAATAGAATTGAGTTTTGACAGGATTGATTTGTATTAACATCTAACTTATTTTGGATTTATTTTTGTAGTAACTAATTCACCCCTCCCCTCTCAGTTTCTTCTCTTATATTTCCAATAGTATTCATATTTATAATGTGCTTCCTCACCTCCTCATGGATATTCTTAAAATGTTCAACAAAATCTTATACTTTAGCACTACCTATCCCCCCTTTATCTAACTTTCACAATTCAGAAGCATTTTTGGGACTACCCTCATGTACCATCTAGAATGGTGATATACTAGTACTCATGTTGATAGAATTATTATATGCAAATTCTTCCTCTGGTAAAATTAGATCCCATCCCTTTGACTTGTCTCCAACCAAACATCTTAGTCAATTTCCCAAACTCTGATTCACCACTTCTATTTGTCCATTAGTCTGTGGATGATGTGATGAACTGAACTTCAAATTTGTCTTCAACTTCTTCTACAATGTATGCTAGAAATACCCAAAAAAATTGGTATCTCAATTTGAAACTATACTCTTTGACAGACCATGTAGTCTCACCACTTCTCTAAAAAATAACTCTATCACATGAAGAACATTTGTAGTCTTCTTTCAAGGAATTAAATGTATCATCTTTGAAAATATGTCAACCAACACAAAAATAGAATCACGCCCTCAGTGAGTCCTTAGTAATCCAAGAACAAAATCCATGCTTACATCCTCCCATTGCTTCTCTGGTAAAGGTAATGGTTGATACAACCCTATATTCTACTTCACTCCTTTCGCCATCTAACATACTCTGTAACTCTATACAAACTTCTTCACATCTTGCTGCAACTATGGCTAGTAATAATTCTCAGCAACCAAAAATATGGTTTTACCTCTGTCAAAATGTCTAGCCAATCCTCCACAATGCTTCTTCTTGATGATATTCTCTCTCATTGAACTTCTTGGAATGCACAAATGGCTTCCTTTGAGCAACATACTTTCTTGGATCATGAAATCTAGCCACTTTATCCTATCAAGTGTAACAAGTTATGTACAAATCTTCCACACTTCACCAAAATTAGGATCCTTTGGATACAAATTACTAAGTTCCTTGAACCTAACCACCTCAATCTGCACTTTTATCAACAAAATTTGTCTTTTTCTAAGAGCATCTACAACTCTATTAGACTTCCCACTCCTATGTTTCAAAATATATATATAACTCTGCAACAACTCAACCCACTTCAAATGCCTTTGGTTTTATTTTCCTTGACTATTCAAATATATCAAAGCTTGATGATCAATATACAAAACAAACTCCTTAGGAAGAAGATAGTGTCTCCACTTCTTCAATGCCTAAACTATAGCATAAAATTCTTGATAATAAATAGAATATTTTATTTTTGCATCATTCAATTTCTCACTAAAATAAGCAAAAGATCTACCTTCTTGGCTCAAAAAATCTCCTATTGCAATACCACTAGTGCCATAATCTACTTGAAACACCTTGTTAAAATTTGGAAGTGCTAAAATGGGTTGCTCTATAACTTTATGTTTCAATAGATTAAAACTCTTATATTCTCCTACAATCCACTTAATCTTTCTCATATCCCCTTTCATTATTTTTGTGAAGGGTCCACAAATACTACTAAAACCTCTTATGAACTTTCTGTTAAAACTAGCCAATCCATGAAAAGATCTTACCTCTGTAGCACTCATTAGATTAGGCCATTCAAGGATAGTCTTCACTTTCTCTACATCCATTTTTAGACCTTCTACTAAGACTACAAATCCTAGGTACACCAACTCCTCATTCACAAAACCACACTTTTTAAGGTTTATCAACAACTTTTCTTTTGTCAACTTATTAAACCCCTTTCGAATATTAATCAAATGCTCCTCCAATGTCTTACTAAAGATCAAAATATCATCTAGGTAAATAATGACAAACTTAGCCAGAAACTCCTATAGTGCCTCATTCATGAGTCGCACTAACCACTCATACAGCTCTTCCCTTGTCTTAAAAGTAGCCTTCCACTCACCACCTTCTCTAATATGAATCTAATGATATCCACTCTTTAGAACTATCTTTGTGAAATACACAACTCCACTCAAATAGTCCATAATATCATGCATCCTTGGCAATGGAAATTTGTATTTGATTGCAATCTTTATAATAGCACAAGAATCTATGCACATCCTCCATTGTCCATTCTTATTTGGTGCTAATACTATTGGTACAACACATGGACTCGGACTCTCTTGAATCAACCCCTTCTATAACAACTCATGAACTTGTCTGTTCAAACTCTTCACGTTCTAGTAGTGTCATTTTGTGTGCTACCTTGTTTGGCAAAATGGATCCTAGAATAAAATCCATCTGATGATTGATCTTCTTCATTGGGGGTAATCTATTAGGTACATTATCTAACACAATATCAAAAAAACTCTCCCAATGTATTTGCAATTTTTGCAAGTCCTCTGCTTCTTCTTTACTATCTTTTGGAATTACAAAAAAATATACATGCCTATTCTTCATACCTTTGAGAAACTCCTTTCCATCAGTAAAACATATTTTGGCACCACTACATACCTTTTCTTCCTTCTCCTTCAATGGCATCAACTTATGTTTCACTCCATCCTTGGTTAATGTATAGGTATTTTCTCATCCATCGTGTACAACATGCCTTTCAAACTACCATAGCTTACCTAGCAACATTTGACATATGTTCATAGGTATGATATCACATAGTACCTCATCCTAGTAGCTTCTAATCTTGAACTTCACTGAACATTTATCATTAACCATGACCTTATGGTCATCTTTCACCCAAGCAATATGGTATGGATGAAGGTGTTTCTATCTCTTCATCTTCAACTTTGTGACCATCATTTCTAACTCCAAATTTTATGTACTTCCACCATCAATGATCACATCACAACACTTATCTTCACATTTGCACCTTGTGCAAAACAATTTCCTTCTTTGATCTAGTTCATTCTCCCCACTCATAAAGACTCTTATATCAACTAGGACTTCTCCTCTTTTTGCATCTTCAAAATGTGATGATCTGACATCTTCCTCAACATGTGAAACTCTAGCCTAACCTTCTATTCTTTGAGCTCTCATTCCTTGGCAATAGGAACATTCAAATTCCCTATGCCCTTCTTCTCCATGGTGAAAACATTTTCCACAAAAACACCCTCTTCCAAATCCTTTCCTTCTTCATCTTCCTCTCTTATCTCTATTATTTTTACCATGGAAATAGGGACAAGCTTAAGAAATCCCCTTTGAAATACTATATAAAACCATGGAAAATCCAACATTATTTTATGGGGGGAATTTAATTTCTATTGGCAATTTTTTTTCATCGTAAGAAAATTTTGTAAAACACTAGCGAATATTTAATTATTAAAGAAAATTGGGACCAAACCTATGAATACCTACAAACCATATTTTATATCATCTAAAACATAGTAACTTGTTTTAATAACTATTAGATGATCATAAATCAGATAGTATAAATCCTATTTTGTGCCTAAATGTTCAAGGACAACAAGTTTTAGAGGAAAATTCCAAAATAATGACACCTATCAATAGTCAAATCCATTTTAGGCCAAAGCTTAAAAGGATAAAAACTAACTTGGAAAATCTCCTAAATAGAGACATGTGTCAAGTATATATACCTATCATATAAGCCAACTTAAAGTTATACCATATAATGGAAAATGTGACCATCGAATAAGACAAGCCTCGAAAATTCTAGGCAAAAATATTTAATTTTCCATTTGGAAAGATTAGATTCTATTGGAAAACTCATCGTCAAAATAAAAATGATTATGTATCATTATTGGGGATTAGTCTGAGCATGGCACGCAGTTTTATGTCACCACCCAAAAAGTGCAAAAAAAAATTCCAAATCTAGGGTCTGCGATGAGTGAGATTAGCCATTTTGCGAATATTTTCCACTAAAGTAAACCCTACATGGAAATTATGAGAATTATTTCCCCTCTAGTTCTATAATAGAAATAAATAAATAACAAAAATTGTGAGAACAAAATAGAGGCCTCTTATTATCACTACAAATGCAAAATTATAGAATTCACAATTAGAATATGCTAACCCACAAGGGCACCTTCATTACAATAACCTATAAGACTAAACTATGAAGTATCACCTAGAGTTGTCCTAGAAAATGTTTGGGCCTTTCTTAAATAGAAGATTTTATGCCACCCAGGAAGGTTCTAGACACTCAAACTTAACACCCAGAGCTAACAAACCCTAATAATACATATAGAGTCAGCCAAATTTACCTTTGACATTTATTTTAGAAATTTTGCGTAGCCCAACTTTGGAAAGCCATAAATCTCAAACTATTACTTTGATTGGCTATTATAACCACTTTTCAAAAACCTTAGCTTTTGATCTATAGGCTCAGATATGTGCAAGCAACCATCCATTTAGTTTTCAGACCTCATCTGGGGCATTTAAGGCCTTTAAAACTAAGTTCAAAGATTTTTCTTCAAACTTTTTCCCCAAAAATATGCAATAACTTCTCTGATATTGAAGCTAGAGAAATGATATTTTTATGGTAGGCTTATAATTCTAAAATGAACCTTCATGTAGAAAATTAGAACATTCTGAGATCGTATGACAAACTTACTAAAAGTAGTAAGCTCCCAAAAATAGTAACCCCCTATCTACTAGTTCTAATTAAAATTAAAAAGGCTGAAAATAAATTTAAAAATTGGGTGATGCAAGATTGGCCTCATGCCTAGGATGCTCCTACCTAGGATGCTCCTACATAATAACTCAAGATATCTCAAAATATATTTCTAACCCATGTATTTCATATATTCTCCATTAAAAAGCATACAAAGCTTGATAACAATAGTATGGGCTGGTTGCCAAAAAAGGAAATTAATAGAATAGAATTTTTGACCCTTCTTCCAAGCCTTGGAAATCCTTTTATAAAACTAGGATTGCAACAAGATTTAGGCTAGAATGAATAGACACATGTTAGCATTCCATTTGACAAAATAATCTATTTTTAACAAAACATGTGACTCACTAGAGGAGGTGCAAGCAGTTGATTTTGTAGGAGCATGATGTAACACTTATGGATCATGTGATTCTCTATATGCTTTCCCAAACTACATGTTGCCTTAAAAATAGAATATATCTATGTTTCACTTCTCACTTGGTGGGGCCTCATCATTTGAAATGCAATCTTTTAAAAGTTCCATATTCATATCCTTGGCTACAATCTTTACCATGTCATTTACCTTGGTAATAGCATCATTTCTTAAATCAATAAATTCCTTTACACTTTTATGTTCCTTCAAAATTGGTGGCACTGGTGTATCTTCAAAACATTCCAAGTTATCCTTTAACTCCATCATTTTGTTTTCAATATAATCATGTAAAACTCATAAATTCTTGAGTGCTTTGAAAATTTTACTTGTAAGCCTAGAATTTAGTGGAGCATTTTGATCTTCTTTCGCACATAAATCATTTTGCTTCATTATTTCTATCCTATCGACCCATTTTTGATAGGTGGGTTTTACAAAATTCCTATCATCTTCCAACCTGTTGATAGCCAAATATAGAAACTCACATACTTGGTGTTGTTATGAAAATAAGCTCCTTGCTAAACTCAAAATCATTTATGTTATTTTCAAGTTTTAACTACAAATCCACCATTTCTTTGATCAAAGAATCAACACTCTTGTCTCCATCTGGTGCAATTTGTTGCAAAGACACTATGGCCCTAGCAAGAGTAAATGGAATTACACTCAATTGTTGAAAAGAGCTTCCTTTCTCTTCATATTTTTATTTAGCTACTTCTAGTTGTTCTATCTTATGTTCTAATAAACTCTTTTGAGTTTGTAAGATGGTATTATTTTTATTAGTTTTCATAACCAACAAATATGATTAAACATCTCTTGTAGCAATTCATACTTCTTTTCCCTATTTTTGGCCACACTCTAACTATATGATGCATATTCACCCATGCCACCTATTTCTTTAAAAATCTTAGCATCCTCAACTCTTTACAGAACTATATTGCCTCTGACACTAGTACTTTCATAAAAAATTCATTTCCCTATAGAAGAGTTGAAGAATGACCATGTGACTAGGCCACCTAGATCCTCTCTATAATATGTTCCGCTAGGAGACCTACCACCTTCTCTAACATTTGGTCTCTTAGACCTTATTTCTTGCATAATCGATGTAGGAGAATCCTAGGTGTGAGGGAAATCTTGCATCACCTAAAAATATTTTTATTTTCAGCCTTTTCTACTTTAATCAGGACTAGTAGACAGGGGGCTTACTATTTCTAGGAGCTTATTATTTTTAGAAAGTTTTTTATATGAGCTTGGAATGTTCTGATTTTCTACATGAAGGTTCATTTCAGAATTATAAGCTTTTCATAATAATCTCATTGCTCTAGCTTTAGTATTAGAGAAGTTATTGTAGATTTTTGGTATAATTTCTCGAAGAAAAATCTTTTGAACCTAGTTTTGAAGGCCTTAGAGGCCCTAGATGAGGTATGTGTTGAGATAATGGGTGTTTCACACATTGCATAATATCTTTATATTGTATTATTTTATTTTATTATGTAATGTTGCACCTAGATGGATGTGCAACATGTAAAGATTCACATGGTATATACTTGATGAGTTGTATTGTAACATTGTGATAATATTGTCAGAGTAAATAATTATTATTTAGACTTTTACTTAAGTTTACTTAGGATAAATGCATTATTTATTAGTTTCACATCTAACAGTTGTTGACAACATGGGAGTTTGTTCCTACTTAGCCATACTTATCTTCTCACCTACTTGGAGGGTAATCCACCTTTTGTGGATGTATGCTTAGTTGTCAACCTTATCTCCTAGAGCTTTTTAGCTTCTTCTACAAGCTTCCTAGAGGCCTTTATAAATAGGTTCTCCTATTGTAATATCATATCATATTGTAAAGTAATTTCAATTTTCATTGTTACAATATAATTTCTCTCACTTTGTTGAGTTTCTCCAAGCTCTTCCTTTCCTTCTTTGGTTTCTCTTCAGTAGGTTATTTGCATGTAGGTGATCTTGGCGAGCTATAAAGTTGGCTTTCATCAACTTCTATATGGTATCAAAGCCTCCATGCTACTTCCTGGGTGAAAGATTTTTGAAGCCACAATTTGGAGACACAAACTATAGTTTGTTTGTGATTTTTTATTCAATTAGGAGGAAGAGCATTTTTTCAGGGCACTTTGGGCTCAAACAAATGCTATCATTGTGCTTAGAAGGCTTATTACAGTCAAAATCCATATAAAATTTTCCTTTTTTGGTGACTGTAGCTTCTAGCAAAAAAATTAAGCCCCCCAGCAGGTTGTACGGATGCAATTAATGTTTTTTTTTTAAAAGTCATAGCCCACTACGGCACCACCATCGTGTAGCTTGGGCACCACCACCACTAGCAACATAGTTGTGGCATGGTCGCAGTGCAGCCACTAATCTATTGTCGGCCCTCCACCCTCTATCATAGTGCCACCCTATTCTGCAGCTCTATCACTACCTTTGCCATTGGTCACCACCTACCACATTGTATAGCTATAGAGAGTTGGCACAATTAGTGTATGCAACGTGGCATGGGTGCCATGTCGGCACCTACCACTTGGTCATGCCACATCACACAACTACCACATGGATGCCATGTGGCAGTTTTTTTTGCTGCAATGGCCCCCTAGCCATCAAATTTAATCGAGTGAAATGCTAACATCAACATGACATCAGCACTACATCAGCATTCCTACATCCTCTTTAGGTCCCTTTTTGACCTACTCAGTTTCTTGGCCATAACTTGAACATACGGAGGTCTTTTGCTAATCCAAAAGAAGCATCAAAAAGTTAGTTCCAAGATGGAGACATTAGTGTAGGTATTTTGTGGTTTTGATATAGTTTTTTTACCTATTTTTATAGTTAAAGTTGGATGTTCTATTTTTAGTCACGCAAGCATAGCTTGTGTGTCCCATTTCCATTTTTTGAAAATGTTATATTTTTGGAAAGCCATTTCTATCATCTTTTTAGAATTGCTGTAATTTCCTTGAGATTTTGCACCATGCTCTTTCTATCATGTTTTTTCTTTTCTGCAATATGGTGGATATCTTGGGTGTTCCAAGTCTAAGGATCATTTTCATGACATGACATCTTTTCTTTTGAGTTGTATCTATTGTATCAGTGTTTTACCCTTTTTGATCATTGTTGATATCATTTGTAAGCATCTTTATGCAAATGCACTAAGATAAAGTGTCACTCTTGCATTTTGGGATCCTAAACATTGTTTTAAGACAGTTGTACTCGCACTATATTATAAAGTGCCATGGGGGTTAGTTGTATGCCATTTTGTGCCCACTTTCTTTGTCAAGTGAGTGTCCCTCCCATGACATTAGCCCCATGATGTGTTGGTGACATGTGCCTTTATAGGTGTTTGTACCTCTTCCTCTCTCTTGTTGTTCTTGGTTCTTTCTACAAAGATTTTTTGGCCCACTTTTGCAGTTGCCTGTCATCTCACCCTATTTGCATTAAGGGGTTGTTCTTCTGTTTTTTCTAATGTTTCCTTCATTTAATGGTTCAATGGAGTGAGCTATGCATTCAATATTTGATCCTCTATACTAGGTGATTACAGTGGCTAGCTACCTATGCATTTTGGTGAGATGGACCATCTACCATAAAGACACTCTTAGTTCATAGCCTTCTATTTCTATGGAGGTTCTTTAGATAAACAATTTCCCTTTGACTAATTTTGCAACTTCTTCATGCTTCAGTGATGCTCTTCATGATCTTCTCTTTGTTCCTATTTGCTAGGACATTCCTCTAGTTGGAGTCTTCTTCAGTGCTTCACTAGGTTTTCTGCTATCTCTTTTTGGAGAGGGATTTTTTCCACTAGGTTTTCTCCTTTGTCTCTAGTTATAGAGATTGCGTTGCATTTCATTGCATTTGTACATGGGTACCTAACATTGCCTAATTTTTGGGACCCATTCTACATTTCATCTTAGATTTTGTAAGCTTAAGTGCATTCCCCTAAGTTTCACTTAAGGGGGGTGTTAGAGTAAACAATTATTATTTACGCTTTTACTTAAGTTTACTTAGGATAAATGCATTATTTATTAGTTTCACATCTAGGTGTTGTTGAAAATATGGGAGTTTGTTCCTACTTAGTCATACTTATCTTCTCACCTACTTGGAGGATAATCCATCTTTTGTGGATGTATGCTTAGTTGTCAACCTTATCTCCTAGAGCTTTCTAGCTTATTCCACAAACTTCCTAGAGTCCTTTATAAGCAAGCTCTCCTAGTGTAATATCAAATCATATTGTACAAAAATTTCATTTTTTACTATTACAATATAATTTCTCTCACTTTGTTGAGTTTCTCCAAGCTCTTCCTTTCCCTTTTTGGTTTCTCTTCAGTAGGTTACTTGCATGTAGGTAATCTTGGTGAGCTATGAAGTTGGCTTTCATCAACTTCTACAAATATTTCATGTAATTATTTAATATTGGAAAAAAGAAATTAAATGTCCAATATTAAATGAGGGGTCAATGGGTTAGGTAGCACATGGCTCATGTAATACCAATTGATATTTTGGTAGGACTTGCTACTATATAAGCAGCCACAAGGGTAGTTCTATGGAGAAGACAAAAGGCAAAAGGGGAAAAGTTGAGTGGGACAAGGCTTGATAGGTTAGGCAAGAAAGCATTTGTGAAGTTTGGAATCATGGAATGGGATGTGTAGATTCATGCTTGTTCACATGGATTGCTTAGTAGTGGTTATAGATTTGAAGGCTTCCATGGTTGTATTACAATGGTGATTTTTGTTGAATAATACATGGTGATGGATGCTTTTGGAGGCTAAGTTTTTCCCTCAATGAGGGTTTCTCAGGGTACATCTTGTGTCACATTTTTTGTGAGTATATTTTATATTCTCTTGCATGTAGATTTTAATTGCATATTTATTTCAGATCTATTATGGGTTATGTGAAAATAGTTATATTCTTTCTTTCAAATTTTATTACAAGTGGTATCAAAGCTATGGTTTTATTATTGTAACCCTAGATTGAATCCATGGAAATGCATCAGAGGATAAAAGAAAGGGAAAGATATATGAGTTCTTTATTGTAGATCTAAGGGTTTTGGGTTTACTATTATGATGGGATATTGGTAGATTTGGACATGTAAAATTGTTGGACAAAAGGGTTTTACAAATGTTTCATTTAAATGAGGGTTTTAGGGGGAGCTTACAAAAATGACATCTTGGGTAAAAACAAACCCCACCATTGGATCCAAGTCAATGTTTCCATAAATTTTGATATATAATATGCCCTAGTCTACCAATGTTCAGAGGAAATGCAAGCGTTTTTTGGTTTTAGCTCATGATGGCCATCAAATTTCATCCCCTTAGAATTTTTTTCATAAAAAAAAATTGCAGTGAAAATGGTAAAAAGACTGTCTTAGTAAAATAGCCATAACTTTCTCTCAAGATGTCATATTTTAGACTTCTTATAGGCATTGGAAAGATAATTTAGAGAACTACAACTTTGGTTCTATGATTTGGATATTATTTTAATTTTTAAGAGCCCAAAAGTTAGATGTTGTTTATTTTGAGCACAAATTAAGGTATAACTTGGGCATACAAAGTCAGATTTTGGACTTTGAGTAGTTAACAGAAAACTCTTGGAGAGCTCTACACATTGGTTTAAATTTGGTATAGGTTTGGCATGATTTATTTCGTGATGTATTAATTTGAATAGGTTATGTTATATATTGACTATGGTAGCATTGTGAGATTATGACATTGTATGTTTGGAGATTTAAGATTTGATGTCATTATATACTTAGTTCATATTTCAAATTGGTCTCATGATGTTATGGTTATCAGTGTTTAATTTGGATATGTATGATAATTTTTTGGGCTTACAAGTTGTATAGTGTCGTAAGTGGTCTATACTTATTGGTTGCATTTATGGCTTGGTTATGGGTTGTCTCTGCCTATTGATCTTTCATTATTGATACATATTAAAATTGGTGACTTGGATTTGGGTTGTCTATTCCCGAAGCCACATGATTTTCTAAATTTTTTTCATGTAGAAGGAATGAGATATTGTTACTAGGTATAGTCATGGTGGAGGATTGTGGTTGACTATTTTATGTTGATAGGTTGGACATATTGAGATTCAAATGCTTGTTTCATGGATGTGATCATGGTACCATGGATTTTGGCATGACATAATTGGATACATCCTTGATGTTCATTAGTTTGGATTCCTAATTTGGTAATGCTGGTATATCTTCTTGGTTGAGGATCATGGCCATTTGGTTTCTTTTGAGGAGCTCATCAAGTGCACTTTAATTTCTTTGATAGTTTGATGCCTTGGTTGATTCTCATGGTTAAAGGATGGTTTTCATCATGATGTCATGGATATCTTGGATACACAATTTAGTGGGAGCTTGTAAGAGTGATGAGGTGATAGTGTAGGATTAGTTCCTAGTTTGGTTTGTATCTTCTTGGCTTGGAGATCTTCGTTTGACTTTGTACTGACACTTTGGTTGTGTGATGTAGACCTATGGGATCTTCATGTAGGAAATGGGTTCTATGATGCCTTGGTGCCATGGTTGACTGGGTGTTTTTTTTGGCATTAATATTTATTGAGTGTTTGCAAATGTTGGAGGTTTGTCTTAGATCCTATTGCTACAGAAGCATCTTTGACATTTTCATGGTGCACTTGTTATCTTCATGGTGTGTGAAGATGGTTAGATCTTGAGGACTCATGGCATTCTTGGTTATCTTCATGGTGTGTGGATATGGTTCTTCATGGTATGTGGAGATGGTTTTCTTCATGGTGTGTGGAGATGGTTTCATCATGAAGACTAATGGGGTTCTTAGTATAAGTGTGCTTTATGATTTCATTTGACATGTTATCCTTGGTATTAGGATGGTTTCAATTTTATGTCATGGTATACTCTTGATACATTTTTAGATTTTTGACATGTTATGGTATGTTCAAATGGAGCATGTTGTCTCTTTTTTAGATGATTAGATCATGTTGGCATGTTTATGTTCCTAAGGCCATGGTCGGAACTTTGACAATGATATTGGTTTAATTTTTTGGTATTGAGTACATTGATTATAAGCTAGATACTTCATGATATTGCTATGTTGCATTAGGAGTTGGCATGGATTGATTGTTTATAGGTGCTCATGGATACTTAGAGATTGTGGTGATGTTGATTTCTCTTACATTAGAAAAGTATTTATTGAGGCAATTATTTGGTTTCAGCAGGAAGTCTAAGGGGCATTCACCTAATATGGACTTGAGAGGAGATTGTTCTTAGATGAGTCCTAGTTGGAGACTTGGATATCTTGATAAGCATTCTCATTCCTCACTCTTGGTCTACTCAGTGGTTTTCTACTTGAGAGGTATAGCCCATTATTTATCTCAGGTGTATTATGTTTATGATTGTCTTCATAGATATGGATCTTGAGCTACGTTATATGAGTTAGTTTGGGAGGATTCATTTGAGAGATGGGTTAGCATTGGTTAGCTCCTTGTGCATATGCTATTACGTTGGCTGAGTTTGGGAGATGGTTTTATATTAGGAATATTCCTTGGATTAGCAATGGTTTATGAATTTGATCTTCTTGTGAGGGGCTTAAACATCCATGATTAGTTATATGGTATGGTTTGGGTGTTGTTGAGGCTTCTTGGTTAGGGTTTTATCTAGGAGATCATATTTGTACAGTTTATGTCTAGAGGTGTGTGTAGAAGACGTGATACATGTTATGATTTGCATGGTTTCTTTTTGGTCTAGGTTATCTTCCTAGATGTTTGGTTTTGCTTACATTGGATTTGAAATCAGTTGGAGATTGTGATCATTGGTTTGTGCTCATGTATTTCATGCGAGAGATGACATGGTTATTCCTTTATCTCTTTCCTCTATTGGTTATGGAGAGCTTTGGAGATTATTAGAGTTTTTTTATGAGACTTGTTCTTGCAAGTTATTGGTTTATGTCTTGTGGATGTCCTTGAGGCTACATGGATTCACTTCTTTGAAATTTTCTGAGTGGATTGGTTATAGATTTGACATTACCTTTTGTAGTGCGAGAGTCTTGGTACATATGTGGCAAGTGTTGCTCTTGACGCTTGTGATTGAAGACTACAGATTAGATATGTTTTGATTAAGTAAAAACAAGTTTTGAAAGGAACTAAAACCTTATACAAAGGGACAAGAAAGATATAACAATGATAATCTTAAAACAACTATGGAGAACCACCCAAAAAATTATAGGGACACACTAATTTTTTCAACATGAGGGAAAACAATCCAAGTAAAACATAAACTATCAAGATTTACATTTTGGTCCCTTCTTTTGAGAATGTAAAGCCATATCAAATGCAATTTTGGAGGACTTGCCTTTTCTTCCTTTAATTGAAGTCCCACCATCCCCCACCTTCCTCACAACTTTCTGCCAATCCCCACTAACCCCCAAAACCCCTGCAACCAAAGAGCCAACAATAGTTCTCTAGAAAGAGTCAGTAGAAAAGGGGACAGCTACAAAATTTTGACTCAAAGCAAGGAAAGGGTCCAGAACTCTAGAGTTAGTAGGAAATGGATCATCAAAAACACTTTGAGTCAAAACCATTGTAGGGAAAATATGCACAACATTAGAGACATCAGCAAAATCCTCATCCAAAATGAGATTAGTATGCAAAGAACTATTCAACCCATCCACAACTAAAGTAACTTTCTAAACCATATAATTATCATCTAAAACCCCCAACCACCAAGAAAGTGATTTCTTTGATCTAACCTTATTAGAGGAGCATCGAGAAGCAAGATGGCTAGTATTATGACACTTCCTACATCTAAATGGAATACCTTCGTAATCGAGAAGTTGAATCCAGGAACCACTTGAAGAAGCCAACTTCATCATAGCAGGGACCCCTCTAGAGATATCCATCTCCACAAGGATGTGAGCATACACTATCCTAAAGACATTGGAGAAAACTGAATCAACCATTAAGAAATCCCCAAGTACTTCCCCCATAGCCACCAAGACTGAGTCTTGCCATAGGTGAAGGGGAAGATTCAGCAATCTAACCCAAAGAGGAATCTTATCAAAGGACTCAATAGTTGGGTTAAAAGTCAAATACCAAGGTTTGGCCATCAAGGGGAATCATTCCTCCAAAGATAAACCATGACACAAGATGGAATCCCTACATTAGCATTAGTAAATTTCACAATAAAAAAAGCCTTTGCCATAGGGTAGATCTGAACTAAATCTTAAATTATTTGTTCCCAAAATTTGGAGATCCAAGCATGCAAATTTGAGAGAGAGGGCCAAAAACCCCTAAAATGAAAGATAGCAGCAGTAGTAGAGAAATCATCCACATATGTATTGATCTCATCAACAATGGCTGGTTCAAACTTAAGCAAAAGTGGCTTACATACAGGAATAGGCACAACCTCACAACTAGCCACAGTTGGAAGGGACCCCTTCCTCAGAACCAAAGCTATATTACTTGCTTCAAAAGCCACCACATCTACATAAGAGATAACAAATTGACCCCCAACCACTTGAGAAATAGAAAGAAAGGCATCCACAATAGGAACACTAGTATCAAATCTAGTGGCAACCATAGTAGGAGGGGGCCCAAGAACCCAAATAAAGGAAATCATAAAAAAATTTGTTGTAGGAAGCCAAGCCATAGTAGAGGCAACCACCACACCACGAGCCTCCATCACACCATCACAGGAATATTGAGTGGGAGCCAAAGAATGGAACTCATGGATAGGAGGAAAATTTTCAAAAGCACAAGCAAAAGCCATCATTCCAACCCACATATTGGATATTTTGATGATATAAGATTCACTTGGTATACCTTTGGAGGTATGGATAGTTGTATGGGTTTGGCACTTGTTGTGGGTGTTATTTTAGATATGAATAGTTTGACAACTACTAATACATATGATTACCTTTGGATGAGGTTTTTGTGCTTGGCATTTCAGTTGGTACAAGATTTTATGATCTTCTAATGTTGTTGATAGGTTGGGTGGCTTTCTCTTTAGATGGCTTCTATGTATGTTCAATGGTAGTGGCATAATAAGAGGTGAGATCATTCATGTTTGAGATGTTGAATACTTTGATTTTGTTGTGGGTATCAGGATGGAGCACATGGTGTATTTTTGTCCATGATGGTGGATATGCTAGGAGGAAGATTTTCCTTGTTCATATATGTGGCTACAGGTGACCCTATGCAATGTATACAACAAGTGAAATATTTTTGATATAATGGTTGTTGCACACATTACATAATATTGTTATATTGTATTATTTTATTTTATTATGCAATGTTGCACCTAGATGGGTGTGCAAAATGTAAATATTCCCATGGGAAATACTTGATGAGTTGTATTGTAAAATTGTGATAATATCTCATGTAATTATTTAATATTAGAGAAAAGAAATTGAATGTCCAATATTAAATGTGGGGTCAATGGGTTAGGTAGCACATGGTTTTAGCACATTTTTTTGTAATACCACTTGGTGGTTTTGTGGGACTTGCTACTATATAAGCATCCACAAGGGTAGTTGTATAGAGAAAAAAAAGGCAAAAAGGGAAAGAGTCAAGCTAGACAAGGCTTGAAAGGTTAGCCAAGGGAACATTTGCGAAGGTTGGAAGTATGGAATGAGATGTGTGGATTCATGCTTGTTCACATGGAATGCTTGGTAGTGGCTTTGGATTTGAAGGCTTCTATGGTTGTATTGCAATGGTGATTTTTTTTTAATTGAATATTTCACTAGTATTTAATATTTTAGATTTCATAGATTTTTATGAAGGAGGTGATGGAAATGAAATTGCAAAATCATAGTGGAGTATTCTAGTAGCTAGTTTGACTATAAAGGGGATTGAGGAGATACTGGACAGTCGTGTTAATAAAATTTGAAGGAACAAAACTTATGAAGAATACATGGTCAAATGGAAAGGGAGGCCAGTAGAGGATTCATCATGGCTAGTGAGGGAGGAGGTTAACCATCTTGGTTTTCCTCTACTTACCTAAGATGTGATGGATTCATTTCTTAAATTACCTCGAGTGTCTGATGTAGGAGAATCCTAGGTGTGAGGGCAAGCTTGCACCACCCAAAAATATTTTTATTTTCAATCTTTTCTATTTTAATCAGGACTAATAGATAGAGGCGGTTACTATTCCTTGGAGCTTACTATTTTTAGTAAGTTTTTCATACAAGCTCAAAATTTTTTGATTTTCTATGTGAAGGTTCTTTTTAGAATTATAAGTCTACCATAAAAATATTACACATCCAGCTTCAATATTAGAGATTTTGTTGTAGATTTTCAGTGTAAATATTTGGAGAAAGATCTTTGAACTCAGTTTTAAAGGTCTTAGATGAACTGGATGAGGTCAGAAAACTCAACAAATGGGTTCTTATGCCAATTCAAGATTGTAGATCAAGAGCTAAGGTTGCCAATCAATGAAATAGTTCAAGAGTTATGGCCTTTCGAAGTTGGGATACCCAAAATTTCTAAAATAATTGTCAAAGGTATATTTGGCCGACTCTATATGTATTGTTAGGGTCTATTGGTCCTAGGTATTAATTTAAATTTCTAGAACCTTCCCTAGTGGCATAAAATTACCTATTTAAGAAAGGCTTGAACATTGTCTAGGATAGCTCTGGGTGATAGTTTGCAGCTTTGTCTTGCAAATTACTGTAATGAAGGCACCTATGTGGGTTAGCATATTACAATTGTGAATTCTATAATTTTTCATTTGTAGAAATAATAAGAAGCCCCTATTTTCTTCTCATAATTGTTATTTTTTCTTTGTTTATGTTATGTGTTTATGGTATTAAGGAGAGCACCCTTCTTTTCACTATCTTGAATGGCCCAAACTTCTTCATCTTTAGCTTATTATATGTACCCACTAGAAAATGTTCCTTGCTCAAATCAACCATGACTTCATCCCTAGTCTAAAATTCCTTATATCTCCTTTTCACACTTTCCTTAGCTTTATACTGTGTATTTATCTTTATAATGTGCTTCCTCACCTCCTCATGGATATTCTTCAAATGATAATCAAAATCTTCTGCTTCAACATTACTTATCTCTCTGTTATCCAACTACCTCAATCCAAAATCATTTATAGGACTACTCCCATATACAATCTATAATGGTTATTTTCCAATACTCATATTGATAGAGAAAATTGCCTAATAGTCGATGATATGTGTTTATGGTATTAAGGGGAGCACCTGGCTCTGATATTACTTGATGAAGAGTGCTCCTGATGTAGGAGCATCGAGCTTTGATTTTGGTGGATTTATGATTTTCATGATTAGGGATGTGTTGGAGACACATTGGAGAACCTTTCTTCATGATTTCATAGAGATTGGATGGATTGAGTTGAAGTTTGAGTTGTTTGTACCTTATTGTTGGAATTGTGTTTTCTAGTTTTTGGGTGTCTATTGTAGGCCATGTAACTAATTTTTTAGAATAAATGAGAGGATATTCTCTTCAAGGATTGAAGAGGGCCTAGATTAATTCCTTGTATCAAAGATGCAAGTTCTACTTATTTAAAAGTTGAGAGATATGGAAATTCTCCCAGAGTATTGATTTTTGGCAGTTTTACGCGATAGCTTTCTATGTTTGACTTTCGGGATGGATGTGCACTTATCCTTGGTGAATCAGCCTTTTCACACTTAATTGTTTGTAGAGGACCTAAGTTAATACCCACAGTCCAAAGCATGAGTTCTAATTCAATCAGAGCTAGGAGATATCACAATTTTTCTCAAGTATCAATTTATGGAATTTAATTTTTGTTGTAGGCTGACTTGTGGCTCTTCAAGTATTTATTGTTAGTTTTTGGCATTTTGGACATACTTGTAGCTTATATTGGTATAATTAGGGGCTTTGGTGAAGTCTTTTGGTCATTATTGATCCATCTTAGAGAAGAGGAGATGGAGAAGAGCAAGTTTTTCTTGAGTTTGTGGACAGAGCACCAAATGTGAGGTAGTTTATAGTAGCATTGTGATGAAGTTGTGAGTGTGTGGATAGAGCACCAAATGTGAGGTAGTTTACACTTGGATCTTGGATATAGTTGGAGCAGAGGTAGGGTTGCAGTTGGGAAACAAGGAGATTGTTTGGTGGGCTTGCAAGCACAAGTTTAGATTTCCTTGGTGGTTTCTTCCAAATTGTTGTTATGTTATAGATTTGAACTAGTTGGGATAGTGTTTGGATTGGATCTTGAGGGATCTTGCAGAACTATTACAAGCTTTGTATTTAGCCATAATTGGGAAGGCCTTACATCCTAGCACATTGCATGTAATCAGTTATATCTATGAATAAATTATTGTAATCTGGTACCAAATCTTGCATTGTTGCTTCTTCTTGTTGTGTTTATACTATGTGGTTATTTTTTGGGGGGCTAGGACATCTCCTTTGCAGATTCTCTTGCCCTACCTGCATCAGCTCCCCTTAATATCATAAATACATAACATAAACAAAGAAATAATAGCAATTGTGAGATAAAAATAGGGGCTTCTTATTATCACTGCAACTGCAAAATTACAGAATTCAAAATTACAATATGTTACCCCACATCGGCATCTTCATTATAGTAATTTGCAAGACAAAGCTGCAAACTATCACCCAGAGCTATCCTAGACAATGTTTGGGCCTTTCTTAAATAGGCAACTTTATGAAGCTTAAGAAGGTTCTAGACATTCAAACTTAATACCTAGGGCCCAAAGACCCTAACAATACATATATAATCAGTCAAATACACCTTTGACAATTATTTTTGAAATTTTGGGTAGCCCAACTTCAGAAGGCCATAACTCTCAAACCATTGCTTTGATTGGCTATTATAACCATTTTTTAGAAACATCAACTGCTAATCAATAGGCTCAAATTTGTGCAAGCACCCATCATTTTGGGCCTCTAAGGCCTACAAACCTGAGTTCAAAGATTTTTCTCCAAAAATTTCCACCAAAAATCTGCAATAACTTCTCTGATACTGAAGCTGGAGCAATGAGATTTTTATGGTAGGCTTATAATTCTAAAATGAACCTTCATGTATAAAATCAAAATATTCTGAGCTTGTATGACAAACTTACTAAAAATAGTAAGCTCCCAGAAATAGTAACCCCTTGTCTAGTAGTCTTGATTAAAATAGAAAAGCCTGAAAATAAAAATATTTTTGGGTTCTGCAAGGTTTCCCTCACACCCAAAATGGTCTTGTACCAATAATTGAGTCAAAGTCTATAACATCTACTATGTTCAAATTTGGGAGTAACATAACCCCTAATTCTTGTACAATCTTCTTCCCTTCTTCTAGATTAAGTTCTTCAAAAAAAATCATCATTTATCTTAATGTCTTATAGAATTTAAATTTTCCTTAGAGTCAACCATTAGCTTTTGTGCCTTCTTCTCATTCACTTTTTGTAAGTACTCATTTTTGTAATACCTCTAGAGAAATTGCTTGAACAATGATGACTTTATAAACTCATTATCTTCAACAAATTCTTTACATACCTCTACCCTTACATCTCCAAGGGAAAATCCCCTTATTTCTTCTGTGGTAATATTTGAGACTAGTGTTCTTGGCACTTGGAGGGGGTCCCTTATCAGCAACTCTCCTAGTATATATATATACAATTCTCCTCCTGATATTCTTCTTTAGAAAAGCTTTCCTCTAGTTTTTGATCTATGGATGGGGAAGCCATAACACTACTATAGGCTCCTTTTCCTTAAACTACAAATTCATTATGTCTACCTAATGGTGAAAAAGGAATAGGTGGTTTTTAAGATTGAGGAGGTCATTCGTTTGTCAAGATATGCATCCTCTTTCCCATAATAGATAACTTGTATACCTCCATCTCTAGTTGGTTTCTTTCTTTGATAAATTGGTAGTCCATTGTGACTCTTGTTCCTCTTGGCTATGTTTGCATACTAAGATTTTTCCTCTTCTCTTTGCTTCTTTTGGCCCCTTTTTTGCCAAGGAATCATATCAAACACCTTTAATAAAATATCTAAACATTCTTCATCCTCCAAAAAGGTAACTCTAGATACTTTTACTCCACCTAGCTTCTCATTCACAAGGTCATATACCTCTGAGAAATTATTAAAGATAATCCTTAATTTTTGGTCCTATCTCTTTGCATCTGGCAATGGTGTGAAAGAATTTATTAATATAGATTCTACACAACCCAAGAAGAACCTATTAGCCAATAACCTATTACAAGAGAAGAAACTGGAGACAGAAGAAAAGTTGCTCCCAAATGTGAAAAATGCATAAGAGAAAATGAAAAAGTACAAAGCTCAACCTTATAAAGGTGAGAAAGAAACCCTAAATGAAAAAACTAGGTTGTACATTATTAATTGATAATTAATTAATAATGCACCTAAATGAAGCTTAAGTACCTAGAGTAATAGAAACTTATATAATTAAATCAATATGATTTAACTAATAAGCATAAATGAAGAATACTCTAATACCCCCTCTTAAGCTAAAAGCAGGGAGTAAGTTTACCTAGCAAAGCTATGAAAGAAAAAAAAAATGGGTCTGGCAACAAGGCTTGATCAGGTACCTAGTACAAGGAAATCTCTATAAATCAGAGTAAAGGAGAAAACCCAATGGGAAAAAAACCCCTCTCCAAAAAGAGATGTAATGACTTTAAGAGACTCTCTCAAAGCCATAAGTACAATGCGTGACTTTAGCCCCCACCATGAGAGAGGTTTGAGGCTCCAAAGCCACCCTAGAATGAAAGAACCCCTAGATCAATGAACAAACCATTGTGACTCCAATGCGGAGGAGTGAAAGTCAGTGGACACTATAGAGGGAACCTTGAAAGCTGAGGTGTCACTAGAAGACCAAGCTAATGCTCAAAGGAGTGGACACAAGCATCTTCAAAGGGAATCCCCAATGTAAGTGGTATGATAGGTGTGCTTACTCTGTCATCAAAGAGGAGATGAATGCCCTCTATAGAATCCTCAAAAACTACACTTGGTGGCTCGATGAATTGAGCTAGAGGATCAAGCTGTGCTGAAGAAGAACATTGCTAAATAGAAAAGAGCTCAAGAGGAGGTGGCAAGGAAATCACAATAGTAGTCTCAAGAACCACGTAGAGGTTCAAGGAACCTAACTGTACCACATGATGCTCTCTCAAAGGAGGAGAGTCATGCTTTGGCAAAGGTGGACCAAAATGTGAAAATGAGTAGAGACAGGTGGAAAGATCAACTATCCCTGTAGCAACAATACCTCATGTCATACTATCCCAGATGAAAACTAAATCTAGAGTGAACTCAACTGTCTTCCCGGACCCATTGTGAGAAATTTGATAAAGTAGGAGAAGGTTTGCAAATAGAGATGGAACATACAACACATTATTGAATGTGCCATCCTGAATGCATACAGTGCCTTTCCCACAGACTGTCATAATAGTGTTATTCCCAATGATAATATGGGGAATAGGAGAAGCCTCAAAAGAAGAGAAGATCTCTCGAGAAGATGCCATATGGTGAGAAGCACCTTAATCCAATATCCAAGGGACTTGTGAAGGGGATGAAAAAGAACCCCGTAATGCATGACCCTTTCCAAGATCATGTCCAGCAATAGGATAGATAGTGGAAGACTGATAAGGAAACCCCTATGAGCCAAAAGAGGATGGAGACGAAAGATTGATCTTCTGAAGAAGAGCTTGCAAATCCACTATCTATTTCTCGTAACCATCAAACTTCTTCTAATAGCAAAGTGACTCATCATGTGTTCCCTTCTGACAATAGGAACATGTAGGTCTCTTCATCTTCTATTTCTCCTTCTTAGAAGAAGATGGTAGACCAGTGGAGTGCTGAGAAGAGGAATCTAATATCTACTTCGGCTTCTATGTACTCTAAGGTAGCTTGGCAAGCAATGCCTATGACTGTGAACCTATAAGAGAATCCATCTGAGTAAGCTTTGATTTCTCATGAATCAACCAATCACAAAAGGTCTCAAAAGAGGGCATAAATGTCATGTACCTAGAGCATCCATAGTGGAGTAGAAGGTAGAAGTGAAAATTGGATAAGGTCCTCGAAGCTTGGACAGTACCAGGGAGATACACTGATCATTAGACTTTGTCTTTCTAGCAACCTGTAACATAGATCGAAGAGACTTGAATTTCATCAAGAAATCCTCAATGCTGGTGAATGATTCAAAAATCAAGGAGGTAAACTCTGCATCTATCTATAGAACCCTAAACTAATTCATTGTGCCAAATAAGGTGGAAAACTTGTCCCTAGGTGTATTCAAACCATCTAGGTGAAATAGTAACCCATCTGAAATATTCATTGCAATGAGGCCCATTGCCTCTTCCATCTTATTGTGCTACATAAGAACCTCATAAGGCCTCTGTAGAACTGGCTAAGCCACATTGAGACATGACCATAACCCCTTTGCCATAAGCAATCTGGTCATCTGTCCTTTCCAAGTATGGTAGTTGTGTGGTGTAAGGCAGGCGACATAAGTGTCCACCATTGAGAGAAGAAGATGGAAGTATAAGGGTCTTATTATGAAGTAAAGTACAAAAAATAAAATGCCCCACCATAATAGATAATGATATCCCTCAAATACCAAAGAAAACAACTACATGAAGCATAAAAATTGAGAAAAGAACCTAGATTTCAGATGCAGAGAAGAGGGAAATAGAAGTCTCTACTTCAACACCAAAATTGGAAGCTCAAACATACTTGAAATCAAATGAAACTAGAACCATTGTCTTCATCTCTAAACCAGCTTTGTGGCATTTCTTTCAGATTTGAAAAATACCTCTGTATGCCAAAGTTATGTGCAAAAAACCAACTACAAGTCCAATAAAAGAGCTCTCTAGAAAAAAATAGTCACAACAAACAAATTGACGGCCGTTTGCCCATCATATGATATTTTGATGACATCATCAATGATAGTGTGCTGATGTGGCCATTGAATGGGCACTAACATCACTGGCTGACTGGTTGCTGATGTGACGGTGGACTAGCGCTAACATCACTAGTTAACTATGTGTTGATGTGGCACCTCAAAATGTGTGCCCAAAATTACAAAAAAAAAATTGCATGTGCAAAGTGCCAAAAGTTTTTCCAAATTTGGCAGATTTCCAAAAATCTTTCCAAAAGGGTGAATGTTACCAAAAAAGCCACCAAATGTGGTAGAGGAAAGAAAAATAAAGTTTTTAATTTAAAAAATGCCAAAAGAAGGCATGCATGCAGGTGTACACTACAGTGCGTGTAGGTGTACCTTCTAACACAGGCTATACCCTCCAATGTAGGTTGTACCCTCAAACGCAGGCATACCCTCAGAAGCAAGTGTTAAATCAACTTTTTAAAGTTGATAAAAAAAACTCTTTAAAAGCATGGAACAACTTTTTTAAAAAGTTGTAATAAAATTTGTATTTCAACTTTTCCAAAAGCATATTTGCACATTTTTTCCCAAAAATTTACCTCGAAATGTGTGCCAATGGTCCAGGGGCCAAATTTTTTATAGATTGCTCCGATAATCAAAATAGGTTGAATTTTATATCAAAATTCTTCGGATCGATCCTCTGAATCCATTGGTGCAGTCAATTTTGGCCCAAGAGGCCTCCAACAAAAGTGTATCCCCAGATCCAACCAAAAAAACTTCTAAAAGATCAAACCCTTGAAGCTCCAGAAAATTCTTCAAATCAAGAACAAGTAGCCATAGACCTGAGCTCTGATACCATGAAATAATTGATTAATATCAATTATACACAACCCAAGAAGAACCTATTAGCCAATAACCTATTACAAGAGAAGAAAAATGGAGACAGAAGAAAAGTTGCTCTCAAATGTGAAAAATGCATAAGAGATAATGAAAAAGTACAAAACTCAACCTTATAAAGGTTGGAAAGAAACCCTAAAGAAAAAAACTAGGTTGTACATTATTAATTAATAATTAATTAATAATGCACCTAAATGAAGCTTAAGTACCTAGAGTAATAGAAACTTATATAATTAAATCAATATGATTTAATTAATAAGCATAAATGAAAAATACTCTAATATGGTGTTCGTTCAACTTAATACCTCAATAACAAAGGATTGGACATCCTTTCACAATGATTCTATGGTCAGAAAGCTTCATGTGTTTTACCTAAAATAGTACACTGGCTTCATTTAATTTCTCAACCCAGGAGCATAAAATTGAGATGGTGACTGCAAAGTATATGCTCTAATTTTTCTTTAAGTCATTACAACTAAAGCAAAAGCAACAGTAAAGAAAATCTATGCTAGCAATTGAAACAAAAACTTAACTCAAAGATTAAAGTAATGATGCAAATAGTAAACCTATATATTCATATATGTTGTATGAATAGTTCCCTAATTCTGTTCTCAATGGTTGTAGGAGCAACAAAATTCTATCTTGCAAGGAAATAAACAAGGAATTGAAAATCTATTCTAATAGAAAATTTCACTCCCCAAGTGGGCCCCCATGGATGAGTAAATAGAAAAGAAAATCAACATAAGATAAAATAAAATTTAACTGCTTATTCTATTCATTCATGGTGAAATAATTACACTTGATTAAAAATTGTATCACACTCTGCTACTATGAAAATCAACTTATCCCATTCTTCCAAAATTATGCTCAAAGATACAATAGTTGTTATTTAAAGGAAACTACAACTACTTTCTAACTCTATGATCACTCTATTATTGAGGATTAATTACAGACTCGTAAATTTTGAAATAGAATCACCATTAACCATGAATAAATCCTCCAAGAATATAGTAGGTTTTAGAAGCTACATTTGTGCACTACACCAACAGAAAGCATAAAATGACTTGCTCCACTTGCGATAGTTTAGCAATCTGGTTGGCTTTGACTTTAGCATTGAGGTGTTTGATATTTGAATCTCCACAACAAGTACCTAAAAAGTATTCAATGGGCACACAACTTCCACATACATATATTTATTTCATCATCAATATTAGAGAAAAAGTGCAAAGTTCAAATTACCACTCTTGCAAATCCTATGGCTATAGGAGGAAAACTACCCAAGACATGGAACGAATGAGGAAATATTTATCATCATGCAACATTACTTCATTATACCATTTTTTTCGTAGATTCAAGCAAATATAGAATATTTGAAATATCCATAGTTCTACTTCATTTCATAACATATATATAGCATATACATAAAAACATAAGTTCATCTACTTAAAACCATAAAATCATGACTATTTTTGCAAGATAACTGCTTTAAAACTAGATAAAAATAACTTAAAACAATGGTCTTTCGTGTAGAAGTTGAGAAAACCAACTTCATAGATCCTCAAGAACACTTGCATGCAAATATCTTGCAATGAAGAGAAGCCAAAAAATGGAAAAAATAGAGCTTAGAATTTCTCAAGAATGTGAGAGCAAAAAATGTATTCTAAGTTATGAAAACAAAATACAAAAGTTCAACCTTTTAAGGTGAACAAAACCCTAAAGGAAAGAAAACTAGGTTTGCGCATTATAATTAATATAAAATATTAATTATATGCACCTAAGAGAGCTAAAGCAACTAGAGTAATAAATAACTTACTCTAACACCCCCCCCCCTTAAGCAAAGCTTAGGAGGAAGCTAACATAGCAAAGCTATGAAAGCAGGAAAATGGGTCCCGGCAACAAGGCCTGATCGAGTACCCAATACAAGGAATCTTTGTAAATCAGCGACAAAGGAGAAAACCCAGTGGGAAAAACTCCTCTCCAAAAAGAGATGAAAAACAACAAAAATAAAATGGCTCAAGAGACTCTCTTAAAATCATAAACAACCCCCCCATGAGAGAGAGATGAGACATCAAAGCACCCTCAGAATGAGGAAGCCCCTGTAGAAATGAATGAACCAATGGAACTCCAATGTGGAAGAAACAAGGGCACAGAAAAAGGAAACCAATAAATGACGGGAAGGCCTAACTGATGCTCAAAGGAGTAGACATGAGGATCTTGAAAAGGAATCCCCAATGCAGGTGTGTTGACACTATCATGAAAGAAGAGATGAACGTCCTCTGTAGAATTCGCAACAAGTGCTCCTAAAGGCTCTATGAGTGGAGTTGGAGGGTTCGATGGAGCTGAAGAAGAAAATACTTCAATGCAATGTGGTGTGATGATCTCAGGAACAAGACAAAGGTTCACGTGTCTAGACTACACCACATGATGCTCTCATGAAAGAGAAGAAGAATGCTCTAATGATGGAGATGGTGGACCAAAGTGCGAGAAGGTGTAGAGACGAGTAGTATGATCAACTATTCTTGTACCAATAAGGCCTCCTATTGCACTATCTCAAATGTAGACTAAATCTATAGTGAACTCAACTGTCTTCCTTGATCCACTATGTGTAATCTGATACATCGAGAGAAGGTTTGCAGGGAGAGATGGAACATAGAATGCATCATTGAATGTTCCATCCTGAATGTGAACTGAACCTTTCCCATAGACTATTAGAGCAATGTTATTCCCCATGAGAATATGAGGAATAGAAGAAGCCTCAATAGAGGAGAAGACCCCTTGAGAAGATGTCATATGGTGAGAAGCACCTGAATCTAGTATCCAAGGGACCTGGGAAGGGGATGCAATGGAAGCCCGTAATGCATGACCCTATCCAAAATCAAGTGAAGATGTCAAAGAGGTGGATGAAGACTAAAAGGTAGACTCCTATGAGGTAGAAGAGGATGGGGATGAAATAGAACTCTTTTGAAGAAGAGCTTGCAAATCTGCAATCTATTTCTCATAGCCATCAAATCTCTTCTAAAAACCATGTGCATCATCATGAGCTCCTTTTTGACAATAGGAATAGGAAGGATTCTCAGTCTTCTTTTTCTCCTTCTTCTTAGAAGAAGAGGATGGACTAGTAGAGTGTTGAGAAGAGGAATCAGATATTTGCTTTGGCTTTTGCTCCTATGTATCCTTGGCAAGTAATGCCTATGATGGTGAACTTGTAAGTGAATCCATCTGAGTGAGCTTGGACTGCCCACAAGTTAACCTATCACAGAATATCTCAAAAGAGGGCATCTAATGTCTATTACCCAAGGTATCCATAGTGGAGTAGAAAGTGGAAAAAAAGATCCGATACTATCCTCACAACTTTGAGAGTATCAAAAAAATACACTCATCATCTGTTTTGTTTGTACCACATCCCTGCAAGACTATGCGCTGAGATTTGAACTTCATCAAGAAGTCCTCAATGGTGGGAAAGTTGTCAGGTGTCAAAGAAGTCAACTCTGCATCAAGCTGAAGTGCTTGGAACTCATTCGCTTGGCCAAACAAAGTCTAAAATTTGAGCCAATAAGCTCGTGGAGTAGTCAAACCATCCAAGTGAAATAGTAAACTGTCTGAAATGTTCAATGCAATCAATCCCATGGCTTCATCCATTTTGTTTCTATGTTGAAGAACCTCAAAACGACACTACAAAATAGGTTGGTTTTCATCTAGGCATGACCATAAGCCTTTGGACATGAGAAGCCTAGTCATATGTGTCTTCTAGGTGTGATAATTGTGCGGCATGAGCCAGATCACAAAAGGATCCAACATTAAGAGAAAGAAAAGATGGAATTAGAAGGGTCTAATTCTGAAGAAAATTGTAGAATAGAAAATTCTCCCCCCCACAATGAATAAAAATATCCCCCAAAACCAAAGCAACAACTATGGAAAAATACAAAAACTGAGAAAAGAACCTGGAATTCGGATGCAGAGAAGAGGAAAATAAAAGCCTCTACTTTAACATCAAATTTGGAAGCCCAAACAATCTCAGAATCAAACAAAACTAGCACCATTGTCTCCGTCTCTAAGTCAACTTTTTGGCACTTCTTTTGGATCGCAAAAATATGTCTATATGCTCAAGCTATGAGCAAAAAACTGACTGCAGGTCCAGAAAAAGAGCTCATTGGAAAATTACAGAGATGAACTTAAATTTGACACTCGTACGACCATCACCAAGTCATCGCCAAAAAATAAATTGGTCACCAGAAAGATGATGTCATTAGTAAAAAATGATGTCATCATCTCAGAATATTACATCAGTGGACTTTGACAAGGTGATGATGTCAGGTCAAATAAAGATGGCATCACTGCCACATTATGATGTCACTTGCTTGTAGAATGAATTTAGTGTCAGAATTGTAGTGGCGGCACTGGAGCGGAGGAATCGAGTTGCACCGCTGGCGTGGGCAACGGTCGGGTGGCCCACCGGCGACGGTGGGGCCCGGGCTGAGCTTCAACGACGTGGATGGCTGCAACAGCCAGTGAGTGATGCACAGGTGGCACGGCAATGGTCGCGTAGTGGAGCTATGGTGGTCACCTGACTACAACCATTTTTAAACTTTTCTTTCCTTGAAAAATGTGTCTGTACGGCCTACTAAGGGACTAAAAATTTTTCCCTGAGGCCCAGAAGCCAAAAACAACAAGTTTTTTATGTATTTTGACTGCAAACGGCCTTCTGGATCCAATGGCAGTGTCTGTTTGAGCCCAGAGTTCTCCAAAAATTTGTCTTTCACCCTTTTGAAGAAAAAACTCTGAAAAAACTAGGGTTTCTGACTCTGAATCATGGCTTCAAGAATCTTCAAGCGAGGAAGAAGAAAGTCTGCTATGATACCATGTAGAAGTTGAGAAAACCAACTTCATAGATCCTCAAGAACATCTGCATGCAAATATCTTGCAATGAAGAGAAGTCAAAAAATGGAAAAATCAGAGCTTAGAAATTCTCAAGAATGTGAGAGTGAAAAATGTATTCTAAGTTATGAAAACAAAATACAAAAGTTCAACCTTTTAAGGTGAACGAAACCCTAAAGGAAAGAAAACTAGGTTTGCATATTATAATTAATATAAAATATTAATTATATGCACCTAAGAGAGCTAAAGCAACTAGAGTAATAAATAATTTGCTCTAACATTTTGGAGGCCCATCAAATGGATCATAGTTGGGCTCTATTTCTTTGATTTCATCCCAAAGATCTTTAAGGGCATGCGAGTATCTTTTATTTTTCTTTTGGGATTCCATCTCTTCATCATTACTGGTGATATATTATAGAAAGTCAAATTCATGTTTACCCCTTGATGCTACCTTTATTTTATTAATCAACATCTTATAAAACCCTCTATATCATTTGACCTTTTGGAGATAACACCCATTGAATAGGCCCTAAGAAAATGGACTATCTCATTTTGTCCCCTTTTTATCATTACAAAATGATGAAAATTTTTTAAGTCAAGAAAGAAATTTTTGTTTATAGCTTTAGCTAGGAAATTAGTCTCTTGGAGCATGTCAATTTGCTTCATTACTTCAAGGAACCCAATTTCAATGGGACACATCTGGCGAGTACCAAAGTTCTTCCTAGAAAACTAAGAAAACTAATAATAGTCATGTAAGGATAGAATTAAATGTCTCCCCATGGATGGCACAATTTTGGATTTACATCATAGTTAGATGGCCCTAAGAATTCTCAAAGGCTTGAAAAATCTATAACAAATGGTATAATTCTTCTTCTTAGATAAGAAGCAAACTCATTTTCAAATAGGGTGAAACTAAAACCATCACAATTACTAGACAAGCTTGTTGACAATAATTAGACTAGTAACACTTCATCCAGCTCTCAAACTCCATAAACATGTATTGAGAAAAATAATTTGTATTATGGAAGAGGATAATATGTATAAGTAATTAGTAATTGGTCTACAACTTCTCTTCTTTCTTTACGTAAGGGTAATTGGTTGTAAGGCCCCTCCTTGCATGTACTTATTAAATATGAATTTCTTTGTTAAATCTATTGTAGGAGGTTAGAATGGATATGAAGTAATGTTTTATGTTGTGAATGTCCTAATGAAATTAAGAGTAGTTGATACATCCATGTTTTAATACTCAGTGATTCAAGAACTACTACATTATCTCAACTGTTTAAACATTAAAATTTCACTAACAAAGATGCGGGGCATTTTCACCTAATGATAAGGGTGTTGAATTTGGTACCTTGATAATTAGGTTTTATGCTTTTAGACAGTTCAATATTCCTTAATTGGTGATATTTATGATGTTAGGTATATGCATGCCTAGCGATGATTATTCTAGTATTCTAATTTGAATTAATAAATAAGTTATGTTATTTTGATTAGGTGATTACTAATGATTAAATGTGAGTAGAAATGAATTAAATAGTTAATTAATTGAAGGATAATGTCTAAAGTAATGTGTTTTCCCTAATAAGTTATATATATGCATGCGATTTTCTTGAGCTAGTGATGTGTGCAATAAGTGTGTAGGATATTTTAACTGGATGATTTAATAGAGAAATGGAACTAAACCCTATGTATTGTTTGTGGAAACTAGGGTTAAATCTAATGAAAGATGCAAACCTCGTTGTTTGTATTTTATTTGTGTCAAAGATTGAATGAATGTATAATTTTGTAATCATTAAGTGTTAATGTTTTGTAACAGTGACTTTTCAGTGTCGCTTGACACTCATGAATTATATATGCATCTCAGCATGATAGTTAGGGTTAACCCAATAACCTAAAGATCTAAGTCAAACTAAATTAGTGACCTTTTTGCTAATCAGCTTATAATCAATATTAATTGCTCCTTATCTAGATTAGTGTTTAATCTACATTTTGAAGGTTGTTAGATAGTCCTAAAAATTCCTAGCTTTTGAAAGGTCCCTAATTAATCATAAAGGCCTAAAATCATGAAATCTAAGTACCCAAGGGGTATGGGTATGGGTTGGGAGTATTTTCCACCCTCCAGCCCCTTTTGTTGACTTTTATGGTCACTCAAAAACCCTATTTTTTCTTTATAGGAAAAATTGAGTGTTTGATCATGAGTTGGATAACTTTAACTCCACCTTGAGGTCAGCCTTATGTCTAGTTAAGTTAGAAGACTCTAAAACTTTTAGGCAACTGGGGGAGTTATTGTTTTTTAGAGGTGCTTGAGTTTAGGATCTTATTTAGAGGCAATTTTGAGAGGGTTTGGAGTGTTCACCCAACCTCTAGTTTTAGAGTGGAATTTAGGATTAAAGGAGAAGGAGAAGGAAGGGAATACTCATCTCAAATTGCTCAATTGCCATAACTCGATTTTGAAGGTAGGAACCCCTCAAGTTATGTTGTTCATGTTTTGTTGCATGCTTAAGTTATTATGTTTGCATATGTATATTCGTGTGTGTGTTGAGTGTGTTTGGGAGGGATTGAAATAGGTTTTCTTAAACACTTTCCTTTGTATTTTACTTTGAATTTCGAAGGGATTGTATGGGTTGTATTAGCATTACTCACCATCTAATAGGGAAAAAGTGGCCATGTGTGGGGGGGAGGTCTTTAGAGTTTTAGAAATTAAGGTATGGAAGAATGAAAATTCTTGAGTTTATAGCCATGAAAAGGCACCTGTTATGGTGTTGTGTCTAACGTCTCCTATTGGAAAAATCCACCTTCTCCCTAGTCTGGTTTAATGTTGAACCTATTGTGCAAACCGAGATGGAAGTGAATGTTGATTTGTCTTCATGTTATGATTGGTTGTCTCCTGGTCAGTTTTCATTCTCTCCATAATCACCATGATGTATTGCAGAATTTTGTAATAGATCCCTTGTTAAGGGCCAAGAAGGAACTTTAGAATTGTATTGGTTTTCAAATATGTTGAGAGTTTTTCCCTCAGGATTGAAATCTTGTGTAAAAATGTTATTGTTAACTTATTGTGGAAATGGCAACAATGTCATTTTTTCTTACTGGTTCTTTCATGCTAGAGCCTTTGAATCAGGTGGTTCAATAATAGTATAAATGATTGAGTAATACCCTTGCTTATGATATTTCTAGTTCGTTTTAGTTTTTGCATATGTTACTTAAAAATCAGATGTAATGATGTTTCACTCTTTCTGCGGCATTTTTATGATTGGTAATCATATTCATTTAATTTAGATTAATCAAATAACATGGCGATATATACTAAGTTATACAATTTTAAGTTTAAAATATGTTGAGGAATTTCGTATTGGTTAGTACTTAAATTTCATAATTACTCATAAGGATGAGGAAGTTAAATAATGCTATTCAAATTCTATGGAATTGCATTTAATCCTATGTCACAAATCTAATTAGAAAAAAAAATACACCCCCTTATAAAAAAAAATGAATTGCATTAGAAAAATTAACACTTAGAAAAATATGGACTTGAAAAAAAAAAAAAAAAAAAAACTCCTCCCAAGAGCAAAAATGCTCACTGGATTTTGTATGAAAAAAATGAATTATTCCTTTGTGATAATAGAGAATATTCTCTATTGATATTTTTTTTTAAATTAAAATTTAAAAAAAAAGAAATTATATACATATTTTCAAAATATCATAAATATCCTAAGTCTCTATCTACTTAACTTATAAGTTGTTTTGTATCTATCTTTTCTTACCTAAAAAACTTTATTGACATTAATTCCTATCCTAAGCCCACCTTTATCCCTTTTCCTAGGATGATGTCACTCCCCTCCATTTCCAATTTTGAAAAGCGTGGGGAACTTTGGGAAAAGCCAAAAAAATTCTTGGGTGGTGGGGTAATTGGGGGTTAAGAAAGTTAGGTTAGTTTAGGATTTGTTTAGGTTAGTTAGTTTCTTTTTAAAGTATTAAAATTTAGTTAAAGTTTTATGTTAAGTAATTTAATGTTATATGTTTTTTTAGATATTAGTTTTATTTTTTAGTAGTTTAATTTAATATTTTTAAATATTAGTATTATGTTTAGATGTTAGTAATTTTGGAGTTGGTTAGTAAAGTTAGTAAATAGAGGTCATTTAAATTAGTATGTTTTTATTTATTTATTTGTTAATTAGTATATTTTAGTTGTAGTTTAGTGTTAGTCTTTAAATTATAAAGTTTAATAATTTTTAATCAGTAATGGTTAATTTAGAATTTAGTATTACTAAAGTGGTAGTCAGTTAGTATTAGTAAAATTAGTGTTATTTTAGTTTTAGATTTTTTTTTTAAAATAGTATTAATGAATGTTAGATTTTTAAATAGTGTTAGTTAAAAGTTAATTCATTAAAATTTGGTTTTAGTTTAAGTGTGTCTTTCATAATGTTTTGTTTTAAATTAGATTTTGGAAATTTTTTAATTAGATAATGTTTAATTGCATTAAAGTTAAATATGGTTTAGATATTTTAAAAGTTAGTAGTATATTTAATGTTAGTAATTATATTAATTTGTAACTTGTAGTTAGTATTATTTTATCTTAAGGTATTTTAGATTTGTAAAAGTTTTAAAGTTGGAAATTGTTAAATGTAGTAAATTGTTTTTAAGTTAGTAGTGTTAATGTTTTATTTATTTATTTAGATTATTCAATTTTAGTTATATTGTTATTTTTATTAGAAATGTTTTATTTTAGGAAAAATTATAGATTTAAATGTAATTAGTTTAGATTAAGGTTTAGATAAAGTTTATTTAATTGTATGTTAGATCATCATTCGAATAATTAAAATATATTTTTCATTAATATTTTTCTTAGTAGATATTTTATTGATTAATATTAATAGGATTTAAATTAATTGTAAATTATGTTTATTAGTAAGCTCAATACTATTGTTCTATGGATGTAATATTTCAAGAGAAATTAAAAATAATAAAGTTTAAGGTCTTTTAATTAATTGAATTTTGTTTGTTTAATTTAATTAATTGATTTAACAGTGGAAGCTTAAATTTAACTATTCATTCCTACATGATCTTTGTAAACTAAATTGTAATCTTAAAGTATTGATAGGAGATCTTGTATCCGTCTTACAATGTACCTATTACTTTAACTTGTAAATCAAACAAAGAAAACTTCTTCAAAATCCCTTAACAAACTTATTAGTTTTGCTAATCAAAAAATAAATTTGTTACGTGTGTTTTTTTTGCCCCTTGCTTTTTTGGGCATGACATTGGTCTATGAAGCCATTCAGCAGCCTCTTATCCTTCATACTTGAATTTTCTAGAATATTTGTTGGCAAGAATTTTGTCAATCTTTAAACTATTTATTTGATCAAAATTCACAAGGGTTTACCAATTTGAAACTAGGGTTTTGACCAATAATCAGATAATCAAAGAAATTCTAGGGATTCAAACTTGGTAGAAGTAAAATAAATTCCAATAGTTCTCTATACTTACTTGTTTTCTACCTTTTCGCTGAGAAAATCTTGCTTTGAACTTTGTTTGTGAATTCTCCTATGGTGGGTAATCTCAAAATTTAAAATCTAAAGACACCAGAATGGAGGAAAAGAATGACAAGATGGATTTTAAGTCTTTCAAAGTGGCATTAACAATATTTCATGAAAAATAACTATAGACTGCAAGTGGAAAACCCTTTTCCTTCATCTTAGAGTAAAAATTATAATGCTTGCCATTGATTTAACATTGTTCTAGATCTAATGGCTATGATCTTGTTTTGACCTTCTATGGCCATCTTACACATCTCAAACTCATGACCTATCCAATAGGAGATGAATATGATGTGTCATAAGTATCTCTAAATTTTTTACACTTCGAAAGAAGAATTCACATGTCATTATCTCACTTTTTTTCCAAGTGATTGTTAGAGCTTGGGAATAAGCATGGTTTGCTAATTTTGGTTAAATATGTATACTCATAAGTGAATCTTCTTCATCATAAGATCATGTTGTAGCCATCAATTTATGCATGTACGAAAAAAAATTTATGTAATTGAGCTCTTTGGTACCAAGAGGACACGTGGAGACATCTCACTTATTCACCACTAGGGAGAGAGAATTCCAAGAACAAGAAAAGACCATTCAATCTTCTTCCTTTTGGTTCCCATGTGCATCATCACTTAGGGACCAATGACATGAACCATGTGGCCCAATAAAAATTCTCTCTTTATCCAAGTGTTCAACTTCCACTATCAATTCATTCTACCAGCCCCAAACATGTGTCATCATTGTGCTTATTTTCCACCCATGTGCATCAAGAATGCAATTAAGGATTGATCATCCAATATTTTATTAATTGATTCCTCTTTGAAAACCTCTCTATCCACATGGTACAATCTGATAACTCCATTTTGTTGACTATACTTAGGGCTCACTCTCCATAATCCAAGATGGAGAGATATGGACCAATGAAACTCATAACAACATTGATGATAAGGTAGGTTTTATTGCAAACACCCATGCTTGAGTACTTGCCACATGGCATAATCATGATTCTTCTCTATTAAGGAGAGAGAAGCTTGTAGGATAGGGAGAGTTTTTTATTTAACTTAATAAAACTCAAGATCTTAAGCCTACCCCTGGACACTTGTTCAAATATCCTCTTTTTCACTTTATCATTGGCAAGGAGTTGTGGATAAGTTCAAGCTATTGATTTGATGGCCCCATCACACTTGGACATAAGTAAGCCAAAGTTTTAAACCAAAGTTTAAAATATAAGAATTAATCTGTAGACCATGGTGACAATCTTAGGAAAATTTGAAGAATGACTAGGGAAATAGAAGGGGAACCCATCAACAATGACATAACCCTTGGGTAAGTGGCACACAAAAGCTTTATTTCATGAGGTCGAAACATTAAGTTAATCACTTAGGATAAGAGACAAGGGAAATAATCTCAACAATGTAAGAGCCCTCAACTTAAAAAATTAAAAGGTAATAAATATGAAATATGTCTCATTAAGGGTTTATTACATGTTACTATGGTTTTTTAGCACTTCTTTGATAACTTTCACCTACTACACAAATCCTAGTCAGAAAGAAACCTATAGGACCAAGTCCAAAAAATATTTACAAGTCCTAGTAAAAGGTGTCAAGATATATGATGAAGAATATTTAAGCAAGGTGAAGATGAGCACAAAGTTTCAAGAAGTTCTATTTTATGAATGGCTAAGTTTATTGAATATGAGATCTACGATTGTGATTAAGCATTAAAATTAGGAAAATTGTGTAAAGGTGAAGATTACTACTTAAGGAGATGAACAAGATTGGTTTTGTTGATAATGGATGGTGATTAAGTGTGATAATTGAATTTTAAGAAGATAGGGGAACAAGATGAGCTTAGTAGAATAGAATAAGAAAGATCAAGTAGAGGATGTGAAAAGTAAAAGAGAAAGAGAATTTATTAGCCAGAGAGATATCAAAAGGAAGAAGACATAATGAAGTAGAGATCTGAACAAGAAAGGTAGTGCTAAACCTAGAAGGTCATTTGATAGCTACTTTCTTACCATTGTAGCAAATAAAATATCTTCACCAAGTAGACCTAACATGTCTTTGAAATCCTATATGGTAGCATTGATTAGTGATGTTTTTAATTCCTTTAGAGAATTCCACTCTTTAGTAATGATGAGTGATAAGTCTATATGATCTTCAATTAAAATCTTCTAACTAGGTCACACTAAAGATTTGCATGTAACCTTTGACAAGGTTGGCTCCTAACAAAGCTCACTTTAGAAGAGTGAAATATTTGGGTTGTTGGTTCCTTGGTGATTTTTCCCTTTACATTATTTATATGTTAAAATATCTATATCAAATGTGTGATTACTTATGTATTGCAGGTTGATTTTCAAACTATTTACTTAATATTGCAACTCAGTATAAGCCCAGTTATATCTCTAATACTCAGTAAAGTAATGAATAGTAAGATAATAGTTTGATGCTAAATTATTATAAGTATGATGTGAGTAGTTATATGTGGTTACCAAGTTATTGTTGTGAATGTTTATAAAGTTTAAACTAGTACTGAAGTGTTTGAAAGGCCTATAGGATAGCTAGAGATAACCAATTCACTCTTCTCCCCCCTCTCATTTATCTAGCATGGCAAAGTCAAGGTTGATAAGGAAGAAATATATTTGGTATTCATGGTTCTTAGATATTTTTCATCTATGTTTCTATCAATGCCAAAGGGAATTATTGTTGGCATGAATGTTGATCATATTCATGTGTGGCAGTATGTCAACATTACTGGAGACATGATTTAGTACTTATATGTTGCATTCATGATAGTGTTTCTCATTGATATCAATGTACACATTATTTTGTGAAGATTTTCAAAGTTGTAGATGTAGATAAATTTTTCATAGTCAATGGTAAATGAGTTGGAATGTGCGCTTTGATACATATATTATGAAATGTGTATAGATGCTACAATTAAGTGGACAGAAAGATATATGCAGTTATGATAGAGTTATGTGATATTTTATGGAAGTAGCTTTTAGAGAGAGTTTATGGAAAGCGAGTACTAGTAAAATGGCTATATATATTGACTAAGATGGAATTATGTTTAGTGAATTTAGAGGATTGTTAGAGACATATTCAAGATGCTATGTTCTAGATTCTAAAATTAGATTTGCATTTTGAGTTGACTTATGAAGCCTATGTAGTATTATTATTTTTTTGAGATTACTATTGATAAAATTATTATAGAAAGATTTTAATTGTAATGTAATGTGTACTTTAATATCTTCATTATGTCTTATATTATTATTAAACATTAAGAAACTCTCAAGATTTACTCATTTCTTTTTTTAGGACTTGGTATAAAGGAGAGATTATTTCATTTGTTATAATCATTAGTTAGATCATATGCATTGGGATGTTTGGTTATACAAACTTGGATGAAAATTTGTATTTGATCAGAGAAGAGATTGATATTGAGGATTCAATGTGAGCTTCAAAGGAAATTTATTGGAAAAGAAGTTGGTGTTTAATAAGTTCAAAACATGGATAGATTATCTTGAAGATTTATTAGTGAAGATAATTTGAAGCTATTTGAATAGTGGGTTCAGTTGTCCCCCCTTCAACTCCTAAAAAGGTTGGTACAACTCTTAGTAGAGTTGGAATCCTCTAGAAAGGATTCAAAGTATCCTAATAGGGATGAGCATATGTACTAAATTTATTTTATTGGATCCTAACAAAGTCATCCTTTCACAAGGAACTTTTATATTAGTAACATCATCTTGTGGGCATCATTCATGTTGTGGTTTCCCTTTGATCAATGGTTTCCCTAGTTAACATATCTAGTGTTATTGTATATGGTTATCTTTCTTTGGTTGTTGCATCTATTGTTAACATGTCTCGGAATTAATAAAGATATTGAGAGTTGTTTTAAGTACATAAAATATTCATCTTATAAAGATATTGAGAGTTGTTCTTATAAATGAGTTCATTTACATTTTCATCCACTCTATATCATATCAGTCCTTCTCCTATTATATACCCATTCTCTTTGTTATTAACATTCTTCAACCATGCCTTATTAATTTTAGCTTTTGTGTTTTATTTTCCTACTTTTACAATTCACTTTAGGTGATTCCCCTATATTCTTCTAATGTCTTTCTAATATTATCCTTTACACTTCTTTTCCCTTGTCAATCATCTCCTTTCAACCATCTTCATTGACCCATTAAATATATTTCTAGGGTCAAGTAGAATGATCGCTCATTCAAGGTTGTAATGTATGTTAAGTACATTCACAATCATTCCCTTTACATATTTTATTGACTTCCTTCTAAAATCCCACTTGTTAGTGGTGATATATATTTATATTTATTATTTTTATTGTGCTTAATTACTTTATTACTATTCCCACATTTATTTATTTTGGTATTTAATTATTTAAGTATTAATTTAGTTTATTTAAATATTATTTTACTTAATATAAATTATTTGGTTCATGATTCGATCATAATCGATTATTATTATTGTTCATTATTGTATACATATATATACATATATGTATATATATATATATATGTATATATCTATGTATGTATATATATATGTATATGTATATGTATATATACATACATAGATACATATATATATATATACACATATATATATGTATATATATATACATATACATATATATACATACATAGATATATACATATATATATATATACATATATGTATATATATATATATATATATATATATATATGTATATACATATATGTATATATATATATATGTATATACATATATGTATATACATATATATATATATATATATATATACATATATGTATATACATATATATATATATACATATATGTATATACATATGTATATATATATATATATATATATATATATATATATATGTATATATGTATATATATATATATATATATACTTCTCTTTGTAATAAGAAGATCTTGTGTTCAATTCCTGAAATGGGAGGTTAAATAAGCTTTATATATATATATATAATTTATAATACTATAGATAATAGAGAATGTTGTCTAATAATATATAGTACTATGATCCTAATATACTAT
The DNA here is from genome assembly GCA_028749045.1 of Cupressus sempervirens. Taxonomy (NCBI): domain Eukaryota; kingdom Viridiplantae; phylum Streptophyta; class Pinopsida; order Cupressales; family Cupressaceae; genus Cupressus; species Cupressus sempervirens. The sequence goes on from CM053792.1 coordinate 429,306,882, forward strand.
GTAATTATATTTAATACTATCTATAATAATATTATTATTACATAATATATAATAAGAAAATAAGAAAAAATAATATTAGTATATTATTATATCTTCATTACTAATGCTACTCAAACATATTTAAAGATGTTTGTAAAACTTTTGGTTTTATATGTACAATGTGGTCCCAAATATCTCAAATTTGAAATTTATGATTTTGATGCCACTTTTTGGGTATGAAAAACTCGATCAAGTAATCAAGATTTTTGGGAACCCAATTAGGCTTGGTATTTACCAAGCCTATTTGGTCAACTAAAAAAATGTTTTTGAGCAATGTTTATCTGACATCCAGACTTCAATTGACCATCTGATGACTATTTTTCATCCAAATTCAATGAAACAAAATGGTTTCTTGAGAACACTCTCAATATTCCATCAATATAAATATTGTCAAATTATGAGTTTGATAAGTGTTTATTAATTAATCTCTAATGAAGATGCTTATAAAGTGTTGATTGATAAACTGATTGAAAAACAGCTATAACTTTCAAATGACATAACATTTTTGAAATCCAAAAGTTGTGCCATATTCTATGCTTCATCTACTATAAGCAAAAATTAAGAAAATTTTAATTTTATAAAGTTTTCAATTAGTTAAGGTGGTTAGGACATGAGAAATTTTTTATTTTGAAAATATTATAGTAGATAGTTCGTAATTAATTATTTATTTAGAATAAAAATACCCAAAAATGTGTGTCACATACAAGAATGAGTCTACTTCTTATATCTATAATTATATAAAAAAATATTATCATTTGATTTTGATTAAGGTGGTCAGACATACACCTACTTTTTATTTTTGTCCTACACATTTTGTACTATTGCATTAAAATCCAAAATTTTGACCAATCAAATTTTTCTTTTTTCTAGATAAGGCCTACTAGTTTACATACTACATTGAATTTCCTATGGATTATTTTCTTACAATTTTTTTATATAAAGTTCATAACTACTTTAAAATAATGCGTCGAGTTGACATAACCCTAATTTGCTAATTTTTCACTGCCACTTAAGACCATAGTTTCACACATTGTGATCTTGCACATATCATGCTTTGGCTTCTTACTCTTATCTCTACTTGGTGATTCACTCCTTCATAGTTTCACTTTTCTCTAACTCTTCTTGATCTTCCTTCTACTATGCTTGGTTCACCTTGCATCTTTGCCTCTCTTTTCTTCACACAAATCACCAACTTAAAAATAATGATCAGCAAGCAAACCTTAAATAGTGAGCTCTCTACTTCCATATTCTTCTAATTTTTTCTGCTTAACCACATCCACACATCTCAAATTCAATGTATTTAGTCACTTAGAACATAGAACTTTCATTGAACTTTGTTCTCATCCTTATCTTGTGTAAATATCCATCATCGAATGTTCATTATGTTTTTCCAATTGTAAATCATGTAACTAACTCTGACTTTCACCTTCAAATTTCTTTAAAATTATTTATTTTCATCATAATTCGGCCCCATATCTCATCATTCTTAACTTGTTGTTCCATCTCATACTTGGTGAACATTACATTTCACTCAGGCAATACATCACTTGGTTAAGTTATGAATTACTCTATTAACATTGCATTTTAACTTCTCTTCACCAAACTCTCATTTCATATTGTACTCCTTCTTTCACCTTTTTACTTAGTTTATCTTGTATAGCTTGGTGAATACATAGACTTCATCATTACATTACATGATTACGTGATTCTAAAATAATCAAACCAACATTACATTATCATTATCCAACTCATTCTAGTTCCCATTGAATACCATACTTATCAACTATATCATCAGCATATTTTTTTCAAATCTTCTCTATCAATCAAATGATATGGAACTCTACTAAATTAGCATAATGTTTAGCCAACTAAGACTTTGATATCAACAAAAACATAACAATTCATATGACTCTTTCACATACATTCATTAGCATTCTCAGCTATATCATCAGTTGGGACTAACAAAATTGACACTTGAATTTGCAAGGGGTGTGTCGCCTTGACCCTATCATGGAGATGTTGCCCCCAAATCCTTGTAGAAAAATCTAGTGGGAAACTATGCCAAAGAAAGTGGGAAAAATAAACCTATGAGTCTAATTACGCTCCACAAAACAAGAAATTTTGTTTTCTCTTCTATATGATTATAACCCAAAGGAGCATATAAGGTTCCAAATCATGTAAATCTTGTCACAATTAGAATAATACCCATATTAATCATTGGCATTGTAAAAAGTTTCTTGCAATTGAATCTCTTTATAGTTATATTTGTAGATATTTTGGGAGGTTCTAGCTTACTACACCTTTCTACTTCACTAGTATTAATGTAATGAATATTTGATGAATTAGTCAATAATTAAATATATTGAAAGCTTTATAATGGTCAATTATTAATTATAAATTATCATTTTTACAATTTAAGATAGTGGATTGCTAAGAATTTTGTTGTTTGATATAACTATTTATCATGTATATTTTTGTAAACTTCATAGTTGTTTGATCTATATGTGCATAATGACTTTTTAGTCTAGTGAATAGATACTAATTCTATAAATAACGATGCACCATGCACTCAAACTAGAAGAATCTTACAAAAAAATTATAGTTAGGTACATGATAATTAATATACATTTCCTAATTCAACATTATAACCAAGAAAATATCCTTAATAATCTTTAAATTGTTATCATCCTAGGAAATCATGTTATGAACCCACATTATGAACTGCTATATAGTGATTTTTTACAACCTTAATAGATGTTATAGGATCAAGTTGGTCTATTCCCTAATGATGGCATTAGGGCTTCCTGCATATATTGGGCACTCTTATAATGATTTATGTATCATTTTTTTTTGTTTAATGTTATTCAAGTTACCTCTAGGGAAGTCCCCTAGGTCTAGTTTAGCATAAAGTCAATAGTCTTACTTACCTTATCCAATTAGTTCAAAAGCTCCCTATGTATCTTTTGTTATAAGTTTGTTTATTTGAATATAACACTTTTAATCCTTATAGAATTGCTTGGTTTTAGGAATTTGGGACCTACAACTTTGTGCACTTTGTTGAAAATACCAAACTGATTGATAGGAGCAAAAGCACTTATAATATTAAAAAATTCTCCATGCACAAGAAACAAACTATAAAAAGAAATAACATGTCAATACAAATATAATACATACAAGATTAGCCATGTAGAAAAACACCATTGCATATATAAATAAAGGTGAGATAAGGACAACATAATGTCATAATCATATGACTTGAGACCTAAAAAGTAAATGCATCAAGCATACTAAACTTACTATATTTAAAAAGTTCTTTAAAAATAATTTGTTAGATGGTATATTTATTCACACAAACAACTATAATTTATAAAAGAATAAAGTCATGCTCTAACATTCAAATATTACTTTAACACATATCAATTCAACATTTTTTCTAAGTCGCACAAAAGACAAAAACAAAATGTAAAATATAAATTATAGAAAAACAAAACTAATGTTTAAAATGACCAAATAAAAGATATAATTACTCGATTTATGAAATTAGTTCTTTCCAAATGGACAATTTTATTGTAATGATCTAGTTTAACTTTTTAATTTAGTCAACCAATCAAAACAAAGAGTTAAAACTTATGCATAAAGTTTGTATAATTTTATGTAATTTTCTATTTTAATGATTATTAAAAAAAATATATTTGTTGTCCTATTAGCTTACAAAAAAAAAAGTAGGAAGGAAAAAGTAATTTTTTTACAAAAAGAAACCAAATTTAAAAATTATTAATAATTGTTATTTGACATACGCAAATTTAAGCCTCATAGAATTCAAAATAATTTTAAAAAATTATCCAATTTTTTGATTGGTTAGCTTAGATAAAATCTTTTAGCCAATAAGCAATAAGCATGCGAAAATATCTTACTAATGTGAAAGGTAAGAAGAAATATTATTATTTGCATTTTTTACTTTTAGCTTGTTGGAAGTAGAAATATTATTATATTGAATGTAATGAAAATTTTATTTTGAACAATTTTATAATTATATTTTATTTATTGATTATTTAATGAGTGAATTAATAATTATGCATTAACTTTTCATATTACATATTTATTTTATATAAATAATATTTTAATTATATTTAATATTTTTTATTATATAATAACTATTGTTTAATTTTACCATCCTGTGTGTGTGTTCCTTTATTTTATTCATTTTTATCTCTCTATTAATCTCTTTATTTCTTCATCTACCTCACTCCATCTCTTTCTCTACCTCTTTACTACTATGTTCTCTCTCTCACTATGTTTGTAGACATAATTTTTAAATTTCTCTATTCCTTATCAATAATTTGTTTCCTTCTTTGTGAAGATATCTATATCAATACCTCTTTATATGAATATCTTCATTTATTTTTCTTCTATCTAATCTTATTTATTTTTAACTTTTTCCCAAAACTTAAGTTTGTGAAATCGTTGCTTTTAAAACTAAATTTAATTGTTGGCATCTTCTTTTATTTTTCTTCTACTTAATCTCAATTCTAAATGAGAGAAATTTTGACACTTTGTGTCTTAGTTATATCAAAAAAAATTAACTTTTTCCCCAAAACATAAGTTCCTGAAATCATTAATTAAAAAACTAAATTTAATGTTTGACCATTTTCTTTGGGTGAAAGTATTAGAATGATTAGAATAACTGAGAGGGATGGTGAATAAGTTATCCTCAAGTCCAAATGTACCAAATCAACTATTAACAACTTCAAACAATATCATAAAATAGCTCGGTCCATCTGGCAATATATCAGCAACATTGCATTATGTTCACTACTTAACTCTTTGTTTAGTATATGTGTATTGATTAATAGTAAAATAAACAACTATAAAAATAGCATGCATAAAATAACATTCACACAACTGAATAACACTTTGATACCAAATTTAATGTTAAAACCCAATTTGGGAAAAGTCAACAAGTAACATGCTACCACTTTTTCACTCTTCTATAGTGAGCTTAGTTAAGAGTCAACCATGTTAAACATTACAAGACACACTATTAAATGTAACCATGTTAAAAATGATTTAATCACCCTCTTAGGAGTGGCCTTGATAGAGGAATTTGGATCAATCCATTAGAATGTCACCTTGATTAAAGTATTTACAAATGTCGATTAGGTCAACTTTGATTAAAGGATTTTGAATGTTACAATGGTTAGAAAGTAACAGTAGGTTTGACCTATAAAATGCAACTCACTTTGTAAATTCAAATCTCCATTCACTCATATGTTGGTTCATTTATTGGCCTCAATTATCATTTGTGTCATTGATCTACTTAGCATCCCTTCAAGCAATGATACCTCACTACTCTCTTCACTTCTCTTTTTCTACTATGTTCTTCAGAGGTTCTCGTTAAGTTTGCCAATCAATAACGAACCAACCTTAGAAAATCTTCTTATTCATCCTTAAATAGGTAATTGTATATTTTTTCAACTTAAACATCACCATAGATCTTAGGGTTAGGTAAAATTCATTAAATTCTTCCATCATTTTGCTCTCCTCTTTTCTTGGAACTCTTAGAAACTTCTAATCACATCCTTACCTTTGATCGTATAACAAACTATCATCATGCATTAATAACTCTATCTCATCAATCCTTATCATCCACACATTTTCATCATCTCAAGAATTCAATTATGTCAACCTCAAACTTGATTCTTTCAAAAAATAGTAACTTTTAGTGTCACTCATCAATCACTAAGTTCTTTTGCTCGACCATCACTTTGTTGGAAACAATTGATCAACTGTATATTGTCTTTGATGTTACACAAAATGTCATATCTTTACCAGTCAATGTCTGTTGAGCTCACTCGGGTGATGAAGATAGGTTCTTCTATCTTTCGAGCATTCTAGAGTTTACCAATTCCATAGGACAGTGTCTACCAAGTTCGCTTGGGCTCCAAAGAGAAGTTCACAGAAGTTCAATTTTAACCGAGCTCACTCAGTTAACAAATGAAATTTGGCATGAAACTAGAGTTAACCAAACTCAATCAGTTACCAAAAAAAGTTTACAAAGTTGTAGTGTTTACCAAGCTCACTTAGTTAGCATAGGAAAATCATTTCAGAGTTTGTGTCTACTGAGTTGGGTTGGCTAACAAAGGATTTTTTTTTTTGGCATAATGAATTTAATGGATTTGTTTGTTGGTTCTAGCCAACTAAAGGGATGAATATTAATTATTTTAAGTTGTATTCAAGATGACACGACAATGTATATGATATAAGATAAGGTCAACCTAAGGATTGAATGTGAGAATGTGTGGAAGATAAAAGAAGCTTAAGGGAAGGGAATTGGAAGGATAAGTAGGATATCCTTGTTGAGCTACAAAGATAAACCCATATCAGGAAGGATCCAGCATTCAAGCTAGAATTGAGATCTGAATCAGCAAAGATAGTTGCATCACCAATCAGGTCAAGTCATTGTTACTCTCTAACCATTGTAGCAATGAATCAAATCTATTAACAGAGTTAGCCTAATAGCTATTGTGTAAATCCTCTAATAAGGTGGCATTTCTAGATTGAAGTGTTTAAAAACCTCTAACAAGGCCACTCCTAATAGGATGATTAAATATTTTAATAGGTTAACATGTAACATTGTGTTTTGTAACCTTTAAAAGGGTTGGCTCCTAACAAGACTCACTTCAGTAGAGAGAAAAATAGTAACTAGTTGCAATTGGTGATTTTCCCAAATTGGGTTTCCACGTTAAATCTTGTGTCTCTTGTGTTCATGATATTTCTTTAATGTGTATGCAACTAAGTTCATTAAGGTTAATCACACTCAATATCATAAGATCTTAATGTTCAGTATTTACCAAATAACAGTTGATATTACAACACTTGTTGAGTGATAGTAAATTGTTAGTGTTAACTGAGTTCTTCTATGTTAATTGAGTATCAACAATAATTTAGTTTAAGCAGAGTTTTGGTTTTGATTTGTATTGACATCTAAGGGATCTAGGATTTATTTTTGTGGTAACTAATTCACCCTTCCCCTCTTAGTTAATTCTCTTATATTTTCACTAGTTGGTATCAAAGATTTTTGTGCTTGAAGAGAAGGTTTCAAGGACCTAAGCTAAAGATCAAGATGTCTTACAGAAGAGAGATTCCCAAGTTGAACAAAGATAACTTTGAGGCATGATAGAAACTTATGAATCTACATTTGGAAACCATTAGTGACTTGGGTCTAAAATATTTGAATGCCAAGTATAAAGCACCTCCAAGAACTTTGACTATGGAAGAAATTGTTGAAAAGAAGAATCATAACATTATGATGATTGACATTGCATCTACTCTTAATTATGTTGAATTTGATGAGGTCAAATATTGTGCTACTGCTCATGAAATATGGGTCAAGTTGAAAGATATCTATGGTGGAGATGATAATGTGAGGAGAGCCAAGGTAGAAAGATTAAGAGATTAGTTTGATCAAATGAAGATGAGAGAGGATGAAAACATTGCAAAATATAGTGAAAGAATCAAAGCTAGTGTTAGTGCAATTAGAACCTCTAGAGGGAAAATTGATGATGTAACAGTGGTCAAAAAGGTACTCAGAACTCTTCTTCCTATCTATGCAATTAGAGTATCATTTATTCAGAAAATGAGATGTGATCCCAAGAATGACATAACTTTGGATGCACTAGTGGAAAGGTTGACAGCCTTTGAGTTAAAAACTATGACAACTATGTTCCTAACTCCAGAAGAATTGAGTATGCATTTCAAGTTAAGCTTTCACTCAAAAAGAAAGGTGGAAAATCTAAAGGAAAAAAATCTAAAAGTGAAGAAGATGATAGTTCTAACAGTGATCTTGAAGTCGTTGAAGCCCTTCTTGCAAGAAGATATCCCAAAGACAAAGGAAAGTAGAAAGGTAAAATTCCTCTAATCTATTTTTCTTGTGAAGAAGTTGGTCACATTATTGCAAGGTGTCCAAAAAAAGAAAGCAATGAAGAAAAGAGAAGTAGCAAGTACAAAGGCAAGAAGAATTTCAAAAACTACAAGGACCACAAGGATAAAGGTAAGAAGTCATGTTTCATGGGTAAAGATTCTGATAGTAGTGATGATGATGAAATGGTTTATATTGCTATAAAAGATGATGAAGATGATAAGATGACACCTATTTATCATGTTAGTAAAAATGATACATGGTTTATTGATAGTGGTTGTTCTAACCATATGACTGGCAATAAAACAAATTTTGAAAACATGGAAGACTATAATGGTGGGAGTGTCAGATTTGGAAATAAGGAACCTTGTTGTATAAAAAGAAAAGATTGCATTTCACTAACCAATGAACTAAGATATGATAATGACTACTAGGTTGAAGGACTAAAGCATAATCTACTTCATGTGGCACAGTTGAACAACATTGGATTCAAGGTAGAATTCATGAATGGGAAGGCCAAGTTACTGGATGGAAAAGGAAATCTAGTTGGATCTAGAAATCAAACAAAAGGTAATATGTTCTACCTAGATCTAAGTGAAAGTTCATATTTCTTAGGTCAAGTAGAAGAAATCTAGTTATGGCTTGAAAGATTGTGTCATGTGAATTTTAATAAGCTAATCAAGATATGAAAAAATAAAGAGTGAGAGCTATTCCTACTCTGGGGAAACCTAATATGGGCATATACAAAAATTGTCAAATTGGAAAGATGTGAAAGACAAGTTTCAAAAGAAAGAACTATCATCCTGAAGAAGTCTTGGAGTTGGTTCATACAGACCTCTGTGAACCTATTGGCATAGAAAGATATAGTGGAGATAATTATTTCATTTTATTTATTGATGATTATTCTAGGATGATGACAGTAATGTATTTGAAAGATAAGTCTAAAGCTTTTCAAAAGTTCAAGTGGTATCTGGCTAGAGTAGAGCAAGAAACAAGAAAGAAACTAAAATGTTTAAGATCAGATAGAGGAGGTGAAATCATCTCAAATAAATTCAATGAATTATGCACTAAAAACAGAATCAAAAGGCAAGTATCAAACCCTGGTATACCTTAGCAAAATGGTATAGCAGAAAGAAGAAATAGATCTATCATGGATTGTGCAAGAACCCTAATGATAGAGAAGAATGTTGCAATCAAATACTAGAAGGAAGCAATCAGTACAGTAGTGCATACCTTAAATAGAGTATAGCTAAAGAAAGACTCTAATTAGACTCCTTATGAACTATGGTATGGCTATAAACCTAATGTAAGTTACTTTAAAGTATTTGGTAGAAAATGTATATCTTGAAGGAGACTAGGAAAGGTAAATTTGATGTCATGAGTGATGAAGGCATATTCTTAGGATACTCCAAAAGAAGAAAAGCATACAAATATTTGAACCTAACTACTCATAAGATTATAGAAAGTGCACATGTGAAGATTGATAAGTTTGCAAAAAAGAGTGAAGAAGAGAGAAGCAAAGAACCTAAAGATTACAGAAATTTTGTTTACTTTGAATCTAATACATTGCCTAGTGTTCAATCAAATCCAATTGGAAGTCAATAGACTTCACCTCTGGAGTCCCCAAAATCTCTAGAAGCACCTGAGTTGCAACTAGTGCAACCCAAGTCACATTGTGAAGGACCCAACTCACAGACAATGGGACTTTTGCATGATTCAGAAGATTGTGGTGAACCAAGTGAAAAAATATCTAAATCCAAAGTAAAGGTACTTGTAAGATATGTTAGAAGGTATCATGCACCTAAGAAAATCATTGGAGACAAGTCAGAAGGTACAATGGCAAGGAATAAATTGTAAGGCATATGTTTGCTTACTAAATCTGAACCTAGAATTGTTAAAGATACTTTGGATAATGAAAGTTGGATTGAAGAAATGAATGAAGAGATTAAACAAATAGAGAGTAAAAAAACTTGGACTCTTGTTCCTAGACCTAAGGATAAGAATGTAATTGGCACAAAATAGGTATTCAAAAATAAACTAAATGAAGATGGAGAAGTTTCAAGAAACAAAGAAAGGTTAGTATGCAAAGGTTATTCTCAAGAGGAAGGTATTGATTATGGTGAAACTTTTTCTCCTATTGAAAGATTAGAATGTGTTAGGACTCTACTTTCTTATGTTGCACATAAAGGATTCAAAGTGTATCAGATGGATGTGAAATTAGTATTCTTGAATGGAATTCTAGAAGAGAAAGTCTACATTGAGAACTCTAAAGGTTTTGTAGATCCTACAAAAAAGCATATGGTTTGTAAATTGCACAAAAAATTATATGGTTTCAAACAAGCCCCTTAGGCATAGTACGAAAGACTACAAAGTTATCTTGTAAAAATTGGATTTCAAGGACAAATGACAACAACAGTCAATACATCAAAGAAGGACCAAAGAAGGAAATATTGTTGGAAGAAACTTTTGTAGATTATATATTATTTACTAGTTATGATGAATTATGTAAACCTTTTTCTAAAGAAATGAGTAAGTAATTTGAGATGTCAATGTTTGGAGAGATCAACTTATTTGTTGGTTTGTAGATTCAATAGAAGAAGGATGACATCTACATTACTCAATAGAAGTATATCAAGGATATATTGAAGAAGTTTAGAATAAAGGAGTCAAGATAGTTGGAAAACCTATGTTTATTGGGCATAAGCTTTCCAAAAGTGATGATTCCAAGGAGGTAGATCAAACCACATATAGATCCATGATTGGAAAACTTCAGTATGTAGTACATACAAGACTTGATATTGCACTAACAATTGCTATGGTGGCAAGATTTTCAACTAATCCTAAAGAAAATCATATGATGGAAATAAAGTGAATTGTTATGTATCTAAAGGATACTAAAGATTATGGATTATAGTACAAGAAAGGAGGCCACTTTGATATGAAAGTTGTTGGTACTCAATATACACCCAATATTTAAAAATTTTAATTTATGGTTTCAAACCCCTTTGAATCATTGTTCAAAGTAGTTCGAAGTGGTTTGATGGTTCGAAGTGGTTCAAAATGTAGATTTTTCAATTTAGAAAAGTTCAGAATCCATGTTCAATTTAATACCCAAATTCAATCTCAATTTGTAATTCAAGTTCAGATTCTGTCAGTTCAATAGTTTGAAGAAAGTGCACAAGTACAAATCAAGATTGTGGAGATCTAGTCCAGTTCAAAAAGTCCAATATTGTGAGACCTCTGGTGATTTCATTCCACATTTAAATTTTAGATTTAATTCAAAGGTCACAACATGCTGATTCAAATGCTCAAGGATTCAGGGATAGCATCTCTAATTTTGAGTTCATGTTGCTCAGACTAATTCTAGAAAAACATGTAGCCAACCTCTATAACACATAAAGCTTGTAATGGTGGTCAGTCATGTAGATCAGAGGCAATTTCATTTTCCAAAACTTATGGCACTCCAATGGTTATCTTTAGTAAAATTGCTATGATTGGGTCATACGAGTTCTAGATGACTTTTTGGTTCAGAATAGGGGTCACATATTGATAAATTAAGCCCAAAAGTATTAAAAACTTTGAAAGTTCAAACCTCTGATCCATAAAATGGTAAATGTGAAATGTGTGCATCATCAAATGGTTGATACTCGCCAAACATATCCAATTAAAAATAAGAGATTTATCGGTGATATATGGAAGTCTTAAATCAAGATTCAAATGACTATCCATAGCCCCCCCATATGAGGATTCCGAGGCATAACAAACAAAGGATGAGTCAGCTCATTCTCATTGTCAAGGTTTATTCATATGGAAGCATGTGGCTGTGAATATAGATCACTAATGAATGCTATCTATAGAGGTTGAGAGTTTTCAATTTTAGAATGCACAAAGACTCGATCTCCAAGTCCATTAAAACTTTTAGTGACTCACAGTGGCCGGTAGTATGGAGACTATCATAATGCATGCAAATGTTTGGCATATATCCTGAGGCTTAGCATAGTAAATTTGACCCAACATCTAGACTTTGACAGAAATCAAGATCCTCGATAACCTATCTAGTGTCAAAGTCATGAAAGTCATGCTCGATGGAAGAATACAAATTCACATGGTGACCTTGAACATGTGCAACAGAGATGGAGATTTGTACATTTGAGAGAAGATGTCATGTGAGGCTGACAATGATAGCAGGTCCATGAATCTTCATTGGATCCAAACCATGCTTAGTTACTTGGGGATGTGGAAGTCCATATACATTTTTTTATGGATTGACTAAGGCTTTGGAGGTGGAAGTCATGCATTTGAAAGTATTGTTGAAAGAAGTTGTTGTAATTTCTATGACCAGATATTTGTAGGAGTCATAACTCATGCTCCAACCATTGGATCAATCCCATTTTCAAATATGTTTGAAAAGAAAAAATTTATGAACCCTCTTTAATGGTTTGGAAATATTCCTGATGGATAGAAAGTTACACATTTTTTAATGCAGTACTATCAAAATCACCCATGACACCCAGAAAATGATGCCAAAAAAATAGGTCTTGTTTTGGGGGCCATAACTCCCAACTCCACTATTGGATATTTTCAAAATTGAAATATGTTGGACATAATCTAGATATCTAAATTCTCACTAGAGAAATCTTCAAACTTCAGGCTGGTTTGTGAGATATGGATAAATTGTGCAGGTCTATCAAAATTACCCAGGACAGTCACAAAATGTAGAGCACAATAAAACAATCATGTTGTGAGGGTTGTATCTCACAATCCAATTGTTGGATTGATCTAAATTTTGGATATGTGTTGTAAATGTTAATTTTACAAATCCTCTCCAAATGGTTTTGTAAGATTCATTTTAGATCAAAAGTTATTCCTAGCTAAGTGCAATGTTGTCAAAATTGCATATGACTTTCATGAAATAATGATAGCACTTTACAACCAGCAAGTGACACTTGTTTAAATGTGCCCTCACTCTTAATTCCATAGGCATCATTCTCATTACATTTATAAATATAACATTTTTAAATGTGGAATTCATAATATAATGTAAAGTGGGTAGTAGTCTAAATTATAAAACATCACCCGAGAAAAGGATATTTATCCTAATAACACAAAGATAAAGGAGACTTCACAGGAAAGAATCTCTAAGAATCAATTACATAACTGAATGGTTACAGGGGTGACTAACTATTAAATAGACCACAAAAACATGGTCTTTGGGGTTCCATTTTTCTTTTTCAATGGAAGACTTTGTGCTACTATAGGAGAAGAGTTCCATTTTTTCAAAGTTTTTTCCAGTCCTTCCGAGAGAGAGAGTAGACTTTGGGGTTGTAGAAGAGCAGAGCGTTTATTCATTTTTCTAAACTGTGTGTTGGAAAAAGAGGGGAAATTTTGATTTTGAATGTGATGCAAGGGAGGGAATTTATGTTTCCTTTTTAGATTGTGATTTTGATGCAACTGGGTAATAAGATCTTTGTTATCATTTGCACTTTAGAGAAGGTAGATTTGAGAGATAATTGTACATCAAAACTTGGAGTTTGGATAGTTTTCTTTCCACTGATTATGATCTTTGTATGGTTTTTAGTTTTCTCTAAATGCATTTGAATGTCACAATTTCCTGAATACATTTTGATTTCAAGATATCTTTAAAGCTCTAATTCTTCATTTTCTTAGAAGGATGGAAGATATATTCTTTTTTTTCATTCTCTTTGTAATTCAACATTTGGGTAAATGAATTATGGGTCATTCACCATCCTTTTTCCTTTTAGTCACTTAGTCTTTCCACATCTATGTTGTGTTTATAGATAGATGTTTGTAAACCTTTTGTGCTTTCTAGTTAAAAGCATTTTTATCTATATCTTTGTGAATTCATTGTAAATCACATATAAGGAGCTATATTGGATAAATTTAGAGGATGCTTACACTCTTTCAATAGTGAAGTGACCCAACTATTAGTGCTGATTTAGTCTTCTTATTTGAGCATTCAGAGTTAATTTGTATGTATTTTCTTGGAAGACAATCTGTTCACTAACGAAAGCTTTCATTAATGCAGATTGGGTAGGAAGTATTGATTATAGGAAGAGAAGTAGTGGTGAAGCATTCTTTCTTGAAAAGAGACTAGCGTCTTGGACAAGTAAGAAGAAGAATTTCATCTCTCAGTGTCCAACAGAGGTAGAATATGTTGCAGCAATAGTCAATTGTTCCAATATTATTTGGTTCAAGCAATTGTTGATAGGTAAGAAGGTAGATATCAAGGATCCAGTGATTATCTTCTTTGATAACACCAATGCATTTAATATTTCAAAGAATCCTATGATGCATACCAAGACCAAGAACATTGCAATAAAATATCATTTTCTAAGAGAATTAGTGTAAGACAAAGAAGTAAGATTGGAATATGTGAATGCAAAATAAAAAATTGTAGACATATTCACCAAGCCTTTACCTAAGGATACATTTTTGTATCTAAGAGGTAAGCTAGGGGTTATTCCCCTATCAGAAGATCACTAAATAACAATCAATGATGCATCAACTCAGTATTTTTGAAGATTAATCAAGTTGATGCAGTAATGAAAGAGTAGATTGCATATGAATCTGTACATTAGGTAAATTGAAATTCCCTGAATCTTGTTGTTGGCATAAGATGTAAAAGAGGGAGAGTTTGATGTCATATATCATAGAAATTTTTGTAATGAGTGAGATGTCAAATATAGAGATTTTTTTCTCTAATCAATTGAAGAGTAAACAAGGAGAGTTTGTTGATAGAGGGAGAAACTATAATTAGAAAATCATTCTAGAGAGAGAGAGTGATGTCAGGGGGAGCTCAAATTGATGGAGTACTCATGGATGAGAATCAAAATCAAACTAAGTATATTATCCTTACTTTTATTTTACTCTAAAATTTCATTTTATTATGACATGTGTTGCCATCAATGTCAAAGAGGGAGATTGTTGGAAACAATTGATCAGTTGTAAATTGTCTTTGAATATCATATCTTTACCACTTAGTGTCTATCAAGCTCACTTGGATGATGAAAATAGTTTCCTATGTCTGTCAAGCATTCCAGAGTTTACCAAGTTTAGAAGACAATGTCTACTAAGTTCACTTGGACTCCAAAGAGAAGTTCGGAGAAGTTTAGTGTTAACCAAGCTCACTCGGTTAAGAAAGGAAAGTTGGCATGGAACTAATGTTAGCCAAGATCACTAGGTTACCAAAGGAATTTTAAAAAGTTTTAGTGCTTACCGAGTTCACTTGGTTAATATAGGAAAATCATTTCAGAATTATTGTCCATTGAATTGGGTTGGCTAGCAAAGGATTTCCTTATTTTGGCATATTGAGTTTAATGGATTTTTTTGTTGGTTCTAGCCAACTAAAGAGATGAATATTAATTTTTTTAAGTTGTATTCAAGCTGACTTGATAATGTATATAATATAAGTATAAGTTCAAGTTGAGGATTGAATATGGGAATGTGTGGAAGATAAAAGAAGCTTAAGGGAAGTGAATTGGAAGGATAAGTAGAATATCCTTATTGAGCTGCAAAAATAAATCTGATCAGGAAAGATCGAGTATTCAAGCTAGAATTCAGATCTGAATCAGCAATGATAATTACATCAGCAATCAAGTCAAGTCATTGTTACTCTCTAACTACTGTAGCAATGAATCAAATCTCTTAACAGAGTTAGCCTTACAGCTATTGTGTAAATCTTCTAATAAGGTGGCATTTCTAGATTGAAGTGTCTAAAGACCTCTAACAAGGCCACTCCTAACAAGGTGATTAAATCTTTTAATAGGGTCACACCTAACAAATTTTTTTGTAAACTTTAGTAGGTTTGGCTCCTAACAAGGCTCATTTTAGAAGAGTGAAAAATAGTAACTAGTTGCAATTGGTGATTTTTCCCAAATTGGGTTTCCACATTAAATCTTGGTGTCTCTTGTATTCATGCTACTTCTTTTATGTGTATGCAACTAAGTTAATTAAGTTTAATCACACTTAATATCTTAAGATTTGTATGTTCAATATTTACCAAGTAACAATTGATATTATAGTACTTGCCAAGTGATAACAAATTGTTAGTGTTAACTAAGTGCTTCCGTGTTAACCGAGTATCAACAGTAATTTAGTTTAAGTAGAGTTTTGATTTTTATTTTTATTGAAATCTAAGGGATATAGGATTTATTTTTGTGGTAACTAATTCACCCCTCCCCTCTCAATTACTCCTCATATATTTCCAACACACTATGTAGCTCAACATACACTATTTTGTCTTGCTCAGCTTCTATTGGCTTGCTCATCCATTGCTATGCTCAGTCGCTACTATAACTTGTTCATCCCTAAATAGCACTTGGTGTATACTATTGTTTTGACTTCTTCTTAAGTTAATTAATCTTCTATTTTAACTTCTTCATGGACTGACCAACATTGATACTCGATCAAGCTTAGAGTTATAATCAACTTTTTGTTTTCTCACTCATACATCAATTCACTTGTCTATTTTAATTCATGTAGTGATTAAACAACACATTATCTTTTTAATGACTAACTTATCAAGTTCCCATTAATGAAATTCCATGATACTTCACTTCCCTTATCAACAACTTGACTAGCTCACCTTTTTATATGTTCTTTTCTTATTGTCTTCATTAATCAAATGATGTTTCACTCTACATTGTTAGTAAATGTATCTCCGGTAGGTTTGAAAATGTCTCACCAATAGGTTTAACATCAATGACAACACAACAATTGTTTGAGTTGTAGTTTTCAACAATCTCCCTCTTTGGCATTGATGGAAACATCTCTAGTTACCATGAAATCTAACAAATATTTATTTTCTTCTCTAAACTTGTATTGTTAGCTCCTTTTGTGTTTGTGTTCTCTCTTTCTTGATATCATTATGATTCTCATTCATGCAATCTCTAGATGCTCCCTCTATGATACCAATCACTTCATTTATATTCTCCCTCAACTCATGGTAACAACATAACTTATCCCTCATTATATTAATGGTAACTAAACATTTCTCCTTCTTTGACAGTAATTTCAAAGACATCAACCATTCACATACATCTATTCTCATCATTCTAGCATCCATAATAGTTGCATGTCACTTCCTTGACTGGTATAGAAATTGTGTTCTGTCATCTTGCTTCATAACTCCTTGAAACTTCATTTTCTCATGCTTTAGTTCATCTTTTCACAATCTTTAGGAAGATCCTAAAGTGTGACCTGCTACATCAATTTTTAAGATATTTTAATCATAATAATTGATGCAATAGTACATCTCTTCTTAGTTTTCTTCAGATAGGGAAATAACCCCTAACTTACCTCTTAGATACTCAAAAGCATCCTAAGGTAGTACCTTTGTGAATATTTTAGTTATTTGTTCTTTAGTGTTCACATATTCCAATCTAACTTCTTTGTCTTGTATCAACTCTCTCAAGTAATGATAGGTGATCTCAATGTGTTTATTCTTTGTGTGCATCATAGGGTTCTTTGATATTTTTATAGAAATTTTGCTATCACAGTAAATAACAACACATTCAATAATTTCTTTCTTCATACCTTTTAAAAATTTCTTGATCTACACAACATACTCAGCCTCTATAGTGGATTAAGAAACATAATTTTTCTTCTTTCTCATCCATGAAATTAGTCTCTTTCCTAGAAAGAAAGAGCCTCCACTTGTACTCTTTATGTCATTAACATTTCTAGCCCAATATGCATCAATGAAAACCTTTAACTCAAATTTATTATTTTTCTTGTACCATAATCTATAGTGTTCTATTCCTTTCAAATATCTCAATATCCTTTTCATTATCATCATATGATTTTCTCTATGATTGGATAAGAATATAGGAACAATATTGACTTCTAATTCAATGTTAGTCTGCTAATTACAACATATTGCAATTTCTCAATCATTGGCCTACATAATGTTTGATTCACCTCAGTTGAATCATCATTCTATTGATCTTAGATTGGTTTTGACAAGTGAGTGTCAAGTTACTTGGTTCATGCCAAACTAGTAGTACATGCCGAACACAATATGTATATTTATAGTACATGCTAAGTCATAGTGAGTGTTGAGCCACTCATGTGCCGAGTCACTCAAGTTTTGAGCAAACTGTATATGTCAAGTGACACAAGAGTTGAGTAAATAGTGGATGTCGAGCAATGCAGGTGTCATCACAACAGAAAGATTAGTGCATGTCAAGCATCAGAGACTTTAGATGTCGAGTGACACAGTCTTGACATATTTGTTTGAAATGGCACAAACAACCATGTAAACCATTTCTAAGCTGACTTAAAAATTGAATTTTGATATTTTGGTGATAAGGAAAAATCTCTAGTTGGATTCCCTATGTAATAACATGTAGTCAATCAAAAAATGAGAAGGATTACGTAGAAAAATGGATGAATCTCAGTCATAGATTCATAGCTAACCCTAAGACACTAAGTCTTCTTGAGGAGGACGAAACCCTAACTCTTTATGAGTATGTAAGGAATTAAAGGAGCAAAGAGAAGTTTTCATGCACAAACAAAAAAATCATGGTGACTCAGAGGTTATGAAGTGAGATTGCATTACAAAATCAATTAGAGCATAATAGAGGATAGAGAAGAGTATACAGCATAGAGACATCTGATCGAGAAAAATCAAGAAGACAAGTGTTTAGAGATGATTTGTTATCAGGCAAGCAAGTGTTAACCACTAAATCAATGCTAAGACATTCTAACATGTGGTTTTAGTCAAAATCTCTTAATAGAGTAGTCCTAACAAGCTATATGAAATCCTTTAACAGGGTGCTTAGTTGTAAGTTAAATTCCTTTAACAAGGAACACTTCTAACAAGGTGTTGAAATCCTCTAACAAGGTGAGACCTAATAGTCTTTGTAAACCTTTAATAGGTAGACTTTCATAGGGTAGATCATGACTCATGATCAAAATGTTGTAACCTTCATTGGATACACTTTATTACTACAGTAGTGAAGATTTGTGGGTATCATCCCCACCCTAGTTTTACCTTCTCACTTGGAGGGTTTCCCGGTAATCATATATGGTGTTATGAGTGAATGCTTACATGTTTACATGATTTAGATGTATATGCTTTACATGTTATTTTAGTTTACTCATTGAATGTATGATGGATGTGTGGTGAAAGTTGTATGGGTCCAAGTTTAAACTACTGATTCACCACCGCCCACCCCCCCCCCCCAAATGTTTGCCTTTCCTATTGTATTTCCAAAAATTGGTATTAGAGCCTTGTTCTCTAAAAGAGAAGCTTTATAGCTTTAAGAAAAGTTCTTATAATGGAAGTCTACAAGTTGGGAAATAATATTGAGAACCAAGAGATTGAAATACATCTCATACTACACCAACTGAATCAAGCAAGACAAGACTTAAAGAATTCCTTAAAGAGAAGGAAAGAAATTACCATTGTAGAGAATGACACACAATATAAAGAGATAGACACTACTAAGCTATTTGCAGATGGAGACCCCAATGAATTTGATGTAGCAATTGTAGATCTAATGGAAAAGAATAGAGCCCAAGTTGAGGAAATCAAAAATCTCAAATTAGAGCAAGAATCACAAGCCATGGAAGACAAAGCCATGATTAAAGAAGACAAAAAGGTTTTGGCCAACAGACTAGAAGAGAAATCATCATTAAATAACCAAGATTTCTAACATGTAATTGGTTTCTCTAAGCCAAATGATGAATGCCAACTATGAATTAAATGTCAAGGACATTGAGATAACTACATTGAAGTTGCACAATGAACAATTGCAAACTAACCTAAAGAGGGAAAAGGAATTTTTTGAAAGTTTCAACAAACCAATTGAAGCCATAAAATACTTTGAGCAATTATTGAGATCCCCTAGATCCAATAATGATACATCTGGACTAGGATACACAAGTACTGTAGGAGGAAAGTCATCCAAAAGTGCAGAAGAAAGGAACAGCAAAGGTAAGAACTCCAAACCAACTTGTCATAATTGTGGTAAGAAAGGACATGTACTGCTAATGTGTGCAAGAACAAGAGTACACATCAGAATCTCAATCATAAGAGCATGATTCATTGTCATAAGTGTAACAAACAAGGTCATCAGGCACATGAATGCAAAACTAGGACCATCCATACACAAAGATTTGAAGGATATTGCTACAACTGTCAAAAGTATGGACATGGAGCTTTTGAATGCAAATAAAAACCCATGTTATCATCAAATAGGAAAACAAAGGTAAGGAACAATGGCAACTCTTATAACTGGATTATAATTCAAGATATAGTTGTCATTATTGTCAAGAATATAGACATGTTCCTGAGAATTGTATTAGGACACACTTCAGTGGTAACTATCAAAGGTGGTTAAGTCAAACCACATGTTTCAATTTTTTGAACACTAGTCACATAAGTAGATATTGTCCAACTAGGTCAAAAGCACGAAGTTGTGAATTTGATAAAGGAAAAGGCAAGGCAAATGTTGAACACATCAAAAATGAGATGAATAAGACATGGAAAAAGAAAGATGACTGCAACACATCAAATAAAGAAGGGATCACTTAACCTAATGGGTCAGGTGATCACACCTCATTAGATTAGGCAATCAAAAGGTATGTGGGACTAATATTAAAAAGTTATATCATACAATCAGTTCCAAAGGAAGATAGTACTAAAAGGACTACATTAGCATGAATATAGACGTAAGACATTATTAGAAATTCAAGATAAATCTTTGATTTTTTCATGTTGTTGCTAAGCATGAAATATTTCCTATGTGTGCCGAGTGAAATTAGAAGATGTCGATTTAGTAGTCTGGCTAGTTGATGTCAAGCTCATAGTGGATTATGAGTGATGGAAATGTCAATGTGTGCCAAGTGAGCCTAAAATTGGTTAATGTTGAGCTTATAGCTATGGGAGCACTCAACATTAATTGCAAGGTTTTCAAAGGGTATTTGATCAATTTTAACTCATTTTTCATCATTTCAAATTCAAGAAAGAGATATCAGACCACAAGGAAATCTAGAAATCCATTCAAGTAGTTGCAAAAAGATCTAAGCATTGATTCTATGCTAGTTCATCAGATTTCACAAGGTATTTATCAAGAGCTAAGCTACGAAATTTAAAATTTTGCAAACCCTAGTTTCTCATTATGGCATCTAGTTTGAAGAATGTAGAAGGGAAGGAAGTTTTGAATGTTTAGTTAGTAAGTAATGAGGTCAAGCAACCCATTTTCAAATCCATTCCTAACATTGTGTATAAGCAAGACTCTTATGTTGTATTATCGATGATTCTGCCGAATGTAATAATGGTGCAAGATGTAAGAAAATGTTGCAACTGCAAGATTGGTAGCATTAGTGACATGGAGATTAGGGAGGTATATAAAAAACTTTGTGATAATGGTGTTCTAAAGGAAGAGTTCAAAATAGTTGAAAGAAAGGGATTAATATGAACCTTAGATTTTCCAAATGTATTCAAGACATAGTGGATCAGGATAGTGCTTAGTTGAATCCATGATGGTTCATTGTGGCTACATAATGAATCTATTAAAATAACCAAGACAATAATCCATAGGGTTACTAGTTACCCAACCCTAGATTGGCCTAAGACACTGAGAAGTGATTCTAATGAGGTGATTGAGAAGAACACTAGAGTTGTCTGGAACAAGAGAGTCATGACAATAGATACAACCACTGATTCATTGATTGATTTTGTTGTAAGAGTAATATCACACAAGTTATATCAATCTAGTAGACTAAATAATGTTCCCTGTATAGCTATGGATGTAGGATATAAGATTGTAAAGAAAGATCATACATATGATCTAGTAGAGCTACAATTGCAGCAATTGATGGAGAACCTTGGAGCAATTAGGAAAACTAAGAACTTGCATAGTGCAAATTTGGTTCAATCTTGATTTGTATATTCTTTTATGTGCAAAACACATTACCCTCATTTGGTACTGTGGCATGGAAAACCAACATATCAGTAGCAGTGTAGATTGGTGAGTATATTAAGCAGCTAGGAGAGAATTTTGAATCTCCAATGACAAGTTATTTTGAAGACTTCAAGAAGTCAATGAAGGAAAGATTGAGAATACTAGTATCCTTAGTTGAGAAACACTATAATGATGTGTGTTTTCTTGTGGATGTTGACTATACATTTGTGCAAGATGCTACACCAAGAGTAAGATGGTTGAGGCCACTTGGTTATGAAATAAATGTGGATGAGGCCTCTATAGCCATCATAGCTTTACTACTAGAAGAGGTAGACAAAGGTGTAAAGGTATTTGGAAACTATTAGATAGTAAAGTCCAAAATTACCATAGAATTTAAGACTACTTCAGCTTTGAAGAAAAAGGAGAAGATAGTAAAGAAGTTGAAAGCTAAGTTTGGAGAGGGTGGTAAGGAGGAAGAAGAAGAAGAAGAAGAAGAAGAAGAGGAAGAGGAAGAGGAAGAGGAAGAGGAGGAGGAGGAGGAGGAGGAGGAGGAGGAGGAAGAGGAGGAGGAGGAAGAAGAAGAAGAAGAAGAAGAAGAAGAAGAAGAAGAAGAAGAAGAAACAACCCAAGCACAAGCACCTCTAGATTCGACACAAGGCATGGGAGAAGATCAAGAAGAGGAAGGGACTAAAGGTGTTGAGGGAGAAGAAGCCAAGGAAGCACCTACTCCTGCCAAGCCAAAGAAGAGGAAAGCCAAGGCACAACCTGCATGGCAAAGGCTAAGAATATTGTTAAACCAAGCCAAGCTAAGCCCATTACACCTACTACAAGAGCCAACACACATGAAACTACACAAAAGGCCAAGGAAAAGATTAAAAAAACTAAACAAGGAGGTCAAGAGCAAAAGAGACCGAGAAGAAAGTATATGATACAAGTAGAGTCTGATGAAGAGATAACAGAATTAGATGACAATAGCCAATTTAAAGTGGTGATTCATAATCCCTTTTTAGATCTTGATAATTTATGTGAAAATGTTAGAAATAGTTTAGACCTATCAAGATTTGGTCATGTTGATTTTGACAAAATGGCTAAAGTAGAGAAAAATCAAGTGGAGGAGGCCATATATGCCATGATGGAAAAATTCAAGACAACATGACCAGAGATTGCCAACTCAATGCCTAATAGTCTATCTAACAGAGTTGAGCAAAAATGGCACTATTGTCTAAACTTAGAAAAACAAATAAGAGAAACATCTCTAGCCCAAGTGATGCCAGAATTAACAAAGGCAAAAATTGCTAAGGCTATAAAGAAGTATGTAGTTAGGTTTGTACCTAAATACAGAGCCTTTAGCATTTTTCAAAACAACATTGATGATGATGTCAAGAAGACCACTTAGATGTGGAAACTTACTTATGGGTTGACAATAGTAAAGGAAGGAGAGGAAGAACCCATTGAAGTAAAAAATGATGAAGAAGATGATGACAAAGGTGACATAGTTGGAGGAGGAACAAAAATGCAAGAAGATGACAAGGCAATAGCTAAGCCTAAGTAGCTAGAAGAATAGAGTGTAAAAGACACACAATTTCCAAGTGTCAGTCCTCCACATGTCACAAGTGAGACTGCTGAGACAATAATTACTAAAGATTTTTATAATCTATCAGCTCAAAACATTAATCCCCTTACTAAAGATGATTTAAAGAAGATCTTAGATTAGTCTACACTGTAGGTGAAACTTTGTGACAATCCTATTTTGGTCAATGTGGATGAGCTATAGAAGTTAGTGACTGATGTTGCAAGGGAAAAGATGAATCTACAAGAACGCCTTCTATCATCCCTCTAGTCACTAATGTACAACCTTTGGTAAAGATACCAGAAGCCATACCAAATAAGGTTGATACAATTGACAAGATTGATATTGTAGAAAAGAGCATAGTGGAAGCACAAGTTGCTACAAAAATAGGTCAAATAGACTTATCTACACCTACTGCACAAGGACAAGGTGCAAGTTAGGTCATTGTGGCAGAATAGGGCAAGCTTGAAGAGAGTGAGATGACACCACAATTAAAGGAATAAACTACCATCCAAGTTCTTGTAACCTTACTAGTTTCTAGCACTCCATCAAGTCATACTCTTCAGAAGCTGAGCATAGATGCTACTCCATTACACATCTTAGTGTCAAGCCCAAGTTCATTAAAGGTTGAAGAAGAAATTCAATATGGAGATATGAGCCTTGAAAAAGAGATAATTTTACCAAAGCTTTATTTTGATACCATAACAATAGAACAAATGGGCATATTGCAGCAAGCCCTAGCAAATAAAATGCATCAGGAAATGCTTAGAAGGGAGCATAGGCAGAAGCAAGCACTTCAAGACATCAAAGACATCTTTTTAGATGCATTTAGTCTACCAACTCCAAATGAGACCAAGGCACTAATAGACCAACTAAAAAATATAATGGAGAATGTCAGTAATGAAGACCTGGATACAAATGCCAAATTACTTGAATAGTCAGAAAAGAAGTTTCAAAACAAAGTGAATGAGAAAATATCTAGTGATATAGCACTAACACAAGTTGAATTGGAAACTAAGGTTGAGGATGTGAAGAATGTACTTGAGAACATATTCTCATTGTACACAAAATTATGCAATCCAACACTTTTCACCCAAGAAACCAGAAGTCACATTTTGAGTTTGGAAAGCCAAATTTTTGCATTAGGTGCAAGACTACCAATGAATCCAACTCAGAGTGAGAAGCATTTTAGGGCATTTCTTTAAACATAGAGTCAGCTAGTTGTATTGATAGCAGATGAGCCCAACATAAGTGCCAAACTGACTAGCATCCAAGCAACCCTCACCCCCTATATGGAAATATTTCACAAGGAGCTAGGCCATGCTCAAACCCTAATGAAGAAATACCCCAATATTTCTACCTTATATGGTCTAGTTCACCTTACTACCCAGCTTACAATCCAAATCAAGTCACTGGATATAGCATGTGAGAATTGGGATGCAGCTCTTAAGATGATATTAGATGTCCATAAATCTTTTATGGACAAACACAGAATCAGTGTATAGCCCATTGACATAAGTGTCAAAAAAAGGGGGAGATATATATTTGGGGGAGAGAAAGAAAAAGGGGGAGAATAATATAAAGAGGGAGACATATTTTTTAGAACGAAAATGACATAAGAGGAGCAGAGAAAAGCTAGAATCAGCTAAGGGAGAGCAAGCATCAAAATACAAGAAGTATTAGATGAACGAGTATCAACATGAAGTCAAAGTGTATCAACAAAGACACATTTACTCAACAAGAGTACCCAATTTTGGATACAAAACAAACATATCAACTCAGGGGGAGTTATCAAATTCTAAGGTATCCAAGTTATTACAAAATTTTGGAATTTTGAAGTTTTGTATATAAGCCAAGTTGAGATATGTTATACTCATAAGATTAAGGATGATAATGTATACTCAAGTGTTTTTGACACTCATGTCAAAGGTGGAGATTATTGATCTTAGATTGGTTTTGACAAGTGTCAATACACTTAAGTTACTTACTTAGTTCATGTTGAACTAGTAGTACATCCCAAGCACAATATGTATATTTATAGTACATACCAAGTCATAGTGAGTGTCGAGCCACTCAAGTGCCGAGTAGATAGTATATGTAGAGTGACACAAGAGCTAAGTAAATAGTGGATGCTAAGCAATGTAGGTGTCGAGTCACAGTAGAAAGATTAGTGCATGCCGAGCATTAGAGACTTCAGATGCTGAGTGACATAGTTTTGACATATTTGTTTGAAATGGCACAAACAACTATGTAAACCATTTTTAAGATGACTTAAAAATTGAATTTCCATATTTTGGATATAAGGATGAATCTCTAGTTGGATTCCCTATGCATTTACATGTAGCCAATCAAAAAATGGTAAAGATTAAGTGGCAAAATGGATGAATCTCAATCACATATTCATACCTAACCTTAAGTCACGGAGTCTTCTTAAGGATGATGAAACCCTAAACTCTCTATGAGTGTGTAAGGAATTGAAGGAGTGAAGAGAAAAGTTTTCATGTGCAAACAGAGCATTCATGGTGGCTTACAATTCATGAAGGGAGATTGCATTGCAAAATTAGTTAGAGTAGGTCAGAGGATAGAGAAGAGTATACAACAGAGAGACATCTAATTGAGAAGGATCAAGAAGAAAAGTGTTTAGAAGTGATCTATTATCAGGCAAGCAAGTGCTAACCACAGGATCAATGCTGAGACAATCTAATAGGTGATTTCAGTCAAAATCTCTTAACAAAGTAGTCCTAACAAGTTGTATGAAATCCTTTAACAGGGTGCTTATTTAGTTGTAATTTAAAGTCCTTTAACAAGGCACACTTCTAATAGGGTGCTGAAATACTCTAACAAGGTGAGACCTAATAGTCTTTGTAAGCCTTTAACAGGGCAAACCTTTTACAGGGTAGATCATGAGTCATGATCAAAACATTGTAACCTTCATTGGATACACTTTATTACTGCAATAGTGAAGATTTGTAGGTGTCAACCCCACCCCAATTTTACCTTCTCACTTGGAGGGTTTCTAGTTAATCATATCTAGTGTTATGTGTGTGAATGCTTACATGATTTAGATGTATATGCTTTACATGTTTTTTTAGTTTACTCATTAAATGTATGATGGATGTGCGGTGAAAGTTTTATGGGTCCAAGTTTAAACTACTGATTCACCCCCCTCCCCCCTCAAAAGTTTTCCTTTCTTATTTTATTTCCAACACATTCTTTGAAAATTTATGACCAGCAACCATAGGTATTCCAACTAGTCTAGAATCTTCCATTCCAAATTTCTTCAATATCTCTTTGATATACTTTGATTGTGTAATGTATATGCCACCTTTTAGTTGATAGACTTGCAAACCAACAAAGAATTTTATCTCTCTAAAAATTGACATCTCAAATTCCTTCTTCATTTCATGTACAAATTATATACACATTGAATCTTTTCCGCAAAATATGATATCATCAAAAACAAAATTCAACTAGCAGTATCTTACTTTCATATTCACTTTTTAAATACATATTGCTATTTTCATTAGTTCTTGCAAAACTAATTTTCACCAAATAATTGTTTAACCTTTCATACCATGCTCTAGGGGGTTTCCTCACACCATATAATTCTATGTAACTTGCATACCATATTCCTCTTGCTAGAATCAATAAATAATTCAGGTTGTTCAATGTAGACTTCTTCATCTAAGATTATATTCAGAAATACAGATTTGACATCCACTTGATATACTTCGAATCCTCTGTAAGCATCATATGAAATAAAATTGCTTACTCCTTCCAACCTGGAAATTGGGACAAAAGTCTCACCATACTAAAGTCCTTCTTGTCCATGTCCCTTACAAACTAGTATTTCCTTATTCCTTGTGACTTCACCTGTCTCATTGAGCTTATTTCTTAAAACCCACTTAGTTCCAATCACATTCTTATCTTTTGTTCTGGGTACCAATGTCCAAGTTTTTCTTTTCTAAATTTTCTCAATCTCCTCATTCATTTATCCTATCCAATTTTCATTCTCCAAAATATCTTTGACTAACTTGGGCTTAAACTCACATAGTAAGCATGTATCATTCTTCTTTTCACGACTTGTGAATCTTTATGTCCAATGATTTGATATGGTGTATGATGTCTTTTGAAATACTTTTCTAAAATAAGCTTAGATATTCTTTCCTCTTGTTGTGGTTGACTTGTTTCTACATGTTCTTCCTCCTCATGTGTTTCTAGTTGTAACTCAGCTTCCTCTATCTAATGGTTGGCAATCTTTGTTTATAACTTGGCTCCTATAGCCTAATACTCAAGAGTCTATTGATGCTTGAAAAAACTCTTCTATAGAGCCTCAACAGTGCCTAGCTATTGATGTTTGGCACTCACCTTCTCTAGTTTAGCTAAGGTTCTAGGTTTACCTTCATACACATACACAAAATTCATGTAGTCTTTAGGTTCTTTATTTCATTCTTCTTCATTCTTTTATGCAAACTCGTCAATTTTAACATTTTCACTTACCACAATTTTGTTAGTGTTAGAGTTCAAACTCTTATAAGCTTCACTTTTAGTGCAATATCCTAGAAATATACATTCATCATATTTTGCATCAAGTTTCCCTACTCTTGCATCTTTCAATATATAACACTTACTTCCAAACACTTTGAAAAACCTCACATTAGGTGCATAGCCATACCAAATTTTAGAAGGTGTTTTATTTGCACCTTTCTTCACTTCAACTTGGTTTAGAGTATAAATTGTAGTACTTACAACTTCTCTTTGATACTTTTGTGAAATATTTTCCTCCAACATCAATGTTCTTGCGTAGTCCATGATTGATCTATTTCTTCTCCTATATATACCATTATGTGACAGAGTCCTAAGTGCACTCATTTGTCTCATGATTCTTTTGTCATTATTGAATATGTTGAACTCATCTAATATAAATTCACCACCTTTATCTTATCTCAAGCACTTCAAACTCTTTCATGTTTCCTTTTCAATTGTAGCCAAATACCACTTAAACATTTGAAATGTAGAAGATTTTTCTTTTAAAATTGTCAAAGTCATCATTCTAGAAAAGTCATTAACAAATAGAATAAAATATTTTTCACCAACTCCAATAGGGAAACATAAGCTAGTATGAACTAACTCCAAAATATCATCAAAAAATTAGGTCTTGCTCTTCAAATTGGACTTTGTCATTTTACCCATTTGACATTGTTTGTACATTACTATATCAGATTTGCTTAATCTTGGTAATTCTCTCACTCTTTTCATTTTACTAATGCTTACCAAATTATCAAAGTTCACCTAACATATCCTCTTATGCCATAACCAAATGTCTTCAATTTGTGCAAATAGACAAGTATCTTTAGATAGGTCTAGATAGAACAAGTTACCTCTTGTTTTCTCTCTACTTCCAATTAGTTCACTAGTAGCATCATAGATTTTTTCCTTCTTGTTTTGGAATTTAACTCACTAGCCTGGAATATTCAACTATACCACACTCAACAAATTTTACTTTAGTCTATCAACCCAATATACATTATCACATCTAATCTTATCATTTACTATAATTGATCCCTTACCTTTCACATAACATGTTGCATAATTTCCAAACTTAACATTGCTTCCATTATAATGTTCTAGCTTTTTAAACTTACTTGTATCACTAGTCATACGATGTGAGAAACCATTGTCAATTATTCATCTATCATTCTTAATCACATGTGAAATAAATATATTTTTCTCATCTTCATTAGAATCATCTTTCATTGTAACATAAATAACTTCTTCATCATGATCATCAGAATCACTATTAGAACTATCTTCTTTAGCAATGTAACAAGATTTCTTAGCTTTATTTTTTTAGTCTTTGTTATGTCAGTTTTCCCTATTGTCTCTCCTTCATCTGTATTTGAAGTATTTCATTTTATCCTTATCAACTTTGTCAAGAAAACCTTCAGAAAATGTGACCAACTTTGTTACATGTTAAACAACTTATAGGGAGTTTAAATTTATATTTGTCTTTTTCTCTTGGTAGCCTTCTAGCTAAAAATACTTCACTTCATCAAGATCATCATCTGATTCACTGTCACTTTCCACATATCTACTCTTCTTCTTTCTCTTAGAACCATCAAGGCTTAGTTGAACCTTAAAGTAGATTCAAGACTAGCAGGGGAATAATTATCAAAATTTGACAATTCAAATGTTGTGAGTCTACAAATTAGACTATCCAAGGTCATATCATTGCCAAGTGTGCATCTTAGTTCTTGAATTATGGATACTCTAATTGAATAGATAGGAAGTAAATTCCTCAATACCTTACTTAATATAGTCTCGCTAGATAGGATGCCTCCATCTCCTTTGATAGCATTCACAACCTCCTTGATTTAGCAAAAATATTGTGCAATAATTTCACCTTCTTTCATCATCAAATTTGCTTCTCAAGATTTTTTCCTTAGCCCTAAACACATTTTTTTCTCCAACATAGATTTTCCCCAACTTATCCCATGTTTTCTTTGTAGTAGTGCATTCCTTTACATCATCAAATTTAACATAACTATGGGTTGTTGCTAGTTCAATCATCATTTGATTGTGCTCTGACTTCTCTTTCATTTGTTCAATTTTCATAGGTCTAGCTACTTCAATGTATTCATTGTCTAAGTAGTATGATGTGGAATCTCCAATACCAAGCAAGTGCATTCTCATCAAGAATTTTTGTGTAGGGAAGTTATTCTTGTTCAACTTGGGTATCTCTCTCTCTCTCTTGTACATCTTGGCCTTTAGCTATAAGTTCCTTCAAACTTTCCTTACATGAACCACATCTCTAATACCAATTGTTAGAATCATTTTGAATAATTGAGAGGAGGGTTGAATTAGTTATCCTTGGGTCTAGATGTACCATATAAACTTTTAAAATTCTCAAACAATCTCATAAAATAACTTGGTCTATATAGAAATCTATCAACAACATAACATAATGTTCACTACTTAAATATATTCATCATATGTGTGTCGACTAACAATAAAATAAACAATTGTAAAAATAGCATGTATAATATAACATTCACACTAGTAAATAACACTTTGACACCAAGATTTAACATGGAAACCTAATTTGAGAAAAACCATCAAGTAACATGCTACCACTTTCTCACTCTTCTGAAGTGAGCTCAATTAAGAATCAATCCTATTAAAGGTTACAAAATAGATTGTTAAGTGTGACCCTATTAAAGAATTTTATCACCATATTAGGAGTGGCTTTGTTAAAGGACTTTGGATCATTCCATTAGGATGTCACCTTGATTAAAGGATTTACAAAATGATTTTTAGGTCAACCTTGATTAAAGGATTTTGACTATCATAATAATCAAAAAGTAATAATTGGTTTGATCTAGAAAACCTAACTCACTTTGTAAATTTTGATCTCCATTCACTCATATATTGGTCCATTGGTTGGCCTCCATTATGATCTACTCAACATCCCTTCAAGAAATGATACTTTACTACTCTCTTCACTTCTATTTCGCTACTCTTTTCTTCATTGGTTCTCATTAAGATCGCCAATCAAAAACAAACCAACCTTAGAAAACATCTCGTATGCCTTCTTAAATAGACAATTTTCATCTTTTATAACTTAAACATAATCATAGATCTTAGGGTTAGGTCAAATTCAATGAATCCTTCCATCATTTTGTTTTCCTTCTCCTTTCTTGAAAATTAGAAATTTTTGATCAAATCCTTACCTTTGATCACATAAGAAACTCTCAACATGCATTAAATACTCCATCTGATCAATTATTATCATCCACTCATTTTGATCATCTCAAAAATTCAACTATGTCAACCTCAAACTTAATTCTTTCACAAACTATAACTTTTATTGTTACTTGGCAATCACTATGTTCTTTTTTTCGGTCATCACTTTGTAGCTTGACATAAAATGTTCTATCTCACTTCCCTTCTACTTGCTTTCTTAGTCATTTTTACACTCAGTTGCTACTACAAATTTCTTAGTCATAACTAGCACTCAACTCATACTATTTGTTTAGCTTCTTCTTAAGTTCCTTAATCTTCTTGTTTAGCTCCTTCATTGACCGACCAACACTAATACTCAGTCGATCTTAGAGCTATAATCAACCTCTTATTATCTGAATCATTCATTAATTCACTTATCTTGTTTACTTCATGTAGTGATTAAAAAACACATAATATTGTCAATGACTATATTATCAAGTTTTGAATGCAATTCCATGATACTTAACTTCTCTTCTCAACAAATTGACTAGATCACCTTGCTATCTCTTGTTTTCAAGTCCTCTTCATCAATCAAATTATACGACACTCTACATTGTTAGTAAATAGCTCTTTAGTAGGTTTGACAATGTCTCACCATTAGGTTTGACATCAATGACAACATAAAAATCATTCCAATTGTAGTTTCTAATGGAAATATCAATAGCCCCTAAGTATTCATACAACTCTAAGGGTCTCATTATTTCACAATTATGATATCTTGCCCCCTCATAAGGATTTATTGAAGTCATTTATTGTGGTAAATTTATTTTTAAGCATATTCCTTATTCCTTTGTTCTTCACTTTTGGCATGGCTTTATGAAATGTTCAATGACTTCAACAAGTTGCAAATTAAAACAAGAATAAAATAGACCAAAAGTAGGCTTTAAATAATTTCACTAAGATGCAAGTATGAAAGAGTCTTGTGTTTATTTTGAGAAACAATAGTGTGAATGTATAGCTCCAAAGAACTTCAGATGCCGAGATTGATATAGAATCTACTCCTATTTAGTCTTGCAAATATTTATAGAAATATCATAGCCCATAGGAATTATGTAGTACTAGAATGAAATTCTTACATAGCTCTTTTAAAGTGACGATATTGAGGGTTTTAAAAATATATAATTTTATGGGAAGATTAAGTAGCTAATAATTTTGATAGTTAGGATAGTACTTATGAATTTAATGTGTAATATTTTTAATAGTGACTATATAATTATTATTGTTGATCTTGAGAATTATTTATGATTGAATAAAATGTATTCTTTATACATAATAAGTAATGAGTTCAATGGTATGTCATGTAAGCACACTAACAAAACATGACTTAATACAAAACTATTAGTTTATTATTTCTCTAAAAAAAAAATTTGTGTTGCAAATCTAATAGGAAAGTAAGATAGTGAGACGGGAGTTAATCAGAATCTATTCAAAATTTAACACTTTAAACATTAACCATATCTAATAACTTCACCATTAACCCTTATCTCAACATTACCATAAATTAAAACAAACAATTCACCACAATATATTATCAAATCTAATATCTACTTGTATGAATAACACTCACAACACATAACACAAATATTTGGTTACGTAGAAACCCTCCAAAGTGAAGCTAAAAATGTGGTGTTGGATGACACCCAAAAAGTCTTCATTGCTACATCAAAAAAGTTTCATGTTAGGGCTACAATTTTGATTACTTATGATGATCTACCCTATGAGGAGTCTACCCTATTAAGAGCTTACAAGACCTATATAGTCTACCTTTATTAAAGGATTTTACCTCACAACTAAGTGAGTACTCAGTTAAGATATTTATAAAGGTATGTTAAAACTACTTTGTCAAGAGATTTACACCCTAAAAGACTTGTTAGAATGTATCAATGCCTGATCCTTTGGTATGCACTGTAATGTTGATAACAATTATCCTCTATACAATCACTTATCACTTTTCTAGTATGATTTTTCACTAATTTTGCACTTCATGGCTTCTTTGTACTGCTCGATTTCTCTTCCTGGTTCACTTCACACTTCAATTATAATCCAACACTAATCACTTATGCTCCACACATGAAAAATAGGTCATAAACCCTTCTTAAATAGCCATTAGGTGAAGCTTTTAGATCATGATCTATATTCTAGATTACTATTTTTTGCCGCTTAGTCCTTGCAATTTTTTGATTGGTTAGACTAGTTGCATAGGGATTAATGACCCTCCCTAGAATGTGTATTAACCCCATAACTAACTCCTCAATCATATAAAAGCATCTCCAGTATGACAAAAATGATTTACCTCATTTTTTGTGTCATTATAAATAATCATGTCAAAACTAGCTTACTTGGCACTTGAAATTACTGATGCTCAGCCATGTCTAATCTTCATGTTGTCACTTAGCACACACTATTTAACTTAGTCTATACTATGCTCAGAATATGAATGAACTATGCTTGTATACTTCTTCTTTGAAAGATTGGCTAATACTAGATTACTCAAAAACCATAGACATGTTCGGCAATAATTGTTGCTCGACATAAAATGAAACATATACAAGTCATCCATTATATTGCTTAGCTTATGTAGGATGACTTAGTCACAGTGATGACTAACCAAACTTTCATACTAAATGACTAAGTCTTTTTCACTAACTAAAAATACCATGATGTCTTTAAGGATCAACAATCTCTCCCTTTGACATTAGTGGAAAAAACAATTTGTCATGATCAAACTTTACATATCAAAACTGAAATATAAGTACTCCCCCTTAGGATATACTCCATAAAGATAACTTGATCCATACATGGACTTATGTACTTGCAATTTTCAAAAGCTTTTAGTATATACACTTATATGTATTGGCTAACTCCTTATGAGTTCAAAACTAGTATACACAAAAAAAATTGAAAAGAAAAAAATTATTTGATACCTTCAATCATATCTTATCATTTATTCCCCCTTGTTTTTTTCATGGTTGTCCTTGTTTTTAACTAGGGGCCAGAAAGTATACCATACTTCTCCAAAAATGATTTATAGGAAATTAAAATCATTGTTATGGAGTTTTCCCAAATGGTCTTGAGTCCATCTAGAATGTGTCTCTGAACCTCCAATGTAGCTGCAAGATTTATCATATTTTTAGCTATGGATAGTTGTTGATTGTCCTAAATCTGATCTTTATACATCTTTAGATGTTTTTGCATGAATTCCAAATATGGATTCAATGAAGCTTGAATAGTTAGCAACTCAGCTCTTATTTTTCTTCCTTCCTGCATGAGTTCAGATTGCTTCCCTTGCAAAAATCTTAACCTTCAAAAATGAACTAAACTTGAACTGACATCGAAGGTAAGTGTACTTGCACTCCTTTTTAAATTAACATCATTTTTTTCCATTTGATATCTTATCTCCTTGGTAAATGATGGAACATAATAGAGCTTCCCAAATAATGAATTAATATTAGAAATCAATTTTTCAACATCATTAGCTTGGGTAGAAAGTTCAACCATATTTATGGCCATCTCAGCTAATACTTTCTCGATGATCTTATTGTCATATTTTATTTCATCTCTTTCCATAAGCTTATGTTGAATATTAGTGTCAGGCTTATTGATATTATCAACAATTTTCACTAGATGTTCAAGAATTAGAGCTTGCACGTCTAAATGGTTAACAATATACTATCAAGGAAAATATTCTTGATATTATACAAAACTTGATTTTTTTGTCTCTCTCACTCCTTATCTTGGCTTTCATAGCTTTTCTAGAAAACAACACACTCAATATGTTGGAAACTATAATTGGAACAATTATTATGTTGTCATTGATGTCAAACCTATTGGTAAGATAGAATGCCAAACCTATTAGAGAAACATTTATGAATAGTATAGAATGTCATATCATTTGATTTATGAAGAGGATTTGAAAAGAATAGATAATGTGATGACCTAGTGAAAGGTTGAGTTGAGATGTCTTAAGTATCATGGAAATAAAATGGGAACTTGAATAGTTAGTCCTTGATAAGATAATGTGTTGTTCAAAAAACCATGAAATAAAGAAGATAATTGGATGAAGCTAAGAGTTGAAACAAGTCAAAAGGGTAAGATTGACCTAGTATTAGTATTACATGATCAATGAAGGAGCTAAAGTAGAAGATTAAGGAACTTAAGTTGAAGTTGAGTGAAATAGTTCAAGTCGAGTGCTAGTTATTAGACAAAATATATGAAGTTTAGTTGTGACTAACTATAGTTTTAGTCATGTGATCATGTTGATGTCAAGTGAGAAAGTATAGTGTATGCCAAGTTATATAGTAATGACTGAGGAGAAGAACATAGTGATTGTTGAGTGATAGAAAAAGTTATACTTTGAGAAAGATTTGATTTTGAGGTCGACAAAGTTGGAATTTTGAATTAGACAAAGCTCGTGGAAGATAAGGATTGATGAGTTCGCATATTTCATGCATGACGAAAGTTTTTTATGTGATCAAAGGAAATGATTTGATTGGAAGTTTCTAGAAGAAAGAGAACAAAAAGATGAAAGGACTCGATGAATCTAACCTAACCCTAAGATCAACAATGATGCTTAAGTGAAAAAAGATCAAAATTACCTATTTAAGGAGGCATAAGGAATGGATTTTAAAGGTTGTTCCATTGTTTATTGGTGATATGAACAATAAAGGTGAAGTGCGAAGATTTTTTGAAGAGTGATTGCTTGAGGAGATGCCAAGCAAATTAGTGATGGAGATATCAATGAAGGTTAGTCAATGAACCAGCAGATGAGTGAAAGGAGATCTGAATTTTCAAAGTGAGTTGTACTTTATAGATCAAACCTACTACTACATTCTAACCATTATATCAATCCAAAATCCTTTGATAACGGTTGACCTAACAATCATTTTGCAAACCCTTTAATCAAGGTGGCATTCTAATGGAATGTTATAAAGTCTTCTAACAAGGTTACTCCTAATAGGGTGATTAAATCCTTTAACAAGGTCATATTTAATAGTGTATTTTATATTTTGTAACCTTTATCAAGGTTGCATCTTAACTGTTCTCACTTCATAAGAGTGAAAAAATGGTAGCATGTTACTTGGTGGTTTTCCCAAATTGGTTTTCCACATAAAATCCTAGTATGAAAGTGTTATTATCATGTGTAGATGTCTTTTCTTTGCATTCTATATTTTACAGTAGTTTATTTACTAGCATATGACACATATAGAGATAGAGAGTTAAGATATTGCATGAAATATTAATTTTTTTATGATATGATATAGAGATTGAGTGGGTATCTGAGTTTGTTTAAGTTGTTTGAAGTGCTTGAAATTTGAATTGGTACAACTATACTTAAGGATAACCAACTCACCCTCCCCCCCAGTTATTCTAAATCACTATAACAATTGGTATCAGAGCTTTGGTGCTTGTCAGGAAAGCTTGAAGAAACTCAAGACAAAGATCAAGATGAACAAGAGACAGATACCTAAGCTACACAAGGAGAACTTCCCAATATTGAAAATGCTGATGAGATTGCATCTATCTAGAATTGGAGACTTCACATCTTATTCCTCAAAAAATCAATACATTGAGGTGCCTAGACCAATGAAAAATAAACAAATGATAGAGAAGTAGGAGCACAACCAAATTTTGATAGAACTTTCAATAGCCCTTAGTTATGCACAATTTGATGATGTGAAGGAATGCACTACTACTAATAAAGTGTGGGACAAGTTGGCAAAGATCCATGGTGGAGACAAGAATGTGTTGAGAGATAAGGTAGAAAGCTTGAGAGGAAATTTTGATGACATGAAAATGCAAGAAGGTGAGAATATTGTATAGTATTGTAGTCAAATCAAAGAAGTGGTGAATTCTATCACAGGATTTGAAGGAAAAATAATCTATGAGATTTTGATAAGGTATTGAGGATTTTACTTCATATCTATGCAATCAGAGTATCTACTATTTGAGAATTGAGATGTACACTTGGTAATGATTTGACCTTCAATAGTCTAATTGGTAGACTTGCTACTTTTGAATTATTAGATTTTGATAAGTAATCCCCTACTAGTGTTGAATATGCGTTAAAAACAAAACTAACCCTTGATGGATCTAAGAAAAATGAGAAAAGAAAGTATGTAGCAAGTGATAGTGGATCCGATGATGACCTTGATGAACTTGAAGAATTCTTAGCAAGAAGACTTGTGTTAGGAACCTGTGTGTTCCTTCTGTTTATTTTGTTAGAGTAGTGTTGTTGGACGCATATGCTTTGTAAGTCGTCCCGTGAGTATATTTTATTATCCCACATGCATAGGTAATATTACTTTTCTAGATCGTAATCAGTATATAAGAATAGGTTGAGGCCCTTGATGGGCACGGACGAATTTATTGTATTGAGCTTGCTCAAAGGAGGTTACCCCCTCGAAGTGGCCTGCGATCAGTAGATTCATTCTGAGTTCTGCTATCACTTTGTATTCTGTTATTTCGAGCATTCTCACGATATTGCTATAAGGAGGTTCATCACATCTGGTATCAGAGCACTCTCTTGGGCTCGCTGGGTGGAAATTACATCAAATTTTTTTTCTGTCGTGGGCTTCAGGTTCCTCTCACTTCTAATATCTCTTGTTATTGCAATAACTCTTTTCAGTTGTTCTGTCTGTGAGTGAATTTTTCTAAGTTGACTGCTCAAAAAAAAAAAGAGTAAAAATTTTTCTGTTTTTTAGTCGTAGCTTCCTTGTTTGCTTTCTGTTTCTGCTCATACTTCCGCAGAACGTCTGCAATATCATTTCGCATACTTCCTTCCTTGGCGACCCAACCCCAAAATTTTACATATCAAAGCCCTAAATCCCTCATTTATCTAATTTTAGGGTTTGCCCTATCTTTTTCACCTCTCATCCAATCGCCACCAAACTGAGCCACAAGATTCAATTCCTCATTTTGCTCCCTTATCCCTCTTGGACTGTTCGCCTCATTTCGCCTCCCTACCCTTGAAACCCTCATTTTTCAGTTTCCCTTGTCCCCAGATAGTCTCCCACCACCCGTCGAACACCCATTTCCTATCTGAGTTTTACCCAAATCCAAGTTTGCCGTAACTAAAAAAGTTTTTGTTTCTCATCTTCTACCCATTCTAAATAAAATTTTTAAAAAAAACAAAAAAAAACAAAAAAAAAAACCTTGCTTTATGGTTGTTACGCGTACAGGAGCAAAAATCATGGAAGAAGAAATGGCATCCCTCAAAACCAAACTTCAAGATCTGGATGACAAAATTCTGGGTCTTAACTTTCAGCAGTCAGCCATGAGCCGAAACCATTCAGGAGATACTGGGTCCTCTTCTGACAATTTCCGTGGACCAAAGCTTGATTTTCCACACTTCGATGGTTCTGATCCGACTGGATGGATCTATAGGGCAGAGCAGTATTTCAGCTTGCATAATACTTTGGATAACCACAAAGTCCCCCTTGCATCTTTTCATTTGGAACATGAAGCTCTTCAATGGTTCCGTTGGTACATCAAGGCTAATGTAGGCCCAACATGGAGAGAATTGTGCACCCTCATTTTGGAGCGCTTTGGCCCTAGTTCCTTTGATGATTTCACAGGAGCACTCACTAAACTGCGTCAAACAGGCACTGTAAGAGAATACCAGACAGAGTTTGAAAAATTAGCTAATCACACAGAGGGCTTGTCTGATGAATTCTTCCGTAGTTGTTTTGTCAGTGGTCTGAAGGATGCACTTCACTCAGAAGTCAAAATGTTTCGACCTACTACAATGATGGAAGCCCTTGGGTTGGCTAAGTTAGCGGAAGACAAGATTAGTGCTCTACAACGCTCCAGATCTAATTTTGTTCCATTCAGAAATACAGGTTCTCACAACCCTCCAGTCATACCAGCTCCCAGAACTACTCCGATCAAGCACTTGTCTGAAACAGAGATGCGAGTCAGGCGAGACAAAGGGCTTTGTTATAATTGTGATGAGAAATGGTCTCGGGGCCATAGATGTGTTCAGCAAAAGCTCTATCTCTTGGATGTGGATTCTCCACCGGAACTGGAAGAATATGTAGATGCTCAGGAAACAGTGGATGATGAGGTTGAGCCTCACCAGCCTGAACCTCCTTCACCAGAAGCTCCACCAGAGATATCTGTCCATGCTTTGGCAGGAGTCACTACTCCACAAACCATGCGGGTCCAGGGTTTCTTCAAGAAGATCCCTCTTACTATACTCATTGATTCTGGTAGCACTCATAACTTCATTGATCCACGAATAGCCAAACAGGCTGATTGCTTTATCCATCCCTGCTCTAGCTTTGAAGTCATGATTGCCAATGGGGGCACTTTACCTTGTAAAGGGAAATGTCGCAATGTGCGTCTCTCTATTGGCGATTATAACATGCGCTCTGACATGTTTGCCTTACCCTTAGGTGGCTGTGATGTGGTTTTGGGTGCCCAATGGTTACGCACTCTTGGCCCCATTCTCTGGGATTTTGCTGAAATTTGGATGCAGTTTTCAGCCGAGGGGCACCAACACACTTTGAAAGGCTTACAACCAGGGTCTCTCAGCATCATCAGTTCACACCGTATGGAAAAACTTCTTAAGAAGAATTCACATGGTGTCATCGCTCAGCTCCATTCCATTCAGATGCAGCCATCAGCAGTCTCTAGCACTCCTGCCGATCTCCAACACATTTTGGACAAGTATTCTGGTGTATTTGCTGAACCTGTGGGATTACCTCCTTCTCGTCCAGAGGACCACCGTATTCAGCTCCTTCCTGGCAGTGTTCCGCCCAACATCAGGCCCTACCGCTACCCATTTCATCAGAAGACCGAAATCGAGATACTTGTCCGTGACTTACTGAAGCAAGGTATTATTCGCCCTAGTACCAGTTCCTTTTCTTCTCCAGTTCTGCTTGTTCGCAAAAAAGATGGGTCATGGCGACTCTGCATTGATTTCCGAGCACTTAATCATCTCACTATAAAGGACAAGTTTCCCATTCCAGTTGTTGATGAACTTCTTGATGAACTTCATGGGGCTCATTTTTTCTCCAAGTTAGATCTTCGTTCTGGGTATCATCAAATTCGGGTTAATGAGGAGGATATACCTAAAACTGCCTTCCGCACACATGATGGTCACTATGAATTTTTAGTCATGCCCTTTGGCCTCACGAATGCTCCTTCAACATTTCAGGCAGTGATGAATAACATATTTCGACCATACCTCCGGAAATTCATTCTGGTCTTCTTTGATGATATCCTCATATATAGCAAAACTTGGGCTGAGCATCTCCATCATCTGGAGCTTGTCTTGCAACTTCTCTCTGATCATCAACTCTGTGCAAAACTATCTAAATGTGTGTTTGGCCAGGAGGAAGTGGAGTATCTCGAGCATATTGTTGCACACCATGGAGTGCGGGTGGATCCTACAAAAATAGATGCCATGAAAACTTGGCCGCATCCTAAAACTCTCAAGAGCCTTCGGGGTTTTTTGGGGTTGACTGGCTACTACCGCAAGTTTGTCAAAGATTACGGGAAAATTGCAGCACCATTGACAGCTCTGTTAAAAAAGGATGCCTTCTCCTGGACCCCTGTTGCTGAGACTGCATTTGAACAACTGAAACAGGCTATGTGCAGTACACCTGTTCTCGCAATGCCAGATTTTTCCAAACCCTTCACTATTGAGAGTGATGCTTGCGGCAATGGATTGGGTGCTGTTCTCCTGCAAGATGACCATCCTATTGCGTTCACTAGCAAAGCCCTCTCTGGTAAGAATCTAGCCCTCTCTACTTATGAAAAAGAAATGATGGCTATTTTGCATGCTGTACAGAAGTGGCGGCCATACCTCTTAGGGAGTCATTTTTGCATCAGAACCGATCACCAAAGTCTGAAATACTTCCTGGAACAACGGGTATCCTCTCCTACACAACAGAAATGGGTCAGCAAACTCATGGGGTATGATTATGAGATCACCTACAAGAAGGGTAAGGAGAATATTGTGGCAGATGCTCTTTCTCGCACATTTGATAATCAAGCTTCCCTTTTCGCTATTTCTATGCCCATTCCCAATTGGTTAGCATCTGTTCAGCAGGGCTATGACAGTGACTCTTCTTTATCTCAAATCATTCACCAGCTAGCCAATAATCCTTCTGCTATACCACATTACTCTTGGGATGGTGCTTCTCTTCGATACAAGGGTCGGCTAGTGCTTCCTCAGAACCCAGCTCTACATCAGGCTATTTTTTATGAACTCCATGCTTCTCCTTCAGCAGGGCACTCAGGCTTCCTCAAAACTTATGAGCGAGCAAGGAGAAACTTCTTTTGGAAAGGGATGAAACAGACGATTCAACAGATGGTGGCTGAATGTGATACTTGCCAACGCCACAAGGGTGAAACGACCCTCCTTCCTGGCTTGCTCGAACCATTGCCCATCCCTACACGGATTTGGACTGATATTTCTATGGATTTCATTGAAGGGCTTCCTAAATCCAGTGGCAAGACAGTGATCTTGGTTGTGGTTGATCGTCTCTTGAAATATAGTCATTTTTGTGCCCTCAGCCACCCCTATACTGCCTCCTCTGTTGCACAAATCTTCATGGACCAGATATTTCGTCTTCATGGACTCCCTTCTTCCATTGTCTCTGATCGTGATGCAACTTTTACCAGTCATTTTTGGACTGAACTGTTTCAAAAAACTGGCACCAAACTGAAGATGAGTTCGGGCTATCACCCACAAACTGATGGTCAAACTGAAATTGTCAATAAATGCTTGGAAACTTATCTTCGTTGCTTCACTTCCGAACAGCAACATCAGTGGGCCAAGTGGCTCCCTTTAGCTGAATGGTGGTACAATACCTCTTACCACACTGCCTCTAAAATGACTCCATATGAAGCAGTCTATGGTCAGGCACCTCCAGTGCTCCTTCCCTACACTCCCAACAGCTCACCAGTCCAGGCAGTTGACATAGTTCTCCGCAGCAGGGATCAGATTCTTCGTACCTTACAGGATAATCTTCACATGGCCCGTAATCGGATGAAACAGCAAGCAGATCAACACCGTTCTGAGCGCTCATTTCAAGTTGGGGATATGGTTTTTCTTCGTCTACAGCCATACAAACAATCCTCCCTAAAGCTGAAAGGGCGTCATAAGCTGGCCCCAAAATTTTATGGGCCTTATAAGGTTCTGCAGAAGATTGGTTCAGTTGCTTATAAACTGGAACTTCCTCCTTCTTCCCGCATTCATCCAGTCTTTCATGTTTCTTGTCTAAAGAAAGTTCTGGGTACCACTGTCAGAGCACAAACTACTCTCCCTGAAATGGATACGGAAGGATCCATTATCCTGGAGCCGGTGACAATCATTGACCAGCGCACTCGCCAGCTTCGCTCTCGCTCCATCTCTGAGGTCTTGATTCAGTGGCATGGCATGCAACCAGAGGATGCTACCTGGGAACCCCTTCTTCAGATTCAACAACAATTTCCACACCTTAAGCTTTGAGGACAAAGCTTTTTTCTAAGGGAGAGGGGATGTTAGGAACCTGTGTGTTCCTTCTGTTTATTTTGTTAGAGTAGTGTTGTTGGACGCATATGCTTTGTAAGTCGTCCCGTGAGTATATTTTATTATCCCACATGCATAGGTAATATTACTTTTCTAGATCGTAATCAGTATATAAGAATAGGTTGAGGCCCTTGATGGGCACGGACGAATTTATTGTATTGAGCTTGCTCAAAGAAGGTTACCCCCTCGAAGTGGCCTGCGATCAGTAGATTCATTCTGAGTTCTGCTATCACTTTGTATTCTGTTATTTCGAGCATTCTCACGATATTGCTATAAGGAGGTTCATCACAACTTGCTAGAGGAAAAGGAAGATACAAAGGTAAACTTATTATTATTTATTTTACATGTAACAAAGTTGGTCATATTGCAGCTAAATGCCCTCATAGAGATGACAAAGGTCAAAGGAAAGGTTTCAAATATAAAGGAACAAGAGATGACAGGAGCAATAGAGACAAACGAGATTGCAAAAACAAAGGTAAGAAATCTTGCTATTTTGTTGAATAGGATGGTTTTGATAATAAATGTAATGATCATGATGAAAAAGTAATTTATGTTACAATGAAAGATGATTCTAATGAAGATGAGAAAATAGCATTTATGTCACATGTGAGTAAGAATGATAGATGGATAATTAATAGTGGTTTCTCACATCACATGGTTGGTGATACAAGTAAGTTTGATAAGATAGAGCATTATAATGAAAGTAGTGTTAAATTTGGTAATGATGCACCATGTTATACTTGAAATATAAGGGATCAATTAAATGAATGAAAATATTAAGTGTGACAATACATATTTGGTTGATGGTTTGAAATATAACTTGTTAAGTGTAGTACAGTTAATAAGTTCAGGTTATAAAGTTTATTTCCATAACAAGAAGGAAAAGATCTATGATGCTACTGGTGAACTAGTTAGAAGTGGAGAGAAAACAAGAGATAATTTTTTCTATCTAGACCTATCTGAAGATACTTTTCTATTTTCATAATGGAAAGATGTTTGGTTATGACATAAGAGGTTATGTCATGTGAAATTTGATAATGTAGTAAGCATTAGTAAAATCAAAAGAGTTATAGGGCTACTAAGACTAAGAAAACCTGATATAAAGTGATGTGAAAACAAATGTCAAATGGGTAAAATACTAAGTCTAGTTTTAAGAGAAAGACTTATTCTTTTGATGATTTTTTGGAGTTGGTTCATATTGACTCATTTTTTATTCACCCAATTTTGATTTATCCTAGTATAGTATGATAATATCTTTATCTAAGGTAATTGTCTTACCTTTCATGACATAGGGTAAGTTTTTATGTTTCTTCTTCAACTTCTCTCTCTTAGAATCTGGTGTGCTTGAGCTTGGCACATTTAGTTGTAAAACCTGGGTTCAATCTACTAGATTCAATTTGTGTGATTCTTGGGTCACATTACCTTGCTTTACTTCTTCTCTTGTGTTCTTTTTCTCTTGAATTGGATATGGTGCTGATATACCTAATTGATCTTTCATAGTAGCTTTAAGTTCACCTATTGAATTTTGTGTACTAGCCTCTTTTTCTCCCTTTGGCTAAGGTCCTAAGGGAATTTCTTAACTGATTGTGGTAGACTAATCTTCTTGATCATTAGATCTCTTCTCTCCTTTCTCTTCTTCTACATTATATGTAGTCTTTGTGGTCTCATATGTCTTGACTTTCTCATATGGCTTATTATCTATAGTTTTGGAGGGCTCACCATGTTTCTCAACATCTTCTCCTTGTGCATCATCATGACTATCCTTTTGTTCCAACAAAAATATAGTAAAGGTAGACGTATCTAGTACTATG
Source organism: Cupressus sempervirens (assembly GCA_028749045.1). NCBI lineage: Eukaryota > Viridiplantae > Streptophyta > Pinopsida > Cupressales > Cupressaceae > Cupressus > Cupressus sempervirens. Next base: position 429,351,451 of record CM053792.1, read on the forward strand.
TCTACAATTTATGTACATACTTGTGTGTCTACCTTTCAATACTATTTTACTTGAAGTAACATGATATTTGAATTGAGCAATACCTCTTTAGTAGGCATTTGAACACTAGTCTCATCCTTCAATTCCTCCTTGGCCAATACAATCTCATTCTTTGGGTTTTCTACAGGTTCATCTTCAATTGTAATAGTTTCTTTTTTTTCACTTTGTTGAACCTTTTTTACATGCAATCCTCCAGATCATTAGTCTCATCATAGAAATCTTCTTTATTATCTAACTCAACTTGTTCATATTTTTTCTCCTCAGTTTCATCTTTCTTTTCCTCATCGAGGATCAATCCAAAGATCCTCTTCAATAAAATCTTACTTTGTTGTGCAATATCTTCAATTTAATTCTTCAAAACTAATAATTCCCTTGATTTAAGCATGAATCTTTTTCTATACTTGTCCATAAATTATGTAATTTTCTTCTTTTTCAATTTAGGCATGATTTGACCTAATATATCTTCCCTAATATGCCTCTTTATCATTATCACATATTTCCACTTTGCATCAATTTTGTTATACAATTCACTATCTACATTATTCCCTATATCTAATGGTGTGGTCTTGAAATATTCCATCATATTGATTAGAGATTCTTATACCTTGACTTTATCAATTTTATCTAACTTCTCATACTTAATAAATTAAAAACTTGACAATCCATCACTATTCATTATGTTGTCACATACCTCGCCAATACTTTTAGGAGGCTTATGTATAACAACTATGTAATGGTTGACATTATCAAACTCAATCTTGTCATCATCTTCTTCTTCATTTCAACTATAATCTTTCATCTTGGTTTCTTTTCTTGTTTGCTTGGCTCTACCTTGGTCACAGTTAGCTTTCTCTTTATTAAACTAGAGTCTTCACCTGGTTTGATAATCTCTGCCACACCCCTCTATTGTATCTTAGCCTTTTTTATAGTCATAAATTCTCTTTTTCTTGTTCTTGTTTGTCTTGGAGGATGAGGGGTAGGTTTAGTTAATTTCTTATTCAAGCTCTCTTTCACTTTGGGCTCGACAATTATTATCTATTTGCCTCTCTTGACCTTTGGCTCAACCACTACTATCTCTTTACCCTTCTTTTCTCCTTCTCATCCTTCTCCTCACTTCCTTCGTCATCATCATCCTTGTTGATAGACCTATCTTTGCATTTTCCTTGTGTGATCTATAAAAGAATTTCTTGTTTAGCTCCTTTACCTAGTATCTTCTCTAAGTTCTTAATCATCATCTTTCTCTTCTTATTCATTATGTCAATTCTCAACTTGATTGCAATTTTTGTCTTAGAAACCCAAAAGGTTCAACATCCTTATGAACCTGATCTATTAGTAATGCATTAATTGATGCAGATACTTCATCTATGTTGACTTCATAGGGTAAGGGTCTTAACCATGCTACCCTAAGAATCACACCTTGAACATATGGGTAATCAATGTCCACCAAAAAATAATCATCATCATAATACTTATCAACCAATGACTTGGAAATTATGGTCCTCTTCTTCATCTTTTGTTTAAACTCCTCAAAATATCCATCCATCACATTTTCAAAATTTTCTCCTAAATAATGAATAAAATAATTTATATTTTTGTAATAGGTCTTCCTTACTCCCAAATAACATCATCAATTATAGGAAAATAATTTTGAATATAGAAAAATATACAAAAAATCAATGATTGAAACTTACAAACTGTGTTTTTGGCCTTCCTTATGGTTGACAAATTCTCGGCTAACTAGGTCCATTGAAGCTCAGCAAGATCACAAGTATGATCTTTCTTCACAATCTTCCATACCTGATCAACTTCAATGCATGTCCAAACATTATCAAGTCTACTTGATTGATAAATTTTGTGCACAATGACTCTTACTCCAAACTCAATTTTAGGATCTATGATTATAGAAATTTTCAATCCCCTCTTATTCCAAATTGATAGAGTATTTGCCTCAATCACATCTTGACTCTAGCATCGCATTTTCTTCTTCCTATTAGTCATAGGCTAACCAGTCACATTACGTATGATTTCCCTGGTGATCTACACTAGCCCATTCTTTGGCCATAATTGTATGTCATGAATCCTACTCAACACTATCTTTATCCATTCTACCTTGAAATTTCTAGGAAAGTTTAGGGCATGAGGCAACCTTTTCTTGGTGATATGTCTATGTTGTTCCGTCAACACTCCTTCACACAACTTCTCATATGCCAATCTCAATTAATAATCTCCCACTTCTCCAACCTTCCATGTATAGCATGACCTAACATCATGAATCATAATCACTCTTGGTGGAATCGATGACAAGGCACTTGAGGAATCACCCTTCATCACAATTTTAAGGACTTCCTTATACTTGGGCGGGGGACATGCATCATTTTAAACTAATTGAGCATTACTAATCTCTAATCCTTACCTCTTCACACTTGTTGATGAACTGATTTTGATTTCTTTTAATTAGGGATTTTATCACAAACTTCTGTGTAACTCAACAATTGCAACCTGTTAACAATTCACAATGACTGTCGATGACACACTTGAATCTTCTTGCAATCTCTGCTAAATTCTCTCAAGATGCTCAAATTCACACTTCTCTCTAAAAACTTGAATGCTCAATACTCTATATGACTTCAAAAATATGATATATACCTCATAATTCTGATTTTAGGTCCTCATTAATATTATGTACTTGTAGTGAGTGACATACAATTGTCTCAATCAATATAGGATAACTTAGTTATCATACTTCCACATTCTACCAATTTAGCCAAAACCTTATCTCAATCATAACTACCATTCCATCTTGGCCTCTTCACACGTTTAGAAATTTTAATATTTACACTTGGTCAATACTAATAGTTCAACTTGGTGTAACCATAACTTTGTTCAAACATCAAACTTACCCTTGTGCATCCTTTAATATGTTGATATGGACTTTGATGCATTTGAACTTGGGAACTAATGTAAAATTTTATAATTTGAACCACAGTTCCACACTTACCTCTTTACTTAGGGGGGTTACCTAGTCCATTGGATTGGGTGATCTCAGCATTATATGCACTATTGTTTTCTTCTTCCTTCTTCATCTAGGTTTTTACTTGTTCAACTCTGACTATTACTCTACCCCTCATATGTTCATGGTTGAATATTGGTACTCCATTCATGTAGTTGCTACTAAAGTGACCAAACTTTTGACATTGGTATCATACTATGTCACTATTCCTCCAGCTTTTGGACTTTCCTGTGAAATGTATCCTTATGTAATTTGTTTCAATATGACCACTCTCTCCACATAACTGACAATTGTACCATGTATTATAATCCTTATTTATTTTTTTACCTTGCCTAGGTACATTTCCTTAATTTTTAGGTGTTTGATTCTGCTTAGCATTAGATATGTGATCTTGTGCTCTATGACCACACTTCTGACATGAATAACAATATCCTTCAAATCTAGAAGTAGCTAGTGTCTTACTGACTTTTTCTCTACACTCATGTGCTTGGTGTCCTTTTCATTAAAATTGTAACAATAACCATTAAATTTGGGCTTAGGGATTGACTTACCAAATTTTCTCCTATGGACATTTTTATGTGCCCTAGTTTTCCATAGTGATGACAAGTGGGTTTCTTATTCTTTGGCTTTACATTCCTTTTCTCTTCTTGCTCAGTATAGCCTAGTTCAAAAGTACATGATGATGTCTTGTTTTTTCTCTCATCTACTCATCAAGTATTCTTATTGCTTGTTTAGGTTTATTCATCCTTTCAATGAGCTCCTTTATAGCTTTCAACTCATTATTCAATCTATCATTCTCAGATTTATGATTTATCATCTCAAGTTCCTTTCTAGTGTTCTCTTGAGTAGCTCCCAATAGTTTATTGGCCATGTCAAATTGGTTATGTGTCAAAGTTTGTACCTCAGTAATATTTTCATTCAACCTTGTAGTTAGTTGTCTCTTATCTTCTTCAATCGTATCTTTGTCATCTTCATCCTTTTTCTTGTGTTCACTAACTTTACGTAACCTTACCAGCATCATTTCGTGTTCTCTCTTCAATGCTTTTATTTCTTCATTCATATTGTTGTTTGGATTTCTAGTAGATCTTCTATTGTTGCATCAATATCACTTGATCCTCCTTCATTTAATATTTCTTAAATACTTTATTCCTTGTATTTTGTTTTATTCTGCTTGATTGTCATCTCCTTTCTTTGTTTTGAGATCTTCCTTAGTTCCTCTTTAGCAACCTTGACTTTCTGTAGGGCAATCTGTAAATCAATCTTCTCACTCTCAATCATCTTTCCCAACTTATAGGCTTCCATCTCCAAGAACTTATTTCTCAAGTGGTTAAACTTTCGATAAGAGAAACAATGCTCTGATACCGATTGTTGGAAATCTAATGTGAAAGTAAGATATTGAGAGGGGGGTGAATCAGAAACTATTAAAACTTTAACACTTCAAACATTAACCATATTTGATAACTTCAATATTAACCCTTATCTCAACATTACCATAAACCAAATCAAACATTCACTGCAATATATTATTGGATCTAATATCTACTTGCATGAATAAAACTCACAGTTCACATAAATAACTCATAACACATGACACAAATATTTGGTTACGTAGAAACGCTCCAAGGTGAAGGTAAAATTGTGGTGGGGATGACACCCAAAAAAAATTCATTACTGCAGCAACAAAGTTTTCCTATTAGGGCTACAATTTTGATCACTTTTGATGATCTACCCTATGAGGGGTCTTCCTTGTTAAGAGCTTACAAGACTTATACAATCTACCTTGATTAAAAGATTTTACCTCACAACTAAGTGAGCATTTTGTTAAGAGATTTACAAAAGTCTATTAAAACCACTTAGTTAAGAGATTTACACCCCGAAACACTTGTTAGAATGTATAATAACCTAATCCTTTAGTCTACACTATAATTTTGATAAGAAATCTCCTTTGTTTAATCAATGGTCACTTTTCTGATCTATTTTGTCACTAACTTTATACTACACTACTTCTCTGTACTACTTGATCACTCTTCCTTATTCACGTAATACTTTTCTTACAAACCAACACTTAATAACTTATGCTCCACACATGTGAACTAGGTCATTAACCTTTTTTAAATATCTATTACGTGAAGCGTCTAGATCATGATCAATGATCTAAATTCATTTTTTTTTGTCACTTAGTCCTTGCAATTTTCTTATTGGTTAAATTGCTTGCATAGGGATTAATGATCCTCCTTGGTATGTGTAATCACCTGCATAATAACTCCTAGATCATATAAAAGAATCTCCAACACAAAAAAATATGGTTTACCTCAATGTTTGTGCCATTACAAATAATCATGTCAAAACTAGCTTACTTGGCACTTGAACTTGTTGATGCTCAGACATGTGTAGTCTACATGTTGTCATTTGGCCTTAACTCTACTTGAAAAACACTATTTCACTTATTCTTTACTATTTTAATCATACAAATGAACTCTTCTTGTATACTGCTTCTTTGAAAGCTTGGCTAATACTAGAGTACTCGACGACCATAGACTTTCTTGACAATAACTATTGCTCAACATAAACTGAAATATATACAAGTCTTCCATTATATTTCTCAACCTATGTAGGATGAATTGGTCACAGTTATGACCAACCAACCTTGCCTAATAAATGAATAAGTATTATGTGCTAACTGAAAACACCATGATTTCCTTGAGGATCAACAATTGAACATTAAAACAAAAGGCATTATCACATTTGAAGATGGATACTACAAATTTTAGGTCATCCTTAAACATCTTAGGCTAAAGAAAAAACTAATCTTCAAAAAAGTAAGTGAACTTTGACTATTTAACACTTTTAGCCTAGGAATCAAGTCGTGTACCAAAATCTTAGTCGTAAAAAATAAGGTCAACTATATTACTTTAAAAAATAGGAATTATTCAAAATTGCCACATGATTTCAAGAGACATAAAATGTAAATTTAAATATTGTCATATTTGTTAGTTCATCCATATTTTATTTATTTTATGATAATACTTGAAATTTTATCTAACAATACTCATTAATACGACCTTCTATTCACAATAATTAAACTAGCACTTACACCTTTGAAGGGTGTAAGGTGACAGTTTTATATATATTAAATGATGTCATTATGTTATTGATGTGGAAAGTTTGGTCATAATATTTATCCTCCCCACCCCCTCTCTCTTTATTTGTTAAATTTTAGTAATGATATGAAGAGTAGAGGAATTAGGGTCCAATATAAAATGAAATAATATAAAAGTAAATAGGGGTGTCATTTTTATTACTTTAGTGAGGAGATTTGACATTGAATGCTTACTCTTATCGTTATTCTCTCACTACCTCTATCTCATGATTTTTTCTTCACTAATATCTAGAACTATCTACTTCTCCTCCCTCTCTTCCTCTCCTTTTCTCACTTTCTCCTACCTCCCAAAGCTCTAGATCTATACTTTATAACATTTCAATAGTCACCTCTCTCTCTCTCTCTCTCTCTCTCTCTCTCTCTCTCTCTCTCTCTCTCTCTAGTGGGATAGAATCATGAGGGGCACATTCCTTTGTGTTGATCTTGCCTTTCCTATATGGTCTTTTATTTTTTTAATAGCCTTCCAAATGATATTAGTGAGTGGTGTGGAAACAAGTGTAGTGGAGGAGAGAGGTAAGAGACATAGAGGGGAGTGAGAAATATGTATAATAAGAAGGGGGAGTAGGTAGGTAAAAATGGAGGGAGGGAGAGACTTGGAGAGGGGAGATAATTGTGTGTGTGTGTGTGTGTGTGTGTGAGAGAGAGAGAGAGAGAGGTGGGGATTGAGATCTTATTCTTGATCAGTGTACTTGAAATAACCTCTTAGGAAAGAAATTATCCCATCCTCCATTATGAAACATATGTTAAAGGAAAAGAATAATTCAAGGCAAAGATGGACCAGTCCAAATAACAAAAGTATCAAGTTCTAGTGACGGAAAGACTTCAAGTTTCTAATAATTTGGTATTATTATAGTTTTGAATAACATCATACTATTATTATATAAATGGTTCTGTTAGATTAATTTTATTTACTTTTATCAAAATTTATAGATTTGAGTGTAAGTTAAATACATTTAAATGTCATTTAGAAAGACAATTTCAAGGAAAATTCATTTAAAATTAGTTTTTTATCAATTGGTTTTGTTGATGACTATAACAAAGTCTCAAGGTTCAATTCTTTTTATCAATATTGACTTATATAATCAATCTTACAAACTCATCTAATTACTATTATTATATTAATATATTATAATTAGCATACCTATTTAATATACAAATATTATGATGTATTTGATACCCATAATTTTAAAACTATATTTTTATTAAAAATTTCTTACAAACATTTCAATTACCATTTATTACTAACATTTCACATTACTATGATTTTGATTCCACAAAATTCAACATTCATTATCTCTTCATTCATTTTCAATAATACTCATCCTAATAATGTGGATGCTAACAAAGCTTTAAATAGTCTAAAATTATGGTCCATGTCAACTTCTATTACACTAACAAAGCTCCCCTATTATTTTCTACTAATAGTAGAGGCCCTCTAGATTCATTCCAAAAAAAAGTCCTCAACTACCACTTTAAAATTCCATTTGTCTTGATCACAGACATTTTATAGTACCAAGCCTTCAGTTTTTTGTATTGAATAACAATTTTTTTATAAAATATTATTTAAGAAAGATAATGTAACTTTGGTTGTTATTAATGTCAATTTCTTATATTTAACACGTTCTTCACATAAATATGTTTTTACAATCAAATGAAGTATGTTTTAAAGATAGAATAGATCATTTCAAAAAATTATGATTGAGTAGATATTAAAACTTTAGCATTTGGTAGAATAAAATTTTGATGAATTGATCGATTAGTTCACAAAGGGATTTAATGAACATTGAAAAACAAACAATTGAAGAATAGGGAAATATTCAAGTTATGTTTATTTAAAGTTGCCCTAGGGGCTCAAGTAAATTAATAAAACCCAAAACGACAATAAATGTAGTGCTTAGATAGTGAATGGTGATGCCCACATAGGAAACAAAGTAGCCCATGGTCAACACAATCATCCAAAAATCAAATAATATTTAATATTCATATTTAAAAATGAATCAACATATACAAATTTTGATCCAAGTATGAATATTGGGGTAAGGAGACTTGGCCAAGTTTATAAGGTGTTGGGATTAGGAATCTAGTCAACCATATTTGGATTTTTTTTGTGGTAGGGGATATTTAATGATGATTGAGAGGTTGTAGTGAAATTTTTTTCACACAACAATCTATAAGAGTGTTGGATGAATTCGTGACTGTGGATCATCACCTTAATGATTGTTGTTGCACACAAGGAATTGAGAAGCTGTGTCTATGAATTCATGTCAAATATGAGCGTTGAAAAATTATTTAATTCTAAGCCTCCACCATATCAGATTTATAGCATGTAGAGGTGAATGAAATTAAGTTAAAATATTTTTAAGAAAAATCAACAACATATATAGACTTTGATATTGATATCAAAATTTAATAATATAATTATCGAAGCCATTGGCAATTTCTCATAAATCTCACATCCCAAACATATCAAGTGGAGGTATAGATGAAGGCTCGATAATGAATTAAAGCCCTTCAATACCCACTTCTCTGAGGTTTTTGTTTTTTTCACAATGGTTGATGTACCTTGAGTTTTGGATGGCTATAACATATAAAGTACACATCATGTCTTCTAGAAAACTTGTAACAATCTAATCTTTATCATTGTTAATCAAGAAAGATCTAATTTTGAATAGAGTAGAGGAGGCTAAATCTATTTTAGGAAAATTATCATGTAGAAGAACTACTGGTAGTTCTCAAGTTTGGTTCCTACTATTGTTATGTGGAGCCTAGTCAGACTTGGAGTTCAATTTTTTCCCATTTCATTTGGTGCAATTTTCCCTAGCTTTTCCTATTGGGGTTCCCCATGCTAGGGGTCAAGGGCAATGCCCTCATAGGGTCCAGGGGCAACACCCAAGGTAGGGTCAAGGGCAGCACCGCTAAAGCCAAAAATGATTTTACTATTGTAAAAGGTATCTAGAGTTATTTTTTCTATTAGACGACATATTTTAGCCCTGATTTTGTAAGCGACATAAATCTTGTATAAAATGTCTTAGTATTAGGGATTTTATGATGCATGATGATTTAGTAGCTTCTGGTGACAATCTTGAGTTGCAAGGATTGCAAATTGTAATCAGGTTGAAATCAATGGATAATAACATTGGACTTGTTTGGTGTATGTAGCCCAAATATTGGGTGAACCATGTTAATTTTGTGTCTTGTGTTTACTTATGCGTGCTTCATTCCTTTGTGATATTGGTTATATTTGCAAGCAATTGTTATTTTTGTCTCTTTAATCCTAACCCCTACATCGTATGAAAAGCCTAGAAGCAAAAGTGCTTACTTATGTGTGCTTTATTTCTTTACAATATTGATTATATTTGCATGTACTTGTTATTTTTGTCTCTTTAATCCTAACACCTATGCCGTATGAAAAGCCTAGAAGCAAAAGTTAGCCATTCACAAATATAGAATGAATCAGTTAATTTGTTAGAGGCATGATCGCAGCATGTCCTAGGTTGTGTTTTGACTTGTGATGCCCATCTAAAACCATCGAGGGCACGCATGGATTCATAGAATATTTCAGAAGAGATGTTTGCAACTGCGGACCGAGAAAGATGCACAAAGAGAAAGGAACATGAATGAAAATATGCTCAAAGTGCTAAAGTTATAGAGCCATGATGGAGCCGACGCAATATAAAGACTCTCCTATGTGTTTTTTTTGTATAGGAGATTAAATTTTTTTAGCAAATATTTACAAAGGCCATCTACTTGTATTTGACACAAATTGGACATGCAAGAGCAATGTTTCAGAATAGAACAATTTGCAAAAGATCCTTAATGTGCTTGACATAAGTCAAGGAATCATGCAAACGAAATTATCCACAAATGTCTCCCATATATGCTACAACATAATATAATCTTTTGGTTAGATCCTTGGCAATTTCTTAAAATCTTTTGCACAATATCTCTGGCAGCCAAAATGACAAAGTCATTTCATGCTCGTTCAACATGTCAGAAGAATTTTGTATCCAGCATGGCCTGATGACTAATCGTTTGCTTTGAAATCTGATTGTCCTTCCCATATAAGACATCTCGAATTGTGCGAGCAATCTGATGGACATTTTGGAAGGAGTAAGCCTATCGAATTAAATATATGTAAATTGTACTATATTTATTTTATTTTATAATCCTTAATGTTAAATGATCTACTATTAAATCTACCAACTGTATCACTACTTTCGACACCATTTGAACTTAGATTCTTTTATTGCCGTTTATGTTGCTGAATTTTTTATCTTGATCAGTTCCCCTTCTTGACTGACATCTCTTTTACTTGTTTGTAGGTCTGCAACTGATATGCATGATGTTTTCTACCTTTACAAGCATAAAAAAATAAGGATGTTTCTCCATACACATAATTTGCATTAATTACAGTAACATGTCACAAATAAACAGCCTAACAGTAGTCAGGCAAGGACCAAAGCTGCTCTTCAGCTTCTATTGTATGAAGGGGCTTTAAACAATTCAAAGCTCAGATTGTGCTGTGAAGAACCTGATCTACAAACCGTTTGGAAAGACCAGCTACGAAAACCATTATTAGCAGCCGCCACTCTTATGATTTTCAAAATTTCATTTGAAATCATGAGAAACTTATAATATGATTTCAAATGAACCACAGTTCAAGATTTACCAATGTACAATGACTGATCGACTCCGAAATTTGGAAAGGCCAGACATGCACCACTCTCATGATTTTCAAAACTTCAAAGAGCCATAATGTGTGGGAGCTGCTCTCACACAACACAGTCATTCTCCTCCAAATTCCATAGAAAATTGACATAGGAAGCAATTACATAACTGCCAACACCAACCATTGTCAATCACCCAAGAAAACCAGGATTTAAAGTGCTTAAAAGAAGTGGGCAATTTCTTACCAGTCTTCAGGGGCGGCCTGGACTGCTCGATCAAAATAATGTTGGGCTCTGTCTTCATCTTTGTGAGTTTCCCAAATGAACTGAGCATAAAGTGAAATAACTTCTCCATCTGCCGGACCAGCCAGTATGGCCCTTTCATAGAATTCCTCTGCTTTGCCAATGTCCTTTTTCACCTAAAAATTGCCATCAAACCCAATTTTCCTTAAATTATCAGTAAAGAACGAGAAACATCATCCAAATCCATGCCCCCGTCATAATCTAAACCAAAAGAAACTATTCTAATGAACAATGTTGCAAGCTTACCTCATGTAAAAATTTAGCATAGTTCCTGAGCAGCAGGGGATCACCAGGGTTTGCCTCCAACATCTTTTCATAACCGACATCTGTAAGCTTGCAGCGACATGATTGTGGCTGTCTGATGTGGGTAAGTGTCAATTGAAAGTGTGAGGAAGATTTTGTAGGCATACGAGAGGAGGAAAGAGTTTGCAGGGCAGAATTTTGATCTCTGAAGCTCATTTTTGGGTTAAGGGCAGAGGAATTTCGATATCTGTGGCTCAATTTTTCGTTAAGGGCAGAATTCTGTGAAATGCAGCACAATTTAGGGTTACGGGCAGATGAATTTAGGAGCGGCATTTTGCATTCAAGACAAAGATTTTTCAGTGGATGTGGAGGAGGAGAGAAGATTCAGAGCCGTTTTCATGCAATTCGTAGTATAATGATTGGGAAACTGTTTATATATGTGTAGTTGGCGGTGGGGTGTAGATGAAGAGGAGTGGTTTGGGAATAATGTGGGAGTCTTGTATGAGGTTGAGAAGGTTATGCGAGTCAATTCTGAGCAGAAGGTGGAATTTGTAGGGCCGCCTAAATCAGGGGCAGATTAACAGCGGTTAGCGGTTTGTGGATTTAAGCACCTGGGTTTTACTCTACCTTGGGCGCCGCGCGCTCCTGGTTAGCATTTCTAACTTTCAACGTTCATTTGTGGTTTTCCTTGAATTTAGCGAGTTAATTGTAAAAAACTACTTGCAAGTAACTATTTTTGGTGGGTTGTATTGTAATTGAATTTAGTTTCATTTAGGTGTTCACAATATCTCTACAAGATTTTAATAATTAAATATTTTTAAAATTATAAATTGTAATTTAAAGTTTATTAGCATTTTAAATAAATATAGCGTGTGTTCTTAAGATTTAACATTGGTTGATGGTATTGTAAAAGAATATATTATTATCTTTATTAATTGTGTGGAATCAAGTTACTAATGATTGGTAGTTTTTTTTTATAAAAAATTTAGAATTAGTTCATAATTTTTTATCTTTTTAAGAAGGTTTGAAGTCAATATCATTTAGGTGTCTATAATATGGACTTTTTCATTGTACCACATGATTTTTGACAAAACATTGTTTATTTATTTCAAGCTTTCAAAAATGGTTTGCAAACTCACAACAATGAATATCCTTTAATTATTTATACTCCTTAAATGAATGTGCGTTCTTAATTGTTTTTTCAATTATATAAAAAATGCCTTTGCAAATTATAAGACTGCCTCTTGGTTAAAGATGCATGTACTTTACATTTTTCATGTACAATAAAGTTGAAATTAGGTACAAATTTCCATCTATTTATTTTTAAAATCCAAATTTTACTTTACTTCTCTTATGACTATTGTGTGTTGCCTCAAGGTAAACATGTATATTTTATAATAATTGGTGATTTGTTTTAAAATGTAGGCTTGATTCATCGTAGCACATTCAACTATCACTATTCATCTTAGACATCATCTCAGACGCAACATTTACTACTTGCACTCACTGATAATAATATACTTAGATAGTAAATCTAATTACAATGCATATAAGGTATCTTACATGTTTGGGAGTGTTTTCGTCAATCATTTATCAAATCATAAAATTTGTACCCTTACATGGTTTGACAAATGGAAATCAATTTTATTTACTCTAGCGCAAACCAAAAGTATAATTACTTTAAATAATGTGTTAGATATGCAATCATGGAAGTGGTTTAGATCAATTGTTAGAGCATTCATTGATGTCAAGATAGTCGTATAATCTTTGACACTATTAGCTAATCATTTTCTAGCACCAATCATTGCTTTTCAAAGTTAAGTACTTACATTATTGCATTTGATTTTTAAGCATTTACTCATGTTTTAAAACAATAAATTTATCATTTATATCTTGCATGTATGGTGGATTCTAGATATTGATGTTATTTACATACCATAGATTTATGAAAGATGTTTTTTTCTCCTAATCATGTAGATAAGATGGTTGTTTATTTATCCTTTTGTTTTAGTAATCAAGTCCATTTTTTGCCTACTAATGGTGAGAATCTTTCATAGTCTTTTATTTTAAATTTATAGAGCTAAAAGTGGCTTATCTAGCTTAATATTTCTCCTATTTTTTATATACCACTTTAGAGCTCAGTTTATGCCATGATCTTTTCAAAATCCAAAGCTCCATTGTGAAGAAAAACTCACTTAAATCTTAGTATGACTAGCCACAAATGAAATCTTTCTCATTTACACTCATATTGATAATCATATTGGGGATTATGAAGAGCAACAATGTCATGCCGTAAATTTAACAGGGCAAAACACAACCAACAAAATTTTTTTTGAAAGGTAAGTCAAGGGATAATACACTTGTATCTATGTACGATAGATATACTCTATCAAGCTACTCAAAGATTGAAATCTACAATCCATGTTTCTTAAGGACATTAGGTGTCAGGGTAGAAGGATTCATCACTTTACCATTAAGTACAACTAATTTTAGTTCATTTCACATTGTTTTGTTTTGTTTTCCTAATAGTGTGTACTGAACATATGTTAACACGAGATGCGTCAGGTTGTAATAAGGTGGTAACGAGTTAATTGTTATGGTAGTTATTTTGATTTCAAACATTAATAGGGTTTATTAATTGCATTAAGGTTATATTGAAATTTATAAGATTACTATGTTTGCTAATATTCGTAGTGATTGGTTATATCTAATATTTCATTTTCTAGCCACAAGATAAAGTGTTTAATTAATAACATATTCATTTTATGAAGCACTCATGATAACTTTTAGTAATTAAATCAACCACCCTCCTACCACATACTAACCATCTCACTAGTCTATAATGAACAAAGGTGAATTCATTTATTGGTTCTCTCAACTAACTTATCAAGCACTCATCCTCATCTTTGACTAACTCCATCGCAGATTACCTATAATATTTGATTTTAATTAGCTTCTTTCTACATATCTTCTAGTTGAAGATTACCTAGAATCATTTAGAGGATTATAATTTTGTGTTCAACATATATATATATATATATTTTTTTTTTTTTTATTTTTTTTTTTTTTATTTATATTTATATTTATAAAGGATATATATATAATTGATACTAACTCTCAACACTATTACCTTTTTACATTATTAACAATTAACAACTAATATTATTTAATAATCTATTATGGTATAATTACGACTAACTAGACTAGCACCATTTGCTAGCTCACAAATTTTAGCATTTTATCTATATACTAACTAAATGATTTGCACCACCATAAGATAATCATAATCTATTCCCATTCCCCTTAATTCCTAACATTTCCTTAGTCACTACACATGACATCAATCACAACCTATCCCTAAACATTTTAATAAAAGAAACCCAAAACCCTAAGTGTTTCAACTCAACCTATAGCATAAACAATCCTCCATTTATTAGTTAATCTAATTATCACCTAATCTTAACTCGATGTCTTGAGTTTAATATCAACTAATCTTATGTGCTACCATTAGTCTCTAACATAAAGTCTACATACCCCATCTCAACTTAAACATTAAAAGAAATAATTACATCCTTCTAAACATATGCTTCTCCAAGTCTAGGGTCATGTGCCCCTTTCTTCTCCCTCAAGAAGGTTTAAGCAATGATGGTTTTACCCCTTTTCCCAATGACACCAAGGATTAGGCAACATTGATCCCAAGGTGTCACAATTCTAACAGTGGTCTTGTTCCCTACACTTAACCACTCCTCTCCTTTTTCAAATGCATGGTTCCCCTTCCCTAGGCGTGATGGGGGTGTAGGAAATCAGTTTTCAAATATTGCAATGATTCAACTTTTGCTAGGCACCTAGGGAGGGATGCAGGTCTTATGCCATATCAAACAAGATATTTTCCCCCTTCTTACATACACTCAAAGGCATAACGAATGCAGGGCTGCCTAGTGGGGACCAAACCCACTTTTTCATGGAATTTTTATTTTGTTTGATCATGGAATAGGTGACGCCTAGGTAATGGATATACAACCATGACTAAGTTGGTATATATGTTTTATTTTTTTTTTCTTTTTTTGCTTGGTTCAAGTTTAGGATTATTTATAATTTCTCTTACTTTATATTTTATTTGTATTTTTCCTTTGATTTGGTGTGATAGTGACCTCAAAATCACGTGATCCACATGAGCCCCCATTTGTAACTAATAGAATAAGTACTGTTATGCTAAAGTATTTCCCCTTAGGATATAGGTTATTCTATCAATATTTGATGTACTAGATCCTAGGGAATATTCTGTTTATTATTTTATAGCCATGTATTATGGGGGGATTTATTTTCTTTCCCCATACATTTTCTAGAAAGGAAATGTATACCTACAGCAAGACTTCTCATATCTAGTCTAAGGGTTTTATTAGACTGGAAATCTAAATGAACCAATTATATTCTTGCATGTACCATAAGCTAATAATTTTCTTCCATTATACTAACAGCACAACCTATAATTTTACATTGCAATTATCCATATTAAATCAACTATATGAGAAGAAATATTGTCCACAACAACTATGTAATGTACCTATTAAATCGGTTATAGATCACCAAAGAAAGAGGGTTTCATTTCATAATTTCCTTCGTATTACATCCAATCACATAATGTGGAAAGCTTACAATGAACATTTCCTTGCAAGTAACTACATACATTTCCTCAACCTTTCCTTACACCATTTTCAGCAATATACAATGATAAACAAATCTCTCTTACATCACAAAAAAATAACAATGAAACCTTGAAATCACAAGACATTTGAGATGGCATGGAACATTGGTTTCTCTCTACACACTTGATTTTTCAACACTATCAAGGGTGAAACCCTAATGTCTTCAAGGAGTTCATCATCACAAAACCTACAACCACACTCAAACTAGGAACCATGGAGGCTCACCTCCCATCCTAGGCTTCTATGAAGCCAACCATCGAGCAAGGGAAACAAGTCCAAATGGGATACACACACACAACACTTGCCAATGCAAAAAAAATCACATAACACAAAACAATCCCTCCCATGGCTTACACATTGATTCACCATTGGAACCATTGAACATAGGGTGAAGATGTGCTTTCAAAAAGGAGATTTACCATATCATCACATATCTGCAATAAATAGTTTTCATGCCCTTTTGGGGCTTTCATAAAACAAAAATTTCATGCCCTTTTGAGGCTTTCACAAATATCCTCCAACATACTACCATTAACTATAGCATCCTTGAATACCCATACTCCATAATCTTCCTGTCTACACCATCTTTTCCCTTATCACCCCCAAAGCAGGATATGAATGAATATGACATACAATGGAGCCCATACTCCAAGGTTCTCAACTATATTTCAAGCCCAACTAAGCCCTTCACCTTGGACTTCTCTTCCCTTCCTAAAGGGTGAGTGAAGCTCTCACACCCATAATGACACTTGACATTCAAATCAAAACCAAAAGGATCAAGAAAGAAATACCAAGAAATTTCATGAAACACAATGCATAATCATACCCCCACAACACAATACAAGGATTCACAATGGCACAACACAATACCAAAATCTACCATCCAAAGAATCACAATACAATGCAAGATCCCATAACAAATGCTCCATGCTTGCAGATTTACTATGCAATACAAAAAGGAAGAAAATGTACATAATTTGAAACACCAACCTTGGTTCAAGCTAAGACACTGATATTTTTTGTAGAGCTCCCTTAGTCCTTCTCTAAACCCTAATTGTCTCTAAACTTAGAGAGTGGGCACAACACCCCACTAATTTGTCCAAGACTCTCTAATAAGGTCTCCCCACTATCTTTTTTTAGCAAAGACACTAAGCCACCCCCTATTACCACTTGTCTTCCTCTAAATTTTCTATATTTGACTTAGTCGAAACATGGAAGAGAACACATGTGACAAGTCCATTTTCGAATTGGTGGAAGAATGCATTGGTAAAGGGGCCCCCTAGGCTATCTAGTCACTATCATGGTCAAAATTAGGTCCCTAACATGTTATACTATGGCATGGGAAGCTCATTTTCACATAAAAGACAAGTTGGGACCACATAATGACCCCTCAAAACCCTAGTCAAGTCCAAATTTGAATTTCCTTTGATCATGACCCATCCCACCCCTTGGCAAGTGGGTTTACTTACTCGTTAACAAGGTAATTAGGTTTAGGGTAAAATGCCACCATGACCCAAACCCTAAATGACATGTCATTACACTAAAAATCCACAAGTGTCAAGTGACACATAAAAGTAATCTCCACGTCACTGCCACATGTTCCTAATGCATCTTTATGATTAAACTTTTCTGCATACAAGCAACTCACATTTACGAAGAAAAATGCTTTCGTAACAAGGCTTTTGAATCTTCTAAAGATTCATCTTGGTTAAACTGTGTTCACAAAGGTTTGGAACTTGTTTCCCCCAAGAATTTCCATGGTTCCACTTCCTGCACATTAAACTTGAGCATCAGTAGTCCAAGGAGGTCATATAAATATATATCATAAATGCATATAATTTAAAATGTTAGAAAATCTTATTAACATAATTGAATTTAATTTTCCTTTCCTAATCATTTCAAATAGGTCATTCAAAATGTTAAGATATCAAGATCTGCATATCATAAACCATCATAATCAAATTTACATTTATCTACATATCACATTAAATCATAATTAATATTATCAAATTAACATTTATTTGCATAACTCATTAAATTGTAAACCATCATGATCAAATTAACATTTATTTGCATATTGCATCAAATCATAATCATCATATCATAATCTAATTCTATCATATCATAAAGTTGCATCCATATGTGTTTGATCATCCCATTCACAATATCAGGGTCATAGTTCATATCATAGATGTGGAACACTACTGTAACTGTCAAAATCAATAGTTAAAATAAGTCATTGTCCTACTAAGTCTTGAGTAATGTCAAAATATCCAAATCTCAAATATCAAAAAAAAAGTAACATACTTATTAGAAATTCTTTAGAATAATTGGGGGGGCGGGGTGGTGAATCAATTATTCAAGGTCCATATATCCTAATAAAACTTTTTCACTAAGTGTAGTGAGCCCATTCAACTACTCATTCATCAAAGATTAAACTTTTCTACCTAGAAAATTACTATAAATCAACATGCAAGCATAACACATGAAGGATCAATACATAACATAGTGATTTTACATGGAAACCCAATTTGGGAAAAACCACCAGTAACATGCTACTCAATTTTCACTCTTCTGAAGTGATGCCATGTGAAAATGCTTGCCCTGTTAAAGGCTACAACATACTGTTAAATGTAACCTAGTTAAAGGATTTATCCACCCTATTAGAAGTGGGCCTGGTTAAAGGACTTTAGAACATTCACTTGGAATGCCACCCTATTAAAGGATTTACAAATGGTTGTTAAACCAACCTAAGTCCATAGGATTTTTCCCTAATAGATACAATTGGTAGAGAGTAACAATAAGGGGTTTTGACCTGATTACAGTTCACAACTTATCTTGCAGATTTTAGATCTCTATTCAACTCTTCATAATTTTCCTAGCTTTTAGTCTCTGTAGCTCTGACAGCTTGGCCTCCTTTCAAGCTTTGTCTCCTTGAGTCTCCATGCTCGATGTACCAGTGCAATCTCCTATATGACCACTTATCGAAGCAGAGTCTTTGTGCTCTATTCTTCTTCTCCTTGATGCCTTCTCCTTGACACCCTTCAACTACTTTGTAATTTGGCACATCAAACACTCTTACTTCTTGGCCTGTGACTCCTTAAATATAAGTCTGGAATTGCTTTTCCTGCTCAATTATTCCCTTCTTTAATTTCAGTTCTATAGGACCTAGAAAACAAGTTAAATGCATAACATACTATGAGAAAATCACAAACTCAATAATCATACATTAGCACCCACTAGTCTACCAGGAAAGCCAAATTAATAAAGAAAGCAAACAATGTTAAAACTCCCTCTTTCATTTGTAGTTCCCATGTCCTTCTTTCTTCTCCAAATGATGTAGCTCCAAAGCTTCCTATAACGCACACAATATTGAAGAAATATTCTATGATAATGGTGATAATGCTATGAGAATACTTGAAGTTGTGATTTTAGCTTGAGAGAAATGGTATGAAAATGCAAAGAAGCTAGGGACTAGAAATGAGAGGAAGAATGCTCATTTTATAATCAACATGGAGGACGAGAGTATTGGATTTGTCACCCTTAGATATGTGATGTGGCATGAAATTCCTATGAGAATCTATGATGCATATGACAAAAGATTCCAAATGTAGGATTCTATGACACATGGAAGTCAAACTTGGCTAAATGTGGAAGAGAATCTATGATGTGTCATAAGACATCTCAACCTACTTAAAGCCAAGAATCTATGACAAAGAAGCCAAATATGGACGTGCGTAAGAGAATAAGAATATTGGATTATGACATATCTTACCCAAATGTCAAAGGAGAACATGTGAGGTCTCATACTCGAGTGTCATGATGATGCAATATTTTATGGAATATTTGAATTAAAAATCTTTTTATTCCACAAAATAGGAATTAGTAAAAAATGGAATTAATGGATGAAAATGTGACTTGAGAAATTAAGAATTTCCATGGTTTGTGAATGATAAATCAATTAATTAATATAAGGATGAAAATTAGGAAGAATAATTAGTAAGAATGATAGGATTAAATTATGGGTTATTTAATCCTATAGAGAAAATTAGTAGGTGATTGGCCAATTGATTAAATAAGTGCGACAGTATCCTTTGATGAAAATGTGATGATAATGAAGATTGACTAGGATGATGATAGGTAGACCAACGCCATGGTCAAATTGATTGATTGATCAAAATTGATAACATGCTAAGGAAACATGACATGAATTGATTGATATGTAACATTTAACTGACATTGTAAAATGCTACATGATCTAGATTGATTGATAAGGTTCATCATAATTATATCGTTGGACACTGTCAATATTATTAAAGTGGTTGATGATGCCATGATCCAACATTGAAAGCCTCAAAAACATCAAAGATCAGATGACATGAATGATAGTTTGACCTAGCACTGAGAGCCATGACAGTACTAAAGTCAAATTGATAAGATTAATAGATTGAAAGGTTTCCAAGGCGCTGAAATCCATAACAATACCTAGGAATGGACAAATGATGATTGATTTGAGATGTTTCATGTGTTTCATGATGATTAGGACTGATTTCAAGTGATTCTAGGTTGATTTCGGGTGATTCTAAGTTGATTTGGAGTGGTTTTGAGTTGACTTGATATGATTTCTGATGATGTTGAAATTGATATGGAAGAGGATACAAATGATAAATTATGATCAATTTGGCCAAAAGATTGGAGTTAGTAGAATGAGAAAATGGGATGAACTAGTATGAAGAAGTGATGAAACTATAGATGCGAACCATTTTTGAGCATCTACATTTTTCCCCTCTTTGATACAATGTGATTTAGAGTGTTGTGTCAAAGAATAACTAATGAGAAATCCACAACATGCCCCAATAGGTATGATATATATGGGTGTCCCCTTGAGAAATTGACTAAGATAAGAATATGATAAGTCAATTTTTTGACAATGAGAAGAAAAAACCATAGCAATTGATGGATCACAAATCAGAGCTAAAATATGAAAGTTACAAGGTCTAGAGTGCAAAATGGGGTCAACTAGGAGCCTGAGAGTAATTGCATGGGTTACCAACCAAGAAAGTAAAAAAATGATGAAAATGATAGTTCATTTTGTCCACAATGAAGATATAAATCCAACACAATTGATGGATTGCAAATCTAAGTCAAAATGCAAAAGATATGACCTCGAGAGTGTAGCATAGGGGCTTCGGGAATAGTTATGTGTACCCTAGGTCCCCAACTGCGCCCAAAACTCATCCAAGTGCATCCAGTGCACACTTGGTAAGCCCAAGTGTTCCATGATAGTACCAAGTGCACCCATGATGCACTTGGGAAGCCCAAGTGAACTCAGAAAGTGCGAAATGTGCCCTAAAAGGCTTGGGGGGCCAAAATCAACATGATGGGAGTCAAGCAAGAGCCTAAGAGTAATTGCATGGGTTACCATTCAATATGGTGACCAAATAATGAAAATGATAGCTCATTTTGTTCATGAAAAAGACATGAGTCCAATGCAACTAACAATTTTTAAATCAAAATTGAAACACAAAAGTTATGGCCTCTGAAGTGCAACATAGGGGCTCGAGAGCAGTTCTAGGCATCCTAGGTCCCCAAGTGCACCCAAAACTCATCCAAGTGCATCCAGTATGCACTTGGCAAGCCCAAGTTTTCCATGATAGTACCAAGTATGCCCAAGATGCACTTGGGAGGCCCAACTGCTCTCTGAAACTATAGACTACACCCTCGAAGGTTCCAGGGGCCAAAATCAACCCGATTAGACTCAGAATGACCCAAAACTATGCGTGCATGCCCAAAATGATGGAAAGATGTTAGAGTATGTGTGAAATCACCAAAAATGATCAGATTTGGTCAAATATGGTTAGAAAAATGTCAGACTGAGGTTGAACTAGGTGGAAAGCCACAGAAAGTTGATTGATAGTGTAGGATGATGCAGGAATGCATGAATGCAAGATGAAGATGATTTGGTGAATCAAAAGACATGGTCATGGGGATGGAGAATGAGATGAAGAAGAAAGATAAGATGAGGAGATGTTAGTATGATGGAAAGACTTTTGATTTTGTACAGTGTACTATATGTCAAATGGAGCTTTATTTTTATATGGAAAATGGAATGCAGTGCATCATGGCATAAAGGGCCAGAGTGCAAATGCAAGCCTTTTGTGTAAACAAGAACGATGTAGATAGAGAATGATATTTTCCTTCCTGAGGCATACGTACATGCCCCAGACTCTTAAAGGTACATTATAATAGATAAAAATAGAAAAAGATGACCATGAACCATCCTAGCCACTCTCATAGATTAGTTTATATCATCGAGTGGCATAGGAACATGATCAAAGAAAAGAAAAGCAAAAAATAAATCACTCACTAAACAATGTGAGCCAATAGCTATTATTTTCCATTATTAGTTTCTTTTTAGTGTTATTAGGTGTTCATATGGTGTTTGACATGTTGATAATGTGATAGCTCTATTTGAGGATTCAGTTGATAGGTTCATATGACATGTTAGATTGATTGTTGGTTCACATTGCTCAGACAATGTGATTGTCTTGAAAGTGTAGTACTTTGGGTTTCAATTTGCAAAGTGCAAAAGGGGTGGTTATCCATAGTGAATATTTACAAAGTTTATTGCAAATTTTTGGTGGGTTTTGTGATTTTTAGGGGTTTTGAGGATATTTGATGTTTTTGGTGTGACTGATTTCTTTAGGACATTTTACAATTTTTAGGGTTTACTTCAGGAAATTTTCTAATTTTTAGTGATTTTTTCAAGACATTTTATGATTTTTAGTGCTTTTTTCAAGAGATTTTATGATTTTTAGTGCTTTTTTCAAGACATTATATGATTTTTACTGATTTTTTCAGGATCATAAAAGCATATACCAGTGTTAGCTCCAATTCATTATGCGATAAGTCTAATGGATAAATAGTGCTTAGGGATATGCCCCTAATTCAAGTTCAAACTCATACACTATATAGGTAATATGCCCCCAGACAAGACACAAACTATGTATAAAGGCTAATGACACAATATGTATAGACTGGTGATGCTTTGGGTAAGATAACAATGGATATTAACCAGCTCGTGAGCCATGATAAGGGACCAGGGATATCTTGCAATATGAAGGATATGATCAAGGAATGATAAAAGGGGAAAAACCAGATGGAATCCCGATAGATGGAGGAGCAATAATTGATTACACATGGCGCCTATTTGCTAAGTTTTCAACATGGTACTTTCCCAAAGCACTTGTTTGCTAGGTTTTCACTTGTGGATGAAGTTTTTCTCTTGACTCAAATTTTCGCGCCAAGATGCTTGTTTTCCAAGTTTTCATCAAGGCATCCATTTTTTCATGGCTTTTTTTTCATTTTTTTCTTTTCTTTTTCAAGGCATTTTCTATTTTTTAAATTTTTTTTAGGACTTTTAGATGGAATCAAGAATGTTGCTGACAACTACTAATAATAAATCTATTGTTGCTACTGCTAGCAGATAATCTCAAGGTCTATGACTGACCATAACTACGCAGGATTTGTTCCAGGTCTGTAGTGAAAATCAAACCATTGGAAAGGCCTCGAGATATACCATTGTGTATCGTATGTAAGACAATGTCTGCCTCTTGTAAATCAAGGCATCTGACGATAAATGGGTCAACAGATATGTCATGTGGGATGTCATTGATGATGACATGTGCAAAGGCTTGTGGGATAAAGATTTGATCTTGGGTGTTGGGAAAATTAGGTAGCTAGATTTGGGGATAAACAACTAGATATAAGGGAGGGTTGGGAGGGTTGAGACCAATGACCTTCCACATGAATGTTGATCGAGAGAGCTCCAAAAGAATTTTTGACATGTTGAAAACTGGAACATTGATATTCATGGCATCATATTTTTCATTTTGTATCCTTGGGAGCTGCTTAGCTTTTGATTTTTTATGGTCTAATGGTGCCTTTCAATTTTCACCAAGAGACCTACTTTTGTCATTTTTTTCTTTTCTTTTAGCTTTGTAACTAGAAGATGGATTTGGCTCCCCAAAATATGCCAATGTGTTCTCTTTACAAGAAATTACTTCTTTATGACTGGCAAGCATAATGCCTTCATATATTTCAAAGTTTTTTGTGAGAGCATCATCATTGTCAAATTTATCAAAAATTGGTGGTCCACGTTGGTCCCAATCCAATAGTTCAAGATAACTTGAGGGGATGTCATCATCAGTGCTAAATGGGTTTTGGTTAAAGGTATGGATATGGGTATTAGAGTCAGTTATATCATTGGGGTAATGCTCAAAAGCTAGAGGATTTTTGGTTTTAGTTGGGATATCCTCAGATGCCTTTTCATCATTCAAAACATCCATAGTCTTGCATGTAGCTACTGTAGTACTAGGATGACCTATTCATAATGGTTTAAATCCAAGCCCCAAACTAGGAGGCTTTCCTTTTGTAGTGATGGGCTCAACGATTCCTTGTTTCTAACATCCAAGATCATTGTAGCCATCATAGCCTTGTGTCTGCATGATAGTAAACTCAAGTCTATACTTGCTAGGAGATATCTAAGTGGGTTTTTGTTCTGCTTTTTCTTTTTCAATACATATAGATGTATTCTCATTGGTAGAAGTGGTATTTTGTGTACTGATCTTAGAGCATTGTTCTTGTAATAGTTGTTATTTACCATAAGATTGGGGAGAAATTGGTGACTCCTTCATGTGGGATACTTGAGACACAAGGTACTCTCCACACCCATTGTCTTCAATCTTCATATTTTCTTTGGCCTTATTGAGGAGTATATCAGCATCCACACACTTAGAGGAATATGTGGGTCATACTTCATTATTTTCTAGGACTTGGTATGTAGTAGCATCTCTCAGATTAGCACAAAATTCAAAAGGATCTAGATCACCAGGGATGGTAACCTCCACATTATTGTAGGAAAACTTTAGATATTGATGATATGTAGAGGGTACTACTTTCATAACATGAAGCCAAGGATGTCCTAGTATCATGTTTCAATTCATTTCAATATCTAGGACATGGAATAAAGTGTCTTCGGTAGCTGGACCAATTCTGATAGGTAATATGATGACACCCTTGGAGAAGCATTCACCGTCATCCTAAACTTTTATTGTGATTCTTCGAGAGGGATCCACATCATCCTCAAAATAACCCAAACTTTTGACAACCTTAAGAGAACAGATGTTTAGTCCTTCTCCTCCATCTATTAAGACATGTCTGACTTTGGCATTATGGATGAAGACTTTGAGATGAAGGGAATCGTTTTGATTAGGTTTGTCCTTAGGAATATCCCGAGGAGAAAAGGTAATATGTTGTGAGGCGGATAGGTTCCCAACCATGGCTTGGAACTGGGTAACATCAATGTTATCTGGGACTATTGACTCTTTAAGGGCTTGATCTAAGATCTTCTAATGTTGGGGAGATGCATGTAGCAGATATAAGATGGATATTTGTACAGGGGTCTTAGCAAGTTATTCCACAAGGCTATAATCAGATGAAGCAGGAGTAGTAGTTCTACTAGGGGGTACAGGTCTAGATGGGGTTCTAGGTAGGGTGATCTTGGTACGGCGTGTGGTGACAGTGCAATGAGGTTCTTCAGCCTTTAGTGTGAATGTGGATATGCAGGAATCTAACTCATTGAAAAAGTTAATGGTGTAGTCATATCTAGTGCGTGTGTAATTCACATTACCTTGTGAGTTTGAGTTTGAACTAGAGGGTCTCTCTTTGTCATGATTACCCAAAGGATCTTTAAAGATAGTGTAATCAGAGTTGGATGCTAATAGTGATTACACCATCATCAATAAGGTCTTGTATTGCATTTTTTAATTGGAAGCATGATGAGGTTTTATGTCCTTTGGTGCGATGGTAATCACAGTACCTTTTGTCATCCCACCAATCTACTTTAGTCAATGGTTCATCTTTGATCAGGGGTAACTATAGGAAGTTATTGCTCAGTAACTGTTGTAGTGTAATCTCAAGAGGTATCCCCAATGGTGTGAATTTCCTATCCTTGGATCTAGGATGTCTTCAAGGTTTATCTTGCATGGAAGTCTCAATTTTCTATTGTTGAGGTGTTGTTTGATTAGGATTTTGTGAATTTGTAGGGTTTGCACCTTTTAAAGTCAATTGAGGTTGTGTTGTGCTAATTGTTTGTGCATCCACAATGCCATCATTAGTCATATTCTTGTTTTTGGAGAAAAATTTAGCCTTTTCATTAGATGAGTTGGTGTTTGTGTTGTCCTTGTTTTTCTTGAGGATTCCCTTACGGATAAGAGCATCTTCAATACTAGCCCCTTTTTTCATTAGTTTAGAAATGGTGCTTGGACTTTTGATCTTGAGCTCATACATTAATTCAAGGACTAGATTTCCAATGCACAAGTTGACTTGTTGTTCTTCAGGAATGTCTAGTGAGCATTGACTGACTAAGCTTCTCCAGCGCAGTAAGAATATGATAAATGGTTCTCCTATCTTCTATTTAGTTGAGCACAAGTCAAAAAGTGCCACCTCATTTGTAATGTTAAAGGAAAAGTGGGAGATGAACTTGTCTGCAAGTTTCGACCAAGATTTGATATTAGTAGGAAGTTTGGAGTACCATTCAAGTGCGGGCCCACCTAGAGAATGAGGGAACAATCTCATGAGCTAAGTGGGATCATCACTAAGTTCGGTATAGGAGGCACATAATTCTTTGATGTGATCAATAGGGTTGCCTTTTCCTCGGTATTTTTCAAACCTTGGAGCCTCAAAGCATTTTGGGAATGGAGGCATATATAGACTTTTGTCAAATGGATTAGGACGTAGGTCCCTTTCTGTATATAGAGCCTATTTATTTTTTACTCCCAATGCCTCGACTTGTTTGGAAAGTTGTTTGAATTGTTGCAATAGCTCTTCATTAGGGTTTTGCATGATAACTTTCCCTTCAAGTCTTTTGTGACTATGAGTAGGCTATTTTCTATGGTGAGAACTATGTCTACTCAGTTCTGACAGTTCTGTATCTGATGAATCTAGTGACGTATCGCTAGGTGGTGGAGGTATGTTGGTACCTCAAAGGCAAAAGGGTTGTTGTTGTTGGGGTACTTGTTGTGGTATTTTATGTGGCACTTGTTGTGATATTGACTATGATTGATGTACCATGTGTTTTTTTTGTGCCATTTGCTATGGTTGTTTTTGGGATACCTCTATTGGTTATATGTGAGACCATGTATGTAATTGTTGTTATAGAGGTATCTGTTGAGGTTGTTGCAACACATGTTATTGTTGTAACAAATGTTGTTGGTATACAATTTTTTGCTCAAGGCATCGCTAATATTTCATTTGTTGTTTGAATTGCTCTTGTTGTTTAGCAAACATGGTTTGTTGTTGTTGGAATTGTTGTTGAAATTTTTGTTGATAAATTGTGTGTAAGTCAAGTGGGTTCATATTGGACTACATATTAGGGATGTTGGATGTCTGTCCCACTTGAGGTTGTTGTCGTTGTGGTTGATGTTGCTGTTGATATGTGGAATGTGTGTTAAGTGGATGTAGACTTGGTTGAGGGTTGGAAGTGTTAAGTCCTTGTACCACCATAGGTTGATGTTGTTGCGGGAGTTGATTAAGTCCTTACAAATTGACCATCGTATTGGTATTGTTACTTTGGCACCATTGTGTGTTAGAGGTTTCTGCTAGGGACATCATATTGACTTGACAATGATGTGCATTTCTTTTGGGAATAGGTGTGATGTCAATAAGGCTTTTCCTTTGTGCATCAATAGGGATTGTTGTAGTTGATGTTTCACATAGTGTACTCATGGGATGCTCCATAACATTTGATGTCATAACACTTGGTAGAGTTAGGAACAAAGGTGCACTTTTTTTATTTGTCTCCAAGGAAGATATGCTTGGCATCCTTAGAGCACAAGTCACTTTAGGTGCGTGTTGTTATTGCATCATGTGACTAAAATCAAGTCTTAATGTCCTCTTGGGATATCTAGGGAGAACCTTATTTCCCTTCATTGGTTGTGGTTCATCAAACAAGGGATTAATGTTGATGTGTTCAAACATACTTTGGAGCATTTTGATTGTTGGTTCTTAATGGGACCTTATAGGTGTCATTATTGTATTTGAAAACTCCAAAGGTTTTTTTCCCTTATCTTAGTCCAAATTGATCATAGGTTGTATGTTTTCAATTTTTGTGTTGGTTTGATGTTTGGACTTATGTCCCTCCACATTTGGGTTGAATTTGACAATTTCTTGGGCTGCCAAAAGTTTGAAGTTCTTGCAGAAGTTTTTTGTCTTGACATGCCCTAGCCATTTCTTCATTAGTGATGCCATAATTAGTATTAGAGTCATCACTTAGGCGTACAATACCTTTTTGTGTGTTTGATGTATTAGAGTTGAAGGTACTAGTGTTGGGTTTGCTAAATTCAAAGGAGTGTGTTTGTTCACTTCTACCTCTAGGTGGTATCAGCACAAATATAGGTTCAAATTCAGGACTCCATTGAACCATCCCATGCGTGGGGGAAGTGTTTGAAGTAAACCTCATAGTAGATGCATTGTTCAAGGCTTTTGCATTGTCTCTTGGTTGTGGTGATCTTGTGGATACATGTTTAAGGGGTTTGCTAGTAATGGTTGTGATGCCTTGATTTGTTCTTCGTCAAAGGTTTTTTGGGTTATTTTTTCTCTTCTTCTATCTTGGATGAGGTTTTGGTTGTGTTGGTGCCTTAGAAAATAAGGGTTGATAAAGTTCTTTGGGTCTCTGAGCTGATTGTGTCTAGTAAGTGCTGGCATGATACCTAAGAATGCAGATGCAATGGAGGGAAACCTGAATGGACTTTCTGCCTCCCAAGTGCACACCTAAACTACCAACTGCACTTAGACAGTACCAAGTGCACCCATGATTTAGTTTGGGGTCTGAAGGTAAGCAATTGGTAAGTAGGAGGTATGCAATGGGTAAATAGAGGTACTAGGGTGCCTAAAATGTAAATTTTGAGTGTTTTGAGTGGTTTAGAGTGATTTGCAAGGTTTAGGGATGCAATGAAGCCTATGGAAGTGTAGATTAGGGTTCTAGCCTATGGAAGTGTAGATTAGGGTTCTAGAACCTAGAATGAAACACCTAATTACCAAGTGCACCCTAAAACTACCAAGTGCACTCTGAAACTACCAACTGTGCACCTAAAGTGTGTAGTTGGTAAAACAAGGTTGCAGTTGGTAAAACAGGTCAAAACTTGATAATCAGGATGTGGGTATGCAAGATATAAGTGTTTTTTGGATTTTTAAGTGTTTAGGGATGATATGAAACCTATGAAAATGCCAAATGAACTAGGGTTTTGATATGAAAAGTGAAAATTTCCTAGGGGTGTTATGCAAATGCAAATGTAAGGTGACGTTTTGAAGGTATGCAAAATGAAGATTATGGTATGCAAAATGAAGGTTAGGGTTATGTTTTGGGCTTGATAAGGGTGCTAAAGGTTGGTGTATGAAACATAGGCTATGAAAGGGATGGTGTTCAAGGGTTGATAATGATGTTTAGGATATGCAAAATGAGGGTAAATGATCAAGAAGACAATTTGATTGATGGACAATTTAGTAGGGTTCGATAGTGAAAATGATGCTAAGGTTTTAAAAATGGAAAGTGAAGGGGATATGCCACTACGGTGAATCAAAATGATGTTTAGGGACACTGAGAATATGACAATGCAATGACAAGGTTATATGGAAAGTTTTGAACTTAGGTGAAACCTTTAGAAAATATTTTGTCTAGGAGTTTAACCTTGTGATAATGGACTTTGGATCTTGACCAAAAAGTGATAAAAGAAAAAAAAGATCAAATGTTAAAGATGACAAGGCCAAATCTATAAATACATAGATAGAGTTTGACCAAAGAAAATGATAAGAAAAGATAAAAAGACTAGTCAAGATCCATCATTCGTTAACACTAGGAGATACTATAAGACTCATATTTTGTTCAAATTTTTGACTAAGTTCAATAGTTTTGGGGTTCAAAATGATGTTTAGGGGACTCAAAATGGTGATGATGCTAAGAAAATATGTGATATGCAAAGGTCCTAATGTGCAAAATGATATTTTGGGTGCAAGATGTTGTTTTGGGTCAAATGTAGAATGAGGAGGTACAAAGGCTCCTAGATGCAATTTTAGGGTCCCAAAATGTAGTTTGGAGGCCCAAAATGGTCATGAAGGTCCCCAAGTGTGCCCTAACAATGCCAAGTGCACTCCAATAGTACCAAATATTCCTATGGTGTAGTTCAGGCTAGTTTGGGCGCAGTTGGGAAGCTAGGATGAATGTTTGTTGATTCTGAGTGATGTGGTTGCCAAATTGATATACTTGGAAGCTAAGATGCTAGGTTTGATGTTAAGATGGGTTGGAGGATGTAGAATAGAGTTTATTGCCTAAGGAATGATGTCCTAAGTGAAGGAAATGAAGACTAGGAGATGCAAAATTCAAATCAGGGCATGCTAATGCTAGGGGAGCTAACCAGGAACCTAGGGATATTGTTGAAGCCTCAAAATATTATCTGGAATCAAAAATTGGGTCCTCAAACCACCAAGTATGCTCAAATAGTAACAAATATTCCTATGATGTAGTTGGGTCCAGTTGGTAGTTTCAGGACACAGTTGGTAAACTGGGTTGAAACTAAGGCAATTATGGGAGCTATGATTTCCAGATTGATGTCACAGAGAGGTAAATAGTAGACAACAATGTTAAGACTACAATGAAGGTTCAAAATGATTCTTAGGATACCCAAAATGAGGGTTAAAGTGTGGAGGATGAAGGTTGGGTATGCAAAGATGCAAGATGGACAATGCAACATGCAGGTTTTGAGATTGGAATACAAAAACTAACGGAGGTAAACTAAACTCAAATGGATGCAATATGAAAGGTAATGGACACTAAATGAGGATTAAAAGGAGCAATATGAAGTCTATATGATGCAAGAATGAGGCCTAGAATAGGGTGAATGGAAGTGGACTCTATGCAAGGATTAAATCTACATTTTGCCAAGCACATTTGGGATCACAAGTTGCCATGTTTTCAAAGGTTTGAATTTGTTGAACCAAAGTTTGCAAAGGTTGGACAAAGATTGAAATGTTTTGACAATGTGTAATGTTTTGACAAGTGTTTGCAAGTTTCCAAGGTGTAAATTTGAATTTTGGCTTTTATCTTGATTATGTTTTACAAACACACAAGACACATTAAGACAAGAATAGATGTTGTTATAAGTGAACAAACACAGGCTTTAGGACTGTATCCACTGAATTCCTACTTGAACCAAAGTTTAGCCATGCTTATCTAGAGCAAACAACCTAGGATCTTGGCACCACAGGCTCCCCCTTATAGTGCACTCACTTCTCAGGGCTACCAAGATCCGCTTCCCAATGAGCATGACTTCCCAAGGGACTGTTGCCTCTATTAAGGACTACGAGAATGTAGGATGTCTTCACAGGCATGGGTGACCCCTTGAACTAGTGGATAGAAAGGATTTTGGCCACTAAAACACGATTTTTAGTAAGGGCATTCTGTTCAACAAGTGAATGATAAACTTTCGTAGAAGGTCTCCCAACCTCAAGAACCAGGGTTTGACACACCATAAGGGTATTGGAGGAGAGCTATCATGTAGCAATATTATCGACATAGCTTTCATTGTAATCAAATTTCATATAGTGGCTAGAATGTTGACCTAGCTTTTGGCCTGTTACTACTCTGAGGTTGTCCCCTGGCATACCCAATATTGAGTATCTTGGTCCAAGGCAAGCCTCTTATAAAAGTTACACAAATTTCTCTTACACCCAAGATCCACAATTTGCGAGGGAAAAAGATATGCCTAATGTAACTCCTAGGGATTTAAACATTATAGAAACACCAGGCAGAAAAGAAAAGTTCATTTTTAAGCACCAAATGAAGTGTTATCTAATCTAGGAAATCCACACACATGGTTTTGACAAGCACACAATGGTATTCAAAAACATCCTGCAAACAAACATTAGTAGTTTTTCATGATCATGTCTTCATCCAACAATCACCAAATGCTGCAAACAAACCATTGGTAACTCAAAATCATCTAACCTATGTCCTAGAGAGTGATAGAAACCTTAGATGAAAATTCTGTGTTAGTGTGTAATTCCTTTGAACTAGGTGTGCTCTGATAGAGCAGGTTGCTCTCCAGAAGGCCAAAATGGCTCAAAACACCCCCAAGTGCACTCAAATAGTGCAGACTATTCCCATGATGTAGTTGGGGCCAAGTAGGGTGCAGTTGATAAGTTTTGGACATAGTTGAGAAGTTAGAGGCAAGTCATGGGGAAAGAGTGCCTAAATAAGACCTAGAAACTACAAATTTTGAAACCTATACTCCCAAGTGCACCCAAAAAGTGCAGACTACATCAATGATATAGTTGGTAAGTTCTAGACATAGTTGGGAAATCAAAAATAGTAGAAAGGGGTTTTGGTGGCTTCTAGACTCCTAAATCTTCTCCTAGGGATCCCAAGTGTGCCTTGATAGAGTAAAGTGCACCCTAGGGTAGAAAGCTAATAGAATGTCTAAGTGAGAGCATAAAATCATATTACTAGGACCCCTAATTAGACTAGGTGTGATAGAGGAGAGAGAATAATCATTATACCCCTCCAAGTGAGCTCCTTCCTTGCACCTACAAGCACAAAACAAGAAAACCCAAGTTAGATAAGAATGTTCACATCGGGTTCACCAAAATGTAGTACCAAAAAATGGGTTAAATGCATAACATAATATGAGAAAATCACAAACTCAATAATCATACATTAGCACCCACTAGTCTACCATGAAAGCCAAACTAATAAAGAAAGCAAACAATGTTAAAACTCCCTCTTTCATTTGTAGCTCCCATGTCCTTCTTTCTTCTCCAAATGATGTAGCTCTAAAGTTTCCTATAATGCACACAATATTGAAGCAAAAGTCTATGATAATGGTGATAATGCTATGAGAATACTTGAAGTTGTGATTTTAGCTTGAGAGAAATGGTATGAAAATGCAAAGAAGCTAGGGACCGAAAATGAGAGGAAGAATGCTCATTTTATAATCAACATTGAGGATGAGAGCATTGGATTTTTCACCCTTAGATATCCGATGTGGCATGAGATTCCTTTGAGAATCTATGATGCATATGGAAAAAGATACCAAATGTAGGATTCTACGATGCATGGAAGTCAAACTTGGCTAAATGTGGAAGAGAATCTATGATGCGTCATAAGACACCTCAACCCACTTAAAGCCAAGAATATATGACAAAGAAGCCAAATATGGACATGCATAAGAGAATAAGAATATTGGATTATGATATATCTTAGCCAAATGTCAAAGGAGAATCTATGAGGCATCATACCCGAGTGTCATGATGATGCAATATTTTCTGGAATATTTGAATTAAAAATCCTTTTATTCCACAAAATAGGAATTAGTAAAAAATGGAATTAATGGATGAAAATGTGACTTGGGAAATTAAGAATTTCCATGGTTTGTGAATGATAAATCAATTAATTAATTGAGGATGAAATTTAGAAAGATTAATTAGTAAGAATGATAGGATTAAATTATGGGTCATTTAATCCTATAGAGAAAATTAGTAGGTGATTGGCTAGTTGATTAAATAAGTGCGACAGTATCCTTTGATGAAAATGTAATGATAATGAAGATTGACTAGGATGATGATAGGTAGACCAAAGCCATGGTCAAATTGATTGATTGATCAAAATTGATAACATGCCAAGGACACATGACATGAATTGATTGATACATAACATTTAACTGAAATTGTAAAATGCTACAGGACCTATATTGATTGATAAAGTTGATCATAATAATATCGATGGACACTATCAATATTATTAAAGTGGTTTGATGATGCCATGATCCAACATTGAAAGCCACAACAACATCAAAGACCCAATGACATGAATGATAGTGTGACCTAGCACTAAGAGCCATGATAGTACTTTAAAGTCAAATTGATAAGATTGATAGATTGATAGGTTTTCAAGGCACTGAAAGCCACAACAATACCTAAGAGTGGAAAAATGATGATTGATTTGAGATGTTTGATGTGTTTCATGATGATTAGGATTGATTGCAAGTGATTCTGGGTTGATTTGGGGTGATTTTGAGTTTATTTGGAGTGGTTTCGAGTTGACTTGATATGATTTTTGATGATGTTGGAATTGATGTGGAAGAGGATACAAATGATAAATTATGATCAATTTGGCCAAAACATTGGAGTTAGTAAAATGAGAAAATGGGATGAATTAGTATGAAGAAGTGATGAAACTATAGATGTGAACCTTTTTTGAGCGTCTACAAGTTCGAATTGATTAGGTAGGATTCAATGAATCTAACCCATATCTTGTTCCTTCTAGAAACATCTTGAAGAATCCATTTGAATTTGCTCAAAAATGGTTTACCTAAAATTTTGTGCCACTAGCTCATCATCCTTATCCTCCATCTGGTTCACAAAATTCAAGATAACAAACTTGTCAGCTCAGATCTGGTGAATCTTTGATTTTTCAAATAATGTAGTAGCTTGGCACTATTGCAATTTTGGTGCTCAATACATAATCAACTATGTTTTACTGATGCTCAACACCTACTATGAATTGACTCAGCATCCACTAAGTTTTTTTGATGCTCTACACCTGTTACTTTTCTTGGCACCTGAACACACTTGACTCCTTTTGTATCACTTGGCATACACTAGATTTTGCATTTGCTTAGCTCTAACTGAAAATCTACTTGGCTCTAACTAGCTTGCTCGGCACTCACTAATGAACTTAGTTAATCTTTGTAGTCAACCTTGTTACAACTTATTATTCCATTGTTTCTAAGTGTGGCCAACCTCTGTATCTTCAAGTGTATTATCAATACATCATTTTACCAATGTCTTAACTGATCCTTGTGCTTCATTACAAAACCATAACTCAACCTTTCTTGAATGTGCTTTTGTTACAACTTGTTGATTAAATCCTCTTCATCAATCAACTAAGTGATAGTACTTGGATCTTATAAGAAATTTTCATTCTAGCAAATATCAAGTTTGACATCAATGGAAAAAAAATGATTGAAAACATTCTTTATCAATCTTCTTCCTTCTTCTCAACAATCTCCCTCTTTGGTAGTGATCTTTTCAATCATATTTCCAACAATCTCCCTCTTTGGAATTGATGGAAAACCAAGGTAATCAACCAAGTTATCAAAATTCTAACTAGGTTAAAACAATAAATCAAATGCCAAAAAAAAGTTTTTATTCAAAACTATTCATTTTATCGGTAACACAAACTAGCTTATGACTCCCTCTGAATTCTTTTGTTAAAAAACTATCTTCTCCCTGTTTGTTTCGCTATTCCTCTAATTGATTCTTGTCTGCACTATTTTCTCCCTCTAAGCTGCTATGTACTTTCTATTCTTCTTATACATATCTGAACATTCTTTTTCTCCTTTTTTGTGGCTTACTACTGTTTACTTTGATCTTGTGCTCTTTGATCTTGTGCTACTTCTGAATCTATCTTACACTATTTCTCCCTTTGTATGCATTGATCATGTTCTACTATTCTGGTATCAACTACTTCTCCCTATGTCCATTGAGTTTTGTTGATCAGTTTCTTCTATTTCTCCCTCTTTGACAAAAATGCCAAAGACATATTATCTTAGCATCTTAACATATTAGTGTAGCATTTGCAAGTACTCCAATTTTTTCTTCTGTCACCTTGCTTGTGACTGATTTGGAACTTACTTCAGGTAAAATCCTAAAGTAAGTATCCTCTGCATCAATTTGTAATATGCCAACAATCAGCTCATTTGATGCAAGGCAATCTTTCTTTAGCCTCAAATAGCCTTGGATAAGGGTATCACCCTTGACTTGCCTCTAAGATATTCAAATGCATCTTTAGGTAGTGCTTTTGTGAAGATATCAACAATCTATTCCTTTGAGCTGACATATTCCATCCTCACTTGCTTGTCTTCCACCAATTCTCTTACATAATGATACTTAATTGCAATATGCTTTGTTTTGGCATGCATCATAGGGTTCTTTGATATGTTGATGATGCTTCTGTTATCACAATAGAGTATTATAGGTTCAGTTACTTCTTCCTTCATATCTTGCAATAGATGTTTTATCCATACAATATTAGTGCAGTTGATAGTAGCAGCAACATACTCAACTTCTGTTGTGGACTGTGAGGTACAACTTTTCTTTTTGTTGGTCTAGGTAATCAATCATTTACCTAAGAAAAGTACTCCTCCACTGGTGATTTTTCTATCATCAATATTTCCTGCCCAGTCTGCATCGGTATAGACTTTCAATTCAAACTTTTCACTCCTCTTGTAATATAAGCCAAAGTCATCAGTTCCTTGCAGGTATCTCAATATTCTTTTTACTACCATCAGATGATTTTCTATTGGATTAGTAGAAAATCTTGCCACTATTCCAATAGCTAATGCAATGTCTAGTCTACTATGTACAACTTATTGTAACTTTCCAATCATTGATCTGTACATTGTCTAATTTACTTTAGCTGACTCATCATTCTTGGATAACTTATGTCCTACTATCATTGGTGTACTAACTGGTTTTGAATCTTCTAAGCCAAATTTTTTGAGTATCTCCTAATGTATTTTGATTGGGTCACAAATATGCTATTCTTTAGTTGATGTACTTGCAACCCAACAAAAAAATTGATTTCTCCAAACATTGACATCTCAAATTCATGTTTCATTTGGTCAGCAAAATCTTTGCATAGAACATCTTTTTCTTCAAATATTATATCATCAACAAAGATTTTAGATATCAAAATGTCTTTACCTTTTTCTGCATTGATATATAGGTTGTTGTTATCATCTATTCTCTAAAATCCTATCTTCACAAGATATTTATACAGTCTCTCATACCATGCTCTAGGTGCTTGCTTCAAACCATAGAGTGCTTTATGTAGTTTGAGAACTATATCCTTGTTGTTTTCATCAACAAATCCCTCTGGTTGTTCTATGTAGACTTCTTCTTCCAGTATACCATTCAGAAAAGAAAACTTGACATCCATTTGATAGACCTTGAAACCTTTGTAGGCAACATGTGCAAGTAATGTTCTGAATTCTTCCATTCTTGCAATAGGGGCAAATGTTTCCCCATAATACAGTCCTTCTTCTTGTGCATAACCTTTGCAAACTAGTCTAGCCTTATTTCTTGTGATTTCACCATTCTCAATAAGCTTTTTTCTAAATACCCACTTTCTACCAATTACATTCTTATCAGCTGGTCTAGGAACTAGGGTCCAACTTTTGTTCTTCTCAATTTGGTCTATTTCCTCTTCCATAGCTTTATGCCAATTATCATCTTGCAGTGCATCTTTCACTGTTTTGGGCTTAATCTTACTTAGCAGACATGATTCATTCCTTAGTCTATTCCTTGTCATTGGTCTTGCATCCTTGTCACCAATAATTTGTTCTGCATGGTGATGTCATTTCACATACTTAGATAGTCTTGGTTCTTTTCTTGTTTCTATGCTTGGTCTTTCATCTTCAAAGTCACTATGCACTTCTCTTTCTAGTATTTCATTATCTCTTTCATGTGTACTAGTTTTAGAATCAGAATGTGCATTTTCTTCATTATGTAACTCAACTTCTGAATGTAGCTTGGCATTCACTAGTTGTGACTCAGTTGATACAATAACTTGTTTTTGATTCCCAACTTGGTTGGTAGCTTCATCTTTAGTAGGCATTCCTTCATAAAGGTATACAAAATATCTATAGTATTTTGGTTTCTTGGATTCATCAACTGGGACTTTTGCATGCTTATCAAAATTTACATTTGCACTTTCGACAATCTTTTGAGTATTAGTATTCAAACACTTATATGCTTTACTTCTAGTTGAGTATCCAAGGAATATGCCTTCATCACTCCTTGCATCAAACTTTCCATTCCTAGTATCTTTAAGAATATAGTATTTACAAAAAAATACTTTGAAATGTTTTACATTGGGTGAGTGACCATACCATAGTTCAAAAGGTGTTTCATTTGTACCTTTCTTGACTTGTACTTGACTCAAAGTGTAGACAGTAGTACTTACTGCTTCTCTCTAGTACTTCAAAGCAACATTTTTCTCCATCATTAATGTTCTAGCATGGTCTATTACTAATATATTCCTTCTCTTTGCAATGCCATTCTATGGAGGTGTTCTTGGTGCTGATGTTTGTGTCTTGATTCCTTTGTCATTGCAAAATGTCTCAAATTATTTTGATGTAAACTCTCCTCCTTTGTTTGATCTTAGACACTTCAGACTCTTTCCTATTTCCTTTTCAATCTTGGCCAAATGCCACTTAAACATTTGAAATGCATCAAATTTTTGCTTCAAGAACATCACAGTCATCATCCTGGAATAGTCATCTACAAATAGCATTATGTATCTATCTCCTTGGTAGCTTTGCATTTCTATTGGACCACATAAGTCTGTATGGACTAGCTCTAATACTTCTTTGGAAGTGTAGGTTTTTCTCTTGAAACTTGACTTGGTCATCTTTCCTAGTTGATGTTGTTTGCACATTGTATTTTTAAGCTTCTTCAGCTTAGGCAAACCTCTGACCTTCTTATTTTTGTTGATGTTAATCAAATTGTCAAAGTTAACATGACATAGTCTTTTGTGCCATAGACACACATCATCAAGCTTTATAACAAGATAATTTGCATCTTCCATATCCAGATAAAACAAGTTACTCCTAGTTTGTTCACCTTTTCCTATCAAATTTCCATTAGTGTCATAGATTTTGGCAGTTTTGTTTCCAAATTCTACTTTGCAACCTATATTGCCTAACTATGATACACTCAACAAATTATAGTTTAGACCTTCAACATAGTATGCATTATCACATGAAATTTTCTCTATAATTTTAATGGAACCTTTTCCTTTGATTTGACATGGAGCAGCATTGCCAAATCTAACACTATTTCTGTCATATTGAGTAAAGGTAACAAACTTACTTTTGTCTCCTATCATGTGATGTGAACATCCACTGTCTATGATCCACTTCTAATTCTTGTTCACACAAGTTACTAGTGTTGTTGCCTTATCTTCATCTGATTCATCCTTCATGGCTACATAGAGTACTTCATCATCATTGTCATCAGAATCTTCTTAAACAATGTAACATATTTTGCCTTTGTCCTTGTAATCTCTATTGGTGTCTTCTCTTTTGTTTTTGTACTTATTCTCTTTTTTGAAGTTCTTCTTCTCTGTACACCTTGTAGCAATATTTCCTACTTCATTGTAATTAAAACAAATGATAGGTAGCTTACCTTTGAATTTACCTTTTCCTCTATGAAATCTTCTGGCTAATAATGCTTCCAATTGTTCCACATCTTCTTCATCAATGCTGCTATCACTGGATGCATGTTTTCCTTTTCTACTCTTCTTCTTTGATTTCACCTTCTTAGTGTCTTTCAATGTCAGCTTGACCTTGAAAGTAGATTCAAGATTCTCAGGTCTGTAGTTATCAAAGTTGGACAACTCAAATGCAGTAAGTCTTCCCACTATTCCTTCAAAGGTTAGTGTGTTCCCTAGTACACATCTTAATTCTTGTATGGCTAAAACTCTAATAGCATATATGGGAAGAAGGTTTCTTAAATATTTTCTATTGACAGTGTCTTATTCCAAATTTCTACCCAAACTTCTTATTGCACTTACTACTTCTTTCATTCTAGAGGCATATTGAGCAGAATTCTTACCTTCCTCGATTTTCATGTCATCAAAATTTCCTCTAAGGCTTTCTCTTTTTGCTCTTTGAACATTCTAATCTCCTCCATAGATATCTGATAAGGCTTTCTACATCTTGAATGTAGAGTCACATCCCTTGATATCATCAAACTCAGCATAATTGAGTGCAGAGGCAATCTCTAGCATTGCCTGATTGTGCTCCTTCCTTTTGTTCAAATCATCTACACTAAGGGCTCTAGCTGGATCTACATATTCCACTTCAATTGAGGTTTTTTCATAATCACCTATTGATACAAGATGTAGTTTCATTAGACTTTTCCATGTAGTGAAGTTATCTCTATTGAGCTTGGGAACTTCTCTCTTGGACATATTGATTTTCTTGCTTCTAGTAACTTTAAACTAAATCAGCAGATGGCTCTGATACCAATTGTTATAAATGCTTTAGAATAACTAAGCAGGGGGGGGGGGGGGGTATCAATCTTCTGAAGTGATGCTCTCTGAAAGGCCTACCCTATTAAAGGATTTTAATTGTGACCTAGTTAAAGGATTTATCCACCCTATTAGCAGTGGGCTTGGTTAAAGGACTTTAGAACATTCACTTGGAATGCCACCCTATTAAAGGATTTGCAAATTGCTTTTAAACCAACCTAAGTCCATAGGATTTTACCCTATCTGATACAATTGGTAGAGAGTAACAATAAGGGGTTTTGACCTGATTATAGTTCACAACTTATCTTGCAGATTTCAGATCTTTGTTCAGCTCTTCACAATTTGCTTGGCTTTTAGTCTCTATAGCTCTGACAACTTGGCCTCCTTTCAAGCTTTGTCTCCTTGAGTCTCCATGCTCAATGTACCAATGCAATCTCCTATATGACCACTTATCAAAGAAGATTTGTTGTGCTTTTTTCTTCTTCTCCTTGATGCCTTCTCCTTAACACCCTTCGACTACTTCACAATTTGGCACACCAACAACTCTTACTTCTTGGCATGTGACTCCTTAAATAGAAGTCTAGAATTGCTTTTCTCGCTCGATTCTTCCCTTCTTTAATTTTAGTTTGCATGGATTAGGTAGGATTCAATGAATCTAACCCATATTTTTTTCCTTCTAGAAACATCTTGAAGAATCCATTTGAATTCACTCAAAAATGGTTTACCTAAAATTATGTCCCACGAGCTCATCATCCTTATCCTCCATCTGGTTCACAAAATTCAAGATAACAAACTCATTGGCTTAGATCTAATGAATCTTTGACTTTTCAAATAATGTAGCAGCTCGGCACTATTGAAATTCTGGTACTCAACACATACTGTGTTACTCAACATCAACTATGTTTTATTGATGCTCGACACCTCCCTATGAATTCACTTGGCATCCGCTAAGTTTTTCTGATGCTTGGCACCTGTTACTTTTCTTGGCACTTGAACATGCTTGGCTCCTTTTATATCACTTGGCATACACTAGATTTTGCATTTTCTCAACTCTAACTAAAAATCTACTCGGCTCTAACTAGCTTGCTTGACACTCACTAATGAACTTAGTTAAGCTTTGCAATCAACTTTATTACAACTTATTCTTCCATTATTTCTAAGTGTGGCCAACCTCTGTATCTTCAAGTGTATTATCAAATACATCATTTTATCAATGTCTTAATTGATCCTTTTGCTTCATTACAAAACCATAACTCAACCTTTCCCTTAGGTGATTTTGTTACAACTTGTTGATTAAATCCAATTCATCAATCAACTAAGTGATAGTACTTGGATCTTATAAGTAATTGTCATTCTAGAAAATATCAAGTTTGACATCAATGGAAAAACAATGGTTGAAAACATTCTTTATCAACCTTCTTCCTTCTTCTCAACAATCTCCCTCTTTGGTAGTGATCTTTTCAATCAAATTTCTAACAATACCCCCACTTATACATTACAAGTATTTTTGCAATTCAACTTCTATCAAAGCAATTGAAAAAGGTTAGTACATGAACAAAATTATTAATTATATCATTTAGGTCTTAATGTGCAGACATAAGCGTGGATCATCAAAATGCAGATATTAAAATAACATAACCCTATGGTCTCGAAAGTATATCAAAACATTAAATTAGAAGTATCATAATGCAAATATGTCATCCATACTATGACGGATTGGGTGAGGCCTCACAATCAAGATCATGATCGTGATGCTTATATTTCTTTAAGAATGATGATTCTTTCATAAGAATTCTTTTTATTAATATTCTTACTCATTTTGATCCTAACAATTACTATTTTATGTGTAATGAATTAATGGATTCATTTTTGAAAAAAATGTTTTTAATAATATTAGCAATCTCGTCACTTCTTCCAAAAGTGTATCATCTCAACATCCACATACCTTCCATCTACTTATGGTCATTTCAATCATCATTTAGTTACCAATTGTGGCATTCTAATATCCATATTGCTAAACCCAATGTGACCACATCCTAGTCTACTCTTACCTTTAGTATTATCAACACCTTTCCCTCTACTATTATCAAAATTTACTAAATTCCCTTACCATGGTTGCTCATATCATGTAGATATTTTTAGAGAAATTATCATTTACATATTAAGATCACTTAGGCTTAGTTGGTATAAGTTAGTTGTCATGAGTTAATTTTGTAAGTTTTCATTTAATATTATACATAAAGTCAAATTAGATATCCTAGGTGGCATTTTAGAAGATATATGATACTTTCATATTTAATATTTGATTTAGACATTTATTGTATGAATTATGCATTCACTATTTATATACAAGGTGGTTGTAACCCTGTCTCACAATTGTGGCTAAGAAATTCTCATTTGTATATTGTAGCATATGAATCCAATATCAATTAAGCCATCTTCATATCATTTCAATTGCATTGTTTATGAAAGATCATGTCACAACATTCTCTTGTGGTTGATATTCAAAGTAGAAAGTTTTGTGTTGAGTTCTTTATCTAATTCCAACTCCAAATATGGAGTAGAAGAATGAGAAGAGAAGTTAGATGGACTTGTAATGAAGCCATCATTAAACCAAAAATCTACAAAACTGAATGTGTTAATTGTTGTATTGAAATCTTGGAATCTATGTCAATTGTAAACTCTAATGAAGTGAATAATAGGAGAATCATGATT
Source organism: Cupressus sempervirens (assembly GCA_028749045.1). NCBI lineage: Eukaryota > Viridiplantae > Streptophyta > Pinopsida > Cupressales > Cupressaceae > Cupressus > Cupressus sempervirens. The sequence goes on from CM053792.1 coordinate 429,394,442, forward strand.
AGATCTAAAAACCATTAAGATGAATTGAAATACTCCTGATACTAGGTGGAGGAGAAAAATTAACATAAGAATCATCACCACCAACAATATAATCAATATAGTCAATGATATATACCCCATGTAGATGATCAACAATATCATATGCAACTTGATCATCATTCTCATGATGAATGTACACTTCCTCCAATGTGGAATAAACTATGTTTCTACATTATGTAGTTTGTAGATCTAATCATGATTCTCATTATTTGCTTCATTAGAGTTGATAGTTGACATGGATTCCAAAATTTCTACACATAATTATGATACTATAATATCCTTTGCAATTTTGATTTTGATTTTATGATTCTTAACCTAAGAATTTCATCAAACACTTTGCACACAAGGGATATATTGTAGATATAAATTATGATTTCTTTCTAAATTCCAAACTTTAATAAATATTCTTCCAAAGAACTCCAAAATATCTAACAGTGAAGATGCAAATGTTTTTGTATTTTTTATGAAACATATAACACTAGTTACAAATGAGAAAATATGCATATGCAACAATAAGAAATTAGGGAAATTTCTTCTATGATGTTCAATGATATTCTAATCCTTTTTAACAACTTTTTGATATAAGATTCTAATATAAATCATGTTACAAAACTTCCACAACTGATTTCCAAATCCCTACAAATGCCCTAAGTTTTTCAGATCTAACCTCAATGCAATGCAAACTATAAATGGATAGAAACTTGGAAAGCAGTCAAGAAATCTAGTTTTTATTGTAGTGAGTTACTGTAGTAGTGGCAACACTGCAACAAATCACTTTATCCATATCCAACTTATGTCTTCAATCGTACTCTACAATGTGGCCCTAGGCCAAAAAATTGGCACAATAAAAAGATTGATTTTTCTTCTCCAATAGCTGCAACCCCTTGAAGGATCTTTCACCAATATGTTCAAATAGAAAACCTATATGATCTCCTCCCAATACCAAATTCACTAGGTATTTCACTAGCTCAAATGGAGGCACACAAAAGAACTTCATTTTCCACTGACAAATGCTAAACCCTTGGCTCCACAAAACTCATCAATTGTAAATCACAATAGTCGGATGATAAGAAAAGAACCTCTCATATTAATTTATTCTTTTCTTGTTGGAGCTCACTTACTTTTCTCCTTAATGTGGGATAAAAGATATTCTTATATTTGCACTTTATTATAATATTATAATATGAAACTATGCCCCATCATAAAGTATCGATCCCACATTAAAACCCTCTAACCATCATACTAGCCTATGAGGGTCACATAATAGGCTAACCTTAATTACTCAAAGATGTCAACTAGAAGGGGACATCATAGATACATTTAGTTTTTACATTGGATTGATGATAGATTCATTTCAAGTCTATATAAATTGGCTTCATACTCTTCTACTACATATTTGGAGGATATTCTTAAGTGGATAGCTCTTCTCTTTCTAGGTTTTTGGTATATGTTATGGAGTATTCTTCCTCCATTATTTCTTTCTCATCTTGATGAGGGGTCAGTGCAAGAAGTTGGGTCTCACTTTTGGCCAAAAAGTGGAAGTGTTTTTATTGTTTTTGAAATATGTTGTCAATTGATGCCAAAATATGAGGCATTTAGAGATTAAATATAAAATCTTTAAAAATAAAAATTGTATTGCCTGGAATCTCTATTTTATTATATAATTTATTTGTATACCCATATGATAGATTTTTTTTTTGGTATGGATCTTTAAAAGCCACTTTTTCAAAATGTTTATTCCACGACCATACCACACTCATGTATGGACACTATAATTTGACACAACTAAACAAAATTTTGAGAATCTTTTTAAACGAAGTTACCTAACACACCAAATATTGATGAGAATAATTATCTTTAAATATTTAATAATTTTTTAAATTAAATTTTAATTGATGATTAAGCTAATTTCTAAAACTTCTTGTGAACAGACACCATAATTTAATCAAAATTTAACTTTTTTGATTTTTTTTAACTTCAAAAGAATTATGTCAATTGATGACATGCAAATTAATTTAAGAAATATGAAAAATTAAAAAATGTATTAAATTTTTAGTGAATTTCACTATTTTATGTTTAAGAGACACTTTTGATTAATAAATAATGCAAAAATAGAAAATGAACTCATAACACTATAAAATTTACATTTTTGAAATCAAAATAGTAAGACCTATAATGGGTTTTCATTTTGTTAAAAAATTCAATGGGGAAGACCGTATAAAAATTATGACAATCCTTAAAATTGTTGGATAATTGCCTTAGTCAAAATTTGATACATAAAGGCATAGGCTTGGTCCCACCAAGCCTATACCATGCCTTTCCCCAAGGCAAAACTAGATACCAAAGGGAAATTCTCACCCATGGCTTTAGAATCAGGCATCTGATTCTCAATTCAAAAATTAGGTGCTCTATTCTAATTTTAGTTGTTGTAAAAATCAAGCACCCAATTGTTAAGTACCCATTGGGCCCCAAATGATGACCCACAAAGCACTTAAAAATCATTGCAAGGATTGATTGATTTGAGCTTCAAGAACAAATTTCTATCATAATTATTCTATTTTCTTATCATCTTCTATAATTTGCAAGCTATTGATTTGAAGTCAAAATTGGTGCAAACATGGGATCAAAACAATGAAGAAATAAGAAAATAAAATTTCTAACAAATGAGGAGATTGCAAAAAAAAAAGAGAAGGAAGCACAACGTTGGTAAGAGAGAAGACAAAGAATTAGAGATTTGAACAATTTGGGGTCTTCAATTTCAAATTTTAAATATTGTTTGAGAAGAGAAATACATTGAGGATACCACGATGGATGAAGAGGTTAAAGAAGAGAAGCCAATATGAGGAGATTTAGGTGCACATTCTAATCAAACATTCAATATAGGTGTGTCTCCAAACCCTCAAATTTTTTCTCATGATGAAATTGGTGATTTAGTAGAAGTAGTTACAATTTAAATGATTTAGGTTTTCTTCATGAGATTTGATTGTCAAATAATCATGCACAAAAAACTCCAATGTAAATGCAAGCCCAAAAGAAACACCAAGAAAAAATGAAAATGAGATTCAATTTCCAAATAATATTGAAAATAAAATGCCAATTAAAAATAACAATTATATGAATGTAGACATGGAAACACCAAGTACTGAACAAATAGGATTGAATGATACTAAAGTGTGTGGACATAATTTAAATTTTTTCAATGATGTGCTAGATAATCTTCATGAATTGGTTTCACAGAGACAGATTAGGACACATGCTAATGGATTATATAGACACTTTTTTATAATAAGAAATTTGGGTTTCAATGTCAATTGATGTTGCAACTAATTAAACTATCTAAAATGTGAAAATTAATGAACAAGTTAGGAATGTATGAAAATCTAAGAATAAAAATGAGTCTTTAAAATAAGTTATATTCATTGTTGCTAGTTCCTTTAATGTTATCAAAAAGAGAAGTCCCTCTAAAGATAAGAATGCAACATGACGAGCAATAATAATAGCTTTAGTTAACAAATCAACTATTGACAAAAGATTGATTAGTAACATAAGTGAATATCTTAATGTGAGTCGTAAAACTTTAGAAGGAGTTGTAAAGAGAAGGGTTAACTTTGAATGTGATCTAACAATAATTTGTGGACTTCTAGTGGTAGACTCCTGAGATCTGATATGAGACTTACTAGCGAAGTCAAAAGTTTGGTTGAAAACTTTTGGCACATGATAATACAAGAATATCACATAATTCAAGAGATATTCTTAAATTGAGAGATGGCTCAAACATACACGATCTACATCCTAAACATCTTTTGGACATTACTCAAACTAAATTGTTCATAAATTTTTTAGATGATAAAGTGTTAACCATTCCCATTAGTCAAAGATCTTTTGAAAAGTGTAAACAATGGTATGTAAGGATTAACAAGGAAAAAATCACATGTTTTTTTAAAACTCATGTTCAATTTCATTACCATTATGATGTATTTCGATCTATACGTAGTACCATGCATAGAAAAGAAATGTTGCAGGAATGTGGTATAAAGATACCACCTCAAACTATAAAGGATTTCATATCAGGTTTATTTTGTAAGCCACCTAATGATCAATATTTTCTTTTCAATGCATTTCTTTCTAGTACATGTGATATGTGTGGCAATCTTTCTTTGTTAGATGAATATTTGCATGAATTTTTTTGACTACTTTTGGACAATAGTTAGTTGATGTAAAAATATTCAAAACTATTGAATATCTATTGAAGGATGGGAAGATTGGAAGAAAGTGTGATCTAGTTACGGATAAAGTTAGTTGTCATGCATTTATGGATGAGTTTAAGAGTGTGATCATACCAAAATATGTTAAACACTCTCAATATACTAGATGGTTTGATGGATAATTTTGCATCTATAAGAATACGTTTCCAATTGGTACAATGCTTTTAGTTGTTGAATTCACAGAGAACTACACACTTGCACCCCAAGATGAGGTATAAGCACATTATTACAATTCAATATAAGTAGCATTTTTTGTTCATATAGTTTATAGACATGCACCTGATAGTACAAAGGAGGCTCAAAAAAATTGTCAAAGTACCATTTTTATATGAGTGATAATAAACTTCATTCATCTGAGTTTTTCCAATATTATTTCAAGATCTTTTATGATAATTTAAGAGAGAGACAAATTCAAATGACACAACATTGGATATGGCTAGATAATTGTACAGGACAATTCAAGAATGCTAGAATGTTCTATTGGTTGAGTATGACACATAGGCAAACTAATATCCAACATATGTGGAGTTTTTTTGGCTAGACATGGTAAAGGATAATATGATGGTGTTGGTGCATGCATGAAGAAAGCCCTTTGCAAAAAACAATTAAAATTTGATGAAAAGGTCATATTCAAAAATGCACATGAGATTGTGGAATGGTGTAACAAATATTTATACATAGGATCAAGTTAGAACTTTACAATCAAACATTTCTTCTACCTAGTTGAAGAGAAGAATATCCTTTCAAGATATGACTATGAGAGAATTAGTAGGTCATCTAAATGGTATTCATTTAGGCCCCATTTGGTTGCAGGAATTGGGCGAGAATAGGAAATTCTAATTTCTAGCATTCACCAATTTGACATTTGCTTGCAAAATACAAAATTAGAATTAGAATTCGCCTATCGTAATTTGACCCCAAAATGAGCATAGTAGAATTCCTTAAAAAAAGTGGAATAAGTATAGCTTATTCTTATTTCAGTTTTTAATAAACCCAATTTGATGGATTGTCGGGTCCGTGAATTTTTTGTTTGATTGTATTTTTGCCACTCAAATGGAATTTTGGACTATCTTCTTTGTTCATCATAAGACTTAAACTAGGTCAAAACTATTTTACGTTTAATATTTATTTATTTTAAATGATTAATACCAGATTTTATATATTTTCTAAACTTTCATAAAATTATCTTTACAAATAAATATTTTATTTAGTCTTATAATTAAAACTATGTTTAAAGATCATTTAAATGTCGTATTAATGATCTCGACTTATTTGTATTTTTTATATTCTTTAATATGTTTAAAAATTAAATGATTGTAGTTTTGATCTTATACTAATTAAAATAATTTGACTTAATTTATAATTAAACTTATAATATATAATATAATATGCCCTTTGAGTTGTGGTATATCTTTCACTTATTAAGTCAATTAAACAAATAAAATCAAGGCTAATTAAATTAATTTGGCTTTTAAAAAGTTAATTAAAGAGTCAGTTTTTATAAATAAAAAATCTTTTTTATTTATAATATTACTAACCTATAAATAATAATTTAACTATGAAATTTTTAAAAAATAATTTATTCCAATTCCTATTTCAATTGTTGTAACCAAACATAGAATATGCATCTTTTGACTCCTCTTCCAGTTCAACCAAACAAGTCTAAATGATATTCCAGAACTTATTTTAAGAATGCACAAATACCAAAAGAGAGCTTATTCTAGCTTCGATGAATGTTGCATTTGGTAATTCTTGCAGCTAAATAGGCCCTTAAGAGTTCGGATTCTAACACTTGTAGTATATGGACTAGGGAGCTTTCTTATTTTTGTCAATTTTGTCTTGCAGGTAGATGGGAAGAATGTGAGAATGCATAATGGGTTAAAGATCAAAAACATTAATCATTAGCACCTACTGCCACACATTTTGAAGATGATATAGTAAATGAAGGCCCAAACATTACATTTGCATCAGAAGACTCTGGTTGTATTTTGGACCTCATACAACTCGGTATGCACAATTTAATTTAATTATTTTGTGATCATGCTTCAATTTATATTATTTATTTATGTACATTTCATTGATATAATTCAAGTACATTTCATTAATATGTTATTTATTTATGTACACGTGTGATTAAATTATTTATGTACTTTATCTTATCTTGTAGGACATGTTTATGTTGTTATTGCACCTAATGAAAATGATGAAAAAACTGAGTATTGGCTAGATATATGTGTAGAACCTAAGAAAAAAAATGATATGTCATCAAGTAGAAGATAATGATTTTGAGTATCTTATTGGGTTCATCATTATATCTGGTACCTGGCTATGTACATACCTAACAAGAAGAAATGGGTTACCAGCATTTGAAGACTACCAATCTAAAAAGAAGATTTTACACTATTCACATTTGGTTGTGGCAATGAATATCAAATTAGAAAGATACAAAGGGAGACCTGCCAATAAGATATTACATACAATTTCAGTGGATTACCTCGAGGAAATCATAGATGCATTGCAAAAGAGAAAGGATGTAGATGGTACAATGGGATGACTACAAAATACACACATGTAAGGTTTTTCTTTATTGTGCTCTTTTTATATATGTACTTATATAATTTAAATGTGCATATGTGTTGTCAATAGAAAATTAGAGAACTTATATATAGCTCTCATTTAGGTCTAAGGTACAACTTATGCAAATTTAAATGTTTAAGGTGGATCCAATGTCAACATCTTGTGCAATTATACATAGTGAGTACATACATTACACATATTGACATAATACAGATAGGTCTTATTAATTTATGCTTTTATTAACATTTCAAGTTGTGTTTTTTCTTTTGATTTTATTTTGCAGGACCTCATTTGAAGAAATGGGTTCAACCAATTTTTTTATTTTGAAATCAAAACATGTTGTAAGCATTTAAAAACAAGAGTTCACTTCTATTTATGTCCTTCACATTATGTTACATATATATGACTTCACTTGTTTTAAATATATGATTCCACTTTTTAAAAATATATATATGAGTTTAGTTGTGTAAAATATAAGAGTTCACTTCTATTTGAAAGTCAATGTTGTGCACTTGATATTAAATTCTTTGTCAATTCAAGTAATGACCTCCTATATTTTTCCATTACTTTTACATTCAAATGTTTAAATTAATGTTCCTATATTTAATAAAAATTCTTAAAATTATTGTTCATGTACCATATACTAAAAAAATGTGTCATAACATGAATAAAAATATCACAATAAAAAAAATGGTTCATACTTACAACATGATAACATAAGAACCTATATTGGATACACTAGCATGATAAGAAGTAAAATTATCTATGAAGTGTGTGTGTGTGTGTGTGTGTGTGTGTACATATATGTACATATATGTATATATATATACATATATGTACATATATGTATATATATATACATATATGTACATATATGTATATATATGTATATACATATATATATATATACATATATGTATATATATATACATATATGTACATATATGTATATATATGTATATACATATATATATACATATATGTATGTATATGTATATATACACACACACACACATACATATACATATATACATATATGTATATGTGTGTGTGTGTGTGTGTGTGTGTATATATATATAATATAGACAACTGTCCTAATACAAAGTGTATCATAATAAATAATGTGTAATAAAAACACAATCTAAAGGGCCAAAGACCTAATCTATTTGATCTATAGTCCTCTTTACTCCATGTGAAGAGGATTCAGATGGATCATCCTATGTAACATGATGTGTCTCATCATGTGGGACATCTTGTGTCACATCCTGTAGGGCATCATGTGTCACATCCTATGTGGAATTTTGAGAAGACAACATGTACATGATTAATTGAAATGGATTTCAAAATCTAGCTTGCAAATAAAGTAAAATATTTAGTACTTATTTAAAATAATACCATGCAAGATAGGTGTCCCTCTATAACAAGAGGAGGTGCACAATCATAGCTACCAAATGTGGCAGTGGTGAGGTCCTGTAATAGAGTACATAAATTTTAAAAATTTGATAAAGATCATAATGAGCTATGTATAAATAACAATACTGAGCCAAAAGGGTGATGTATGTACCTCCATCTGGCTTAGTCCTATAGTTCCATTGACACACATGGCAACATCATCCTAAAATCATGGATACATTAAACTTGAGTCAAAATTATATATACATGAATTAAAAAGTACGTAAATTGAAAAGTACATATCTTACACTACATTTTCTGAAATAAAAACATATATATCATGCATGAGTACTAGCTAGTGTCGCATGATGTCGCATGATTTAATAGGGAAGTGAAAGCTTTAATTTAATAAAGTTTATTTTAAGTAAATTGCATAATGTGTGTGCATGAAAATTAAAATATAACAATGAAAGACAGAGATTTCACATGATTGCATGATCAAAGCCCTGACTTGGTGGGGGGGGGGGGTTCTTTATTAAGGAAATCAAAGCTCATTTATAGATACACAAGTTTGGAGGAGCCAATTTCAAAAAAGAGAATTTTTGAAGGAAAAGGAAGATTCATGTGTGCTTGTGCATTCATTGTTTTAGCATCAAATCTAAGTAGGATCTTGTGGGTTTGTGCAGTAGTTGCTTATTTTTTGAATTCATGTCTTCTTTGTGTCTATTGTGTTTCTATTTTCATAATTTCTTTGGGTTGAAACCCTTGTTTGAGAAAATTGATTTCCATTATAGAAATATCTATGATTTAATTTGAAACCTTGTTGTGAGTTTATTGTTCTTGTATTTCAAATTCTTGTGTCCTAAACATAGAAATGAAACCTAAAACCCTATAGAGAAATTGAAAACTCTATAAACAATAATACTTGGAAAAGAAAACCAAAACCCTGGTTGTTATTAAATCTTTGTGTTTGAAAACGAAAATGAGAACTTGGAAACCTATAGTGAAAATTAAACTTGTGTATTTTTCAAAACCTAATGAATTATGAAAAGTTATATTGTATGCACTTTATGTGACATGTGACTTACTGGTGTTGGGGTTTTCAGGTTTGACTTAGCTTTGGCCAGTTTAGGATGTTTACTAGAGGCTTGGGAGTTTTGTTCTATGATGTCACAATGATGTTTTGGTTACAATCTTTAATACTCGACCATGGTAATGTGCCATGTGCATTCTATAAAGAATTTTTTCAAATGATTTTTATTGCTTTCTAATATCTCTTTTGTAGAATTGACGTGAATGGTGTGACTTTTCTAGTATAACCTTTTGAGTCTTCAATTAGTTGTTTTTGGATTGCTTTCCAGTTGCTTGTATAGGACCAAGGTGATATTGTGATTTGTATATGGTGATATCATCTTATGACATGGATTTGGTTTATGTGTACTTGATTTTGGATCAATCTTGTTAGGATGATTATATTGGCAAAAATTACGATTATGATTAGTAATATTCAGCGCGTTCTAGTTACTTCTTTAAGAACTGATGTGTAATTTATAATCATTTGAAATCTTTTGGTTTTGCTAAGCTTAGGGTAGGTTATCTGTATGTCATGTTGGGAAGTGGCTTGCAATGGAGGTTGAGGCCCTGAAGAGGCTGATGGGTAACCCATTGTAGGTTATTTTAATAAGTGATAACATTTCATTAAATGGGTTTAAAATGAATTAATAAGATATTGGTACCATACAAAGTCACTAGGGGGTCGGCATATTAAAATACTACCAAGGTAACTTTAGAGCTAACTTGTTAGTATGCCTTGTCTATATGAAAGGATATTGATACCGCATAGAGACACTAGGGGGCTAGAGTATTAAAAGACTACCAAGGTAACCTTAGAGTTGGCTCATGCAATGAAACTTGCCCACTTGCATTCCTACATGTTTTTGTTGCTTCTAGGATTAGTTGATACTTGTGCCTTTGCACCCTTCGAGATAGTTTTCTTTAGGTGTTTCCTTGACTTAGATGTTGGTTTTGACTTGTATTTTTGATATCCATATGAGACTTTAGTTTATCTCCTCAGCACGATCGGAGTGGACCTTTTTGGGTTTCACAAGGTCAAGTGGTAGTGCTTTTTACTTTTACCATTGAGATCCAATAGTTTGATGTCATGGCTAGAGTTCCCTATTCTATACTCTCTTTCATTTTGTTTCTGTAGTGCCCGCCCTCGTTCATATTGTTTTGGACACATTGTTGCTATTATTATTGAACTATGTTAGACTAGTTTATGTTGATGGATTAGTAGCATTGTTTCGAGACTATCAAACATTATGTTATGGATTCGGTTGATGTATGATGAGATTATTTAGACTCTACATTTCATGTATGCATGATGATTATTACATTGCTTTCAGTTATTGATGATGATTAGTTAGATGGTTTATCGTCACATGTGTTTTATTATGGATACTTACCCCATACTTGCATGTGTATGGTGTGTGTGTTTGTTCTTATGTATGGCATTTCTGATGTGGTTAAGGAAGGGAGTCATAGTCACCTGCTAGTCAGGATCTACATGATGCACCACTTCCTACCATTGCCTGTTTAGCTTAGCATTATATATATTGTATGTACATGCATGGTTTTTATGCAGGTTGCAGGTACTGGGTATCGACTTCCCTCAATTGCCAGGATGAGTATACCCTATCGCACTATCTCAATGGTAAGAGAGGGGAGATAAGTTCTCAAGTCCAAATCATAAACCCTTAAACCATTTTTCCTAGAGAGATAGGACAAGTATCTGGATATTTTACCTTTTGAATGTGTTGGATGACATAATTCGTGATTTTTAACCCTTTAGACTGATTTTGTATGAATTGTTCTATGATGGGTTTTCATATTTTATCTTGGAGGTCTATGGTGAATTTTCTATTAATTAAGTCTAAATAAATAGATTTAATTAATAAATTAATTATTTGGGAAAAAATAAATATAATATCATGATCTTTGATATTTTGATTATAATTAATTAAATAGAAATTAATTGAGAAAAGAATTAAATAAAAGAAATTAGAAAATTAAAATTAATAATAATAATTAAAAAATAATAATAATAATAAAGTAATGAATAAATAATAATAATAAAATTAATAAAAGATTTAAAATAAAAGTTATAAGCTTGCCTAGGAATGAATGCACCTTTTTGATTGCACATATGTCAACAACACAGGGGTTAGTGCACTAATTAAGCACATGGTGTCTACAACCTTGTGACTCATCTAGAAGGTTGGAAAAGACTCATGCTTAGTTGTTGACACCTTCTGGTTGTTTCTAGAGATATCTAGGTGCTTCCTGAGAGTTCTTTATATTCAGGCATTCCTAGAAGCTTAGGGAGGGCATTTGGAGAGAATTTTTGGAGGACTCAAGAACGTGGGAGAAGGAAGGAGCTTGCTTTGCAGTTTCTAAGGAGAAGCGAATTAGCATCAGAATTCGGGTAGACTCTTGTGATTTTACCTATGTTATTTCCACTTCTTGTATTCCTGTCTTCTTCGTGTCTTCTAAATAATTTCTGAGGATTCTATGTGTGAATGTTCCAATTATTTTAATATTGTCATGGATATTTAATTCTTATGTGAGAAAAATCCTCATGCATAGATCTGATAAAATTATGGAGCTAGGGTTAAAATTTATAGTCAAACCTATTGGGTAAATTTAGAAAACAAATAGTTTATAGGTTAATTCTTTGGATCCCTTGGCAGGGCGTTACATTTGGTATTAGAGCCCGAGTTTCTACATTGGGAGCTCTGGGTATTTTGGAACAACTAGGACCTTGAACTATTATGTGTATCTCTTTCAAACTTGAAACTAGGAGAACTAAAAACAGAACCTAAAAGTGTTACTTGCATATTTTTTCATACTTCAACACTTAGGTTTCAAACCTGAAAATTATACTTAAACCTAAACATAGGCAAAATTGAAATTAAACTTAGTCTATTGCAAACATGTGTCATTTGGTTGTAATAGTACTTTTTACTGTTGTAGGATGGTATCTGGGACTAGGTATTCTGTTAGAGGTCATGGTAGAGGTCGTGGTCATGGCAGAGCTATCAGTTTCCATGAGTCTGCCCATGGGGGATCTGCTCATGAAGAGAGTGGAGGAGAGCACGCTAGTAAGTAGTAGGAAGAGAGTTGTAGAGAGGACCAAGCTAATTCTGAGGAGGTTAACTTGAGACAGATGATGCAGACCATTCTTGATCATCTACCTCTTGCTCATGAATAGCATAAACCACATCAGACAAAACAAGAGCATAGACCCAAGTGTAGGAGCCCTCGGAGGGATTGACAGAGATCTATTGTATCTACTCAGATGAAGGACCTATCAAGATCCAAGGTCAAGCCCTTTAATGGGTATGGTTCTGGATATGTGGCCGAACAATGGCTTATCGCCCTTGACAAGATTTTTGCTATGCAGGATTTTGACAGTAATGTTAAGGCAAGATTTGCCATTACCAATTTGGAGAATTTTTGGGCCACTTAGTGGACAATTGAGGAAAAGAAGCTAGGTATAGATATGAGTAGTGTCACTTGGGAGCTATTCTTAGAGAGTTTTCGTGAACGATTCCTACCAGAGGAATGGAAGCAGTAAAGGGTAGATGAGTTCCATAATCTTAGGCAGTATTCTATGACTGTGATAGAGTATGAGCACAAATTTTATGAGCTCATGTCCTTTTCAAGATTCAGTGAAAATTTAGCTCAGTTGACACAACACTTTATTAGGGGTTTGAACAACTGTATAATTGGGGGTGTCAAGGTATTTGAGCCAAAAACCCTCAAGGATGTAGTACGACGAGCTATCCTTGTAGAACAAAGTGTCAACCTTGGTTAGGGAGGTTTTGTGGGAGCGCCTGTAGCATCAGGATCTAAAGGCAACTACAACTCAGGTGGAAATAGGAAGCCTCCTTTTTCTAAGGAGAAATAATTTCAGCTGCAGTCTCAGCAGACACAATAGTAGAAGGGTTCGAACACTCAAACTCAAGGTGGTGGTGGAGGTTCTAACTCCAAGAACAACCGCAATGCTAAGTGCAATAAACGTAATCAACCCAATCAGCCAGCTCAGAGCAGTCAGTCTTTTGTTAGCAGGAATAACTGTCAGTAGTCAAATGCACTACCTATGGGTAGAGGATCTGGCAGAAATACAAGATGTTTTTTATGTGGGCAAATTGGACATTTTGCAGCTCACTATCCTCAGCGAGCACCTCAGTATTCAGGCCCTAGGCCAACAACATCCGAGCCTATAGTAGGAGATGCAAGAAGAGCTCATAGAGTGTTTGCAGCAGTAGATCATCGTCAGGCAGATCATCAGGGAACAGTGGTTGAAACCACATGAGCTATTCGAGGTATATCTCTTTTAGTGTTGTTTAATTCAGGAGCTACAAATTCATTTATTTCTCCATCTATAGTTGCTAAGTGTAAGCTGGATGCGGTGAAGCAAGATCATGGTTGGCAAGTGGAACTAGCCTCAGGTATTAAGGTCTCCATAGATTCTGTAGTTCATAACTGTGGGCTTAGTCTAGGAGGATTTGATACTGCAGTTGACCTTCGGGTTATACCCCTTAGTTCCTATGATGTGGTTTTGGGCATGGACTGGCTTGGATCTCATAGAGCTAGTATAGATTGTAGGAAGAAGATTATAATATGCCAAGATGACCAAGGGAATGATGTGAAGATTGTTGGGATACCAAGGCCTATATCTCTACGGATGATTTCTACTATGCAACTGAAGCGGAGTTTTCGGAAGGGATGTCAAATATTTGTTGTTATCATAAATGATCTTGATGAGGAAGATCCTATGAGGAAGACTTTAGATCACCCGATTTTATAGGAGTACGCAGATGTCTTTCCAAGTGAGATTCTAGGCATGCCTCCAAAAAGGGACATTGATTTTAGCATTGATTTGATTCCTGGAGCGGAGCCTATCTCTAAAGCTCCTTATCGTATGACTACACAAGAATTGGGTGAGTTGCATCTTCAGCTAGAGGAACTTTTGTCCAAAGGGAGCATTCAACCTAGTGTGTCACCATGGCGAGCTCCAGTGATCTTTGTGAAGAAGAAAGATGATTCTTTGCGCCTTTGTATTAATTACAGATAGTTGAATAAGGTGACAATTAAGAATAGGTATTCTCTACCTAGGATTGATGACTTATTTGATCAAATCGAGGGAGCTACAGTATTCTCCAAGATTGACCTTAAGTCAAGATACCACCACCTTTGCATTAAGGAAGTCGACATTCACAAGACCGCCTTTCGAACTCGCTATGGGCATTATGAGTTCACAGTGGTACCTTTTGGGTTGACTAATGCTCCATTGATTTTCATGAGTTTGATGAATGGGGTGTTTCGATCATATCTTGAAAGGTTTGTACTTGTGTTTCTGGATGATATATTGATATATTCTAAGACTTAGAAGGAGCATTAGGAACACCTGTGATTGGTTTTACAGTGCTTAAGAGACAATTAGCTTTATGCCAATGCGGCTAAGTGTGAATTCTTCAAGTCAGAGATTCAGTATTTAGGGCATGTCATTTCAGGTGATGGTATTTCAGTGGACCTTGCAAAGATTTAGGCAATAGTGGTTTGGCCTACACCGACTAATGTGTTAGAGATTTGTAGTTTCATGGGTCTAGCTGGTTATTATCGCAGATTTGTCCAAAACTTCTCTAGAATAGTGCATCCTATTACTTCCCTTCAAAAGAAAGGAAAGAAGTTTATTTGGACAGAGAAGTGCGAGGAAGCATTTCGAAAGCTCAAGGAGCTTTTGACTAGTGCACCAATCCTAGCAGTACCTGACTCGAAAGGTGATTTCATGGTGTGTACAAATGCTTCCCTTGAAGGGATTGGAGCAGTTTTGATGTAGAATGGAAGAGTGATTACGTATGAATCACGTAAGCTCAAGGATCATGAGCTAAATTATCCTACACATGATCTTGAGTTGGCAGCAGTAGTTCATGCTTTGACAAGGTGGAGACATTTCTTGTTGGGGCATAGATTTGAGCTACATAGTGATCATCACAGTCTTTAGTACATTTTCACACAGCCTCATCTAAATGCTCGCCAAAGGCGATGGATGGAATTTCCATGTGAGTATGACTTTGAGGAAAAGGAGAATGTGGTGGCAAATGCTTTGAGTCATAGGAGACATGTGATATTATCTATGACTCTTAGTGTTGATTTGAGGAGTCGAATTCTTTAGGCACTTCCTATAGATTCTTGGTACCAGGAAGTGTGCAGAGAAATAGATTCAGGAAGACCTTTGGAGGGTAAGTTTGCAGGCTACGTCCGAGAATCAGATGGTCTTTTGAGACATTCAGGAAGGATTTATGTGTCGTTACGGGATGAGCTTCGCACCTTGATTCTAGCAGAGGCCCATCATACACCTTACTCGGCACATCCAAGTGTCAAGAAGATGTATGCTAATTTGTGGCATTTATTCTACTAGTCTGGGATGAAGTGAGACATTGCTGATTATGTGGCTAGGTGTCTTGAGTCTTAGAGAGTCAAGGCAGAACACCAACACCCGGCAAGACTTTTGCAACCAAATCTCATTCCTTCATGGAAGTGGGATATCATCTCTATGGATTTCATAGTAGGATTACCTATGATTGTTCATCGTCATGATGCTATCATGGTCACTATTGATTGGTTGACTAAGGTGGCACATTTTTCACCAATCAGGTCTTCATACATGGCAGCTTCTGTAGCTAATGTCTTCATGTGTGACATTGTGAGACTACATGGTATTCCTTGAAATATCATTTCTGATAGGGATCCTATATTCACATCCACATTCTGGACATCGCTACAGCATGAGCTTGGAGCTCAATAGAATTTCAGTTTGGCATATCACCCAAAAATAGATGGTCAGACAGAGAGGGTGAATCAGGTTCTAGAAGATATGTTAAGGATGTATGTGATGGATAGGCAGACACATTGGGAGGATTATCTCTACCTAGTGGAGTTTTCTTATAACAATGGGTATCATAGTTCTATTGGCATGGCACCATTTCAGGCATTATATGGACGTCCTTTTCGTACACCCTTGAGTTGGGACACTCTTGAGGATTGCATCTTGTTGGGTCTTGAGATGCTTCATGATATGGAGCAACAGGTAGTGCATATCCACGAGCACTTGACTATGGCACAGAATAGGTAGAAAAAGTATGTTGATGCACATAGGAAAAATAAGTAGTTTGCTATGGGAGATAAGGTTTTCTTGAGAGTGCATCCGTAGAAGAGTCTAATTTGATATGGAAAGGGTCCAAAGCTAGCACCTCACTTTGTGGGACCATTCGAGATTCTAGAGAGGATTGGCCCAGTTGTTTATCTCCTTGCTCTACCGCCCAGCCTAGCTCGCATTCATGATGTTTTCCATGTTTCGGTACTTAGACAGTATATTCCTGATGTTGTACATGTTCTTAATTGAAATGCATTGCAGGTAGAGGATGGGCAGTTGGCTTCGGAGCCAGTTCGTATTCTGGAGCGGTGGGAGTTGACCCTTAAGGGTCGAACCATTGAGCAGGTAAGGATCCAATGGGACCCTACTGATGATTCTTCAACTACATGGGAGGATGCAGCTAGATTACGAGAGTTATATCCCTACTTGTTTGTAGGATTCTAGGAGTAAGCCTAATATCTAAGGGGGGGGGTGGATGTAGTGCCTTCCCTCATTCACATTCTTTTGGACACATTGTTGCTATTATTATCGGACTATGTTAGACTAGTTTATGTTGATGGATTATTAGCATTGTTTTGAGACTATCAGACATTATGTTATGGATTTGGTTGATGTATGATGAGATTATTTAGACTCTACATTTCATGTATGCATGATGATTATTACATTGCTTTCAGTTATTGATGATGATTAGTTAGATGGTTTATTATCACATGTGTTTTATTATGGATACTTACCCCATACTTGCATGTGTATGGTGTGCGTGTTTGTTCTTATGTATGGAGTTTCTGATGTGGTTAAGGAAAGGAGTCGTAGTCACCTACTAGTCAGGATCTACATGATGCACCACTTTCTGTCATTGCTTGTTTAGCTTAGCATTATATATATTGTATGTACATGTGTGGTTTTTATGCAGGTTGTAGGTATCGGGTATCGACTTCCCTGAATTGCCAGGATGAGTGTACCCTATCGCACTATCTCAATGGTAAGAGAGGGGAGATAAGTTCTCAAGTCCAAATCCTAAACCCTTAAACCATTTGTCCTAGAGAGATAGGACAAGTATCTGGATATTTTACTTTTTGAATGTGTCGGATGACATAATTCGTGATTTTTAATCCTTTAGACTGATTTTGTATGAATTGTTCTATGATGGGTTTTCATATTTTATCTTGGAGGTCTATGGTGAATTTTCTATTAATTAAGTCTAAATAAATAGATTTAATTAATAAATTAATTATTTGGAAAAAAATAAATATAATATCATGATCTTTGATATTTTGATTATAATTAATTAAATAGAAATTAATTGAGAAAAGAATTAAATAAAAGAAATTAGAAAATTAAAATTAATAATAATAATAATAAAATAATAATAATAAAAAAGTAATGAATAAATAATAATAATAAAATTAATAAAAGATTTAAAATAAAAGTTATAAGCTTGCTTGCATAGGAATGAACACACCTTTTTGATTGCACATATGTCAATAACACAGGGGTTAGCGCACCAATTAAGCACATGGTGTCTACAACCTTGTGACTCATCTAGAAGGTTGGAAAAGACTCATGCTTAGTTGTTGACACCTTCTAGTTGTTTCTAGAGATATTCTAGGTGCTCCCTAAGAGTTCTTTATATTCAGGCATTCCTAGAAGCTTAGGGAGGGCGTTTGGAGAGCATTTTTGGAGGACTCGGGAACGTGGGAGAAGGAAGGAGCTTGCTCTACAATTTCTGAGGAGAAGCGAATTAGCATCACAATTTGGGTAGACTCTTGTGATTTTACCTATGTTATTTCCACTTCTTGTATTCCTATCTTTTTTGTGTCTTCTAAATACTTTCTAAGGATTCTATGTGTGAATGTTCCAATTATTTTAATCTTGTCATGGATATTTAATTCTTATGTGAGAAAACTCCTCATGCATAGATCTAATAAAATTATGGAGCTAGGGTTAAAATTTATAGTCAAACCTATTGGGTAAATTTAGAAAACAAATAGTTTATAGGTTAATTCTTTGGATCCCTTGGTGAGGCATTACAGTTTCTTATGTACTATGATAGATGGTTGTACTATATTGTATTATATTTTATTTCATAGATCTTACAAGATGGTGTAATCTATTTCATGATGTATATTATTTCAACCTCTTATACCTTGTGACTTGTACATTGGATGATTGTGCATTCTAATTATTGCCAAGTGGCGTTTGAGATAATTGTATATTGTTTAAATGGAATTTGTACTTGTACTTATTCTTTAATATGGATGTGTTAGATATAATATTAATTAAATTTGAATGTGATTCAATGTCATGGAACCCTAAGAGATGTAATATATTTATGATGGTTATTATGCATGTGAGTTAATGCTTCCACTATATTTTATCTCTTGTTGTTATTATCATTTTTTAAAAAAATGTTTGACAAACTTAGTGAAACTGTAGGTTAATTTCTTTTGGGTTCCCTAGTGGGGCCTTACAAAACTAGTTATAGTTAAGGTCAAAAAATGAATTATACTTATGGTTCAATATTATGGTTAGAGTTTGATTATTAAATTCAAGGTCTAATATATACCTAAGATGTGGATTATAGTTGAATTAGGGATACAAATAGGGTAATAAGTTAATATATTAGAGTTAGGCAAGAGCCTACAACACAATGGTAACTTGTGAGCCTCTCATTGGGGAGGTTTTGTGTTTGAAACCACTCAAGCCTAACACATAATAATAATTAATCTTCACAAATAATAATAAATAAATAATAAATAATCAAGGCTTCATCCGATTACCTATCAAAAAAGAGAGAGAGTTAATATATTAGAGTTAGAAAAATATTTCATAAACATGTATTCAAGTGTAAAGTGTAGGTTCAAGTATAGGATTTATACAAATCCTAACCATAAACTTTAGTTAATATTTAATATGTACAAAAAAATAATTTACAATTACTATTTAGTTGAAATAAATCTAAAACATCAATGTAAATACATGTTTAAACAATCTAAACATCTAATGCGTCTAGAATCATCCATCACTTTAACTTTGATTATGTGTCATATAAATCAAACACATCCAAACATCTAAAATAATATTTTTAAATGAACATCTACAAAACAAAAATTTAAATGAACATCTAACTATCAAAATAGGGAGGAGAGAAAATATAATTTGAGTAATAATCCATGGCAAAAAAATAAATTACAATTCAAATCTTGAATTTTACATATATAAAACTACTAATTGTGAGCAAATAATAATAAATTGATGAAATTGTAAGCAAAAAACTAAAAAAATGAAATAAAATAATATAAAAAATAAATTAAAATATGTGGAAGAGTGAAAAATCAGTTGGGGAGTCAGTAGAAAGCTCAAATCAGGCTCTTGTTTCCAAGCACAAATTGGGCTCTCGTCTCCAAATAGTGCACAATAGTGAAAATGACAAAAAATGCCCCAAAAATAGGTTTTATGTTTTTTACTAATCAGGTGCCTGATTTTTAAAATATGGTTCGAGTGGCTGATCCATATTCAAAAATTGGGTGCTTGATTTTTGAGTACGAATCTAGCACCCGAACCATAATAGATACCTAGTTCTTTAAAATCGAGTGCCCATTTTTAAAGAAGTATCATTTCGTGAAATGAACTTCCACGGAATTGAGACCCAACTTCTTGCACTTACCCTAAGATGTCATTAAAGACATTGATGATTCTTCAAGGAATTCATTGTTGAGACTTCTACCTTCTTCATTTTTCATGGAGATGGACTTTCTTCTACATGTGCTATTAGATTTTGTTCTTGCCAAGGGAGAAACATTGATTGTCATCATTGGACTGTCTTTTGTCTTTAGACTGTCTTTGGTAGTTTTTGGTTATTATATAATGGGGGATACGTCTCAATCTTTCCCTTCATTGGAGGGGTGATTGTATTGTATCTTCATATCATGAATGTAATTCTAGGGGATATTGTTGTTGAGACCTCCATAAATAACACGATCTATCACCTATATAAGATTTGTAGTATCTCCTTTCTAAAAAGGAGTTTTGTCTCCTCTTTTATGGGAAATCAGTAGTGTGGGTACCTAATATGATTTGGTCGTTAGGATCCATTTTGTATTGTCTTTTCCATACCAGTCTTACACTATTTGCATAGTCATTTATCTTCATAAGTTGCAATTAAGGGGGTTGTAGAGAGATCAAGTTAGTAATTTTAGATGTCATTATAGAAAATAGATGATAGCTCATTATTTAATATGTACTTCAAACATGTAGTATATTGCATCATGCATCTAGTTTTGTATCAAGAGTAGCTATAATCCTACCTCATCAACTTTGCTAAGACTTGTTAAATTACAAATATACAATATCAAAGTTTAAACATATTAAAACATATGAAGACACACACACACACACACACACACACACACACACACACAAAATCAAACTTGGTAGAGCTTCTTCAACAAGTTGCAAGTATTTTCTTAAAGGATGTACATATACATATGAAAATAATGAAATTGTCATGTATATATTATTATTACCACCATTCTATACCACTTGGTAATGCATCACATTCGAAATAAAATGCATTTATGGAACCAAAGACACTATTATTTGCCTTACATATATAAATTTGGATTCTTGCATTTTGGGATTAAATTGTGTATGATTTTTCATCATTAGCATTTGAGATCATACTACAAAATCCATCATCAAGATGAAGCAATAGCTAGAAAGCAAAAAAATGGAACAATTGTAGGCTCAAGAGTATAAATAGAAGTAGGATGAAGAAACTAAGTCTTAGGAAAATAGAAGAGGAAAATAATAAATACTACAAAATTGCACAAAATAACAAAACTAAAGCCAAAATGCAAAAACCTACAACACAACGGTAACTTGTAAGCCTCTCATGTGGGAGGTCTTGGGTTCAAATCTAACCTCGCCTAATATATAATAATAATTAATTCCAACAAATAATAATAAATAATCTAGGCTTCGATTATTTACCAATAAAAAAAAACTAAAACCAAAAACGTATTTTTTAATACTTTGGGGTATTTTTAGCCTTTGTTATTTCCGTCTCTACCTTTCCCAAGACTTTGTTTCATCCTCATGCCTATATTAAAACTCTTGAGGTTCCTCCTTCTACCTCTATTTAAACTTTTGAGTCTATAGTTGTTTGCAAATGCTTCATCTTGATGATGGATCATGTAGTATGATCCAAGATATTGATGATGAAAAATCATAATCAGTTTAATCTAGAAATGCAAGAAAATAAAAATGTGAGTAAACTAGCTCAAATTTCTATTAAACATTAAATATACTTACACTATAAACTCTTATGAATGAATTCACACCTTATATGTTAATATATATTACAACTTATTAGAGTACTAATGCTTAATTTGATGTCTGCCACAATGGGCAATGGACTATGGTTTGGGTGGTGAAGTTGAATGGTTTAAGCGAGTTCCTGAGAATTAAGTCTTGTTAAGCTCAAGTTCCCAATAGCATAAAAGAAGAGGTTAAGATTCTACCTCCAAAAACTATAAAGATGCAAATACTCAGTTAAAAAGTTTCAATCTAAAAATTATTCTTTTTAAAGAATTTTATAACTTATATTAATCCTTAAAAATAATTCTTATATTATTTTTCTTTTCTCAGAACATTAAACTATAAAAAACTAACATTAAAATATTTTGTCAAACTAAACAATTCTTGTTTTTACTAACCAATTCATGATTATTAGCCAATAGGCTACCCCTCTTAGGTTTCTTGCAACTGGAAGTTGTCTTATGCCTAGAAATAGTTGTCAGAAAACAAATTATTGATGGGGGACTTTTGTGGAAAGAGGCATTACTTTGACTTAATCTCTCTAAGATAAAACATATGACAATTTGTATTGTAAAGTTGGAATGCACATGAGCCTATTATGATCACTACTTTCTCCACTCAACCATCCAACCCACTACACCATCCACACTCATTAGATAATGCATGTAAAAGTTTTCTATTTTGCATATTTGGAGTACTAGGAAATGGTTTCAGGCTGGGAACAAGTGGTTTTGCGATCGGGCAATGACACTTGAACCAAAGCATGTTAAATAAGGCATAATACTAGCTATTAACTTCTGACTTGTCCTATTTACTCTCATAATGGGGAAAATCTTGAAAAATCTTGTTTATAGATACAACATGATGAGATTATGGTCATGGACAACTTGTCTATATAGAAGTAATCTGAAGAGATTCAATGGATTTTTGTATACTTGTTGGGTAGTTATAATCTCTCCATTATAATCTATAGAAGGGTGCCATCTTTTGATTAATTTGGGAAAAAGTAGGTGCAAAGGTAGAATGTCATAACTCCTTGCTATGAAGTGGTTTGTACCTTGTCCATATAAATATCGAGATTATAGATTTAAGAGGAAATACAAGTGCAACAAGGTACAGTGAGGCACTAGAACACCACGGGTCTAAAGAATGCATGAAACCTATATAACATAGGTACTTTTTCTCACATATCTCCATATATATTCTTTTAAATTTTCAATCATTTGTCAATGTCTTTTATTTCTTAGACTCATTTTCCACATGAAGACTAAAGTTGTCTATTAAATTTCAAAATATTTTGGTTTTGGACTTCACTCTTTGTAAATTCCAACCTACAAGAATTAAACATCTTTGAAGGTTTGCATTAGGCCACTATGTAACAAAATAAGATACATTTATCATGTTGTTGTAGTCCATGTTTGGATCTCTGCAATACTGAAATCTAAGAAAGAAAAATTATAAATCCATATACCTTTTAGTCTCTATAACATTCCATATACAGATCCTATTTCAATTGGAGATTGAGAGTCCTTAGTAGAGGACATAGATGTAGATTGAGTAGCCATGGTAGTTACAAGAGCAATTTCCTTGCTTATAATCACAGGTCACCCACACCTGATATTGTTAACAAGATCAGTACAATCATTGTCATGCATAATGGGCATTTCCATGGCCATTGGTGAGATGGATGATCCTTCACCAAAATCAACCCTATCCATGATTTAATTCATCGATTAAATTGTCACTCTAAATATAAGAAAATAAAATAACATGAGATCTGTAATGATTTGTCTCATCTTTAAATAGGTTTAGGCTATGTGGGGAATGCAAATGGAATTCTTATTTCTAGGGACAACACAACAATATACTTAGCAACACCTCTTCTTTCGAGGACTGAACACTATTAATTTTTCATGTTGTAATGTTTGATGATTGATGGCTTATCATTTCATTTTTATACTCTGTTATAATTTCAATATAACTTATCATCAACCATCTTCACATTTTTCCCCACAAAATTTACATAAAAATTCTCCATATGCAATTATCATGTTGGCTTGTCAACACAACAATATAGTGTAGTAGAAACTTGTATAGATCGATTCGTGGTGGTGGATTCAATGAAAAGACAAATGAACACAACTTGACACATTAAAATATTTCTAAGTATGGTGAACTAAATTTTATTGAGAATTCAACATAAGGAAGGGAGAGGCACTTATTTCTTGGATGCAACTCCCCTTCATATGGCTTGATGATTTTTTTGATTGATATTCCACCAATCTTGATGACCTATTTACTCTGTCACTATGTTTCACACTCAATTTTGTCTCATTCCTCACCATAAAAAAATTAGAGGAAAATTTAAGTTGTGTAACCACATACCATGAATATTTGCTCCTATATTTTGGCATAATATAAGTATGGCACTTGGGCTCTTCACTAATATAAAATATGCATGCAAAAGAAGATATTTTGTAGAATAATGATGCTTGTGCATGCTATTAAATTAGTAAGACATTATAAAGGCTCTAAATTTTTAGTTTCATTTTTCCAATTTTTCCAAATCTTTTGAATAATTGTTTTTACTAAGCATTGTGAAAATCATACTTTTGCAATTTCAATGTGATTCTTTTTATGTGTTTTTATGATTTATTAGATTTTTTAGACAAGTTGGAATATCTTTTAAGATGTCATTTGGAACTATGTAGCATGGATTCATGACTTTGGTTTTTCCTAATTGTTGTTTATTGCATATTTTATCGTAGCAATGATAGGACAAGATGAGTGACCCATGTCTTATAATGTATGAAATTGGTATCTAGCTAAGAAAACCATGAATCAAGGGTTAGCTTAAATCTCTCAAAGATTAATGGTAATGTCTATTATAAAGACAAAACGATGCAGTTGTTTTGTTATTTTTTGATTAATTTAGATGTCAAATTGGTGTTTGATACTATGTGAAAAGACTCATTACTCTTTTTTCCTCTCTTTAATTCAATTCACCTAAAGCTTTATCAATTAACAATGTTGACTTTTTCAATAACCTAACCTTTTCAGGCACCTTCACTTTTCCAAGGTTGTTAAATTTGGCTTCCACCTCCAAAATCCATGTGTTGGAAGCTTTTTGAATCATGTCTAATTAAAACCATTTTATGTCATGTTTCTGAAAAAGTGTTTGGTTTGTTTAAACATAGTCATCTTGAACACAACCATCTATCATGTCATTATATGAGATCACATTTGTTTTTGTTTTTTCCTTTTTTCTAATAGGTATAGTCAACATTATTTGAATAATAAAGAATGAAACTTTCCAATTCAATCAATTACCAAAAGCTTCTTTTTGAAATAAATAATCTCATTTTTCAAAATCCTCTTTTCATTAGGAATAGTTGTATAGGTTCTCTATACTCAAGATGACAAGCTCATAAGCATACTTGATTCCACTAAAACAAAAACCTAGTCTCCTCCCATGTCATTGATGATGTAACAATATGTTCTTCATGAAGAATATTTAGCGACACTTACTTTTATATCATAAAGTTCCATTTACGCCTCTGCTCTTGGAATGCGATCAATACAAAAATCAAAGTTGTGTTCCGACGACATACCTAGTATATCATCAAGGAATACATTCACATACTCATGAAGGAGTGGGTGATTGTCCAACATCACCCACTCCTAAAAGAAAGATGAAAAATACAAAAGAACTCTTAAAGAAGAATAATTTTTTTTAGGAGTTTGAAAGTCTAGGAACATTATTTCTTCTTTTGTTTTAAAATGTTATAAAGAGATTAATATTTTGTGTGTTTTATATTGCCCTCCACCAATATTCCATGGTAATGTTTCCTGCAACAATTGAAAGTAGTTATACTGGTCCGCCTTGGGATCCTAGAAACCTGATACAACCCATTTCCCAAGGCAATCATACACAAATCCCTTTTTCCACAACTTGGACTATCACTATACACAAATCACAAGGTCTAACCTTAGGTAGGGCTATGATTGATATAGGTAGAGCTGAAAGACAAGGCCTCACCTTCACAACAATCTCTAGAGTCAAATCCATCCAAGACCTTCCTATAGAGCTTTCCTTTTCTTTTGAGTGCTTTTGTAAGATGTCAAAAACCTGTACAATATTATTAGAAAGAAAGAAGAAGCATGTTTGCACTCATTCTAGCATCAAGACCATATCTTTGAAGCTACTTCTATGGAAAATGATTATGTTTGCCATTCTACAAATTTTCATTTTTCATTTACTCATTTCTTTGTGCGGCTTCCTAAGTAATTCATTACTATTTTTGTATAGGTTGACATTTGTTGGATTCAAAGGTGGTGCTCACAACAAAAAAATGCTCCAGAAACTTTCAGGTATGTCAGGTTTTTTTTTATTGCTTCTAGAATTTCGCTACTTCTACATTTACTAAAATTGCCTCATATGTACTTCTTCTTAAGAATTGATTTTATTTTTCTCTTACATACAGGTCTTTGCTGCCTTGCCACAAATATGACTCCTATTACTTTTCTATTTATAGTTTCTAAAAAATTCAAAAAATGAGCAATTTAAATCAACTCTTGAATTGGGATGGAGTACATTAAATCAAATATTAAAGTTGTACATTTTTTTAGCCTCTAAAGACGTTAGTCAAGTGTATATACCTCTATTCTATATATATAAAATCTATGCTATCTTGATTTGAAATCTTTCTTTTAAATTTACATCTCTTTAAATTGTCTTTTCTTTAAAAAACTATTCGGGTACCCCTTGCACCTATTTATGGAACAAGTGCTAGTTTACTCTCAGCAAGTGATAGTAACCAATGCACTTGCTAGAGATGAAAAAGGACGAGTTAGAAAAACCAGATCTTGCCTTTACCAGGCAGCAATGACTACCCAACTAGTTATTTAGACATGGCTAGATGGATGCGATGCCACTCAAGCAATATGATGGGATACATGATAGAGGTTGTTCTTATTCCGTATTCTGCCAGATGTTATTGCATTGCGTGCAATTCACAGAAGGTGTCGGGTTGATAGAATGAAAATGTTCAAAGTTTTTTTTGAAGTGTTGAACCAAAAAGTATTATCATTATTATTATGATTAATTTCAATCATTTTAATAATTGATTTTTTTTAACAAGATTTTAACATTTTAAGCATTCAACTTTTTGTATTTAGTATTTTTTAGTTTAATTTTATAATAAATATGTTATAATACAATATGTATGTAATTTGATAATACTATTATTTCAATTTAAAAATTATGTATTTTTGTTTTTAAAATATTAAATTATTTTAGTTATGTTTTATGTTGTTGTAATCTTAAACATTATAATAATTTTTCTAAGATATAATTTAAATAGAATAGTTTAAGTTAAGAAAACATTATCTACATTATAATTCAAAATTCTTTAAAAAAATATATTAGAATAAGACTAATATTTTTTAAATATTATAATTATAAAAGAATAATATTAATATTTAAATAATAAAAATTTAATTTCTCTATAATGTTCTTTTATTAATTGAATTGTTCATTATAGATTTTGTTAATTCTGATATTTGTAACTTGTGTAGAGTTCCTGAAACTGGTAGACATATCCTTCTTGATTCTATTTTTGCTAAAGAAATATGGAAAATGTTTGGCATTGTTTATCCTATTAATGTTAATATTTTTGATATTATTTCTGGTCATATTAATGGTCTTCCTAAAGAGACCAATTTATTTTGGAATATATTGTTGTCTAACATTCTCTGGCAGATCTGGAAGTGCGGGAACAAGGAAAGGTATCAAGGTAAGCATAGGGATCTTACTGAGTTTTTTCGAAAACTCACTTACTTTAAAATCTTCTTGCAGGTGCAGACTACTATAATGATTGAACGGGACAAAATGAGGAGGTTCCTTCGTGATGGGCATGCTACTCTTTACTACCTTGAGCTTAAGCGTGGGTACCAATGGCGTAGTACTTTGGATGATCTGCATGTTTTTTAGCAAGCTTGCAATAGATTGAACAAAGATATTAGAGAAAAAGGGAATGCCAGAAAAGAAGAGTTATTTATATTGGTGCAGATTCAAGGGCATAAAAGTATAGTTTGGATGGAAGGTCCCTTAGGCTAGACTGCCTGGGTTGACAATCACTATGATCTTCTCAGCTAGATAGTTTTGTTTTTCCTCCTTTTGTTGCTTTGTATATTCAGCTGATACTTTCTCTTCTAGGTGAGGCTTGGCCTCCTTGTGTATATTCGTATTGATACTCTGGTGTTTTTTTTTTTTTTGTTCTGAAACTCTTATTTCTAATATAAAAATTGTTTTACATTTTTGCAAATTTAAATCAACAATAAGAAAAATTTGGTATTTAGTTTATAGAATGAGTATACTAAACTGTTAATATAAAATACATTATCTCATATTAATATAAATGTAATTTGTTATTAAATATTTAGAAATCTTAATTAATCTTATTATTATATACATTACTACTACATAGAGTTATAAATAATATTATTCATAACATGATGGATTAAGCATTAAAACCCCCAAAAAAAAAACAATGCATATCATCACATGAAATTCAATACACAAATTAAACATTAACAAAAGGAGTATGTAAAGAATGCTTATTTTAATTGACAATTTAAATAATAAAAATAATTAGGTGTTTGTGATATGTTGTGTTGTGCTCTTTCGTTCAATAACTTAGGCTTGTCCAATGTTGCATGTTTGTGTATTTGACTTTCATTGTTTAAGTTTAAATAGTTAAAAGTTAGTTTTGGTTAATAAAATTAATAGTATACAAATTATTATTATTTTTATCATCAATGTTTATAAAATATATTGGTAAATATATATGGGAGAAGTAAAATCTATTAAGATCTAATAAAAATAATTAATTATTTCTATAAAATATAATAAAAATAATTTGGTGTTTATGGTTCTAAATATAATAATTATAAGTGTAATGTAATAATATCAAATTCAAATATTAAATCAAATGAAATATTTTTAATATCAATTTAATAATTATTATAAATTTGAATGAAAGATATAATTTAAACTAATATTACTATTAAAATATAATAATCATTTCTTACAAGTCTTATTCTAATTATTATTATTTTTAAATTTGAATTATAATTTAGATAATATTTTCTTAACTTAAACTATTCTATTTAAATTATATGTTAAAAAAATTATTATAATGTTTAAAATTACAACATAAAACATAGTTAAAAGATTTTTTAGTTTTAAAATAATTGAATATTTTATAAACAAGCATACATAATTTTTAAATTAAAATAATAGTATTATTAAATAAATTTATATAATATATTGTAAAACTATTAACTTACATATTGTATTATAATATACTTATTATTATAAAATCAAACTAAAGAATGTTTAAAATGTTTAAATGTTTTTAAAAAAAATTCAATTACTAAAATGATTAATCATAATAATAATAATTATTTTTGGTTCAACACATAATAATAAATATAATAACACTTACTAAAAACCCAACCTTTTAATATTTTCATTCTACCGACCTGACAGAATATGAATACGAATAGCCTCTGTACGTGTCCCATCAAATTAAATGAGCGGCATGGCATCCATCAAGCCATGTATAAATAACTGGCTGTGATGCCAGCCATGTATAAATAACTGGCTGCATAGCCGTTGCCTTAATTTTGCCGACAGTGGCATGTGATATAAGTAGATATATTGACTTCACCCCTGATCATTTTGACAAAGCCGCCATTCGAGCATTGAAATTGGTTAGATCTTCCCATGACGAGTTATATAATTATCCTAATATTTCGCATTCGTACTCTACATTTTATACTTAGTTACGAACTCCTTACTCCACCTTGCGACCGTCTTTTCTGACCATAGAGAACTAATAGACGCCATTAACATCTTCTTTAGAGGTCCAAAATCCCAAAACTTCTCAGGTCTTAAATTGGAGCCTTTGCTTTGACCGAATTCAATTGATCAGCCCAAAGTTGCGTAACTACGGATTAAAAAAGTTACATTTACCTACACACTAGATCCGCAACTGGAGGAGTGGATCCCATCAAACGATGTACTGAGAGCTCCGTGCCAAAATGCAACTCTCGTGCCCACATTTACGCACGCCTACCCACTGAGTGGTTTGTTAATCAATGGGTCCGTAAGAAATTGGGGGTTTTAGGTTATGTCGTTTCTCCAGCTATAAGGAATCGGAGGGGATTTGGTATTGTTAATAAAGTTTTTCTCTTTTCATCGAATTTTGATTCCCTGACATCTCTCTGGAGTTCGGCGAGACTAATCTTCGGATCTGATCTGCGGGCAAAATGATGGCTAGAAGTTTTTCCTCTGCCATTTTGGGTCATGGGGGTTCTATTTCAGAGCCTCAGATGGGGACAGAATTGAGTAATTTTGGCAATCATAAGCACCCAATTTGTAACTGTGGTGGTTTTAAGAAGAGCCGGAGCCACAAAGGTGAAGAGCCCTTTTCAGGGAAGATTTCTGCTACGTTTAGGAGAGCGCTTTCAGATGGCAATTTGATGCCCCTTTTCGCCAGGGATGAGGAAATCGACAACCAGAAGCCTGAGAAATTGCGTTCCCGAAGGGTAATGTGCTCTAGAAAACATGGGCTCTTGTCAATGGCAGCAGAAAGCAAAGCTGAATTGAATAGGAAGGATCTCCTGAATGCGGAGAGGGCGGGGAGCTCTGTGAATCTTGAAAACCACTTTGAGAATTTGGTCTCCACCGGCAAAGATCAATCACAAGCGGCGGGTTCTTTTAGTGAAGGAGAATATAAAAGACCAGCAACCCACAAAATGAATCGTGTGCTTCGTGTAGAAGATGAGAAGCCAGCGGTGCGTGAAAGAATATCTGAGAATCTGATGATGAACGGTTATTCCAGTGTAGAAATTGGGGAAAAAGGAATGACTCTGGTTTGTAGTGAGAGAGGTTGCAGACCTGCCGTTTTGGGAGAAGAACAGAGCATAATTGAAGGCGTTGACGATGTAGATGCCGGCGTAGAAGTTGTTCGTGTTGGAGGTAAAAGAGGAAGTTCTTCAGCAGATTCCATCAGCACAGAGGAGTATTACCAGAAGATGTTGGAAGCAAATCCTCACAATCCCCTTCTCCTGAGAAATTATGCCAAATTTTTACACGAGGTAAAGAAATTAATTTCATGCTTTGAGTTTGTGAAGAAGCTCAATTTGGTGGGGATTGCTTTTGTTTTTATATTTCAAACATGGACCTATAACTTGTGACGAGATCGATGTTTAGATTCTTGATGCACAGATAATGCCCTACAAGTATATTCAATAGTCAAAAGCACTGGTGTGAAAAAATCAATGACAGAGGATTATACCCTAATGTAGAACTGCCTTATTCTTGCCAATCTTAAATAAAGAAAACAGCCAATGATCTTAGATTGCTTAGTACCCATTTCGGTATCTGATACTATTATTGCAGTTTTGTCCCCTGAGCACTGATTCCTGTGTTCAGGTATTGTCATTTATACCAGTGTTGGTGTATTCTGAAGAATACTATTTATGCAACGTTGTTTAGCGTGGGGCTCATTCATTTTTACATGATTGGCGTCATCAGGTGAAAGGAGACATGGAGAGAGCAGAGAAATGCTATGGAAGGGCCATTTTGGCAAACCCTGGAGATGGAGAGATCCTCTCACTTTATGCCCAATTCATTTGGGAAACCACCAACGATACCGCTCGAGCAGAAGCATACTTTGAAACAGCAGTGAAAGCGGCCTCTGAAGATTGGTAAGTGGCTCTTCCCCCAATGCTTTATCATTTTCTGGTCCAAATGGATTGTAGTTCCTTTGATTATATGTTAATGTGGCATGAATGCCATTGACATATCATGTTGTTCAGTGTGTGCTTTGAGCACCAAAACCTGGAAATTCATTGATTAAAAAGGGTTCTTCGTAGTCTGTGTTTATGTTGATGGAATATTTCTTTCTCTCGGCTACACAGAATGTCTCTCAGTCTGGTCCCTTTCTTTGTTCAGCAAACCAGAACATCAATTTCGTAACTGACAATATAGGTTTTTGGTCTTGCAGCTATGTTCTTGGAGCTTATGCTAATTTCCTATGGGATTCAGACAATAACGAGGATGAGAATCACTCTCTGTAGAGCATAACATGGCAAATCCCAACAATTGCAGTGTTACAGCTTCTGCTACGGTCTGAAGCTGCAACAATGGCGTGCAGAATACAGCATTCCTCTTGTGGAGGAGATGTAAAAATTGAAATTCGGCACAATGTATATAAAAGATCAGTGTTAAATAATATACATAGAGATTTTCGGTTTTCAAGATTTAAGTGCAGCTGTAATAAATGGGAACTAATGAGCACTTTTTGAGCCAAAAAATTGACCTCTAAAACCTCCAAATCTCCTTCCATACATCTTAGACACACAGGCTTCGGTGGTTTTATCATCTGAAATAAAATAGAAAGAAATATGGGGTCACAAGCTCAAATCATCTTAAATCCAGGGTTAAAATGAAATGGCAATGTAAGCCGTGCAGTTTGACACTGGAGTCATTTTAACCCTAGAAACATTTAGATGTTTTTATTTATGTGATTTGAAATAGTTGCAGAGAACTTGTATTTTCAAAATAGGGTCATAAGTTTAAACTTTACAGGGGTGTCTTGTTCGTAGAACAGGTATGGGTTCATTGTGTACTGTCCAATATCTATTTCTATTTCCAATTCTATATTTGTTTGGAACTGTACCTAAGACTCCAGACTATCACATATCCGACCAGTATAATAAAATCAGCGTACAAAAGAATTTGCTGTTCAGTCCTATGCAAAGTTATAACATGTCCATTAGGTTAACCAATGAGATGTACCAAAATATTACCATGTCTCTGCAGATATAATAGTTTCAGCCTAATCTATACAATGTAAAGAGAAGAGTATTAAAATATACAGAATATGCTCCATATATGGTTCTGGAAATCTATCATTCATTCTGATAAGAAAAAGAAACAAATCCTTTTTATTAGAAAAATAGAATGGCGGATTTAAATCAGAGAAAGGAACTTCCAGTTTATTATTTTTCAATAATAGATGCATATTTATACAATAGATTGACCCACCGACAGTCTTAAATAACTGCTAATTAGATTGACAACAAAATATTTCAAAATTGACAATACACACATAAATTTGATAACTAATTGGAATGTATGGACGCCTAACTCAAACACATCTACAACTAGTCATTGCTGACAACTAATTGGAACCTATGGACACCTAACTCAAACATATCTACAACTAGTCATTGCTTACAACTCAAACTCTATGACTCACACCTCAAGTGAACTTATGTGAAGTAGGAGATTTTTACATTTTTGAGTCAAACTCGTTAACCCATATATCATGAGCAGTGATTCACACATGAATCCATCTCTCATGAGAATAAATGGAACAATTAGCACTCATTGAATTTAGGTAATGTTCATAGAGGTGAAGCACTCCGACTTTTCGGGAGGTCACCCATCCCAGTATACTCCAACTTGAGTGCACTTAACTATGGAGTTCCCTCTATGGTTAAACTCACTCTACTTGCAACCTCATTTGCAAAACCTTCACCAAGTGTTGTGCCCTATAAATCATTCATTAGAAAGCCCCTTAAACTCATTAATTGATAAGTAGGAGATATTTTCTACAAGAAGTTAAATTGTGATATTGCTATTAGGATTCAAGTGTGTAGCTTTTGAGTCAAATTCATTAATCCATATATATCATTAGTAGTGATTCATACATGAATCCATCTCTCATGAGAATAAATGGAACACTTAGCACTAATTGGAACACTTAGCACTCATTGGATCTAGGTGATGCTCATAGAGGTGAAGCACTAAGACTTCTCAGGAGGTCACTCATCCTAGTACTAGTCTAGCTTGAGCGCACTTAACTATGGAGTCCCCTTTATGGTTAAATCCACTCTACTTGCAACCCCATTTGCAAAACTTTCACCAAGTGTTATGCCTTATGAGCCATTTATACCAGTAACTCAAATAAGGTTTGCCACATGTGCAACAATCATTTATTTACTACTATTGGAACATTAACTCCAACAACCTACTTAATGTGACAACTAAAGAAAACATTATGTAAAAATTACACTATGAAAATAGGTCATAGAGGAAGAAGACTTCCTCAAGTTGCTCTCAATTGCTGGTATAGTCACGCACCTATCATCTAGCTTCGAAACACCACTGGACACACCATCTCCACATGAAATGCCTCATAACCCTCATAAAGGTATGATGCCAAGCTTTTAGATTTTCAGATCTCCCTGAACTATTAGACACCAATCCACACATGTGTGTCTCATAACCCTCATAAAGGTATAGTTTCTTCGATCCTATAGCACCTCGAACTATTTGAGCATCCATCTGACCTTGACCACATCTTTTCCTATTTTAAGAGCATAAACTTCTTCATAATCAAACAAATTCTTCAATGAAATCATAGTCATCTGGTGGTTCTTCTCTTGACCTCACCTTCTTAACAACTTCTTCTCTAACAAATATAACTTAATAGGAAGATAACTCTGATACCATTTTAAAAAATAGAACAACAAGAATAGAAAACATAAAATAGAGCAAATGAAAAACTCTCTGATTTTTTCTATTGAGAACAATATAAGTAATGCATATTTATACACAAACTACAACTAACTACTCTCCTATAAAGCTAGAAACAAACTCTATATCTGGTTGTGACTAATTGACAACAAACTTAGCTTTATTGACAACAAACTAGAATTGTTGACAACAAACTAGAATTGTGAACAGATCACTGGTTCATTACATACTCCTATTTGAACTTCTGTCATGTCCTCATTTAAGATAATTTTAATAATAATTAAATAAATAATGATAGTAAAATCATATTCAAGTATAGAAATAAGAAATAAAAATTACACATATAATATATTATCAATGAAATAATACTTAGTTTAATATTTAAAATAATTAAATAATAATAAATTTACAATGAATAAATAAAATTAAATACAAGAGAGCATTGTAGAAAGTATGCTATCTTTTTAAACAATATTTAATAATAAATTATAATAAATATAAAATAGATAAGTAAACAAATAATATAATATAGATTAGCTATATCTAATAAAAAAAGTTAAGAGATGTAATAAAAAGTTGAGACTCTTTAAAATTAAGGTATAAAAGGGAGGAGAGTTCATTTCTAAGAGGAAGGAAGTGGAGAAGAAGAGAAGAGTTAAAGAATGATTATTAGAAGAGGAATGAGAAGAAAATAAGTGGTATTTTTTCAAATATTTTCAGTGATGAAATGATGTGACTCTTTGAAAGGGTTGTAATTATAAATGGTTGTGACTCTTCAAAAAATATTTTAACAAGGGTTCTAATTATGAGGTGTAGTGACTTTTCAATAGACTTTGATTATGAAGTGTTATGGCTTTTCCAAAGGATTGTGATTATGAAGGGTTGTGACTTTTCAAAAGGATTGCGATTATGAAGGTTTGCAACTCTTTGAAAAGAACACGAATAATAAATAAAATATGGGAAGATTGAAAAACAATTATGGCTAAGAGAGTTGAACTACATCAGAGTAGAGAAAGTAAATAAACTAAACTAATATATATTGAATGTTGGGAATTGAAGTTACACACACACACACACATGTTTATTTCATAAATAAATATGAATCATTTGGTAGATAAAATTATCAACATCAAGGATAGAGATGAAAACTTCATAGTTCTTATAGAGATCAAGTAAGAACTTGGTAGAAGACATTCATTAGAATGTCGAGTTTCTTTTAAGAGAACTCAAAAATTAGAGAACATTCTTGATTGAATGTTGGGATTTCCAATTGGAACCCACAGAGAGATTTGTAGAGAAGCTCTTAGAGATAATATATATTGTAGTGGTCAAACATATATGCATATGTTAGAGATAAGAGACTTGGTTAGAGGTGGGATCTCTAAAAAGTAGTGTTACCAGAGATCCCAAAGAGACCTAAGGAAGATGTTCTTTATATGATAATTACCTAGAATCAAGATACAATTCTCATCAGAGTGTTAGGTGACTTGAGAAGGATCTCTTCCAAAGGATTAAGAAGGGTAGTATTTAGATTAATATTTAATCCAATATTTTTAATGTGTTTCACATACAAATTTTCTATATTATACTAACAAATGGTTGCATGTTACAACATTCAAATTTAATCCAGAAGAAGGGACATTATAGTGCTATTAGAGCATGATCCTGCCATCCTATAGGGCAAAAGAGGAGGAAAATAATTCATATGAAATGCTTGTTTATTTGTCAAATAATTTAAATTTTACTCATCCACAT
Organism: Cupressus sempervirens; assembly: GCA_028749045.1. Classification (NCBI taxonomy): domain Eukaryota; kingdom Viridiplantae; phylum Streptophyta; class Pinopsida; order Cupressales; family Cupressaceae; genus Cupressus; species Cupressus sempervirens. The sequence goes on from CM053792.1 coordinate 429,430,629, forward strand.
AATCTAGATGGCTATATGATAACATAACATTTTTATATGTTATAGACATAGACACATATGGAAAATAATATACCTACTAAACAAAAATATATATTATAAAATGAAACTCATTGATCTATATATCTCTAATTATTTCCACCTTCCATTTAGTAATTCATTTTAGTTTATGCTTTAATAGTTACTATATTTTATTTAATTAAAAACTATACTAAGATTGAAAATAGATTACAACATAATTATAATTTTATTGATATTAAAATGAGAATTTAAAATTGTATTATAAATTCTTTTTTCCTTTATTAGGACACTTGTTAGTATGATCATAAGAAATCAATAGGTAAATAAAGTTGGAGAAAAAAGAGTAATATTAAAACAATCAAGAACTTGAAAGTATAATGATAACGAATCATATTATAAACTTTAAAAATTGATAAGTAGACCAAAACATTTAGTCATTAATTTTAATATGGAAATTTAAGTATACTTTCTTCTCAAATTCAATAGAAGGTCTTTAGATTATAAGCGGTGAGCAATAATATCTGAGATCATGTAATATAATTTAGTAAGAAATATAGAACTAATATAAGGATAAAATAATTAATTCAAGTCAATTAGACCCTTTGATTTTAGAAAATGTAGAAGATAGGTCAGAGCTTTATTTATAAATATCAGTGTCTAAGTAATGGAATCTTAAATTAACTTAATATGAGCTAGGTTCTTAAACATCAAGTTTAAAAGTAGTCCTACATTAGATCTAGATTTCATTTTTTTAAAATTAGAAATAGATTATTTATTGATAGAAAGTACTAACATGTAAAAAAATAAGTGTTGGGTGTTTCTTGGTTGCAGCGAATCAGTAAGAAATATTTCATCGACAAAACATAAAGTATAATAGAAATTTGAGAGGATGATCATGACCTTGATTAGATACACTGACAATTTTGTTTTTTTAAATCCATAAAAGATGAAAAGAAAGAATGCTCTTTCAAAATATAATTGTATCTGAGAATTAGTTATCGAATCATAGATAAAGGAGTAATTTAGCATAGAAAGGTTGTATCATGATAATCAAACTCTAAAACTAGGGAATGCCCCTTTTATTATGTACTTTGTAAAGGACTAAGGTCCTGAGAAAGACTAGATATTTTCTTTTCTGTTCTTTCCTACTAATGCCTGTTTGAACGAACACATTTGAAATTTTATCTTTATTAATATCTAGTATATAAGGCTTCGACCATCTATTCATCAAATTTTTTTTTTTAAAAGTATTATAAATGAAGTAATATAATTTGTTCATTTTCTTCAATGAATTTCATTTATCTCATATAAGAATATATATGTTTTTGAATAATAATATGAAAAATTCTTACAATTTATATAGGAATCTAATTTATGTTGATATTTCTTAAGTGCAAGATTTTTTTGTTTGATGAATACTTTCTATTAATATAAAAAATAAAGTTACTATTTTGACTAATCTTGTACCATACAAGAACAAATTGATATAGCTAGAGAAAAATCCATTTTATTTAAGAAGTCCAATTTTTTCTTATCAAGCAATAAGAACTAAGGTCTGAAACGAGAGGAATCAGGGATGTTCTCTGAGGGCTCACACCTATCTTATTTTGTTTGAGAAGGGTATTTGAAGGCAAAATTATGTTCATTCACACATTTTTTCATCATTACCTTAATTCCTAATTCTTTCTAGACATCATTACTTTGCACAAATGACATCTCCCAATTCTTTGATTGGTTTCCTCCTTCCTAATGAGAGGGATCATTACACCACTTGCTAAAAGAACCCTTCTAAATGTAGTAGATAACTAAATTGCAAAAGGGCATGAACATTTATTAAAACTAGCACACCTAGAAAATTCATACTTATATTTGCTCAAACTATAAGAGAGTAAAAGAAAACTAGGACGGCCCATCAAATAGGAAGAATATCTAAACATCATTTCAGCAATACAAATATGAGGTGACAAGGTCTTTCTAGGTTTCAAAGTATCGTTAGAGTAAAGCATCTTCAACTTAGACTTGAATCCCACAAGATAAACAATGTGAAACAAAAATAGACTCTATAGATGCTCTTCCTTCTAGAGGAATTTTATTTTCCTACTTTTTGTTTTATCCTAGCGGGAGATAACCACAGGGTGACAATGTTACTAATTTTTTAAAATGCGGACTGTTTAGCTCATTTAGATTAGTTGGGACAAAAACTTCTTATTTACTATTGCACTATTCTTGGTCATTTCATTTTCTCTCTGAATGTTGCCTATTTCCTGTACAAACAATACTAACTCTTCTAGTGACCTAAGAAGAGGACACTAACTAAATAGTCAAATATTTGCACCCATGTCGTTAGTTATGGCCACAAAACACACCACTTTTGACAGTCTATCAAAAATTTAAAACATATTTATGCGCATTCCATCACTGTATAAATGATAACTTTGGTCATTTTCAAATTTATGCTAACTTCTTGGGAATTGTGGGAGATCATAGTTTTTAATTGAAAATTGAAATCATATTATGTTTTCTTCAATATTGTAAATGATAAAGTTTTAAATTTATGTTAAATTAATTAATTTAGATCAAAATTTTCTATCTAAAATTGTTATTATTATATCATGCAATAATAGTATGAAGATAATGTAAATATGTTCTATAATAATATGAAGAAAAATGTAAATTCAAATGAAGTTAAAAATAATTTTGAATATAAAATACTTATTGATTTGAAGTAATTTTTTTGAAATAGATGTGTTTGTAATAAATGAAAGAATTTTTAAATCTTACAATTAAAAGTTATTGAATTTAAAATGGATTCTAATATTTGTTTTGAGTAATAAGTGTTACTGTGATCTATTTAATAAGTTATATATATTGTTTACTTTTATACAAAAATATAAATTTGTTCTCTGTTAAGAATTTCAAATTTGAAGTCTTTGTTTGCATTTTTTTTATATGTTGGATGAACACTATAAATAATTGCTATATTAGAATTGTTAATATGTCATAAGGGAACATGTTATATTAAGTTAAATATGTAAGCCTAGTTTTATTTTAATGTATCAATTATAATGTACAAATACAAAAGATTCTATAAAGTTTTCATATGATTTCTAAATAAGTATAGATCCACCTATAGACACATGACTTATTGTACGATCACTAAAACCACATTAAACTATCTATAGAAATTGAAATAGTAAGGAATAGAGTTTGCTATAGAGGCAATATGTGTGAAAAGGAATAGAGGTTGTTGGAATAAAAAGGTTGTCTACAAAGGAGCATAGATTTGTTGGGTATGATTTTTAGGCACCTTTGCATTATATTATATTTTTTTAATCTTACAAATAAGCTTTTTATTTCAACCATATTAGAATTAATATTTCAAAGATAGTATTTTAGTAAATATCTTATTTATGTTGTGGGAGTGTAAAAAGGGATAGAGATTAGCTAGTTATGGGAGTGTAAAAGGGAATACAGATTAGATATAAGTAGAGGATGTCTTGATAGAGACAAAAGTTAGTTACGTATAAAGACTTTTTCTATCTTATATTTATGACCAATAGAGTAATTATATGTGATGTTTAAGTAATTTTGGATGAATTTTTAATTGATAATAATATTATTATTTCAATAATAAATTTTGAATTATTTATTTATTTAACTTTTTATGAGATATATTTATATTTTTAAAATGTAAAATTTGATTTACTCTTACATTTTTCGTTTTCCCCTTTTATATATAAAATCATCTTATTTTTAAATATATGAGAAATAATATTTTTGTATTAAGTATCAATTTTATTATTATTATTTGATATATTCAATTATAATAATTGTTTAAAATAAATAATTTATTATTATGAAAAAATTTATGAGATTTTTTTGTATTTATTCAAAATTTAAATTTAGTTTGTTGTTATGTTTATTTAAAAATCAAGAAGAATCAACGAATTAAACATAAATAAGATTTTAAATTCATATTTGAATTCTAAAATAGTTTTAATAATTATTCTTTATTTAAAAATTTAAAAATTATTTCAAATTTAATATTATATTATAAAATTAAAAAAGTCATTTATTATAAATATACTTCATTTAATAAAATAATCCTATTAAAATTGTAAGAATTGTAACTAAAAATGAAAATAAAAAGGCCTTGAACCCACTACTAAGAAAATTAATAGGGCCCACACAAGCCACACAGTGCTTTGACTATGCAATTTAAATTTCTATATGTACTTTTTATAAGAGGGTTCAGAAGTAGTACATTTTGTGATAAGAACACATGATAACTAATGACACTGGCTAAGCTGGTGCAAATATCATGAAATGGCTATCCAACCAAAAAAAAGGTTGCATAGCCTCAGATGTTTCTAAGGGCCTTCCTGAGGTGATTTGCTTGGATTCCCCGAGGGGTTCTTGGACACAATTGTTGGATTTTGAGGGTATCCCTTTTCGTTGCAGGAGTTGTCTCTTGACGGGTCATATTGCTGCTCGTTGTGCTAGTGGGAGATCCAAATCTAGGCAACCACCTTCTTGGTGGTTAGGGGCCTCCTCTGAGCACTACACAGTAAAACATCCCCGGGTTGCTCCTATGGATTCTAAGACTGAGGCTAGCATCCGTTCTGAGCCGGTGGTTGAGGTGGATGCTTTGGTGGAACATTCCTTGGATGCTCCTATGGTTTTTGTGGCTGAGGATAGCATTCATTCCAAGCCGGTGGTTGAGGTGGATGCTTTGGTCTCTTCCCTTGTTTTGGATGTTCCTCCTAGGGGCCAAAAGTTGTTTGATTTTCATAGGGAGTTTGTTGTGGATTCTGCATCCCTTGGGTTCCATGGGTCTTTGTCTTCTGAGGATTGGGTTGCTAAGGTAGCGAAGTTTGAGGATGGTTGGATTGCAATTAAAAGGAAGAAGACTAAGTCTTTTGCTCCCCTTTTAGATATGATCCTTTAGTCACGAAAGGAAAATTTCAAATCAAAAAGAAAATCCTATGTTCCCTTTTGCTGACTGGTTTTTCTGTGATGGTGAACTGGATGCGTTTCTAGTTTGTTGGATACTAGTTTGGGTGGTTTTTCAGGCTGCTCTGCTCCAGTTTGTTGACTATCCAGCTTCCAGTGTTCTTATGGTTGTTTTTCCTGGTCACATCTATTGGTTACAAGTCCCTGTAAAACCTGATTTAGTTGTTTCGCTAGTTTCAGGTCCTTTTAAAACTTGGTTGTGCTTATTGGTTTATCTCTCTCTTTGATGTAAAGGGTTTCGGGGCCCCTTTACAACCTGCTTTTACCTTAATCTAAATTAAAATGGTTGCATATTATAATTTATTAACCATTTGAAATTTATAAAATAATCAACTTATAATTTTAATTTAATATTAAATAATAAATAAGTACCCAAATATTGGGAGGTAGTGCCTTATAGGAGCATATGCTATAATTTATGAAAATAATTAAGTGATCCCTTCTCTCAATTTGGAGAGATGATATCTTTCCCTAGAGCTTAGAATATTTTTGTATTAAATATTGAAATGAAATAAAAGTTTTTAAGCAAGGTAGTCTATGAGATTTCAAATGATAGCTTTAATCAACTTTATTTTTCTTCCATTTTTTTTATAACATATAATTATATTTTTGATTGTCTTTTATTTTATCATTCTTAATTTTTATTTTTGATTGTTTTCTATTTTACAATCTAAGATTATCAGTGCTATCTGAGTACATTTTTAGCTACATCTTTGATATTTGTGGATATCTAGGGAACTTTGACTTTGGCTTCTAGAACAAATTAGACTTTACTTTCAAAAAATCACAAATTTGATAAATAAATTCTGTTGATTCATATATTTTAAGATTCTATTATATATAAATACATGTTTTATCCATGTTTTCATATAAATATTTAAATTTCTCCATCCCCAAAATCAACAACATTCCCATTGTCCCCGTCCAGAAACTTAGAGAAACATAGTAAATTACTATTCTTGATATAATAAATCAAATGATCAATTGCTCTTGTTAGTCCCTGCCTATTTATAGGCAGGATACTAATGTTTTTTTTTAACCCCCCCTCTATTAATTTTTTGGAGAACAATTACTCTATTTCTAAAGTTATTCCTAAAGTTCAACAAACTTTCTATTTTAAAATTAATTTATATTGATTTATTACCTTTTTCTAATTGGTCCATTGCATTTTTGGTGGGGTTTATTTTATTTTTCCACTTCAAAAAATACAATATTTTTTAACATGCATTAATGAATTCATTAATTGCACTCTATCTTTTACATATTTGTAACAAGTTCATTATTAATTACAACTTTATCTTTTGCATATTTGTCACAAGTTCATTAGAGTTATAAAATAATTACAACTTTAGCTGTTTTGTCACAAGTTGATTAAATTTATTAAAAAGTCATGTTTTTATCTTCCACAACAAAAACAATGTCTTATCAATATTTATATCACAATTTTTAGTTTTGAATATAGTATTTAAAAATGTTAATATATTTTATATTATTTTAAAAATTGGTTTTATATAAATAAATAATTACTAAATTTGATTTTTTATTTAAATATATTATTGCTATTAAGAATTGTATTGTTATATATATATAAACTTTAGTATATATTAATTAAAAAAATTAAAAACAATTAATCTCTAAATTTAACTTATGTAATAAAATTTTAAAAATCTTAAATTTTTTAGTTAAAACTCTATTCTTTCAAATCTCACAATTTTACAATGCATTACATTATGTTGTATATTTTTAGACAATGGCTAGTCGCCACATTATTCTATAAAACTAAAATTTAAAATATAAATTTGCTAAAATTTATAACTTCTCTTTTCAAAACCATAATTTTAACAAATATTACGTCCAATTCGTTTCCCTAAAACCAAGGGACTCCAGCTCTCAAAGAGCTCTTGTTATCTACTTATCTTTCAACAAGATCCTTGTTCTTTAAGCTAAATATCTTCTCAATTCATTCATATTATTACTCTCTTCGATTGAATTATTTAATTCACACGAATATTTTACGCTCTCTTATATATCATGTTTTTCCCCCGGAGCATTTTTCTATCTAATTTGTCCTCAACTATTATTTCAAACCCGTCCATAATCTCCTTCCTTCAATATTCCTAAATAAATCATTAAAAATTATGACTTTCTAGTAAGAATTTCATTTAAATAATAACAATTCAAGACTTTTATTTCTGATTTATCTTCTATTTTCTTATTGACTATGTTTCTTTTGTCATAAAGTCTCACGGGTTCCTGTTGATTCTATTTTTGTATTAAAGTATTATAATAACTGGCTGTATGCTATACAGCCAACTTATAATGACATTTCATTTTATATACCCTTACCAAACCTTGACAAAATTGACAAATCTTATCAAGCCACTCTTCTTTGGGCATTTCCCAATGATAATCTTTGTCCTCAAATAAGAGATGAATGTTGAGAAATATGCGTTGCCATTTGTCCAGGAGTCTTTCAGTTCAAAGATTCCTTCTTATCACTTCCTGCACCCAACTAAAATATCGACCATAAACTATTATTCGTATATATTTTAGTAAATATATTATTCGTGTTGTGCGGGTGTAAAAAGGGATAGAGATTAGATAGTTATGGGAGTGATAGAGATTAGATATAAGTAGACGATGTCTTGATAGAGACAAAAGTTAGTTACATATAAAGACTTCTTTATCTTATATTTATGACCAATAGAGTAATTATATGTGATGTTTAAGTAATTTTAGATGAATTTTTAATTGATAATAATATTATTATTTCAATAATATATTTTAAACTATTTATTTATTTAATTTTTTATGAGATATATTTATAATTTTAAAATGTAAAGTTTGATTTACTCTTACATTTTTCCTTTTCCCTTTTATATAAAAAATCATCTTATTTTAAAATATACTAGAAATGATATTTTGTATTAATTATCAATTTTTTATTTTATTTGATATATTTAATTTTAATATTTTTTAAAAATCAATAATTTACTATTATGAAAAAATTTATTAGATTTTTTTTGTATTTATGAAATTTAAACTTAGTTTGTTGTTATGTTTATTTAGAAATCAAGAAAAATTCAATAAATTGAACATAAATAAAAATTTTAATACATATTTGAATTGTAAAATAGTTTTAATAATTATTCTTTATTTAAAAATTCAAAACTTATTTCAAATTTAATATTTTATTATAAAATTAAAAAAATCATTTATTATAAATATACTTCTTTTGATAAAATAATCCCATTAAAATTGTAAGAATTGTAACTAAAAATGAAAATAAAAAGGCCTTGAACCCACAACTGAGCAAATTAATAGGGCCCACGCAATTTAAATTTCCATACACACTTTTTATAGGAGGGTTGTGAAACGGCTATGCAACCGACAAAATGGCTGCATATTATAATTTATTAATCATTTGAAATTTATAAAATAATCAACTTACAATTTTAATTTTAATATTAAACAATAAATGATGACTTTGCGCTGCGGACCTGCGTTTTGCATGGCTAGGGCCTGCGTGCCCTAAGCATGCTACTCTCGGTGTTTGCTGCGGTCTGGAGCCGTTATTTCTGGTTTTCGCCTGCGTGTTGGGAGTAGGGTCTGCTTAGTAGGAGTGGGGAGCTACGAGGAGAGCATTGATAGTTTATGAGGAGTCAAGGCCGACCAAAATTTGGCGCTTAGATAGGGCTTTCTTCCCTCAGTGGCATGGGGAGCACTATAGGAATATAGTGGGTCTGGTTTTAGAGTTAAGCTTGGAGATAATGCCTTGAATCCGAGCATGGGGCAATCAAAGGCCCCTGGGGCTCAGATTTTGACTGAGGATCTGGACATGGCTGATACATCTTTTCAGATGCAAGGAGGGGCTAATGGCCAGATGGACAATATCCCATCTGGAGAGAACATGGCTTCATCAAAAGGTTCTATCCAAATTAAGAAGACGAATGGGTGTTTGGAGAGATCTGATGATCGACTAGTGCTGGTTATTCAACCGGAGCAAATTTTAGAAGATGTAGAATATTGGGGCAAGCATGCACTCATATGCAAGTTTTTGGGTCTCCGACTCCCTCTACCTATGTTGGAATCTTCGGCTCATCAAATTTGGAATCCAAAAGGGGATATGGAAATTCCACTAGCGGCTAACAACTATTTTATGGTTATTTTATCAAGCATGTCAGACAGGAGCAAAGTATTCGAAGGAGGCTCATACTTTTTTAACCAAGTTGGGCTATTCATCAAACCCTGGCACACTGGATTCAATTCCATTGAGGAGATCCCGTCTCGGGTCCCAGTGTGGATTCGGCTTCCACGTCTACCACTAGAATTTTGGAGAGAGGATATTCTTCATTCAATATCTCTTTTGCTTAGGAAACCAGTTGGGGTGGCCACCCAAACCAAGGATCAAAAGGTAATTTCATATGCATGAATTTGTGTGGAGGTTGATCTTACTAATCCGCTACCGATTCTATGGAAATTTTCTTAGGCCCTTGTTCATGGATTCAGTAGTTGGACTATGAGACTCTACCCTTCAAATGTAGGATTTGTCGTGAGTATGGGCACTTGCAACACAAATGCCCCCGAAATAAATTTTCTCAATCATCAACAACCACGATGCTGACCCCTAAGGATGACAAGGGTAAAACCCCTATGCCAACTGGTCCCTCTGGAGATAAGGAGGGTTTTATCCTAGTGAAGCCGCATAATAAAGGAAAGGGGCAGAAGAGAACTTGGACGAATAGACAAAGGGATGACACCTTCAACAGGTTTAATGTGCTAGAGAACTTGATACAGAAGGAAGGTATACCTGTTGAGACACCCCTAGGTGATGACTCTCTTTTGGAACCCCAGCTAGAGGAAATTGAGAATCTAGTACAGATTCTTGAGGAAGTACAAGGCCAGACAGTTGGCTCAGATGGATTGGTTCAAGAGTTATGTTGTGATATTCTTGGTGGCTCACATCCTCATGATAGTCCAAATATCACAGCCTCTACCCATCCTGGCAAGAAAGGAGTGACTGACAACACAAAAGGCTCTAAAGCTACATCCATTTGAGGCTTACGGTAAAAGCCCTTTAAAAAAGGGACCTCAGAAAAATCTGCTAAGAGTGAAAGGAAAATGGATCAAGAGAAAGTCAAGATGATGGGAGAGACTTTGGTTGAAGCAGGGTTTGTGAAGCCCATTGACTCCCACTTCTTGCAATCTTCTAAATGATTGTTGTTTCATGGAATGTTAGGGGGTTGAACATCATCCCTAGACAAAAGGTTGTTCGTAGATTGATACATTCTCACTCTCCAAATGTTTTTTTCATTCAGGAAACTAAACTTTTAGTTGATGAATTAAATAGTTGTGGGCCAAAGTTATGGCCCCATGGTAGCTGGTAGGCAGTAGAGGCTCAAGGAAACTCAAGTGGTCTTGCTTGTCTTTGGAATCCTAAGAAGGTGACTCCCCTGTGGTGGGTTACGAGAAAATCCTCCATCTCTTTTATGGCTTCTCACTTTGAGACAGGTGAAAGGTGCTTGTTTTCCAATATTTATGCTCCTAATGATTTAGTTGGCAAATCTCTTATGTGGTCACATATTATATTTGTCCAATCTTTAGACCCTTTCCTTCCTTGGATTGCTGTTGGAGATTTTAATGTAATTACTAATCTAGAGGAAAAGAGGGACAAAATTTCTCAATTGGGTCCTTCTTCTAGAATGCTTAGAGACAACATTAGTGCTTTGAACCTTATTGATGTTAAACCCGCTTCTAGCTTATTCACCTGGAATAACAGAAGGAGTGGAATGGAGGCTATCTCTGAAAGGCTTGATAGGTTCCTAGTATCTTATTTTTGGGTGAATATTAGATGGGCTACCAGTTCAAAAATTCTTGACTGGAGAGGCTCTGACTACTGGCCTATCAAGCTCTCTGTCACTCCTTTCAAGACCTCTAAGAATCCCTCTTTCAAGTTTTAGCTGATGTGGTTGAGAGATCCTTCCCTTCAGGAACTTATGATAGCCTGGTGGTATGAGGGTAGGCCCCCTCATGGTACTTCCATGTACACCTTTGAGAAGAGGCTTCAACATGTGAAATTCAGGTTGAAATAGTGGAATAAACAATGTTTTGGAAACCTTCAAGAGCATTTAAGGGGAGCCCAGGCCAGGCTAGACAGTGTCACTTGCCAGATCAGGGACCAAGGAATGACTCCTGATTTAATGTCTGAAGAATCCTCAGCTTTGAGGGAGATTCAAGAATGGGAGCTTCGTGAGGAAATATTCTGGAAACAAAAGTCACAGGTGGATTGGTTGCAGGAGGGAGATACAAACACTGCTTTCTTCCACAACACTGTTAAAGCTCGCAGGTTTGGAAATTCTATTACTTCTCTTGTTTCTTCTTCTGGAGATCATCTCTTTTCCAAGGAGGCAATTTCTTTAGAGGCCACTAATTACTTCTCTCGGCTCTTCTCTAAGGAGGAACCTATTTCCTTGATGGAGACAAGAGCTATTTTAGATTGCATACCTCATCTTGTGTCTGGCAGTATGAATAGAGATCCGTTAAAACGTGTTATGCTCAAAGAGCTGGAGAAGGTGGTATTTGGTATGAAGAAAGGTAAAGCCCCGAGCATAGACAGATTTCCCATTGAATTTTTCCAGGAGTTTTGGGAGATTATTAAATTTGATCTTCTAGAAGTTGTTCAAGAATGATATCAAAATAAACAAATGCTCAAGTCCTTGAATGCTACTTTCCTGACTCTCATCCCCAAGATTGATGGAGCTAACAGGTTGGATCAATTTAGACCTATTGTTTTATGTAATGTCACGTACAAGATTATCACAAAATTAATTGTTGAAAGGCTTAAGCCTTTTCTTGCCTCTTTGATTTCTGAGGAACAAGGAGGTTATGTTGGTGGTAGACAGATTCTTGATGGAGTGGTTATAGCTTTAGAAGCTATTCATTCTATGGCTATGTCCAAGGAAAAGGCTATGTTTATTAAGCTGGATTTGGCTAAAGCTTATGACCGAGTTAGTTGGGATTTCTTGGGTCGTGTGCTTATTGCTTTTGGATTTGATATGGAGTGGGTGGATTGGGTTCTCAGCTGTGTGAATTCCACATCCTTTTCAATCCTTATTAATGGAGAACCTACTGATCTATTATTTGCTTCTCGGGGGCTTTGGTAGGGGGATCCTATCTCTCCTTATCTGTTTATCATTATGGTAGAGGCTCTGGGTAGATTTATAAAATCTCAAGTAGAAAAGGGACTGATTCAAGGGTGGAAGTGGCACAATGATATTCCAGCATACACACACCTCCAATTTGTGGATGATACTGGATTGATGGGTTTGGCTACCATAAATGAAGCAAGGAACTTTAGAACAATTTTGGATACATATTTGAAAGCTTCTAGACAACAAATTAATGAAGGTAAATCATCTATTTATTTCTTTAATACTCCTTATTCGATTCAGGTCAGGATTGCTAGAATTCTCAAGTTTCAGGTTACTTCCCTTCCTTTGATTTATCTTGGAGTACCACTAGCCCTGGGAACTCAGCTAAAATATTATTGGCAAGGTCTGTTGGAAAAATTTCGTAGCAAGGTGCGTCACTGGACTCATAGATGGCTCTCCTCAGCTGGAATGGTCACCCTCCTCAAGATTGTGATTCAAGCTCTTCCCATTTACAAGTGTCTGGTGCAAATTCCTCCTATTGGAGTTATGAAAGATTTTGATGCTTTGTCATGACAATTCCTTTGGTCAGGCAATCTCCTCTCTTCTAAATGGAGCTTGGTCAAGTGGGACACTGTTTGCTTGCCTAAGTTTGCTCAGGGATTAGGCATTAAATGTATGGCTCTTGGTGTCAAAGCTCTAGTAGCTAAGTTATATTGGAGATGGTACAAGAATCAAGATCGAGATTGGGCTAAAATTTTGGCCCATAAGTATTTCCTAGGAGAGGATCTTCAGGATATTCTCAGACTGGAGCTAAATGGTAAGGGATCCTTTATTTGGGACACTCTTAAAAGAGGTGCTCCTCTCATCAAGGACGACCTCTTCTAGATATGTAATGAGGGATCAAGTGTGTTATTCTAGCAAGACTCCTAGGATGGCTATCCTCCCATTCTCTCTAGTCATCCACATCTTTAGCCTCTATGCTCGATTTTCTCAGCTGCAAGATGGACCAAAGTTGTTCACTTCAAAACTATGAAGAGATGTGGTTCGATGATTGTGGCTAGTTGGAAAGATCCTCAGGACTAGCCCCCGGGGGGCTCCTCGGAGATTCGGGCGGAGTTGGCCAATCTTCTCTCTCTTAGGTTGTGCAGTTCTTCTAAGGACAAAGATATCCTGGCTTGGGGTCCTAGCCGTAAAGGTATTTTCAATGTTGCCCAGGGGTATGCTCTGCTGGATAGTCAATGTAATGAAATTCAGGAAATTCCTTGGTGGCAGAAGGTTTGGAATAGATTCTCATGGCCTAAATGTAATTTTTTTCTATGGATGGTTGTTCAAAAAAAGTGTCTTATGTGGGATAACCTCTAGAGAAGAGGGTTTCAAGGTCCTTCGCTCTACCCCCTCTATAGGATGCATGGAGAAGATATTTCTCATTTATTCTTCTTATGCCCTCTCTCTAGAGAAATCTGGCATAAGTGGTGGGAGGCATGGTGTCATGGATGCATTCATGCTGAATCTCTTATTGAGTTCTAGGATAGCTTGGGGAGACCCCCTGCGAAAAGCTCATTCCTCCAGGTGGCTTGGGCTGTTGGACCTTCTTTCATTCTTTGGAATCTTTGGCTGGAGCGTAATCGTCGTATTTTTTGTAACTCCAACCTGGGAGTCACTAAATTATGGCATGTGATCTTGAGCAGGCTTTAGGAAACTATCGGTGCTAAATGTGATATGATGGGGCCAGTGGATCCTGATGACTTCAAGATAGTTTGGAATTTGGGATTGGTGGACAAAGAGTTGGGAAGTAGAAGTAGTAAAAGATCTCAGCCACTGAAAAGAAGAGTGTGTAGGATAGGGAGATGGAGACCTCCACTAGATGGTGTCCTAAAGATTAACACTGATGGCTCCTCCCATGGGAATCTTGGACAGGCTGGTGTGGGGAGGATTGGGAGAGATGCAGATGACAAGGTTTGTTTCATATTCTCTGTTCACAAAGGAGTTCATTCCAATAACGTGATGGAGGCCTTAGCCATTAAGGAGGCTATGGAGCGAGCTTGCTCTCTTGGATGGAGGAGAATAGTGTGTGAATTAGACTCTCAGATTGTTGTGGACATGATAAGTAACCAGAGAATAGAGGACTGTAACTGGCATATTGCCTCTCTTGTTAGAGAGATTCTTCACTTGAGTAGCTTTGTAGATGAGATTTCCTTTTGTCATATTCCCAGAGAATGGAATGGAGTTGCTGATGTCTTGGCTAAATGGGCTTCGGAGAAAGGAACTGGTTGGGATATTTCCAATACGAAGGATCTTCCTGCTGATTTGGTGGGGATTTTCAAGCATTTAGTGGAAAAAGATAGAACTTAATGGTTTTTGGTTAGTGGTTCGTTGGATTGGGCCTGAGGCCTTTGTAATTTGGCTTTTTCTAAAATAAATTTTTACCCCTTTTCCAAAATAAAATAAAATTAAACAATAAATAAATATCCATTATGTCTGCTAGATAGACGCTTTCCAAATATTGGGCTACTTAGCTAGTGCCTTATAGGAGCATATGCTATAATTTATGAAAATAATTAAGTTTTAAAAGTTTTTAAATAGGGTAGTCTGTGATATTTCAAATGATAGTTCTAATCAACTTTATTTTTCTTTCATTTGTTTTATAACATATAACATATAAATCAAATGATCAATTGCTCTTGTCATCTACTTATCTTTCAACAAAATCCTTTTCTTCGTTTAACTTCTACAATTTTTTTAATATGAATAAGCTAAATATCTTCTCAATTCATTCATATTATTCACCTCTTTGTTCTACATAATTTATTTTTTATTCTAGTATAATAGGTTTTTCCCCAAAATCACATGGACACAATTTTAAAAAAATTACTCTCTTTGATTGAATTATTTAATTCACATGAATATTTTACGTTCTCTCTTATATATCACGTTTCTTCCCCTAAGCATTTTTCTATCTAATTTGTCCTCAATTATCATTTCAAACCCTTCCATAATCTTCTTCCTTCAATATTCCCAACTAAATCATTAAAAATTAAGGCTTTCTAGTTAGAATTTCATTTAAATAACACTTAAAAACTTTTGTTTCTCATTTATCTTCTATTTTCTTATTAGTCCCTGCCTATATATAGGCAGGGTACTAATGTTTTTGTTTACCCCCCGCTAATTTGTGCAACTCAAAAAAATACTAAGTTCTAAAGTTCAACAAACTTTATATTTTTAAATTAATTTATATTGATTTATTACCTTTTTCTAATTGGTCTGTTGCATTTTTGGTGGGGTTTATTTTATTTTCCCACTTCAAAAAATACAATATTTTCTAACATGCATTAATGAATTCATTAATTGCACTCTATCTTTTACATATTTGTGACAACTTCATTATTAATTACAACTTTATCTTTTGTATATTTGTCACAAGTTCATTAGAGTTATAAAATAATTAAAACTTTATCTTTTAAATATTTGTCACAAGTTGATTAGATTTATTAATAAAAAATCATGTTTTTATCTTTCACAACAAAAATAATATCTTATCAATATTAATATCACAATTTTTAGTTTTGAATATAGTATTTAAAAATGTTAATATATTTTATATTATTTTAAAAATTAGTTTTATATAAATCAATAATTGCTAAATTTGATTTTTTATTAAAATATATTATTGCTATTAAGAATTGTATTGCTTTATATATATAAACTTTACTATATATCAATTAAAAAAAATAAAAACAATTAATCTCGAAATTTAACTTATGTAATAAAATTTTAAAAATCTTAAATTTGTTAGTTATATTCATTCAAATCTTGCAATTTTACAATACATTACATTATGTTGTATATTTTTAGACAATGGGTAGTCGCCACATTATTCTATAAAATTAAAATTTAAAATATTAACTAAAAATCTAAAATAAATTTGCTAAAATTTATAACTTCTCTTTTCAAAACTATAATTTTAACAAATATTACATCCAATTTGTTTCCCTAGAGGCAGAGACTCCAACTCTCAAAGAGCTCTTGTTAATTACAAATTTATCTTTTGCATATTTGTCACAAGTTCATTAGATTTATAAAATAATTACAACTTTATCTTTTGCATAACTGTCACAAGTTCATTAGATTTCTAAAAAAAGTCATGTTTTAATCTTCCACAACAAAAATAATCTCTTATCAATATTAATATCACAATTTTTAGTTTTCAAAATAGTTTTTAAAAATGTTAATATATTTTAAATTATTTTAAAAATTAGTTTTATATAAGTCAATAATTATTAAATTTAATTTTTTTAAAAAATAAATTATTGCTATTAAGAGTTGTATTGCTTTATATTTATAGACTTTATTATATATTAATTAAAAAATTTAAAACAATTAATTTCTAAATTTAACTTATGTAATAAAATTCTAAATTTTTTAAATTTTTTGATTAAAAATCTATTAATTCAAATCTCGTGATTTTACAATGCATTACATTAAGTTGTATATTTTTAGACAATAGCTAATCGCCACATTATTCTATAAAACTAAAATTTAAAATATTAATAAAAAATCTAAAATAAATTTGCTAAAATTTATAATTTCTCTTTTCAAAACCATAATTTTAAATATTACGTCCAATTTTTTTCCCTAAAGACAAGGGACTCTCGCTTTCAAAGAGCTCTTGTTCTTTCTTTTGTCATAAAGTCTCACGGGTTCTGTTGATTCTATTTTTGTATTAAAGTATTATAATAACTGGCTGAATGCTATACAGCCAACTTATAGTGACATTTCATTTTATATACCCTTATCAAACCTTGACAAAATTGACAAATCTTATCAAGCCACTCTTCTTTGGGCACTTCCCAATGATAATCTACTTGTGCACTTTTTGCATTTTAATTCTCCCACATGTTATCTCTTGTTTTTAAACCAATCGAATCCTTCCATGTTCTCTCTTTTCCCTCAAATAAGAGATGAATGTTGAGAAATATGCGTTGCCATTTGTCCAGGAGTCTTTCAGTTCAAAGATTCCTTCTTATCACTTCCTGCACCCAACTAAAATATCGACCATAAACTATTGAATGAGATTTTCAGCGTTCCATCACAACATTTGTGTACGTGTCGAAAAGATGACAATAACCAAGCAATTCACACTTGGCAACACGGCTTTGAAATTTCTTCTCGAGTGATGGATACGCTCCACAATATGGCTTTTTACTACCTTTATGTAATGATAGATGTATGCCACCTTGTCTAGAACGTGATAGTTTATTAGTTGTGTTTTGCTTTATTCTACAAATTCCAAAGTATATTATGTGACTGAGAATTTTCTAAATGTGTCTCAATTTTCTTTCTTATTTTTTTAATTATCATTGATTATTGTAGAAGAGGAAAGACCTGGATGAGTGTTCTAAGATCACTAAATAGATGTAATCAATATTATGTTCGATGGATAGATTTGTCATTTGATAATTCTAATATTTGAAAATTATGAGAGTTCTAGGATAACTTCAAAATTGAAGAGGGAATTTGATATCATTATTAGTCCCTGCCTTTTAAAGGCAGGGAACTAATGTTTTCTTTTTACCCTCCTCAATTAAAATTTGTGGCTGAGCGTTCACATATTATAAAGTTTGAGTGCAAATATTAAAAAACTCTATTTATCAAATGAAAAATCTCAATTTCCTATTGGCTGGACATATTTTCCTGGGGTTTTTCTGATTTTTTGATTTTGAGAATTTATAATAAACAGCTGTCCAGGAATAGTAAATAGGAGTGCAGATCAAGACAGGTGTGGTTCGCCGCCATTCTGGAAGCTTCCAAGTCTAGATGTTTGTGGAAGCTTTTAGTGAGAGATGGTTGAACGAATGACGAGCTCAGTGAAGAATGACGGTGACTGCGAGCAAAATTCCACCATTTTTGTGTCGGTGGAGAAAGGGAATGAAGATATTATACAGGCTTCTACTCTGTCGAGCCAACAATTTCACATGAATGGAAGCGCCAAGTCAGTGGTAGCGCTGGGAGAGAAAAACAACCCAGGCAATAGTAATGCTAATGAGGATGTTAGAGGATCGAGCTCGGAAAATGATAAAAACTTGGCGAGACCATTTTGTTTGTTTCCAAATCCTGCCGGCATTGGTTCACTTGAATCGACTTGTGGAAATGAGCAAAAACAATTTACACGCACAACTATTCACCCTTGGTTATTTCGTGGTGCCATGCCTCCTAGTTCTCCGACGTATTGGTATGCTCGGAACATGTGCTTTTAATATTTATGTAGATGTTTGTTGACAGAAAATACCCCGCTTTTTGTCTCCATCTTATTCAAGTTCTGTTGTTATTTAAGCTCAGTTTCTGCACCGTCCCAGAAAACTAAGCTTCCCACGACACAACTGACTATTTTTTATGCTGGAATGGTAAACATTTTTGATGATATACCTTCTCACAAGGTAGGCATTTCTTACATTGAGGTAGCCATGTTTTTCTCATTTGATATTGATGATACTTAAAAGGTGATTCATGTTTCAATTTCAGGCGCAAGCAATCATGCTTCTTACAGACGGTGGGAATTCTGCAAGTAATATGTTTAAGAAATTTTCTCAACAGATTCCAATTAATTCATTTATAAGCACCCCTTCAAACTCCATGTTAAGAGCACCTTCATTTCCATCTGCTACTGCTCCTTGTAATAAAGAAGTCTCTATTCCTACCCTGCCTCTGCCAGGTCGTCCCAACCAGATCCAACCCTCGCACTTGCAATCTGGTAAAGTATCTCATGTATTATAAAATGTTGGTCTATGTTTTCAATTACATTATTTGTAGCTAGCATTTTGTTGTTCTGGGTAAAAAGGCTTTTAGGGTCTAGTATTTAACACTCTTAATTTAAATATGTACGTTTTTGTTTATATTGGGAAAGGGTGTCAGATTTGAGGTTGAGGTTGACCCCTTACTTTCTGTATGGTACAAGTTTCCAATTCTTTTGAATTCATATGCAAGAGTGGAATGAATAGTCATTCTTTTAATTACTAAAATGCTCCCTGATCGATGAGTTTTTCCTACAATTGATTACTATAGTCAAATTTTAAATCAATTTTCTGTTCGATCAATTATTTTATTTATTGTTTATTTTTGAGGTATCATTACATCATTTGCAATGTTTAGAATTATCTCAATGGTGTTGTTTTATTGCAGATCTTCCCATTGCCAGAAAACACTCTCTGCAACATTTTCTTCAGAAACACAAGGACAGGTATCTCATCAACTTGTGATTTTATTTTTTTCTCAGCTTGTTAGATATTTTTTAATATCAATAGATTCATGTAATTATGAATTTTTTCGATATATAGAAAATTATTGTTATTTTTTGATTATTGACTTTATTATTATATTAAATATTAGTATTTTGATTATTAAATTAGGCAACTAAAATTAAATAACATATGCTATTAAAAAGCTTTGAAATGTAATTCAAATGTAACAGTAATACATTTGTTCAATTTATATTTTGACTGGGGAGCACGACCGGATTATGAGCCTCTGTAAGATGGTTAAAAGTTTGTTTTTCACACTTTACAACACATTTTCTGATGGGTCATAATATGTTTTTCAGCAGTGTTCCCATAAGGGTTGAAGCGGGTGCAAACATTTTACCTATTTCAAAGATGGAAACCAAACCAGGTATCGAATTTAGCTTTGTGGCTATTTTTCCAACACAACAACTGCAGTGGCAAAAACTTGTTTGAGGTTAGACGAATCATTTGCAGAGGCTAGCTCCTTCACTAATCTATTTACTGAATTCTTAGTATGAAATGCCCCATTATTTCTTAATGATTTGAAGGCCTTCTAGGCATCACTTAGTTTATTTTCATCCAGTGCTATTTGCATATCCTCTTGACATACACAAAATTGAAACTAAAAAATAATTTCCCAAACAATTTCTACATCTACAACTCCATTATGACCCCAAAAGGCAGGGACTCCAGCTCACAAAGAGCTCTTGTTGTATAAAATTAATTTATTACTTTTAAAAAAATAACTTTTTAATTTGATGATTCTCTAATATGATATAATAAAAACTTTTTAAAACAAATTTTTGAATGTAAGTCATGACTACTTATCATTATGTCATAAGTTCAATAGTGCATATTTTGTACACCTTTTTTTGGGTGGTTTTAGCCTATGGTTTTGTAATATCGTTTTGGGTTTCATATTTTATATCTCTTATATATTAGACAAGTGAGATGCATTATAATGTATTTTGAGATTTTGATAGATGTTCAATTTCCTACGGAACAACAACAAAAACAACCCTCAATTGCTACTAATTTGTCTTTATTAAACATCAATTCTTGACTTATTCCACCAATCACTTTCCATTTAATTTAGAAGCGATGATTATAAAACTCCTCTGTTCACCAAGATGATGACAAATAGATATCACACTTCATGTTTTCTCATGAGAGCGTTTAGCTTCCATGTCTAGGGACATCCCTAAACCTAGACCTAAGCCTTGAAGGTTCACTCCTGATGAACCTACCTATGTATCCTCTTGAGGAAGTTAAAGACTTCATAGTTCATAGTTAGAGTGATCTCACTCTCCATCTTGGCAAGATCTCTAATCCCTCTTAGCCATGACTTTAATTAAGTGTAATCTTATAATGTAGTCCATTATAATTAAGATACTCATTTTCATCAAGTATTGGTTCCATAACCATCATTACTAAGAATTAGTTACACTATCTTACACATATTCATACGGGTCATATCACAAATCACACACACTTGGAAATCCTAAGAATACACCACATATACACAAAGGACTAACTCATGCACATTGCAAGTACACAAGATATATTACAATACAATACATACACAATAAGAAGCTCTAACACACACAATGACCAACTCAAATTCACTAGCTAGCCTCTCTAGCTTTTCTTCATTGTCCTTGATACACTTAATTACATCCTCAACATATTTAACTAACCTAGTGCAAGTGACAAAGGCTTTCTTTCCTTCATGTAAACATCCTCCAATATCATTGATACACTCATCAATGACTTGAATGCCATTAGAAATATTTGCACATACTTAATGAAACTAGTATTAATTAAATTGCTTTTCTTCTCTAACCTTAGCTGATTTTGATAATGAAGTAATAATGAGTATCAAATTCTTCACTTACCTTTCTTAGATTCTCTACAAATGTTATTGCCTTCAAGTGTATTGGTGTTGGTAAGGTCTTATGTAATCTATCTAATGCCTTCTCTAAGATCTTTCAAATGTCTCTCTAATATTTTATCTATGTACTATCCCTGACATCAGGGTTATCTTGGGACAAGTAATACCTGCAAAATAATTGTTATAATAATAATAATAACAAAAAATATATTCACATTATTCTACCTTCTAATTTTACCCCAACCTTAAAGACATTCCTAAATCAGTTTTCCTCACCCTTAGTCATTCATATGTCTTCTCTGGAGTGCACCTCCTACAATTCTTCTTGGATAGGCATCCTCTATCCAAGGCCAATCGTATATGCATATGTTAACATCATCAGAATATTCTAGCCATTATTTAATTCTCATCTAGTCATTCATAAAGGGTTATCTCTCACACTGGCATGATAACCATTCATACGAGGATCCCACTTCCTACACTAGCACTATGAAGTTCCATTTATTACTCATCTCTCGCACTAGCATGATAACAATTTATATGAGGATCTCACTTCCTACACCAACACTATAAGGTTTCATTTAGCCATTCATATAGAGATGATTCCAAACTCTACATTGGCACATAACAAGTCATATAAATGTGTGCATAGTCTGTATGATGGTACTAGAGAAGTTTTAATCAATTACTTAAATCCATATAGAACTATATTTATATCTTTCAATATATCAATAAATTATTCATATATGACATAATATCAAATTACTAAACATCATCCTTTGAATTAAAATATTATTCAAAAAATTTCTCTCTCTCTCTCTCTCCCCCCCCCCCCACACACACACACACATATACATATATACACACATACATATATGTATGTATATATATATATATATATATATATATATATATATATATATATATACACACACATACATACATACATACATACATACATACATGGGTATGTGCAGGATCATGGTGTGCCAAAAAGTGGCGATGTGAAAAAAAGAGAGTTTGAAGACGCCTAAAAGTGCTTCAAAATCCGCTCTGACTTTTTTTCACCTATCCAGGAACCAAACTTGGAAGGTAAGGCCGAGCCTTATCGGATATCCGATTTTAAATCGAATAACCGACATGTGACACTATTATTATGCCACTATTATTAGTATTGTTTAATATTATTATAATAATTATTATTATTATCATATAATAGTATGATATATTATTTATTATTATTATTATTATTATTATTTAATATAATATTATTATTAAATAATAATAAGATATAATAATAATATTATAATGTATTATATTATAATAATATAATATAATATTTAATATATTATAATATATAGTAATGTAATATTATATATAAAAGATATTTTATAATGATAAAAAGTAATATCTTATAATATAATATTTAATAAAAAAGTATAATATATTATAAATTATAATAATATAATATTATAATAATATTATTATATAATATAATATTTTATATTATAATATATAGTAAATTAATATAATATATATAAAATATAATAAAAAAAATAAAATGTAACATAATGTAATATATATTATATGTTATATGTTTGGGAAATATCGGATATCCGATATAATATCGAATATCTGATATAGTGTCGGATATCTGATACCTGCGCATTGGATAAATAAAATCACAAATCCGCGGGCCCTCATTTTACGCGAATTTGGGGCCAGTATTACCACTGTGGATCGAACATCAGATACGAGATCGGATATCAGATATTCGAGTATGATTTTTTTCCCCCAACTCATTTTTAACCTAAATTTAATAGATTTTAGGATGATTTTATTTGTTTTAGTTGAATGTAGGGTTTTTTGACAAAAATGGTTAAAATTTAGATTTTTTTTTAATATATATTACGTTTTGGAATTCAATAGGAATGGCTGATCAAAATGATGACACTGAGGCAGGGAATAATATTCCTCATAACCCACCACCAAACGATCCAGTATCCCCACAAAACCATCCACCAAATGATCCTCTACCTCCTCAAAACCCTCCTCGAATCGAGGATTTGATAAATGAAAATCTCACCGAGTTGAGAGGTTTGCATAGAACATATAATAATGTACCTGCACTAGCTCCTATGTTATCCACGTTAAACACCATAGTGGATAACATTGAAACCCTTACGAACCAACAAAATGCCACTCTTCGTTGGCGTGATGAAATGCACTAGATGTTTGATGATGGTTTGGATTATGATGAGGTTGCGGCCCTCAACATAACCAAAGATGATTTGGCTAGCCTTTTTGCTAACCCAAAAACAGGTATACCAATTGACCCAAAAAAAACCAAACTATCGATTAAATGGCGCACAAATGATGCCATACGTGCAAATTTTTGGGATCGTTGGTGGATGGTCTTTGATATCCCTCCACATGGCAATTTAGACATACCATTTTATTTCTTTAGAAAATTATATGCAGAATTTGTGTTGAAACTTAAAGTGAACTATTGGAGCATGAAGCCCAACATGGGCTTAGGATAGGAGCTCCTCATGATAGACCCTCTTCCCAGTGGAAGAAACTTGGCACTTTTGTTACCCCCCCCGATATCTCCCCCCCTCCTTGAGTGCAGCATCTAGATATTATGGTAGAGGCTAGCTCTCAAACCATCAGAGCCATTCATAGGCTGAGTAGCCTAATGATATCTCAGGCTAGGTCAGTCCTGCCTCCTCATGTTGATGATGTTGGTGCCAGTTCATTATCGGGCTAGCTCATCACACATTTGTGTGCCTCACACTTGCATTACATGCAAGAATATTTGTTTGGGTCCCATAGGTGATCTTCCTGAGTATCATTTTGTATTAGATGAGGATACACCAGACGCACATGTAGAGGCTACAAACCCTAATTTGAGAGAGGAGGGGAATGCAGAGGCATCGACTCCTTCGGTGTCGGTATGTGTATACATTTTTTTTGTTATGACATATGCGATTTAAAGTTAATTTTTATAATAGAGTAATTTTAATTTTTAAGCCATACTGACTTTTACATGTATGTGATCTTCATTCATGTTTAGTTGATGACCGAGGAGGAGCTCAGACAGATAGACGATGCTACACTCTCGGCCATTTCATTTGGCCTTGAGACATCTACAGTACATTATGTTGTGTTTGCATTTTTTTTTTTTTTTGATATTGTAGCATATATGGTTGCTAATCTTTCTTTTATCTTAGAGATACCACCTGCCCCGGGGGGACAAAGTGCAGGGGGTGAGCCAGCATGCACTAACAAAGGAAAGGTAATTAGATGTTTTCTAATTGATTAAATATCGATGCATTCTTGTAAAATGTTTGTGGTAATCTCATTTAATCACATTCTTTATTGTATATAGGGTGTGGCTACTGGCGATGAGCCTGTACAGATTTGGCGTCCTAGATCATCAGGGATTTCCATTCGCACAGAGAGCCCCATTGTATGTATAAATATCACTTATTTTTTATTTTTCTTATTGATGCAGAGGAAAGTATGATTGTTGTTCCGTACAATTTTTGTGATTTTTTTCCGTACCAATAATGATTCATGTCTTGCATATGTTCATTACAACTTAAATAGGCTTATATGCACCTATCCAACCGACCAAGTTGGTTACAAAGGTTTATTTAATCAAACAAATACCAAATTACTACTTTCCCTCCAAAACTAATATGATCGTTTGAATTTGAAATTCAAATTTCAAACTATAGTTTTTATGCATTCCCTAACTTTCTAAACTATTCCATTGACTCAAAATTGGTCATATGGATTTATTAAATGCAACTAAGTATGAAACTATCCTAAGACTACCCTATATGGCTCTTTTGGCCATTTTACATCATGTTGCCCTTAGGTCCTTACTAGGACTTTTATAACTTTTGTCTTTCAAAGTACATTGTTTATTACATAATTCTATTATTGGTTTTAATATATCCCAATTAACAATCAATGATGTCTTTGATCCTCTATCTTCATCTCGTACCAAGGCTCTCTTAGATGATTTAATAGGTGCCCCTGCACCAAACACCCCACTTCAAAGCAACTCTTGTCCCAAGAGTTAAGGGGTACTATCTTCTTTCCTCCCATCCTTCAAGAGGGATGTTTGCAACTTTGCACCTGTTATGTATTACCGTGCACACCTGCATACAAATCATTAGAAACAAAAAGCATTGGATCCTTGTTACCAGTCATGGTAACCTTACTGCCTGCTGATTGTGAACAGTCATGTTTTATCCTTGACAAAGGCTGAATAACTTGTTGTCTGAGGTCATGCTGACCCTATCTCTTATCCTCCATGGATATGTTCACTTCTTTGTTCACTCTCGTCACCAAAGGACACCATACTATTCCTATCATCACTCCTTTTGTTGTCACTGTCTGCTTGTAAGCAGAATTCTGAGTTTTGTCTTGAACAATCTCATCCTTCATAACCAAAAGAGATGGCTTCAGTGACAGATCTGTCATATCATGTTTACTCTCCCTCTGCTCCTGCAAGTCCACAAACTCTTTCTTGCCAAAACAAATAACTCTTTCCTCATCATGACCAGTGAAAGGATTTAGCTTAAATTTCACACCATCTTTGTGTACTATATAAACATTTGACAAGCCAAAATGAATAGTGTTCCTTGAGGATTGCCAAGGCCTTCCAAGGATTACATGGCAGCATGTCATTAGAATGACATCACATATAACTTGATCTTTATATTCTCCTATAGAGAAATCCACTATTGCTTGCTCCCTTACAACAATATTTGTGCATCACTGACCGAAGATGCCCTATATGGTCTATCAATAGGATACTTCTTCAATCCTAGTTTATTTACCATTTCATAAGACACTAAATCATCAAAGGAACCAGAGTTTATTATCATCTTAAAAATCTTACCATGGCTCATGTAATTTGTCCTAAAAATGGATGGTCTGGTCTCCTTTTGTTGCTGCATTTGTGGTCATCTTCTCACCATCAAAGATTCTCCTTCAAGTTCAAGGTTTGCATTATCGTACTTCTTTTCTTCCTCTTCTCCTTGGGTCAAGGTGACTCTCCTCACCTCCTTCCTGAAATCCACACCTTTCTTAGGGCACTTTTAGGATTGATTGCCTACTCCTCCACATGTGAAGCATTTACCTGTGAAAACACTATTACCTCTTCCACTTCCAAATATTCCTCCCCTGAAACTTCCTCTTGTCTTAGATGTAATCTCTTTTCCTTTATCTTTGGCTTGATTTTTTGAAGTGTCAAACTAACTTCTTACACCTCTTCCTCTCATTGTTCCACCTTCTCTCTAATTTGCTTGCCTCTCATTCTTTCTTTTCAACTTCTCCTCTGCTCAGATTGCCAACTGAAAACATTCTCCAAGTATCCTTGGTCCATTTAATCCTATTTCATCTTGAATATTGTACTTGAGGCCATTAATGTATCTAGCCACCTTCTCATCTTCATCTTCCAATCCTCCCCTAATACTCAGGGTATGGAATTGCTCAGCATAGGACATGACATCCATATCCCTCTATTTCAAATTGTTCCTTCTTATCTTTATTTGGATTGCTAAATCAGATGGCAAGAATTGATTTCTCACCATGGTCTTCATTCTCTCCCAATCTGAAATCTTATTCAATCCCCTTTTGATGTAGAGTTTGCAGCAACTACCTTCCACAAGCCAATAAATGGCTGTCACAATCCAACTTAGGATTCTAGGACTTCTCACAAGTCCTCTTACCCACTCCGGGTATACTCAACCTCCAAGCCAAACAAGGAAATCCCACTTCAAAAGCCTCACCAACTATCACCAGAAATGGAGACAATCATGGACATACTATTCCAACCCAAAATCATCAATTTCTTTGGTTCCACCAAACTCTCAACACACCTTTGCACTTCTAGGCCTATAAACCTTATAGCCTTCCAATTAGCTTCTTTGCACTTTTCTCCTAGTATCCCTTAATAGCATAGGGACTTCTCCATAGGTACAAACACCCTTCTTGGCACCTACTAAGAATCCAAAAGCTTTTGGGCTGATCTTGCTCCAGCACCCTCCAAACTACTTCTTGGTACCTAGGCCTAGTTGATCAAGTTAAGTTAGGGCTTCAAGGAAGAATGGGAAAGGTGGGTTCCCAGGACCCAAAAAACTTAAGGAAATCTCCAACATAGTCAATGCATCTAACTCCAACACTCAAACTGATCAGAAGTGCCTGCAACCATGACAGTCACCAATTACCTTGCAAAAACCGATCAAGCACATGGGCTTGCTTGACCTAGGGCCGACTTGGAAAAATAGTTGCCCTTCTCTCTAGGCCTCCAACCTATGGCATTATGTTGCCTAGTCTCCTAACTTGCATATCCCTCAGTTTTAGAGGGTGCCACCAGTGGGAATGCAAGTTAGGGATGCATTTGTGGAAGGGTCTAGGAAACAAGGCTTTTCAAACCACCTTCTACTAAAATGCAGATAACTTTTAAACCCCAACTCCTTTTTGAGTCAAACCAAAACCAAAAGTTTCCTAACTCACCCTTGCAACTATTTCATACACTTAGAAATCATAAAATTTCTGTACAGATCCATACCAACGTAACGGCCGAGCGATTACCAGTAAATTTCCAAAAAATTAAAGTTTTTATTATTTTTTCTCCAAACCACCGTACACTCTGATCTCCCCCTTTCAAATGAGATCACATATGACATATATAAATGTCTACATGACCGTTGGAACAACCATATAGGCGTTCCCAACCATAAAACAAACAAACAACCACTTTTTGCTAATACTGTTTAGACTCTAAATACCCTATTCTAAGGCCTTTTGGTCCCATGGAGTCACTTGGTTTATAACCACACCAAAATTCTTGTGGGCCTTACATGTGCCTTTATTACAAAACATAGACCAACTTGTAAAATATAGACCAAACCTTTATTCCAACTTCCTAATCTGCTTGAATCCTCGCTTTCATGGAGTGGCAAGGTGTCCGGCAACATAGATACTTATTCCCCCCTACCACATAGGTTAGGTGCCCTGCACCACTTTTCCTCTCTCTCATTCTGAACACTAGTCCACCAATTGAGTTGTGTTCCTCTCAGTCTTGCTTTTGCTACTTTTACCTTCTTATCTACCTCTATGTCTTCAAGATCAAAGTAGTTCTCAAGGGCCTCTATCCACCCTAGCACTTCTTCACTATCCATTTTACCCTGGCATATTGGCAAATCAATATGGTTCTTCCCACCATTACCTTGTACTACCTTAATGATTCTCATAAATCTCCTTTCTTCAGGATCATCTGTTGTCTCATGCTCTTGCCTTGCATTACCAACCTCTTCTTCTTCATGGTTCTCTCCATGATTTCTTCCTCTAACCTCTTCTCCTCTAGGTTCTTGCCTTTCCTTTTCTAAGGATTCTATCCTTGCAATAAGCTTCAGCCTCTCTCTTCTCATCTATCTTTCTTCCCTCACTCTAGATGCTTCAAGTTCTCTCCTCTCTCTTTTCTCTCTTGCCAACTCTTCTCTCAATTCTTCAAGTTCTCTAGCCATTTGATTTTTAGGAGGCATTTTCACAAAAAAATTTCTTCCTTCCTAAGGGCCAACTCACTAATTATCTTTCTTTCCTCGCCAAGAAATCTCTGGACACCACTTATGTACCTTTCAACTCTGGGACACACAAGGAGGAATTAGACATGCCAAGGCTTCAACAAAAGGACCAGCACACTAAGGATGACAAAGACTCCTATGATGACGAAACCTACAACTTATCTACTCCCAAAAGACCTTGTTGATGCTCTGATACCATTTGATGCAGAGGATGGAGGATCTAACCACAAACTTGCAAATTCAAGCACAATATGGACCCAACCCCTATGTTTCAATGGTGTTCCCAAATGCACACAATGCCACCAAAGACTCCAAACTTGAATTTACATTCACCAAGTATTCCCTCCACCTCTACAAACCTTAAAAAACTTCAACCAACATGTTTCTAAGGTTTCCAAACCCACAAATCTTTAGTAGATACAAAAGAGACCAGTTTTGCCCTTTTCTAGGTTATTTTCTTCTTTGGATCAGCAAACCCTGTTTTCTTAATTTTTCTCCCAAACTTTCCAAAGCACCAAGAAAATAAACTATCTTTTCAGATACCCTTTTTTTAGTTTTATAACATATCCAAAAATTAGATATCACTCCTTTGGAAAGATTGTACGGAACAAGGCAGTTTGTCTCAGAATTAGGCCTAATTAGACCACTTTTACAAAGCAAGTACCCTTCAAACTTGCAATATGACTTAATCCTTTTTCATAGTCTGTATTAATGATCTAAATCAAATTATTTTCAAGATTATAGGTCTTGGTCACACTCCTAAACACCCAAACTTCAAAACCCTCCTTAAAATGGCTTTAAAACTAGGGCCTGCTTGTTCAAACCCCAAAACTCAATTCTAGAACTTCTCCTTCAGCATTCACCATGCATTTACATATCTAATATGATATTATCACTCATTCCAATATCATAAAGCATTTACAAAACAAAGGATTCTTCAAGTTGCTCTTGAAAACCAAGCACTTTTATTCAATTTTCTGAGATAGTCCATACAAATATGACCCTCCAGGCTATACAATCACAATTTATAAGTTTCAAGGGATGGTTAGTAACCCCCTCAACCACCTCCAATCGGTTTCATTTGTTAACTCTTCATAAAATTTAAATTATGGAGTTTCCCTCCAAAAAACACATAACCGTTACTATTCAAATTTCTAACTATTAAACTATGCTTTTTAATGGGCTTATTGAACGTTTTGACTTGTCTAATGACAAGATATGATCATGAAAACCTACATGAACCTATCAAATGACTCATCTACCATATGAAATCCTAAAATCCTATCTCATGCCCAATTACAACTTTTTTCCACATATGAGTCCAACATTATAACTTTGTATGCTTCCATGAGCCATAATTGGTGCAAGGATTGCCCAATTGACTTCAAGAGATGCTCCATGACCTCTGTAATGCCTTGGATCTTCAATATTCCCCTGATGAGCATGGGATGCTTCTGCATCACTTATCTTCATAAATAAATTCAAAACTAATTTCTGTGATATTAACAACTACTATTTTGTATCTCATAGGAGACTCCTAGTGCACATGAGGTCCGATGGGATAGTTATGTAGATTTGATGATGCGGCCACTCACTCCCGAGGAGGAGCCTACAATAATAAGTTGTAGTTTGAATTCATGATTAAATATGTTATAAATTTAGCATGCTATGAATTATAATGTTATAGTTTAAATTGTAGATTCATTTGACAAAGGTATTTGAACATATACAACCCACAATCAGAGAGGTACCAGCATTGCCAAGGGCATACAAGAGGACTCCTGACCAGCGCAGGAGGTCGACGAGAGAGGTATTTATTATGAAATTTTGATAGTATTAATGTCCATTACAAAAAAGATCATTATGCATTTGAGTAATTCAATGTTAGATATGTAGAATCATATAAATTTAGTAGTCTAACTTTGGGTTTTCCTTTTTTTTTTTTATGTAGGAGGCATCCGATCCACCTAGTGTAGCGAAGAGGCTGCATTTTGATCATCCACCAACACCCTAGGATAGTATAGTTTTCGTAGGATGCATCATGAGACATTTTGAGATGGCATATGCCACATTGTATACAAAAACATTGATATTATACACATTCTGATGGCATGATCAGCCACATTTTGTATATGGATCTATGTATTTTGATATATATTTGAGTACTTTTTCTATGGATACATGATCTTTGATATATATTTGTGTAAAATTTTGTCTATGGATACATGTATTTTGATATATATTTTTTTCATTTATGTGCACAATGATATACATATTAATTTAGTATCTAGTATTGTTGAATTTATCGTGGATCATGTGTCATGCCCTAAATTTTACTAGTAAAAACACAACAAATTTTTATTTGTTTTGTAGCTTATGAAGTCGCATAAGAAATTACATATTGTAAAACAAGGTTATCATTGAATAGGAGTTCAAGACTCATGTGGATAGTGTCATCCGGTTGTAACATTTTAGTCACAGGTGGTTTTCAAATAGATTGGATGATAGTCTAGTTCAAGTTAGCATCACGAATCAAACGAGAAAGTTCAAGATACAACACTCATAAATTAGTGAGGTAATTCATGTCCTAACAAGCCTCTGATACTAATATTCTATTAGGGTTTGTCAGTTGTATCATATGGACTATGTCGTGATTCTAGCATGTAAGGAAAGGGGATCAGAATTACTTATTATCCTCATTACCAATGTACACACATTCATTAATCATTACAATATATATTAATGTGACAATTATTATATGGTGTGGAAGTGTAGTATATCTTAATCGATTAAACACATGTATCTAGAGAATTTAGATTTAGTACTCATCACATGAGCACCCTTAGTCAAATAAGAAAATGTGCACTTATCTACCACACTATATCGGATCTAACCATTGGAAATTAGAAAAGATATGCCCTAAAGGTAGCTTCGAAGTCTACATGATGGAGAAGGGGCCACTTGCATTGATAGTATCCATCATTCAACACATTAGTTACACAACTTATGGAATAAACAATTTGTTTTATGTGCCAAACGTGTATCATGTGCTTGCATCCATATCTTACTGGTTACATGTCCTCTCGAAGATTGGACTAATACCGAGTCATTTTCTCCCTCTTTACTCTATTTAGTCATCCTTGTGCATTCTATCAACATTGCTTCCTCACCAAACTAGCACTCACTACAGTTTCCTAAACACAGAAATTACTATTTCAATACATAAATTAAACTCACTCTAACAAAAGACAATTACTAACTATCTAGCTCATCAACTACTAACTAATCTAGCTACATTGCCATGCTTTTACATTTACTATTTTAATTACTATAATTACTATACTATTACATTTACTTTTTACATTATTACATCTAATTATTCACCATAAGCTCACTTTCTCACTATCAATATTATTATTATCAAAGCATATTAAGATTCAAAGTAGTTTCATAGTACGAATTAGTAAGCACATAAAATGAGGAACTCTTAGTAAGTCTACGGGCCAATTCAAAGTACTTAACTCAATAATAATTCATGATCTGTATTTAAACACATCCTACTACACCATCGTATTGAGTGTGTCAATTTAAATTTGTTAGATGAATTGTTTATGCAAGGATTAGGTGCAAGCGTATAAATAAGGTTTGAATATAACATAGCTTGTCATTCTGACATATATGTATTCATCGTTTCATGCAAATAACATAGTAAAATGTGGTGTACATGAATCATATTATCATTAATTATATATAGGATACATGAGCTGACGAGCTACCTCTAATGACATGCCTATTGACCCTTATTACATACTAGCTAACTAATGCTTTATTCCTACACTACATTTTCAAATTGGTATTTATATTCTATCAACTTTGATATTCTACTAATATCTTCAATCGAATCCACAACATTCATTATCTAACTAACATTCCCTCAAGCCAAATATAAAATTCACTTGACATTAAATCCAGCATCTACACAGGTTTGTCATGCATTCAATTCTATCTAGTAACTCTTATCTATCAATGTGCTTTATTGACTAGATAAAACTAGATTTGAGTTATTATTTTAATCCATCATCCATCCTTATCCTTGATTCTCCAATCCCATCATTCCAACAACTTACTTCATACTAACCCTATTATATGTACATCCAACTATCCTAATTTATAATCTTAACACTAATTTAATTAAACCCTCCATAATTAACATCATGTTCAATTATATATGCATTCTCGTAAACTTATTTATTTCATTTAATTTATTTTCCTATATTGAGCTTTTCCATTACCATATGGTTTAATTGTTACATGTTTCTAAATGAGCCCCCTGATATAAACATTACCCTTAAACTAAGCTCAAATACACTAAGTGTCATTATCCTCTATTCAAGACTTGAAATGATTAAATAATTATCTGATAAAAATAAAACCAAATCTAAAGGGTGAATCTCCTATCTATCTTAAATCATCATCATTCCCTAACTCTTACCAAGGCTACATTTCTTCCTACATGTGGTCCCCACAAGGTCCCACGTGGGTCATGTGCAGAATTTTGACTAATCCAAGCCTTAGGACATCTTTTTCTCATTCCTCCAATCAACAATCCTAATGTGAACAAGTCATATTAAATGTCAGCTTCACATTCTCCTAAGTACAAATCCCTTGGGATTGCTATCCCACTCCCCCTTAATTTCAATTCAACTACCTATGCTTGGGAACACATGACCACTGCTGCAAGAAATTTCAAGTCGACTACCTATGCTTGGGAACACGTGACCACTGCTGCAAGGAGGGGACGACTAGTGCATAAGACAAGGATGTGACATAAACCCTTTCTCCTATGCACCCAAGTATATTAATGGGAATGAAACCCCTTTTCAAGGAGGCAAGCTCAAGGATAAAATTTTTGACATGACATGTCAGAATGAATGTCAGATTTAACAATATGCCTTGGGGAGTGGAGAAAACTTTTTGCATTATGATGGCTTAGGAAATGTTGGGGGCTACTCTAGAAGGGCAGTCAAGATCAATCTTGGCTTTTATTTTATTTTTGAGTTAAATATTTAAAATTTTCATATTCTCTAACATGCACACTAATATGCCTTTATTTATTTAATTACTAATTCATTATTTAAGAGTTGGATGTGACTTAGAGGTCACAAGATTGTAATGTGTACCATTCTGT
Source organism: Cupressus sempervirens (assembly GCA_028749045.1). Taxonomy (NCBI): domain Eukaryota; kingdom Viridiplantae; phylum Streptophyta; class Pinopsida; order Cupressales; family Cupressaceae; genus Cupressus; species Cupressus sempervirens. Next base: position 429,464,771 of record CM053792.1, read on the forward strand.
CAATTAGGAAATATATTAGTCTAGGAAACTCATTAGTCTCTATATGCTATTATTATTTTTATTTTTATTGGATAGCAGTCTAGAATCTGGGAATATTCTTTAATATGTTATTGCTCTATATTAAGGAAGGGATTTATTTGCCTTTACCATACATTTTCCAAAGAGGAAAATGCATGCCTACAGCAATGTATCTCATAGATTTTATTATGTCTTCTCTTACAACAAACTTCATTTTGTTATATCATGAAATTAATGTGATGATTTCCTTGCTTAGAATTGCATTAAGCTTGGTAATTAAAATCAATGTTATCCATGCATGTGATATGAACATAAAATTTTCCTTCCAAATTATTGAGTGCACAACAAGATTGTAAGCAATCTACTAAGTTTTAAATTTATACAATCAATGGTATCACATAGCATCTATGGATTGTTATTATCAACTAGTCATTTACAATACCACAAGGAGAAAACTTTCTTTCACATTTTCAAATGATAACAATGATGTCAAAGAAAATTTGTGACTCATACCAATGCTTTCATAACAATATAAACTCCAAATGAAACATGCATATACAACCTTATCAATTATTTCCTCTACACGTACATTAGGTAACAATGATACAATCTCCTTCCATCACAATGGAGCAACATAAGGGACTTTTCAAAATCATAAGGAACATGAACATTGAAAGATATGGACAATGAGTCACAATACAACAAGATGCACAATGGTGTCACACAAATCTACGTGGAATGAACACCATTCAAGCACTCACATGAATGCTACTCCACAATGCAATGCAATGCATACTCCATTGATAAACTCCACACTTGCATATTTGCTTAACCATGCTAAAAGAAAGAAATGGAAAAGAACCAAGTTTGAGATACCAACCTTGGTCCAAGCTACGGTAAGGATAGTTATAGTACAGCTCCCCTAACCTCCCTCCAAAACCTAACTGTCTCTAAAATTAGAGAGTGGGCAAACACCCCACTAGTTTGGCCAAGACCCTCTAATAAAGTCTTCCCACTAACTTATTTTAGCAAAAACACTAAGCCACTCCATCCTTACAAACTTGTCTCCTCTAACAGTTCATTGATAGCCCTCACAAGCTCTGAGTTATGACCCTCGAAGGATCGACCTCAAAATGCACTTAGAGCACCTTGGAGACTCCTCGGTACGAGGTGGCCGCAAATGATGGATGGTCTTTGTGGCCAGAACAAGGGTGTGACTAGGGTTCACCTGCCCATCCGGAGCTAATGGAACTAACGATTTGATGCCAAGATCAGTGGTTTTAAAGTTACGCTATCGTGCACCTATGAACTGAGGCACACTATGGTTTTGGCATCGAGCGAGATCGCTATGCTAAATCCAAATGAAATGTGATCTCTCAAAAATGAGATAGGTTATTTTAGGCCTCAATATCATTGTCCTGTAGCATTTGACAGTTCATTGATAGCCCACACGAGCTCTGAGTTATGACCCTTGAAAGATTGACCTCAAAATGCACTTAGAGAACCTTGGGGACTCCTCGATACGGGGTGGCCTCAAATGATGGATGGTCTCCATGGGTAGAACAAGGGTGTGACTAGGGTTCACCCGCCCATCCAAAGCTAATGGCACTGATGATTCGATGCCAAGATCAGTAGTTTCAAAGTTACGTTGTGGTGCACCTACGAACTGAGGCACACTGCGAGTTTTGGCATCGAGTGAGATTGTTGTGCCGAATCCAAATAGAATGTGATCTCTCAAAAATGAGATAGGTTATTTTAGGCCTCAACATTAGCGTCTTGTAGTATTTGATAGTTTATCGATAGCCCTCACGAGTTCAAAGTTATGACCCTCAGAAGATCGACCTCAAAACACACTTAGAGAACCTTGGGGACTCCTCGGTATGGGGCGACCATAGATGATAGAGGGTCTCCGTGGTTTGAACAAGGGTGTCACTACGGTTCACCCACCACTCGGAGCTAATGACACTGACTTGTAGCCGTTAGGAGTTAGATTTGGAAAAGTTGTCAAGAAAGGTTGACCCCTTTGACTTGTATCATGAAAGGTTGCTTTGTGCCTTGCTTGATTGTTTGAAGACTACTCCATGTGTCACTATCTTTCTTGGAAAAAAAATTGCTTTTGAACATCAAGCTTGCAATATTATCAATTATTGTCAAACTTTTTCAACCAAGTCAAAACGTCAAGTGCAAATATTTGTTTGCATTTTTCGCTAAGGGGAGTTTCATAAATTGACTTTGATTTTCTATGTCTCTAGTGCTTGAACATGCTTAAAATGGCTCTTTGGTCTTAGAGCTATTGGTATTTTCTAACTTCATGGTCTATGATATGCATACTAAGAATTTCTTTCACTAAATGGTTTCCTTGATCTATTGACTACACTTATATTTGTTCACTTGTCATCTCTCTTTCTTTATCTACATTGCTATTTTGGATTTTTTCGTAGCTCTTTACTTGAGTCACTAGTGTTGTAACCTGCTTGGAAAATTTGTTTGACAAGTCACTCATTCATTTCTACCTCTCTTTGACATGTGAACACTCTACCTCTCTAGTTTGGACATCAAGTTATCTTGTTTCACCTTATTAGCTTCCTCTAGTCTCCTTCATGCTTTATTATCTATCTACCACTATGGTATTAAAACCTTGTTCTACCAAACCTCAACCAAATCTAGATGCTCATGATATCCTCCATGCCACTAAAGAGTTTCAAGATCTATATGTTCAATACAAAGAGCTAGAAGAGACAAATAATCTTTCTTACCTTCATCTCTCTAAGCACATGATAGAAATCAATTCTAAACTTGAGAAAAGGTTAGAGGAGAATATTGCATTCTTAAATTAATCTCCCTTAAGACCTTTACATACACACGGGTCATATTCTTCAAGGTCTACATATTCTACACCAAGACATCAAATATCTTCATCTTCTAGATCTAAAGACCTCTTTAGAGAACAAGCAAGTGATACCTCCTTTGAGCCTATGCCAAACTTTCATTTTGGACCTATCTTTGACCAAGATAGTGATGAAGACATGGATGCAATCTATTCACTTAATAAACAACAAAATTATCATGGAGAAATTTTTGAGAGAACTTTTACTCCATTGGAAGATTCTCATGATAACATCTTTCAAACACTTTTTGATAATGAATCCATCACATTACTAGACAAATCTAGACCTTATGAACCCAAAATCAAACCTCCATGGTGGAGAAATTATCATTATTGCCACTTCCATGGAAGAAAATTTCATAAAACTAAAGATTCCATAGTGTTGAAACATAAAATCGAAGATCTCATTTATGATGGGATTGTTGATACCTCTAATGACTCATGTGTCACAAGATCATGCTAATGAACCTATGTCAAGTGCTGATTTCCTTGACACCTTCACTTCTTATAACACTAATGAACCTCCTAAAGTGCCAAAGCTTTCAAAAATGCCTCCACCAAACAAAGAACCTAATTCATTCCATATAGACCATGCGTACCCTCAAGGGCTACAACTAAAAGAAAATCAAGCTAACCTTCACTTGTCTGCAAACCTTTTCCATGCTACTAAGACTAAAGATCCTCAGAATTCATGCAATACTATGATTACTATGCCCACATTAGCTAATCCTGCATTATTGCTTTAAGATTCTATCATGCACACCTCACATTTTCCCTTGTCCTTAGAAGGTGCTCCATATCAAGATGACTCTCAAAAGGAAAAATATATAAATAAAGATCAAGATCAAACACCTTTTCATCTCATCCAAAATTTCACCTTTCTATATCCTGTGTGTTACCCACCTCCTACATATGATGAGGATACCATTTCCACTACCTCCATTGAGCTTACTGAAACTTATGGGAAAAGTGATATTTCTATGCTATACAAAGAAAGATGTCAAGATCAAAGTGTCCCCTCATGTTCTACTTCTCCATATCCAATTCAAAACTATGCTCAAGATTCAAACACTCCTATCAAAGGTCTTTCTCCTATAAAAGGTACTCATGAGTCTATTGATGACTTTGGTCATGCTACTCACTCTAAAGATGTTGAAATCCCTAGTCACTATCCCTTTGCATTTCGTAATTCTATCCTTGGTCCTTATCCATCTAATCTAAAGTCTTCAAACCTTCTCCTACACTTTCTACTTCTAGCTCTCCAAAGTCTCTCTTGAAAGACTTTAATACTGAACATAAATCTAAGTTGACATTCAATATTCCAAAGGCTTCCACTCCATTTTCTTCCAAACATCTTTCTCAAAAGCTTACAAATATTCCACTCAATCGTCTTCTAACATTGTCCTACCAGCTCATACATCTAAACCTTGATCCATTTCCTCCATAATTCGAAAACCCTCCAAGGTGTGTGTAAATGTTGATCTTCCCCACTTTGTCACCTACCCTTATGCAATGTTTTCAAAGCTACACTTACCTACTATCCATACTCATACAATCCTTCCAAGGAATGAACTCTTATCCTACTATCATCTCACTTCCTTCACCCTATCAACATCATTGAGCATACTTATCTATGGTCTTGGCTTATCATAACTTATCTTTCCTTTAGGAACACTATCTAACTTGAAAATAGTTGACCTATTTCTAAAATTTTTAAAAAAAATAGAAAAGAAGATAAAAAATGTGCCTTGGTGAAAACCATTATCTTATCCATGAGATTCTCTATTTTACTTTCTCATTCACTCATAGCCTTTATATCCAACTTCATATCATGTCATTATGCATGTGCTATCTTTCTTATTGTCTTTAATTGCGTATCCTACATGCTATCTTCTTTCATGGATTTCATGGCTTATCCCAAATGTGCTTCATACAACTTTTTAATATGAAAGTCTTTCAAAACATTATACAATATTATGACTCTTTATGCTTTCAAATGCTATGATTGGTTGCAAAATGGAAGAAATCAAGTATTCTAATTGTTCATCCATACTTTCAAGATTTTTCTTATTTGATTAGTTTGATAAAAATAGTTTTAATAATCATAATGTCAGCTTTATGTCAAATAAGGAAAAAACCAAATTTGTGATAAGATATCCACATGCAATTATCTTTCATATAGTTATAAATGCTCTTAAAATTGTCCTTATAGCCTTGTATCACATGCAAATATGATTTGCAAGAACTTGTTCAATATCTTCCTCTTATAATTCCTTACAAAGAACCTACCAATATACAAAAAAAGTACACATTTTACATCATAATACATCATAAATTTTAGAAATTCTCCCCAATATCACCCCCCTCCAACTCTTCATGATGTACCTACATTCCAATATCATTAAAAAATTAGTAACTTATTGTATTAAACAAGATAATCATCAATTCATTAAATCATTATGAAGAAAATAACATAAGAAGTATATATACCTAGTCGAGTATTTCAATAGGGTCCTCTCTCTGTTTTAGGGTCTCCAACAGGGCTTCATGATTAGCATTAGCAATAGTAAAAAGTTATTTTACTTTTGGTCTTCCTTGATGCTTCAATAACTTTACATTTGTTGCTATAATAAGATGCAAATATATGAGAATTACTTTGTTCTTCTGATAGTCTTCGAATGCAGGAATTTTGTTCCTTCTAAGCATGTATGTCCGTAGCCATGTTCCAACAACAACCACTGAATCAGTAGGATATGTGAATCCATCATCATCTGTGATCAGTTGTGCAAGTTTTTGTTTGCCTCTTACACAATGTGCTAACCAATAATCGGATTTCTCATCATTCCGCTGTGGTGCAACCAATGCAAAGATATGTCCTGGCTAAAGTAGATCTGATAGATGGTTATGCTCAAGTAAACTTTCCATGTCATCATTTTTGATAGAGGGTATGATAGACAATGGAGTAAGATAATGTGGAGCCCATGCGTCCACCCACTCAATTGACTCATAGTGATCCCAATCACATTGAAAATAATTACGACAAAAACAAGCTAGTTGTCATGTCCAAATGGTCCATGTACTAGAATCAGAGCTTCGAAATGAATGCATTTTTTATGAGTCTCTCATTGTAGCACAATCTGATCTATCACCTATGGACCCTTCCTCAACCAACCAAAAGAACCTGCTTACCACTGAATCAAGAGTCCCCCCCTATGATAATGCTAAACTACACAAATCAACAATGCTACAAGCATCAAGAAGCTCTATTGTTGAATTCTTCAGTTGATCCTTAACTAGAGCTCTCTTCACACATGCCCCTACTCCATCATGTTCCCCTTTTCCATGGCCAGACTCAAAAAAACTCCAAATATGAGGCACCCCTCTCTCTATGTGCATCCTACACAACCAATAAAACATGCGAGCATTTTTGAATTGACCTGTACAGTTATCTGACCAAATGATATGTATATCCATAGCAATTGCATGCTCATGTAAGAAATCAAAAAAATTCTCAAAACAATGTTGCACAAACTCGTGAGAGTGAGATCTATCATCACTCATAAAAAAATGATACTCTCTAATAATCTTTTGATTGTCTTCCGCACTATCAGGGGCATGTCTATATGTTATGCGAACAAAAATTGCAATCTAAATAGAGTTGTAATACTGAGATTGTGTCTCATTTTGAGGTTGCAATGTGTAGTTCTCAGCAAAATCAACAATTGATATAATAGTGCCAATGGGAAAAGTCTCCTTACACGTTTTAAATTGTTGATCCAACCACTGAGACTTGTGACTATGTCTTGCATACTTATAAAAAAGATTTGCCTTGAAATCTGAAATAAAACTAGCCACACTGATATCTTTTCCAACCAATTCACATCTAGAGCTCTCACTCCCACTCTTCAATGTGTATTTCACCATTTCATATACCCTTTTTTTCAGTATTGTCTTTCCAAGATCTTGTGCGCACCCCTCATGGAAACATGTGTCAAACTTGGATAAGCCACCACATTCTGAACACTTCTCATTTAAGCAAGAATTTCTATAAAAGGAACAACCATCAACTCTACGACATAAGAGTTGATCTAGCAAGTCTCTTGACGATTTTGGAAGCCCACTAGCCCCACAATCCTCCAACATTTCTTTACTATGCAAAGTAGAAAAAATGGAGCGTAATAGTTCATGGTGCATAGAAGATTCAACATGATATTTGCAACAACATGTATTTCAAATTTTGAGTGGCACACAATAAAATGGCTTCAAAGATTCAAAAGCCCTTTGTGATATATGAAGACTTGGATGACTCTCTCTAAATTGTTTGAACAACATAGTTAGACTTACCTCTAAATGGTGTTTAGGATGTGGCGTGCGGTCTCTGATGCCAATTCTCAACTTTAAGACATCTTTAGCATTGGGTGATACTCGTGAGTTAGAGTGCCAAAATTGTGTAATTTCTTCCTTCACATTTTCGGATAGCTTCTTATCAAAACGTAGAAGTCTCCCACCAAATGCCCATCTTTCATTTTGAAGAGGATCATCAATTTTCTCTCGTCGACTAAGTGCTCTTCTCAAAGTAGTACGATTTAGATTCAAATCAATACAAGTTTGTCTCATATATCTACCCTGTCTCAAATGATGACTTACCAAAGAGGTTGTAATGACCCTTCGAGCAGCTCTATTATCCTTCTCTCTGCTATTTTTCCCAATGCTATTGAGAGCACTGAAAAGATTCTTCACGATAATGGCATTTCTTTCCAACTTTTTATTGACACGAATCTTCAATTTGGAAAGCATAGGTCTCATCTTTTGCATCTTTAATAAGTGCATGAAAAGCTGACATTGCTCTACCACTGTCTTGTTGCCGAAAAAAATCTGATATAGTCTTGAAGCCCATAACCGAATGGTTCTTTCTGATTTTTTTCCTTCCAAACTAGTAATAATCATTTCATCTATTTCAATTATCCATTTTGGTGTTTTAGAACCTTCATGTCGATTATAATTAGGAGATATGTAAGGTTCTTGTGCATTAGGTTCCTATGCATTGTCATCTTCGACATGGTCAATTATGCAATTTGGATTATGACTTGGTGGCATTTCTTCTTCAAAATTTTCATTCTCCAAATTTTCAATTTCGGCATTATCGTTTTCAATAAGTACATTTTCATTCCCCAACTGTACATATTCATTATCTAACTCTATGATTTCACCTTCGATTAATTCATCATCAACTTGACTGATATTTAGCATACCTTGTCTTTTTCTTCGGTGTTCCATTTTGTCCCTTTCCCTATATGCCACAATGTCTTCATTGGATATCTTCCTTTTGCATTTATCCTTTCGACGACTGCTACTCCCCATTCAGATGACAAATTCAAAAACACCTCAGGTTTATTTTCGAATTTTTTTTGATTAGTTGGGCCCCAAAAAGTGACTTTTTCCAAAACCTATGAAAATAGAAGTGAAAAAGTGATGTTGTCGGGTTTGCAGGGACAGGGAATTATTGGGAATTGGTGCCAGTAAAATCGGATATACAATTATGTAAAATAAATTTTTGGGGGAAGAACTTGCTATAATTTCCCTCCTTTGCCATAATTATATTAATATTATGAAAATCATTGGAGGGAAACCGACTTTGGTTTATTATTAAGCTAATAGTATAGTAATATTAATATATAATAGTATCAATAGTATAATAGTATTAATATATAGAAATATTAATATATAGTATTAATATAGCTATAGTATCAATATTATTATTATACCCATAATAGTATTAATATTATTACTATAGATATAATAGTGTAAATATTTAGTGTTTATTTATATTATTATTATTATTATTATTATTATTATCATAAAATAGTATAAATAGTATATATATCTTTTCATTTTTTAACCCATATACATACGAACGATTAGAATATGTCCCTATGGGTCCTAAGACCCTTAGGGACATATGTCGTCGATTAATGGGTCAAAGGGGGTCATAGGTCACCCTATGACCCCCTTTGACCCATATGAACGATTCCAATATGTCCCTAGGGGTCCTAGGACCCCTAGGGACATATGTCATCATTTAATGGGTCAAAGGGGGTCATAGGTCACCCTATGACCCCCTTTGACCCATAGGAACGATTCGAATATGTCCCCAGGGGTCCTAGGACCCCTAAGCACATATGTCGTCGTTTAATGGGTCAAAGGGGGTCATAAGTCACCCTATGACCCCCTTTGACCCATATGGCCCATTCGAATATGTCCCTATGGGTCCTAGGACCCCTAGGGACATATGTCGTCATTTAATGGGTCAAAGGGGGACATAGGTCACCCTATGACCCCCTTTGACCCACATGAACGATTCAAATATGTTCCTAGGGCTCATAGGAACCCTAGGGACATATGTCATCGTTTAATGGATCAAAAGGGGACATAGGTCACCCTATGACCGCCTTTGACCCACATGAACGATTTGAATATGTCCATATGGCTCCTATGACCCTTAGGGACATATGTCATCGTTTAATGGATCCCCCTTTGACCCACATGAAAGATTCGAAAATGTCCCTAGGGGTCCTAGGACCCCTAGGGACATATGTTGTCGTTTAATGGGTCAAAGGGGGTCATAGGTCACCCTATGTCTCCCTTTGACCCATATGAATGATTCGAATATGTCGTTAGGGTTCCCATGACCCCTAGGGACATATGTTATCGTTTAATGGGTCAAAGGGAGTCATAGGGTAGGTCACCCTATGACCCCCTTTGACCCATAGGAACAATTTGAATATTTTTTTAAGATTCCTAAGACCCCTAGGGACATATGTCGTCGATTAATGGGTCAAAGAGGGTCATAGGTCACCCTATGACCCCCTTTGACCCATAAGAACGATTTTAATATGTCCTTAGGGGTCCTAGGACCCCTAGAGACATATTTCGTCGTTTAATGGGTCAAAGGGGGTCATAAGTCACCCTATGACCCCCTTTGACCCATATGGGCCATTCGAATATGTCCTTAGGGGTCCTAGGACCCCTAGGGACATATGTCGTTGATTAATGGGTCAAAGGGGGTCATAGATCACCCTATGAATCCCTTTGACCCATAGGAACTATTCGAATATATCCCTAGGTGTCTTAGGACCCCTAGGGACATATGTCATCATTTAATGGGTCAAAAGGGGCCATAGGTCACCCTATGATTGCCTTTGACCCATATGAACGATTCGAATATGTCCCTATGGGTCTTAGGACCCCTAGTGACATATGTCATCGTTTAACGGGACAAAGGGGGTCATAGGTCACCCTATGACCCCCTTTGATCCATATGAACGATTCAAATATGTCCTTATGGGTCCTAAGACCCCTAGGGACATATATCGTCGTTTAATGGGTCAAAGGGGGTGATAGGTCACCCTATGACCCCCCTTGACCCATAGGAACGATTCGTATATGTCCCCAAGGGTCCTAAGACCCCTAGGGACATATGTCATCATTTAATGGGTCAAAGGGACCTATGAACCCCTTTGACCCATATGAACGATTCGAATATGTCCTTAGGGGTCCTAAGACCCCTAGGGACATATGTCGTCATTTAATAAGTCACCCTATGACCCCCTTTGACCAATTTGAACAATTTGAATATGTCCTTAGGGGTCATATGACTATTAGGGACATATGTTGTCATTTAATGGGTCAAAGGGAGTCATAGGTCACCCTATGACTCCCTTTGACCCATAAGAACAATTCAAATATGTCCCTAGAAGTCCTAGAACCCTTAGGGACATATGTCATCGTTTAATAGGTCAAAAAGGGTCATAGGTCACCCTATGACCCCCTTTGATGCATATGAATGATTTTAATATGTCCTTAGGGGTACTAGAACTCCTAGAGACATATGTTGTCATTTAATGGGTCAAAGGGGGTCATAAGTCACCTTATGACCCCCTTTGACCCATATGGCCCATACAAATATGTCCCTCGGGGTCCTAGGACCCCTAGGGTCATATGTCATCGATTAATGGGTCAAAGGGGATCATAGGTCACCTTTTGACCCACATGAACGATTCAAATATGTCCCTATGGGTCCTAAGAGCCCTAGGGACATATGTCATCATTTAATGGGTCAAAGGGGGGCATAGGTCACCCTTTGACCCTCTTTGACCCATATGAACGATTCGAATATGTCCCTAGGGGTGGTAGGACCCCTAGGGACATATGTCGTCGATTAATGGGTCAAAGGGGGTCATAGGTCAGCCTATGACCCCCTTTGACCCATAAGAACGATTCGAATATGTCCTTAAGGGTCCTAGGACCCCTAGAGACATATGTCATCATTTAATGGGTCAAAGGGGGTCATAGGTCACCCAATGACCCCCTTTGACCCATATGTATGATTCGAATATGTTCCTATGGGTCCTAGGACCCCTAGAGACATATGTCGTCGTTTAATGTGTCAAAGGGGGTCATAAGTCACCCTATGACCCTCTTTGACCCATAAGAATGATTCGAATATTTTTTTAAGGGTCGTAGGACCCCTAGGGACATATGTCATCGTTTAATGAGTCAAAGGGGAGCATAGGTCACGCTATGACCCCCTTTGACCCATAGGAACGATTCAAATATGTCCTTAAGGGTCCTAGAACCATTAGGGACATATGTCATCGTTTAATTGGTCAAAGGTGGTCATAGGTCACCCTATGACCCCCTTTGACCCATAGGAGCGATTCGAACATGTCCTTACGAGTCTTAGGACCCCTAAGGACATATGTCATCATTTAATGGGTCAAAGGGGGTCATAAGTCACCCTATGACCCCCTTTGACCAATTTGAATGATTCAAATATGTCCTTAGGGGTCCTAGGACCCCAAGGGACATATGTCATCGTTTAATGGGTCAAAGGGTGTCATAGGTCACCCTATGACCCCCTTTGACATATTGGAACGATTTGAATATGTCCTTAGGGATCCTAGGACCCCCAAGGACATATGTCATCATTTAATAGATCAAAGACCCCCTTTGAAACATATGAACGATTCGAATATGTCCCTATGAGTCTTAGGACCACTAGGGACATATGTCGTCATTTAATGGGTCAAAGGGGGTAATAGGTCACCTTATGACCCCTTTTGACCCATAGGAACGATTCGAATATATCCCTAGGGTTCCTAGGACCCCTAAGGACATATGTCATCATTTAATGGGCCAAAGCCTTTGACCCATATGAATGATTCTAATATGTCCCTAGGGGTCCTAAGACCCCTAGGGACATATGCCATCATTTAATGGGTGAAAAGGGGTCATAGGTCACCATATGACCCCTTTTGTCTCATATCACCGATTCGAATATGTCCCTACGTGTCGTAGGACCCTTAGGGACATATGTCGTCATTCAATGGGTCAAAGGGGGTCATAGGTCACCCTATGACCCCCTTTGACCCATATGGCCCATTCGAATATGTCCCTAGGGGTCCTAGGATCCCTAGGGACATATGTTGTCATTTAATAGGTTAAAGGGGGTCATAAATCACCCTATGTCTCCCTTTGACCCATATGAATGATTTGAATATGTCGTTACGGGTCCCATGACCCCTAGGGACATATGTTATCTTTTAATGGGTCAAAAGGAGTCATAGGTCACCATATAACCCCCTTTGACCCATAGGAACAATTCGAATATTTTTTTAAGATTCCTAGGACCCCTAGGGACATATGTCGTCAATTAATGGGTCAAAGGGGCTCATAGGTCACCTTTTGACTGCCTTTGACCCATAGGAATGATTCAAATATGTCCTTAGGGGTCATAGGACCGCTAGAGACATATGTCGTCGTTTAATGGGTCAAAGGGGGTCATAAGTCACCCTATGACCCCCTTTGACCCATATGGCCCATTCGAATATGTCTTTAGCGGTCCTAAGACCCCTAGGGACATATGTCGTTGATTAATGGGTGACCTATGACCCCTTTTGACCCATAGGAACTATTTGAATATGTCCCTAAGTGTCTTAGGACCCCTAGGGACATATGTCATTTTTTAATGGGTCAAACGGGGCCATAGGTCACCCTATGATCGTCTTTGACCCATATGAATGATTTGAATATGTCCCTATGAGTCTTATGACTCCTAGTGACATATGTCATCATTTAACGAGACAAAGCGGGTCATAGGTCACCCTATGACCCCCTTTGACCCATATGAACGATTCAAATATGTTCCTATGGGTCCGAGGACCCCTAGAGACATGTGTCGTCGTTTAATGGGCCAAAGGGGGTGATAGGTCACCCTATGACCCCCTTTGACCCATAGGAACGATTCAAATATGTCCCTAGGGGTCTTAGGACCCCTAGGGACATATGTCATCATTTAATGGGTCAAAGGGACCTATCAACCCCTTTGACCCATATGAATGATTCGAATATGTCCTTAGGGGTCCTAGGACCCCTAGGGACATATGTCGTCGTTTAATCGATGAAAAGGGGTCATAAGTCACCCTATGACCCCCTTTGACCATTTTGAACAATTTGAATATGTCCTTAGGGGTGCTATGACCCTTAGGAACATATGTTGTCGTTTAATGGGTCCAAGGGAGTCATAGGTCACCCTATGACTCCCTTTGACCCATAGGAACGATTCAAATGTCCCTAGAAGTCCTAGGACCCCTAAGGACATATGTCATCGTTTAATGGGTCAAAGGGGGTCATAGGTCACCCTATGACCCCCTTTGACCCATATCAACGATTTGAATGTCTTTAGGGGTACTAGAACCCCTAGAGACATATGTCATCGTTTAATAGGTAAAAGGGGGTCATAAGTCACCCTATGACCCCTTTTAACCCATATGGCCCATACAAATATCTCCCTAGGAGTCCTAGGACCCTTAGGGACATATGTCGTCGATTAATGGGTCAAAGGGGGTCATAGGTCACCCTATGACACCTTTTGACCCACATGAACGATTCAAATATGTCCCTATAGGTCCTAAGAGCCTTAGGGACATATGTCCTCATTTAATTGGTCAAAAGGGGACATAGGTCACCCTTTGACCCCCTTTGACCCATATGAATGATTCGAATATCTCCCTAAGGGTCATAGGACCCCTAGGGACATATGTCGTTAATTAATGGATCAAAGTGGGTCATAAGTCAGCCTATGACCCCCTTTGACCCATAGGAACGATTCGAATATGTCCCTAGGGGTCTTAGGACCCATAGAGACATATGTCGTCATTTAATAGGTCAAAAGAGGTCATAGGTCACCCTATGACCACCTTTGACCCATATAAATGATTTGAATATGTCTTTATGGGTCCTAGGACCCCTATGGACATATGTCATCGTTTAACGATGACCTATGACCCCCTTTGACCCATATGAATGATTCAAATATGTCCCTATGAGTCTTAGGACCCCTAGTTACATATGTCATCGTTTAATGGGTCATAGGGGGTCATAGGGCACCCTATGACCCCCTTTGACCCATATGAACGATTCGAATATGTCCCCAGGGGTCCTAAGACCCCTCGGGACATACGTCGTTGTTTAATGGGTCAAAAGGGGTCATAGGTCACCCTATGACCCCCTTTGACCCATATGAACGATTCGAATATGTCCCTATGAGTCCTAGGACCCCTAGGGACATATGTCGCCATTTAATGAGTCAAAGAGGGTCATTTGTCACCCTATGACCCCCTTTGACCCATAAGAACGATTCGAATATGTCCCTAGGGGTCCTAGGCACATATGTCATCATTTAATGGGTCAAAAAGGGTCATAAGTCACCCTATGACCCCCTTTCACCCATATGAACGATTCGAATATGTCCCTATGGGTCCTAGGCCCCTAGAGACATATGTCATTGTTTAATGGGTCAAAAGAAATCATAGGTCACCCTATGACCGCCTTTGACCCATAGGAACGATTTGAATATGTCCCTAGGAACATATGTTGTCATTTACTGGGTCAAAGAGGGTCATAAGTCACCCTATGACCCCCTTTGACCCATAAGAACGATTCGAATATGTCCTTAGGGGTTCTAGGACCCCTAGGGACATATGTCGTCGTTTAATGGGTCAAAGAGGGTGATAAGAGACACTATGACCCCCTTTGACCAATTTGAACGATGTGAATATGTCCTTAGGGGTCCTTGGACCCCAAGGGACATATGTCATCGTCTAATGGGTCAAAGGGTGTCATAGGTCACCCTATGACCCCCTTTGACATATTGGAACGATTCAAATATGTCCTTAGGGGTCCTAGGACCCCCAAAGACATATGTCCTCATTTAATAGATCAAAGGGGGTCATAAGTCACCCTATGACCCCCTTTGACACATATGAACGATTCAAATATGTCCCTATGAGTCCAAGGACCCCTAGGGACATATGTCGTCGTTTAATGGGTCAAAAGGGGTAATATGTCACTCTATGACCCCCTTTGACCCATAGGAACAATTTAAATATATCCCTAGGGTTCCTAGGACCTCTAGGGACATATGTCGTCATTTAATGGGTCAAAGGGGGTGATAGGTCACCCTTTGACCCCCTTTGACCCATATGAACGATTCTAATATGTCCCTAGGGGTCCGACATATTTCGTCATTTAGTGGGTCAAAAGGGGTCATAGGTCACCGTATGACCTCTTTTGACCCGTATGAACGATTTGAAAATGTCCCTAGGGGTCGTAGGACCCCTAGGGACATATGTCATCATTCAATGGGTCAAAGAGGGTCATAGGTCATAGGTCACCCTATGACCCCCTTTGACCCATATGGCCCATTCGAATATGTCCCTAGGGGTCCTAGGACCCCTAGGGACATATGTTGTCGTTTAACTGGTCAAAGGGGGTCATAGGGTGACCTATGACCCCCTTTGACCCATATGAACAATTTGAATATTTCCTTAAGGGTCCTAGGACCCCTAGGGACATATGTCGTTGTTTAATGGGTCAAAGGGGGTCATATGTCACCCTATGACCCCCTTTGACCCATAAGAACGATTCAAATGTGTCCCTAGGGGTCATAGGACCCCTAGGGACATATGTCATCTTTTAATGTGTCAAAGGGGGTCATAGGTCACCTTATGACCCCCTTGACCCATATGAACGATTCAAATATGTCCCTATGGGTCGTAGGCCCCTAGGGACATATGTCATCGTTTAATGGGTCAAAGGGGGTCATAGGTCACCCTATGACCCCCTTTGACCCATAAGAACGATTCGAATATGTCTTTAGGGGTCCTAGGACCCCTATGGACATATGTCGTCGTTTAATGGGTCAAAGGGGGCCATAGGTCACCCTATGACCCATATGACCCATATGGCCCATTCAAATATGTCCTTAGGGGTCTTTGGACCCCAAGGGACATATGTCATCGATTAATGGGTCAAAGGGGGTCATAGGTCACCCTATGATCCCCTTTGACCCATAGGAATGATTCAAATATGTCTCTAAGTGTCTTAGGACCCCTAGTGACATATGTCATTGTTTAGTGGGTCAAAGGGGGCCATAGGTCACCTTATGACCCATATGAACGATTTGAATATGTACCTATGGGTCTTAGGACCCCTAAGGACATATGTCACCGTTTAACGGGACAAAGATGGTCATAGGTCACCTTGTGACCCCCTTTGACCAATATGAACGATTCAAATATGTCCTTATGGGTCCCAGGACCCCTAAGGACATATCTCATCGTTTAATGGGTCGAAGGGGGTGATTGGTCACCCTATGACCCGCTTTGACACATAAGAATGATTTGAATATGTCCTTAGGGGTCCTAGGACTCCTAGGAACATATGTCATCATTTAATGGGTCAAAGGGAGTCATAGGTCACCCTATGACCCCCTTTGACCCATACGAACGATTCGAATATGTCCCTATGGGTCCTAGTACCCCTAGGGACATATGTCGTCGTTTAATAGGTCAAAGGAGGTCATAAGTCACGTTATGACCCCCTTTGACCAATTTGAACAATTCGAATATGTCCTTAGAGGTCCTATGACCCCTCGGGATATATGTTGTCGTTTAATGGGTCAAAGGGAGTCATAGGTCACCCTATGACCCCCTTTGACCCATATAAATGATTCGAATATGTTCCTAGAGGTCCTATGACCCATAAGGACATATGTTGTCGTTTAATGGGTCAAAGGGGGTCATAGGTCACCTTATAACCCCCTTTGACCCATATGAACGATTCAAAGTTGTCCTTAGGAGTACTAGAACCCCTAGGGACATATGTCGTTGTTTAATGGGTCAAAGGGGGTCATAAGTCACCCTATGACCCCCTTTGACCCATATGGCCCATACAAATTTGTCCCTAGGGATCCTAGGACCCCTAGGGACATATGTCATCGATTAATGGGTCAAAAGGGGTCATAGGTCACTCTATGACCCCCTTTGACCCACATGAACGATTTAAATATGTCCCTATGGGTCCTAAGAGCCCTCGGGACATATGTCGTGATTTAATGGGTCAAAAGGGGACATCGGTCACCCTTTGACCCCCTTTGAACCATATGAACAATTCGAATATGTCCCTAGGGGTCGTAGGACTGCTAGGGACATATGTCGTCGATTAATGGGTCAAAGGGGGTCCTCTTTGACCCATAAGAACGATTCAAATATGTCCCTAGGAGTCCTAGGACCCCTAGAGACATATGGCATCGTTTAATGGGTCAAAGGGGGTCATAGGTCACCCTATGACCCCCTTTGACCCATATGAACGATTTGAATATGTCCCTATGGGTCTTAGGACCCCTAGGGACATATGTCATCGTTTAACAGGACAAAGAGGGTCATAGGTCACCCTATTACCCCCTTTTACCCATATGAATGATTCAAATATGTCTCTATGGGTCTTAGGACCCCTAGGTACATATGTCATCGTTTAATGAGTCAAAGTAGGTCATAGGGCACCCTATGACCCCCTTGGACCCATATGAATGATTCGAATATGTCCCTAGGGGTCCTAGGACCCTTCAGGACATATGTCATCGTTTAATGGGTCAAAGGGGGTCATAGGGTCTTTGACCCATATGAATGATTTGAATATGTCCCTATGGGTCCTAAGACCCTTAGGAACATATGTCGTCGTTTAATGGGTCAAAGGGGGTGATATGTCATCCTATGACCCTCTTTGACCCATAGGAACTATTCAAATATGTCGATAGGGGTCCTAGGACCCCTAGAAAGATATGTCGTCGTTTAATGGGTCAAAGGGGGTCATAGGTCACCCTATTAGGAATGATTCAAATATGTCCTTAGGGGTCCTAGGACCCCAAGGACATATGTCATCGTTTAATGGGTCAAAGGGGGTCATAAGTCACCTTATGATCCCCTTTGACCCATATGGCCCATTCGAATATGTCCCTAGGGGTCCTAGGACCCCTTGGGACATATGTTGTTGTTTAATGGGTCAAAGGGGATCATAGGTCACCTTATGTCTCCTTTTGACCCATATGAATGATTCAAATATGTCGTTAGGGGTCCCATGACCCCTAGGGACATATGTCGTTGTTTAATGGGTCAAAGGGAGTCATAGGTCACCCTATGACCCCCTTTGATCTATAGGAACAATTCAAATATTTCTTTAAGATTCTTAAGACCCTTAGGGACATATGTCATCGTTTAATGGGTCAAAGAGGTTCATAGGTCACCTTATGACCACCTTTGATCCATATGAACGATTCGAATATGTCCTTAGGGGTACTTGAACCCCTAGAGACATATGTCATCGTTTAATGGGTCAAAGGGGGTCATAAGTCACTCTATGACCCCCTTTGACCCATATGGCCCATTCAAATATGTCTCGAGGGGTCCTAAGACCCCTAGGGACATATGTCCTCATTTAATGGGTCAAAGGGGGTCATAAGGGTCATAAGTCACCCTATGACCCCCTTTGACCAATTTGAAAAATTTGAATATGTCCGAAGGGGTCTTATGACCCTTAGAAATATATGTCATCGTTTAATGGGTCAAAGGGAGTCATAGGTCACCCTGTGACCCCCTTTGGCCCATATGAACAATTCGAATATGTCCCTAGGGGTTCTAGGACCCCTAGAGACGTATTTCATCATTTAATGGGTCAAAGGGGGTCATAGGTCAGCCTATGACCCCCTTTGACCCATATGAACGATTCAAATATGTCCTTAGGGGTCCTAGAATCCCTAAAGACATATGTCGTCATTTAATGGGTCAAAGGGGGTCATAGGTCACCCTATGGCCCCCTTTGACCCATATGAACGATTCGAATATGTCCCTAGGGGTTATAGGACCCCTAGAGACATATGTCGTTATTTAATGGGTCATAGGGGGTCATAGGTCACCATATGACCCCTTTTGACCCATATGAACAATTCGAATATGTCCCTAGGGGTTCTAGGACCCCTAGAGACATATTTCATCATTTAATGGGTCAAAGGGAGTCATAGGTTACCTATGACCCCCTTGACCCATATGAACAATTTGAATATGTCCATAGGGGTCCTAGGACCCCTAGAGACATATTCGAATCGTTCATATGGGTCAAAGGGGGTCATAGGTCACCCTATGACCCCCTTTTACCCATATGAACATTTTGAAATGTCCCTAGGGGTTCTAGGACCCCTAAAGACATATGTCCTCGTTTAATGGGTCAAAGGGGGTCATAGGTCACCTATGACCCCCTTGACCCATATTAACGAATATGTTCCTAGGGGTCTGAGGACCCCTCGCGACATATGTCATTGTTTAATGGGTCAAAGAGGGTCATAGGGTGACCTATGACCCCCTTTGACCCATATTACCCATTCGAATATGTCTCTAGGGTTTCTAGGACCCTTAGAGACATATGTCATCAGTTAATGGATCAAAAAGAGTCATAGGTCACCTTGTGACCCCCTTTGACCCATATTACCCATTCGAATATGTCCCTAGGGGTCCTAGGACCCCTAGGGACATATGTCATCATTTAATGGGTCAAAGGGACCTATGACCCCCTTTGACCCATATTACTCATTTGAATATGTCCCTAGGGGTTTTAGGACCGCTAGAGACATATGTTGTCGTTTAATGGGTCAAAGGGACCTATGACCCCCTTTGACTCATATGAACGGTTCAAATATGTCCCTCAGGGTCCTAGGACCCGTAGGGACATATATCGTCATTTAATGGGTGAAAAGTGACCTATGACCCCCTTTGACCCATATTAACCATTGTAATATGTCCCTAGGGCTCCTAGGACCCCTAAGGGCATATGTCATTGTTTAATGCGTCAAAGGGGGTCAATGGTTGACCTATGACCCCCTTTGACTCATATATATTAATATGTATACATATTTAATTTAATAGATATGTATATTATTAACATATATAATATACCTATGACGTTATTATATATATTTATTACTTTATTATATTTAATGGAAATATTATGTTATTATATATATATATATATATATAACATACATATTAATATATATATATAATTATAATACATATTATATATTTATATTTAATATATTACGTTATTATATATATATATATATATTATTATTATACATATTAATATAATAATATAATACATATTATATTTAATGAAAATATTATGTTATTATATATATATATTAATAACATACATATTAATATTATAATATATAATACGTATTATATATATATATATATATATATATATATATATATATATAAATTACGTTATTATATTTAGTAAAAATAATAATAATAATATAAATTATATTTATAGATTGTAATAAGATTAATATAATATATTATTATATATTTCTAGATTATATTTTATATCTTTACATTACGTTTATATATATATATATATATATATATATATATATATACGTCTTTACATAGTAATATAAGTGAAATAATTTATAAATAACAAGCTATGATGTTTAAACCCAATTTTCCCTCCAAAATGGGTTGGGATTTTTAATTTGCCAATCGCAACATATCGGATATCCAATTAGGCTTGCTATTTACCAAGCCTACCCAGTCAACCCAAAAGACGTGTTTGAAGAGGGTTTTAGTGATACTCAGACTTCGGGTAGCCGTCTAACAATGATATTTTGATCGAAATTGAATAAAATGAAAAGGGTTTTTTAATATCGCTCTCTAGATTCCATCTATATAATTTTTGTCAAATTCTGAGTTCGATAAATATTTATTAGTTAATTATCAATGAAGATAATTGTAAAGTGCTGATTGACATACTGATTGAAAAATAGCTATAACTTTCAAACGGTATAACATTTTTTAAATCTTAAAGTTGCGTCACATTCTATACTTTGGCTAGTATAGAAAAAAAAAAAAAAAAATTTGGTAAAATTTTCTATTAGTTAGGGTGGTCAGACACGGGACTTTTTTTTTCCAAAAAAATTTTGGTAGAAAATTCATATTTACGTATTTATTTGGAATAAAAATACCGAAAAATATGTGTCACATCCGAGCATGAGTCTACTTTTCATATCTATAATTATATTAAAAAAATATTATGATTTGATTTTGATTAAGGTGGTCAGACATACACCTACTTTTTATTTTCGCCCTAAAATTTTTCTAGTACTGCATTAAAATTCAAACTTTTGACCAGTTAATTATTATTATTTTCTTATAAGGCCTAGTAGTTTAGAAACTACATTCAATTTCTTACAGATTATTTTCTTACAACTTTTTGATATAAAGTCCATAACCACTTCAAAAACCTGATTTGTTGATTTTTCATTGCCACTTAAGGCCATAGTTTGGTACACCATGATCTTGAACACACACACACACACACACACACACACACACACATATACACACACTAATACTTATTAATATGCCTATAGTATATTTCATGCATAATAATGGGAATGGAAAATATATACAAATATAATAACATTAATATAAGTAAATTACTTTATAATATTTGAAATTATCATTACCTCCACTTACCTTGGTGGTGTGTCCCCCTAATCCTTGTTGTAATATGTATTTTTGTGCTTTACTTTGTTTCTCCCATTTCTATGTAAGTTCACTGATCACCTCATTTTTAGTGATTCCCCATAATTTTAGGATTCCTTGAGCTTATCTTCTTATTCTCATTTCCTTATTAGAGTACCATGAGCTCTAGTAAAAAGGAAGATGGTGCATTTCTACTTTTTTGCCTTGTCTTCATAATAACATGATATTTATAGTCCACACACCTCAATGACGTGTCACATCTCTTGTCTTGTGTGCGAGGTGACTAATTAAAGGATTAGGTTTATTTTAGAAATGTTTATTTTAGTTTACTTTAAGGAAATTACTAATGTGAAGCTTAATATGATAAAATCATAGTTTTATTAATGTATTTTTAGTTGACCATTAATAGTTAGTTGATCAATATATATTGTACAGTATTTACATGGATTGATATTAATATTTAGTCTATAGGATATGGGTAAGTTCACAAAGATGAGTCTCAATTCCGTGGAAGTTCATTTTGCAGAATGAGACTTCTTCAGAAAAGGGCATCTAATTTTTTAGAACCAGGTATCCGTTATGGTTTGGGTGCCCAATCAATAATAAAAAATTGGGCACCCAATTTTTTAATATGGATTGGGTGCCAAGACGATATTTAAAAAATCGAGTGCCCAATTCTTAAAAACATAAAACCCTTTTTTTGGGCTTTCTTTTGTCATTTTTGCTATTGGTAGTGACTTTGGAGTTGAAAGCCTGATTTGAGTTTGAAAATAAGAGCCCAATTTGAGTTTTCTACTGACACCATATTGATTTTTCACTCTTCCAGGTATTTTAATTTGTTTTATATTATTTTATTTCATTATTTTTAGTCATTTGTTTTACAATTTGGTCAATTTATTGGTTTTTTGTTCATGATTAATAGTTTTATAAATGTAAAATTCTAGATTTTCATTGTAAATTATTGTTTTTTATGGATTTGATTCAAATTATATTTAGATTATGTTTTCTCTCATCCCTTACTCTCTCCATTCTCTTTATCTTTCATCTCTTCGTCTCTCCTCCCTTGAATCATCTCCTTCTTTCTTCTTTCTCTCTCATCTCTTCCTCTCTCCTCTCTTTCTCTCTTCTCCCTTTTTTGATATTTGGATGTTCATTTAAATTTTTTTTTTGTGGATGCTCATTTAAATTAATATTTTAGATGTTGGATGTATTTAATTTTTATATGACACATAATTAAAGTTAAAGTGATGGATCATTCTAGATGCATTAGATGTTTAGATTGTTTAAACATGCATTTACATTGATGTTTTCGATTTATTTCAACTAATTTTTTGTTTTGTTTTTGTACATATTAATTATTAACGAAAGTTTTTGTATAGGAATTGTATAAACCCTATACTTGAACCTATACTTTACACTTAAATATATGTTTATGAAATATTTTTCTAAACCTAATACATTAACTTATTACCATATTTGTATCCCTAATTCAATTATAATCCAAATCTTAGGTATATATTAGACCTTGAATTTAATAATCAAACTCTAACCATAATCTTGAACCATAACTATAATTCACTTTTTGACCTTAACTCTAACTAGTTCATATTTTCCTATAATTGAACCATAATTTTATTCTAACCTTAAGTCTAGTAAAAATTATTCTTCAACCATAAGAGGAATTGAACGATATAACTCTATTCTAATACGAATCCTAACCATAATCCAATCTTAACTAGAGCCATAGTAATACTGAGCCTAATATGTACATCCTAATTGAACCCTACCTAATGCATAATCCCAAACCCTTAGTTTAGTCCTAAAACTAGCTCTAAACTATAAATGCCTAGCTAGATAATAAGTTAAGTTTCAAACCTTATATTCCTAACCTACCATAGACACTATATTCTAAGCATAAAAGTAAACCATGATGTTAGCCCATATCCATACCTTAACACTAAACCTAATCAAGTTTTATGTTCATACCCTAAAATGTTATTTTTAAAACTCAACCATAACCATAATCCTCTAACCTTAACCCCTAAAATGCTTCTTTTATACCTCAACCTAAACCCTAACCCTATATTCCTAAGCCATAATCTCCTACCTAACTCTTATCATAATTCAAATACATTATTCCAAAACCTTTTTTAAAAACACTTCTAATCCTTAGCCTAATCTTGACCCTAATCTAAATATAATTTTAATTCTAATGCATACTCTAACCCTAGTCCTTTTTGTAATAATAATTTTAACTATAAGCACAATCATACTAATGTAAGCCATAACCTTAATAATAATCCATTATGTAAATTTAATATCTCTCCTCCTCTTTTTGATATATTCAAGTAGTTAAATATGTATTAGATACAAATATATAGTTATAAAGATGCATTTATATTCATATTTTAGATTTATTTTAACTAAATAGTAATTGTAATTTAATTTTATGTTGTACATATTAAACAATAACCAAAGTTAAGGGTTAGAATTTACTTAAACCATATACTTAAACCTACACTTTACAGTTATGCATGTTTATCATTCAATATTTCTTTACCCTAATATATGAAATCATTAGCATGATTCTATCCTTAATTCAACTATAATGTAAATTGTAGGTATAAATTAACCCTTCAATTTAATAACCATAATCTTCAATCATAACTATAATTCACTTCTTGACTCTAACTCTAACTCTAACTCTAACTCTAATATTCCCCTTTACTTGTACATAGCCCTTTTCCATCCTTAGGTCTACCACAAATTGTGCTTCAACCATAACAAGATTGAACTGTATAAGTCTATCCTAGTTTGAACCCTAACCATAATCCAATCCTTTAACTAGAGCCACCATAACCCTCATTGTAATATTGACACTCTGAGTAAACCCTGACTAATGCATAATCCCAAAACTAACACTAAACCTTATATGCATAACTATAATAAGTTAAGTTTCAAATATTATTCCTAACAAAATTATAATTAATGCAAAAATTGAAGATTTAAGCCTAACCCTTAAATCCTAAATGCTAAATTGTAACCTTGATTCTAAATGGCAAAATTTTAATAAAAAATATTAAATCCTAAATCTTAACCAACATATATTAATGCTTAATCTAGTAAAACCTAATTTTGTAAATGTTAAGTTCCATATTTTTAAATCCTAAGCCTAAAAGTAAATGTCAAGCCCTAATTATAATTTCATAATTTAAAAAATTAATCTTAAATGTACTAATCCTAATTATCATTTAATGATCTAGGATTAAGATTTAGAGTTTAATATTTACGATTAGGGTTTAACATTTAGTAGATCATGGATTGTATTCAATTTTAAAACCCTAATAGTTCAAAACCTAAAGTCTAAGCACAATCATAACACTAACTATACTAATAACTCAAATAATAAACATAATATAAATACATAAATTATATGAAAATGTAGACATTAAAATGCAATATATAAACCCTAACAATTTAGAACCAAAAGTCTAAGCATAATCATAATACTAACTATAATGCTAACTTGAATCATAACCCTAATCATAACCTAAACCCTAACCCTAGCACTAAGAATTAGTACCAACCTATCTATGACAAATAGGTTTACATTACATAATTGAAAATCCAAGTACCCTAACTATGACATGTATTTTAAGATGTTTAAATAGCTTTAAAGACATATAATTAGATTTATATGTTTTAGATTTTTTTAATTAAATAGTAATTTTGTAAATTTTGATGTTGTATACATATATGTAGATTAAATTTCATGGACAACATATTTGATAAGGACCCACCCCTACCCCCATCCCCGACCCTCCATCTCCACCCCCACCTCCATAACCACCTAGTGCTCCTCTTCCACCACCTACCCTAGAGGAGTTGTGCAAGAGAATGAGGCACAACCTTCATGACCTCATGTAAGACATACAACCTATTAGGCATGAGACCCATCCCCCCTCACCTACTTCACCTTGTAGATAGCATGCAAGGAATTGTACAGTTTATAGAGGACTTAGACTCTAACATATATAGCTTCAGAGCATGGAGGCAAGACATGTGTGCCTTCTATTCTAATAGCTTGTCTTATAGACATGTCCACAAACTGAAAATAAATAAAGGAAATTTAAAAAGATATTTTGTGAACTAGAATATGGGTGAAGAGATAAGTGGCAAGAAGCCTCATATATCTATTAGATGGTGCACACACCCTCGCACATCATTACACTTTTGGGAGCGGTGATGGATGGTATTTAACCATCCACCACATGCTAATCATGAGGTGCCCATGTACTTTCTTAGTAAATTATGGGAGGAGTTTGAAACATAATTATTTTGACATAAAAT
This sequence comes from Cupressus sempervirens, assembly GCA_028749045.1. NCBI lineage: Eukaryota > Viridiplantae > Streptophyta > Pinopsida > Cupressales > Cupressaceae > Cupressus > Cupressus sempervirens. Next base: position 429,490,967 of record CM053792.1, read on the forward strand.
TATTTCAAGGGGTTGGTGGAGGGACGCCTTAGGATAGTTCTAGGAAAAATCTCAGTGATAATACAAGGAATCACTAATGTCCCCAACCTCTTGTTCCTCTTCCTAAACTAGTTGTTCTAGCGCCTCTCCATCGTCAAGCAGTGTCATCTAGTCTTAGTTCTTTGAGTGCCCTTTTGGGTAATTTAGTAGATCAGTGGATGCAAGCAAGGGATATTTGTCCCCTTGGACATGTTTGTACTAGTTTTGAGGGGTATATGTAGAGGCCCCTAGAGTGATGTCATACAACACAAGATGCCCATGATGCCGAGGGTGGTAATTTTGACAATAAGGCATATGATGCTCATGGTGGTGCTAGTGATGATATTGATGTGTTGTCATTTGTTAACCTTATTTGTGGGGAGGGAGATAGTTAGGAGCAATAGGTAAAAATTTTATTAAAATTTATAAAGTACAATATTATTTACTTTCTATATATATGCATAATTGTATTAACCATATTAATGTATGTTGATTTTCAAATTAACAAAGGATGGATGATATTGTTCCTTCTAGCAAATAGTGTAGTCTTTATTCAACACCTTCAGATGTTTGCATCTCTAATACGGTATGCACTTTTATTTACACTTAAAATAATGTACATTGGAACTCGAATTTAATAACATGTGCTCATATATTCTTTTTTTCTAATTTTGTAGGGATTGTCATTAGTTACACAATTAGATGCTTGTAAAAGTCTTGATCCATCAACCAATGAGGCACAACCTCAAATACTTATGGTATGAACTTGTCAAGAAAAATACCTTTTTACTATTTTTTATGTACACATTGTTATTATCTTCAACTTTGATTCATGTATGATAATGTATGTTGGTTTTACGAATAGGGGATGGATCATATTTTTCCATCTAGGCCTCATTATATTCTATTTTTGAGTCCTTCATCTTTTGACCATTTCAAACATGTCAATGCTTCTAATAGTGAGGCTTGGCCTCAAATGCATACTATGTGTACTTTTTCAAGATTTTTTTGTTGCATATGTATGCTTACTAACTCATATCTAAAACTCTAATCCATAATTCTATTTTGTAACTGTAGGCCATTGTAGTACGTGATCATCATGGTAGCATATCTCTTGACACATCTATGACACTATCTAGTACTCAAGTATGATATATATGTTTTTATTTCAATAAATTGTAGTGTAAATTATGTACTTTTTAATTCATGTATACATAATTTTGACTCCAGGTTTATGTATCCATGATTTTAGGATGATGTTACCATGAGTGTTGGTTGGACTATAGGACTAAGCTAGATGGAGATATAAACATCATCCTTTGAGGTCAGTATTGTTATTTATACATAGTTCATTATGATCTTTATCAAAAAAATTAAAATTATGTATTCTATTATAGGACCTCACCATTGCCACATTTGGTAACAATAACAGTGCACCTCCTCCTATTACAGAGGGACACCTATCTCATATGGTATTATTTTAAATAAGTACTAAATATTTTATTTTATTTGCAAGCTAGATTTTGAAACCCATTTCAATTAAACATGTACCTATTGTCTTCTTAGGATGCCACAAAGGATGTGACACACAATTCCCCACATGATGAGACACATCATGTTATATAGGATGATCCATCTAAATCCTCTTCACATAGCATAAAGAGGAGTGGAGTTCAGATAGATTAGGTTTTTTGGCACCTTTACATTGTGTTTTATGACACATTTGTTTTTATGATACACTTTGTATTAGAACAATTTATTTGAAACATAAGAGGAGTAACTGAGAGGGGTGGGGTGAATTAGTTACTAAAAATATAAATCCCAAATCCCTTAAATATCAATACAAATCAAAACTCTGATTAAACTATATTTTTCTATAACTTAGCAAACACACATGCACTCAATTTACATTAGCAAATATTGTAACTCGACAATAACTAAAATAACAATAGTAACTTGGCAAATGAAAATCATAAGATGTTTTATGTGATTAGCCTTAAGATTAACTTAGTTTCATACAAATAAAAGAATAACATGAACACAAGCGACACCAAGATTTAATGTAGAAACCCAATTTGGGAAAAACACCAATGGCAACTAGTTTCTAATTTTCACTCTTCTGAAGTGAGCCATGTTAGGAGCTTGTATGTCTAAATGTGAGCACACTTCTATGAGTCATTATATCCAAGATTGCTCAAGAATGAGGTCTCAAATGGCAGCTCATAGCTCTCTATTCATGGAGTGCAAGGGTTTGTAATGGAGGCCCTTAGTTTGACCTAGTTTGTGCCCATACAAGTACACCATAAAATGAGGGATTCAAAGATCCAATATGCAAGAAAATGGAGATGAAAGCTAATCTATATGATAACAATGCAAAATATTGCAAGATCTAATCTACGAATGCAAGATCTAATCTATCAATGCAAGTTCTAATCTATGAAAGCAAGATCAAAGCTAATATGAAAATACAAAGATGGATCATGATGATGGAAGCCATGGATGCATGAGAGAAGAAGACAGAAGTTTTTTTACAAAATGATTTAGTATTCAAACTCCTTCAAAAATTGCTCTCCAAACTTGCAGCATAACAATAGCCGAGAGTGTGTGTATGTAAAATGAGGAGAGGGCTCTCCCTTATAAAGAAGAATAGACGATTAAAATTAAGAGGCAAAAAGATTTAATCAAGGGTGGAGAAAGAATGATTCGTGTGAAATAAAGATCCACCAATGAGAAAATAGGAAAATAATTAAATGGAATCCCACTTAGAAATATGTGCATTTAAGTGCAGAGGAATTTTTATTTTTTATTTATTTTATTTCCTCTTTAAGTGGGGATTCATTTAATTAAAAGGGAGCAATTTCTTTTAATTAAATAGGAAATATTTAATTAAATTAAAAGAGGGGTTTTTCTCTTAATAAATCAAATGTGAATGAATTATTTAATTAAAAGAGAGGTTTTCTTTTAATTAAATGGGGACTTATTTTATTTAATTAAAAGGGAGATTTTATTTTAATTAAATAAGACGTAGGATAAACCGATCAACCTTAGAAATGAAATAATTGAATTTGATCAAGGAAATTGATTTGATTTGATTTAATAAAATATTGCAAACCATTGATTCATAAAATTGATAAATTGATAATTTGAACAATGGGTGCCCATAGTTTGGGTGACCATTTTAGGGTGCATACATCTGGCCCTCTTTGACTAATGTGTGATCGATTTGGGAACACATGTAGTCAAAGAAAGAAATTGAAGTGTGAGGTCAATTCAGGATCACAAAACAACCTAGATGTATGGTCGATTCGAGAACACATCAGGACAAAAAAATACAAATAAATTTTGACTTTAAAAAGTCAAGGATAAAATTGATAAAATTGAATCAAGGATTGAAGTTGATAGGTATTTTCCCCTCATGATCAAAATCGAAATGAGATAGAGGAGAAACAACAAATTGAACAAAAGATAAAGTTCTTAATGTAAGATGAAAGATATAAGGGTCGCAGGGCCAAGGTAGATCATCAGGCATGAAATATTATGCTCCAAAGTTGAATTAGAAGAAAAGAAGTGGGGTGAAAGCGAATGGAACGTAAAAATTTGGAAGATATGGAAAGAAACAGAAAGAAGAAAAGAAAATTTTTCATAAGAAATAGAATGCCCCAAAATCAATCAACTGTTGAAGATAGAAAATTTTGATTGACATCATGAAAGAAGATAAGGAAATGGAGATCAAAATGCAACCACAGTTGAAGAAAAATCTAAAAGAAAGATGAAGGGAAAACCCTCTCAAACTCGTAATGTAGCCTAAAAATGCAAACTAACATGAAGCCTACCAATGCAAGCTACATGAAAATGAAAAGGTGTACTTGTAATAGAACAACTGTAACATATGATTTTGTGTTCATCTTTCATTAGAGAATGTAAAGGAACTTATTTTCATCTTTGGGCCATTATTAATAGACATCAAAAAATCACACAATCATCACTAGTCACAAGTGCAACTATAAAGATAGGAATGTGATTTATTTCATATTAGAATGTGGAAAGATTCTAACATGTAAGCATCAAAAAGATAAAGGTCAAGATGACTTCAATGTTAGCTTACCCAATTTAATGTAGCAAATAAAACATATGCCTCATGCCCCAAGTCCTCTAGCTGTGTATCCTAGAGAGACTTAGGAACACTTAACAAAAATCAATAATAGTCAGCACACAATGAAAAGATCATGACATAGCTCAAACATTAAGTGTTTATGTTTAAAAATTTAAGTGTGTTAACTGATATCAAGTTCAAAGGATAAGGATCAAATGCTTGCAAATAGTAAGATTACATGAGGAAACTGGGTAAGACCAAAGTAATAAGTGTTGAAAAACACTCAATATCGGGGTTGTATTGAAAAATATAATTGAGGTGGTGTTTAAAAACACCATTTGTGAGGTGTCCTAAAGACTAATGCATCCAAGAGACTGAAGCTAACATAGTTATGCCCCCAAAAAAGAGACTAATTCCAAACCAAGACGACAAGGAAAATGTATGATGGAGAAAGGCTAAGTGTCGAGGATGTGTGCTAAGAAACAGGAGTGCAAAGGCCTCAAGTAGTGTGAGTTTCCAGGTTTTCACCACTTAGATTTTTTAAATTTTTTTTACTTTTATTTTCTTAAGACTTTTTTTTCCAAGTTTTCACCAAGGCACTTTTTCTCTATTTTTTGAATTTTTGAATTTTTGAATTTTTTTTGTATTTTTGGAATATATAATTCTTTTTGGAGATACATCAAAGTGCCTATTGCTAGGTTTTCACTAAGATGATCATCTTTTTCAGGACATTTTCCAATTTTTAGAATTTTCACTATATAACATTTTTTTTTATTTTTGAAATACATCATTTTTTTTGTATTTTTTTAGGATCAATAAACATGTACAAAGATGCCCCTAGAAAAAATGAGCATCACTTCAAACCAAGAGCACATCATTTAGTCCCAATTTCTAGCAAGGTAGAGGACATGATGGAGCAACAAGCTCGTGGATATGATGAATAAGCAAGGAGTGTATGAAGCAAGTGAAAGAGATCTTCAAATACTAACTCCTCAAAAGTACCCAAGCTATGGAAAGATAACCATATAAAGCATGTGTTGGATAAGAAAAGAAAGGCCAACATAGGATAATTCACGAAAGCATAATGTAAAAGTGGGAAAGATGCAATCCAAAGGAGTAGGCATGTCAAGAGGCTTCATAGCATCATATTTTACTCTTTTTTTAGTAGATCAAGACCAAAGGGCTAAATGGGAAAAGGATAGTGAAAGACTAGAATGAATGGAGAAAAATAGATATGAAGGGAAAACATGAAAGGAATAAAAACAAGATCATCATAAGATAGCTCACAAGATAGCCAAATGTTTGTGTATAGGTCAACATTGTCAAGATCAAAGAGAGAAGATAGAATGAAAGAAGAAAGATGTAGAAGAACTGCACACGATGCCTGATTGTCAAGTTTTCATCATGGTACTTATCCAAGGTTCCATAAGGTACCAATTTTCACCATAGGATGAATTTATTTCTCTTTACTTTTGCTACCAAGGTGCCTGATTAGCAGGTTTTAACCAAGGTGCATTTTTTTTACTTTCTTTTTAATTTTTTTTTTCTTTTTAAATTTTTAGAAAGAGTTCAAGTTATTTTAATTTAAATAGTGCTCCTATAGGAAACATGATTCATGATAAGCCAACACTATAGAAAGGTATGCTCAAATATACTAATAGACTGATGGAAAGGAGATGGTAGATAATGTATATGGAGGACAAGGTTTTATGCTTTGGAAAGATAGAAGGAATATGGATAGTAGGTAAGTATAGGCTTGAAAATATTGCATAAGGGTAGGTGAGAAAGTAAGCAAGATCAACATTGACACATAACTTGAAGAGCTACAAAATGATGAAGTAATCATGGAGGAAATAGTTTAAGGTTTAGATGTATGAGGAAGTAAGAGAATTTTGGAAGGAGATGGAGTGGAAGTCTTTGGAAGCTTCTTAGGAATATTTTTGGAAGAAGATGGAGTAGAAGCCTTTGGAAGCTTGAATGCCAACTTTGAAGTATTTTCAATATTCAAGTCTTTCAAAAGAGACTTAGAAATCCATATAGCTTTAGATTTTTCTTTTCCTTTGGATGATTTAGAATGCATTTCTTGAATCATAGGTTTAGGAACCCATATTTTCTTTGATTTAGCTATATGGGTAGTATACTTTTGTGGTCTCTTGAATAATTGTTCTTTCTTTTCATTCACATGTTGATTAGATGGGACATAGTGATATTCATTTTTAAATGGATTCTTATGTTTGTTTTTAAATTTATCATCCAAATTGCTTCCAAAAGACTTGGGATTTGTGGATGAATAAGGATTATATGATTGGTTCATATGGATAGATGAATAACAGTTCATCAAGGATGAGTGTCTTTGTTGATCTTGAGGTATGATAGGAGAGATAGGAGATGAGATAGGAGTGAAAGGAGGACATGGAGGAACATAAAGTACCAATATAGATGGAAGGTTTGAAGGCTTTATCTTTGATGGATAAGGACCAAGGATAGATTTAGGAGAGGTGAAGGGATAGTGAATAGGGATATTAGCATCTTTAGAGTGGGAAATGTGACCAAGGCCATCAATAGACTCATGAGTATCTTTAATAGGAGTATTTGAAGCTTGGGCATAGTTTTGAAGTGAATATGGAGAAGTAGAACAAGAAGATGGAAGACTTTGATCTTGACAAGTTTCTTTGGATAAAATAGGCATAGAACTTTGTCCACGATTTTCAGTATGCTCAAGGGAAATAGTAGAAGTAGTTTATTCATCATACTTACAAGGTGGATAAGACATAGGATATGGAGGGGTGACATCTTGATCTTTCTTGACATTTTTATTTTTATCTTTTTGAGAATCCTCTTGACATGGATCCACTTCTAAGGACAAGTGAGTATATGAGGTTTGCATGATAGGATCTTGAAGGGGTAATGAAGGACTAGCTGAAGTGAGCATAGTAGACATAGCGTCGCATGAAGGTTGAGATTATTTGGTCTTAGAAGCATGAAAAGGGTTTTCAGCCAAGTGTAGATTTGCTTGAGTTTCTTTAAGAAGTAGCCCTTGAGGATAACTATAGGGAACTACATGAAAAGCATTAGGACCTTTGTTTGATGGGATAATGTTGGTTAGCTTTGAAGTTTTGGGAGATGAATAAGTATTGGAAGAAATGGAGATATCAAGGAAACCATCACTAGACATAGGTTCATCAACATTATCTTGCTCAAGAGAAGCATCTTCATTACATAGGTCCTTAGGAATTTCAACATCAATGATTTTGTCATCAATAAGATCTTGAATTATACATTTAAATGCAGTATAATCTTTAGTTTTATGACATTTGCATGTATGCTAGCCACAATAATGATCATCTCTCCACCAATAAGGGTTTACCTTAGGTTCATAAGGTGTAGAAAATTTGTATGATAATGTAATGATCTTTTTTTACAACTAAGGTCTCAAGCACCATGTCATATGAAAATCCCAAAGGAGTAAAAGTTCTCTCAAAAGTATGTCTAAGACCATTTTTGTCATTTTCATCTTCATCAAAGATAGGCTCATCATGAAACATTCACATATTCTCAAAGGAGTTATTATTCACTTTCTCTCTCAAGAGGTCTTTGGATCTATAAGATGAAGATAATTGATGTCTTGCAGTAGAAGATGTAGACCTTGAAAAGGATAAACTAGCAGGTCTAGATATTTTTTAATGGTAGAGGAAAACTCACAATCATCTAGACTTGATTGAGGTTTGGTAGCATACGGTTTGAAGCCCATAGTGGTTTTAAAAGCATATAAAAGGAAAGAATCCTTAAGGCTCAATTTAATGGATGTGTCCCCTTTTGTTCAAAGTGGGGAAGGTTCTAAGTATTCAAGCACATCAAACATACCAACAACCTATTTAGGTTTCTATAAGGATGCACAAGCTCAACTAGGGAATGTCCTCGACATACACAAGGTATGTGAGGCCCAAATCCATAGATGAAAGAGAATACTACCAAACAGCTGGGAGGAAATGGTAACCAAATCTCCACATTCACTTCCCAAAGGTATAAAGTTCTTTGGGGCTTAGCCATGATTGATAGTATTTCTACTTTCAATAGACTTGTCTTTAGATTCAAGTCACGCTATTTATACTCTGCCAGAATATGGGAGTTGAGGTCATCCCCTAGAGTGATCACTTCTCTAGGTAGACCCTCTAAAAATAATAAAAATCAAGATCCCTTATTTAGGTTCCCCTCAAACTCCTTAAGAAGGATGCAAGAAGAAAACATCAATAAAAAAATCTTAGGGATTAAAAGACAAAAGGGGTTTCTTATTTTAAGCTCAAATCCAAATGTGAATGATTCATTTCAAGCCCTTTTTTTCACTGTTGGGAAGACACACCAAACAATTTAATAAAGAAAGAAAATTATTACACAATGAAAAACAACACAATGATCACTTTTTATAATTAAAATGAGAAGGTTTGGAATGTGTGCACCTTGATTTCACACTTTCAATTTTTTTCTATTTTTTACTCTTTAGACCTCCAAATTACCTTCACAAACTTCAATCAATTGGATGAAATCATGAAAAATAGAAAAATTTATATGAAAATATATTAAAATATTTGACTCTATGAAAAATGACAACTCATATCATGCATTGAACTTTGTGCAAATAAAGTGCAATTTAATCATGATTTTTTACCTAGTCAACAAGATTGGACCTATATGTTATGAATTTGGACCCAAAACCCTAAATGAAAAAAAGAGAACCCTATCAAAAATTAGAGAGCTTTCCAAAAATCTCATAATTTCAAAAATATCATTTCATTTGTGCCCTAGGGAGTCATTTTTTAAAAATAGACCATTTTTTGAAAATTGAATTATTGAACCTTAATATGATCTCTAAAATCAAAACACAAAGAACTAACCCTATTTAGAATTTAGATACCTTTCCAAAAATGAAATTTTTTCTTAAAAATGTGCTAATTTTTTCCCTAAAATAGTTTTTCATAAAAAATAAAGAAAAAATTATAAAAAATCAAAAATACCTTGGAAAAATCTAAAAATTAGATCGAAGCTTTTCTGATGTGTCGTCAATTTGCAAAAATAAATTCAGACCAAACTAAATCCTAAATCCCTTAAATATCAATACAAATCAAAACTCTGATTAAACTGCATTCTATTGTAACTCAGCAAATACTAGAACTTGACAATAACTAAAATAACAATAGTAACTTAGCAAATGAAAATCATAAGATGTTTTCTATGATTAGCCTTAAGATTAACTTAGTTTCATACAAATAAAAGAAATTACATGAACACAAGTGACACCAAGATTTAATGTGGAAACTCAATTTGGGAAAAATCACGAATTGCAACTAGTTTCTAATTTTCACTCTTCTGAAGTGAGCCCTGTTAGGAGCCTGTATGCTTAAAAAGTGAGCACACTTCTATGAGTCATTATATCCAAGATTGCTCAAGAACGAGGTCTCAAATGATGGCTCATAGCTCTCTATTCATGGAGTGCAAGGGTTTGTAATGGAGGCCCTTAGTTTGACCTAGTTTGTGCTCATGCAAGTACACTATTAAATGAGAGATTCAAAGATCCAATATTCATGCAAATGGAGATGAAAGCTAATCTATATGATAGCAATGCAAGACCTAATCTATCAACGCAAGATCTAATCTATGAAAGCAAGATTCAAGCTAATAGAAAAATGCAAAGATGGATCATGATGATGGAAGCCATGGATGCATGAGAGAAGAAAACAAGAAGATAGAAGTTCTTCACAAAAAGCTTTAGTATTCAAAATCCTTCTTCAAAAATTGCTCTTCAAACCTAAAACATGACAATAGCCTAGAGTGTGTGTATGTAAAATGAGGAGAGGGCTCTACCTTATAAAGAAGAATAGACTATTAAGATTAAGAGGCAAAAAGACTTAATCAAGGGTGGAGAAAGAATGATTTGTCTAAAATAAAGATCCACCAATGAGAAAATAGGACAAGAATAAATTGGAATCCCACTTAGAAATATATGCATTTAAGTGTAGAGGAATTTTTAATTATAATTTATTTTATTTCCTCTTTAAGTTAAGATTTATTTAATTGAAAGGGAGGAAGTTCTTTTAATTAAATAAGAAATATTTAATTAAATTAAAATAGGGGTTTTTCTCTTTATAAATCAAATGTGGATGAAATATTTAATTAAAAGAGAGGTTTTCTTTTAATTAAATGGGGACTCATTTTATTTAATTAAAATGGAGATTTTCTTTTAATTAAATAAGACTTAGTATAAAATGATCAACCTTAGAAATGAAATAATCAAATTTGATCAAGGAAATTGATTTGAATTGATTTAATAAAATATTGCAAACCATTGATTAAGGAAATTGATAAATTGATAATTTAAAAAATGTGGGCCCATAGTTTGGGTGACCATTTTAGGGTGCATATAGAGCCAACCCTGTTAAAGGTTACAAAACACATTGTTAGGCATGATCCTATTAGAGGATTTAATCACCCTATTATAAGTGGCCTTGTTAGAGGTCTTTAGACACTTCAAATAGAAATGGCATCTTGTTAAAGGATTTACACATAATTGTTAAGCCAACTTAGTTAAGAGATTTAGATCACTACTACAATAGTTAGAAAGTAACAATGAGATGACCTGATTTCTGATGAAACTAAATTGTTTATTATAGATCTCAATTCTAGCTTGTATACTTCATCCTTCCTGATTGAATGTATCTTTACAACTCAACAAGGATATTTTTCTTATCCTTGTAATTCACTTCTAAGAATCATCAAATCTTATATTCCCTTATATACATTCAATCCTCAACTTGACCTTATATTTATATCTTAGCTATTGTTAAGTTGGCTTAAATACAACTTAGAATACCTAATATCATCTTCTTAGTCGGCTAGAACCAATAACTAAATTAATTGAACTCAATATGCCAAAATAAGAAAATCTTTCGTTAGTTGGCCATGCTCGATAGACACTGACTCAGAAGTGATTTTCCTGTGTTAAGCAAGTGAACTCTATTAACACTACATATTCACAAATTTCCTTTGGTAATCAAGTGGGATGACTTAACACTAGTTCCATCCAACATTTTTTTCATTAATAGAGTGGGCTCGATTAACACTCAACTTCTGCAAATTTTCCTTGGACGACCAAGTGAACTCGATAGACACTATCTTCTAAACTAGGAAAACTTTGGAATGCTTGAAAGACATAGGAAACTATCTACATCTCTCAAGTAAACTCAGTATACACTGACTGACAATGATATGATATTTTGTGTAACATCAAAGATAATACACAATTAATCAATTATTTTCTACAATCTTCCTCTTTGGCATTGATGGCAAAACAACATGTCATAATACAATGGAAATTTTAGAGAAAAAATAAAGTAAGGAACATATCCTTAGTTTCATTCTAATTCTCATCCATGAGAACTACCTCTATTAGTGTGAACTCCCTTTGCTTTTAGTTTCTCCCTCTGTTAACAAAACACTATGTTTAACATCTTCTTCTAATAGAAAACTTTCCTTATTTGATATATGACCAAGTTCTTCCTTTGACATCTCTGAAAAATTTATGTAAGATATGACAACAAACTTCTCCCTTCTTGACATCTCATGCCAAAGACAATATTTAGTGAATATCAATGTACCTCATGTACTAATTCATGTACTTACCTCTTAGATACAAAAATGCATCCTTAGGTAATGTCTTAGTGACTATTTCTGCAATTTCCTCTTTAGTATTCACAAGAGTCCAAGTTTTGTTCTTTTTTATTTGTTCTATTTCTTCGTTCATTGCCTTAATCCAAATTTCATTTTCTAGAGCATCCTTAATACTTCTAGGTTTAAAATCAATAAGTAAACATGTACCTTTTAATTTGCTTCTTGTTATAGTACCTCTTGATTTATCTCCAATAATTTGATCAGGTGCATCATGCCTTCTGACGTACTTGGCCAATACAGGTTCTTTGCCAGGCTCGAGTCATTCAGACTTGATAGGCATTGACTTGGTAGCTTCAAAATATGACTTGGTTTGTACTTCTTGCAGCTTAGTAATTGTAGAAGACTTGGGAGGTGAAGTCTCCTTATTGTTAGCTATGCCTAGAAATATATCAAGTTCAAAGTAAACAATTTTTTTGTAATCTTCTGGTTCCTTTTTGCTTTCTTCTTCAGGCTTTTCTGCAAACACATCAATTCTCACATGTGCACTTTCTATGACTTTATGAGTAGAAAAATTCAAACATTTATATGCCTTACTTCTATAGGAATATCTTAAGAATATACATTCATCACCTTTCACATCAATTTTTCCTTTTGTAGACTCTTTCAAGATATAACATTTACTACCAAATACTTTTAGGTAACTTACATTGGGTTTGTAGCCATACCATAATTTATAGGGAGTTTTATTTGAGTCCTTCATCAAATGTACTCAGTTCAAAGTATGAACTACAGTGCTGATGGCTTCCTTCCAGTATTTGATAGCAACATTCTTTTCAATCATTAGAGTTCTTGCACAATCCATGATGGATCTATTTCTTCTTTCAGCTATTCCATTCTACTCAGGAGTGACAGGGGCTGATACTTGCCTTTTGATTCCTCTTTCAATGAGGAAATTATTGAATTTATTAGAGATGAATTCACCACCTCTATTTGATCTTAACCATTTTAATCTTTTTCCTGTTTCTTTTTCTAGTTTTGCTAGATACCATTTGAATTTTTCAAATGCTTTCAAGTTTTCTCTAAGATACATAACAGTCATCATTCTAGAGTAGTCATAAAAAAAAGAATAAAGAATTTTTCTCCACTATAACTTTCTACTCCAATAGGTTGACATAAGTCAATATGCACAATTTCCAAGACATCTTCAGATTGGTACCTTTTGCTCTTAAAACTAGTCTTTCCCATTTTGTCGATCTGACAATTTTTGCATAAACCAACATCTGGTTTCTTCAAACCAAGTATACCTCTTACTTTTCTAAATTGTTTTATCTTGACCATATTATCAAAGTTTACATGACATTTTATTCTATGCCATAACCACCTTTCTTCCATTTGAGCAATAAAACATGAGCAATCACCAAGATCAAGATAAAAAAGGTGACCTCTTGTTTGTTTGCCTGATCCAATCAGATTTCCTTTGTCATCCAATAGTCTTGCCTTGCTATGCATGAATTCTACCTTGAATCTAATGTTGATTAGCTATGCCACACTTAGTAGGTTATGTTTCAGTCCTTCAATCCAATAGGCATTGTCACATACAAGTTCATTGGTTAATGAGATGTGACCTTTCCCTTTTATGCAACAAGATTCATTGTTTCCAAACCTTACACTACCTCCATCATAGTGTTCAAAATGCACAAATTTTGTTTTGTCTCCAGTCATATGATGTGAACATCCACTATCTATGATCCATGTATCATTTTTATTAGCATGAGAAATAAGTGTCATCTTTTCTTCTTCTTCATTAGATTCATCTTTTACAGCAATGTACACTATTTCTGTTGGATACAATTGTTCAGTTGTGTGTTGTCTTTGATATTACAAAAATGTCATATCAGTTATCAAATAGAGTCTACTGAGCTTAGTTGGTTAGCAAAGCAAAAGACAAAGTCTACCAAGTTCAGATGGTAAGCAAAGTGAATTATAGAGTTTACTGAGCATTTTTGGAAGTTACACTATGAAGGCAATTTCTACCAAGCTCACTCGAGCATCGAAGGCTTTTGTGGTAGAAATCATATTCTACTGAGCTTGCAAGGTCAACGAAGGAAAGTTAGTGTTTACCAAGTTCACTTAGTCTCTAAAGGATTTTGTAGAGTTTGTAGTGTTTACCGAGCTTCACTTGGTTAACACTGGAAATCATTTCTAGAGCAATGTTTATCGAGCAGGGTTGGCCAATGAAGGATTCCATTGTTTTGAAAAATAAAAGTTTAATTGTTTCATGTAATGATTATAGTCGACTAATATAATGATTATTGGTAAATGTAACTTGTAAATGAGCTAACTTGACAATTTGTAATGTATAAATAAAAGGTCAAGTTGTGAATTCTAAAGTATGAATGGATGTATGAATGAGCGAGTATGAAAATGATTTGATTGTGTGAAGAGTAAGTGTGAGTGAATTTTGAAGAAGGATTAGTTATCCTTGAGGAGTAGAAAAATTGTATTTGATTAGAGAGGATCTAGTGAAGTAGAACAGAGATCTATATCAGCAAAGTTCAATTGCATCTCATTTAGGTCACTTATTGTTACTTTCTCACCATTGTAGCAGTAATTCCTAAATCTCTTAATAGAGTTGGTTTAATGTCCATTTTGTAAACCCTCTAACAAGGTGGATAGTTCTATTGAATTGTTTTAAAAGTCCTCTAGCAAGGCCACTCCTAGCAGGGTGATTAAATCCTCTAACAATGTCACACCTAATAGTGTATTTTGTAACCTTTAATAGGGTTTTCTCCTAATAGGGCTCACTTCAGAAGAGTGAAAATTGGTAGCTAGTTTCTTGGTGGTTTTTCTCATATTAGGTTTCCACGTTAAATTTGGTGTCTCTTGTGTTCATGTTATTTCTTTTATGCATGCATGTTAAATATTTGTGAATGCTTAATAAGTTAACTTACATCTACCGAGTTACAACATTTTTTATGTGGCTACCGAGGGACAACAGTAACTATGTTTTAAGACATCTAAGGGATCTGTGGATTTGTTTTTGTGGTAACTGATTCACACCCCCCCTCCTCCCAAGTTAATCCATTTTATATTTCCAACAATTGGTATCAGAGCTTTTGGTGCTTGCAAGAAGGATTTCAAGGATCTAAGCTAAAGATTAGGATGTCTTACAAGAAGGAAATTCTAAGGCTTAACAGGAATAACTTTTCAGCATGGCAAGGTCTCATGAGACTCCATCTAGCTTCCATATGAGATACAAGATTAAAATATCTTGATCAAGCATATGTAACTCCTTCTAGCACATTATTTGCTAATGAAATTGCTGAGAAGGAGACTTATAACACTATGATGATAGACATTGCATCTATCCTAAGCTATGAAGAATTTGATGATGTCAAGGACTACAAAACTGCCTTTGAAATATGGAACAAGCTAAAAGATATCTATGGAGGTGATGATAATGTGAGAAGAACCAAAGCAGAAAGTCTAAGAGGACAATTTGATCAAATGAGGATGAGAGAGGATGAAAACATTGCCAAATATGTTAAAAGAGTCAAAGTAGTTGTCAATGTAATCAAGGCTTCTAGAGAAGACATTGAGGAGGAAACAATTGTAAGTAAAGTTCTTAGAACATTACTTCCCATTTATGCAATTAGAGTTTTTACAATTGAAGAAAGAAGATGTGAAGCAAATCATAAGATAAATTTAGAGGCCATAGTAGGAATATTGACTGCATTTGAGCTAGATAACTATGACAACTATGTTCTAGCTTCCAAGAACATTGAATCAGCATTTGAAGCCAAGCTATCACTCAAAGAGAAAGGAAAAAAGATAAAGGAATCTCAGTCAGAAAGTGAAGAAGAATTAGAATAGAGTTCTGATAGTGATCTTGAGGTGGTTGAAGCTCTACTAGCAAGGAAATATTCTAGAGGTAGAGGAAAATACAAAGGTAAGGTTCCTCTAATCTATTTTTCATGTGAATAAATTGGACATATTGCTGCTAGGTGCCCAAATAAGTAGAACAAGGATGAGAAGAAAGGTCACAAGTGCATTGGCAAGAAAGACTTCAAATCATTCAAGGACAAGGGTAAGAAAATATGTTTCATGGCTAAGGATTCTAATGAAAAAGAAGATGAAATTATTTACATTGCTGTGAAAGATGAATCTGATAATGATGAGGAAGATAAAATGGCACTTATCTCTCATGTGAGCAAAAATGATACATGAATTATAGATAGTGGTTTCTCTCATCATATGACTGGTGATAAAATGAAGTTTAAACTATTTGAAGACTATAATGGTGGTAGTGTGAGGTTTGGTAATAATGAACTTTGTTGCACAAAAGGAAGAGGAAGAATCTCACTAACCAAAGAGCTTGTATGTGATAATGCCTATTGCATTGAAGGTCTAAAAAATAATCTATTGAATGTGGCACAGCTACTCAATAATGGATTCAAAGTGAAATTTATGCATGAGAAAGCAAGACTGTTGGATGACAGAGGAAAGCTAATTGGATTAGGCATACAAACAAAAGGTAACTTGTTTTATCTTGAACTTGGTGAATTTTCATGCTTTATTGCTCAAGTTGAAGAAAGTTGGTTATGGCACAAAAGGTTATGTCATGTGAATGTTGATAATTTGGTGAAGATAAGCAAATTCAAGAAAGTAAGAGGCATTCCTAGTATAAAGAAACCTGATGTTGGTCTATGCAAGAATTGTCAGATTGGTAAGATGGGAAAAACTAGCTTTAAAAGTAAGAACTATCAGTCTGAAGAAGTTTTGGAAATTGTGCATACCGATTTGTGTGGACTTATTAGAATTGAAAGCTATACTAGAGAAAAGATCTTCATTCTTTTTGTTGATGATTACTCTAGAATGATGATTGTCATATATTTGAGAGAGAAATTAGAAACATTTGAGAAGTTCAAATGGTATTTGGCCAAAGTAGAGAAAGAAACAAGGAAAAGACTGAAATGCTTGAGGTCAAACAGAGGTGGTAAATTCATCTCCCATGAGTTCAATAACTTTTGCATTGAAAGAGGAATCAAAAGATAGGTATCAACACCTAGAACCCTAGAGAAAAATGGAATAGCTAAAAGGAGGAATAGATCTATCATCAACTGTGCAAGAACTTTAATGATTGAAAAGAACATTACTATCAAATACTAGAAGGAAGCTATTAGCACTACAGTTCATAACTTGAACCAAGTACAGCTGAAGAAGGACTCATTCAAAACCCCCTATGAGTTATGGTATGGCTATAAACCCAATGTAAGTTAGCTAAAAGTATTTGGAAGCAAATGTTAAATTTTGAAAGAATCCAGAAAAGGTAAATTTGATGTGAAAGGTGATGAAGGAATATTTTTGGGATATTCTTGCAAGAGTAAAGCATATAGATGTTTGAATTTGTCTACTCATAAAGTCATAAAAAGTGCACATGTGAAAGTGGATGAGTTTGCAGAAAGGAATGAAGAAGAAAGCAAAAAGGAACCAAAAGATTACAAGAGATTTGTTTTCATTGAACCTGATACAGTGCCAGATACATCTGTCAATCATGAATCTTCTACTCCTAAGTCTTCAGTAACCAAATTATAGGAAGTTCAAATGGAGCTACAGGAACTTGAGTCACATTCAAGTGCTACCAAGCTAATGCCTACCAAGTCTAAAGGACCCGAGCAGTAGGCAGAATGGCCAGGACCTAAAGTTGAAATGCAAGAGAATGACAATGCAATTCGTTCAAAAGGCAAGGAACCTATTTTAGTCAAGTATGTTAGGAGACATCATGCACTAGATCATATTATTGGAGACAAATTTGAAGGTGTTATGACAAGAAGTAAGCTAAAAGGTACTTGTTTACTTGCTAATTTTGAACTTAGAAGTGTCAAAGATACTTTAGCAAGTGAAATTTGGATTGAGGCTATGAATGAAGAGATAGAGCAAATAGAGAAAAATAAAACATGCACTCTTGTACCCAAGCCTAAAAATAAAAATGTGATTGGAACTAAGTGGGTATTTAGAAATAAGTTGAATGAAGATGATAAGGAGTCAAGGAACAAAGCTAGATTGGTATGTAAAAGATACTCTCAAGAACAAAGAATAGACTATGGAGAGACCTTTTCTCTTATTGTAAGATTAGAAAGTGTCAGGAACCTACTTGCATATGTTGCATACAAAGGATTTAAGGTATATTAGATGGATGTCAAATAAACATTTCTCAATGGTATACTAGATGAAGAAGTCTACATTGAGCAGCCTAAAGGTTTTGTTCATCCAGACAAGAAGGACATGATTTGAAAATTACACAAAGCATTGTATGGTCTAAAACAAGCCCCTAGAGCATTCTATGAAGGATTGCATAACTATCTTATTCAGATTGGTTTTCAGAGAACTAATAATAATAGTAGCTTGTATATCAATGAAGGACCAGATAACAAGATTGTTTTGGCAAAAATATTTGTAGATGACACTTTGTTTACAGGAAATGATGATCTTTGCAAAGAGTTTTCAGAGTAAATGAATAAAGAATTTGAGATGTCAATGTTTGGTCAGATCAAATTCTTTGTTGCTCTTCAAATTCAGCAGAGTTAAAATGGAATCTACATCACTCAGTCAAAATACATCAAGGAGATACTAAATTTTTTTGGTATGAAGGATTGCAAACCAGTTGGGACTCCTATGTGCACTGGTCTAAAGCTTACCAAGGATGATGAATCAAAAGAGGTAGATCAAACATTATATAAATCAATGATTGGAAAATTGTAGTATGTAGTTCTAATAAGGCCAAATATTGCTCTTACAGTTGGTACTATGGCAAGATTTATAGTAAAACCAAGAGAAAATCACATGATGACAATCAAAAGAATCATGAGATACTTGAAAATAATTGAAGATTATGGATTATGGTAAAAATTTGGAGGTAATCTGGATTTGAAAGTGTTTACTAATGCAGATTGGGCAGGAAACATTGATGATAGAAAGAGTACAAGTGGAGGAGATTTCTTTCTTGGAAAGAGGTTGATTTCTTGGACAAGTAAAAAGAAAAATTGTACATCCCAATCTACAGCTGAAGTAGAGTATGTTGTAGCAGCAGTAAACTATTCTTATATTGTTTGGTTCAAACAATTATTGGAAGGCATGAAGGTGGAAATCAAAGAACCTACTGTGATTTTTTGTGATAATACAAGTGCAATCAACATATCTAAGAATCTAGTGATGCATTCAAAAACCAAGCACATTGCAATAAAGTATCACTTTGTTAGAGAATTGGTACAAGATAAGGAGATTAGATTGGAATATGTTCATACAAAGGAACAAATTGCAGACATATTCACCAAACCATTACCTAAAGATGCATTCTTATAACTAAGAGGTAAGTTAGGAGTCATTCCCCTATCTAAGGCTCATTAAAATGAAGTTTTAGTGATGCATCAATAGGTATCAAGTTGAAAATCTATCAGTTGGTGTAGTATAGTCATGGGAAAATTGCATATGAATTAGTACTCAAGGTACATTGCTACTCATTTGGTTTGTGTTGTCTTTGACATGTGTTGTCAAAGAGGGAGAGTATATTATCATAACTTTCTAAAATTTGAACTTTTTTGTGGAGATTTTGATGTTTGATAAGAAGCTATGTAATTCCTTCACAAAGGGAGATTACTATATTTGAGAAGTTTGTAGAATAAAATTTAAGAGGGAGAAATGTTCTGTCAAAAAAAGGCTTGTTCTCAATTTTCATTCTGCTATGACATGTTGTGTTGCCATCAATGCCAAAGAGGGAGATTATTGGATACAATTGTTCAATTATGTGTTGTCTTTGATGTTACACAAATGTCATATTAGTTATCAGACAAAGTCTACTGAGCTTAGTTGGTCAGAAAAGAAAAAGACAAAGTCTATTGAGCTCAGATGGTAAGAAAAGTGAATTACAGAGTCTATTGAGCATTTCTATAAGTTACACTATGAAGAAAGTTTCTACCGAGCTCACTCAGGTGTTTTTGATTTGGAAAACAGGTTTTACAGGGATCCTGAATCCCAAAATTTTATAGCATTAAACAACTTAAAGCATAAAAAGTCAGAAAAAACATAAACAACCTCAAAAGGCCAGAATCAAAAAGGCTCGAAGCCAGGGAAACAAAGGCTAGGAAATGAGCCTGGCGAGCAGACTAGTGTCCCTTCTTCTCCATTGCCTGCAGGATTTCTGCAGCATCGCTTTCCTTTTGGATGGCCTCCTCCTCCTATATCGCGGGGGGGAAATGCAACTGATCCCCCTGGCTATCCTGGATTCCAGTCTCTTTCTGAGGATCCTCCCAGCTGGTTTCATTCTTTGTACTCTGCTCCACGTTCCCCATAAGATCAACATTGGTCAGATAGTCCCCCAGATTAACAATGTTTTCATTCAATGTATGGAGGGTGTCCACAATCTGTTTAGTCACAACCTGGTGGACGGAGTCCAACCTTTGGACCTTCTGCTCGAGCCGGGTGATTCTGTCCTCTTGATTGTCATTGGGGTCCTTGCTTCTATCTTTTTCCTGGTTGCCCACTTGGTCTTTATTGCCTCTGGCCTCATGATCCTTGAATTCCCTCCTGTTATTGGTCTGGTTGGACCTATCCTTCAGAGTCTCAATTTCTTGAAAAAGCCACTTGATGGAGTGAAAATTGTCAATCAGGTTGTTCTTAGCATTGTTGAGGAAGTTGAAACCTGTTTCACGAGCATTGTCAGAGAGAACCAGAAGAGTCGGGTCAAGGAGCTCGTCATAGTGGGTGCTACTGTCGAGATCCCCCAACACCTAGATTTTAGTAGGTTCTCTAACAATGCCCATACTAACACTATCCATATTGAAATTTCACCAAGCTCTTATCTTATTTTTCTTGATGGCCTCCCCTCCCTTTTCAACCATAATTTCTATCATCTCCTCTGGGGGCAAAATGGGGATCTCCAGGGGCGAGGTGGGCGCAGTGGGGCTGGGGGGAAAATCAGCGTTATCGCTGAAATGATCATGGGTAGAGGGGGAAAATCAGCGTTATCGCTCACTCAGGTGTTGACGGCTTTTATGGCAGAAATTAATTTCTACCAAGCTAACAAGGTTAGTGAAGGAAAGTTAGTATTTACCGAGTTCACTGGGTCTCCAAAGGATTTTGTAGAGTTCATAGTGTTTACCGAGCTTCACTTGGTTAACACTAGAAATCATTTCTGGAGAAATGTTTACCAAGCAAGGTTGGCCAATAAAGGATTTCATTATTTTGGAAAATAAACTTTAATTGTTTCATGTAATGATTATAGCCGACAGATGTAATGATTATTGGTAAATGTAACAATTTGTAATGTATAAACAAAAGGTCAAGTTGTGAATTCTAAAGTATGAATGGATGTATGAATGAGAAAACATGTAAATGATTTTATTATGTGAATAGGAAGTGTGAGAAAATTTTGAAGAAGGATCAGATATCCTTGAGGAGCAGCAAAGTTGTATTTGATCAAAGAGAATCTAGTGAAGTAGAGTATATATCTGTATCAACAAAGTTTAGTTGCATCTCATTCAAGTCACTTATTGTTACTTTCTCACCATTGTAGTAGTAATTCCTAAATCTCTTAACAGAGTTGGTTTAACAACTATTTTGTAAACCCTCTAACAAGGTGGACAATTCTATTGAATTGTTCTAAAATTCCTCTAGCAAAGCCACTCCTAGTAGGGTGATTAAATCCTCTAACAAGGTCACACATAACAGTGTGTTTTGTAACCTTTAACAAGGTTGGCTCCTAACAGGGGTCATTTCAAAAGAGTGAAAATTGGTAGCTAGTTAGTTGGTGATTTTTCCCATATTGGGTTTCCAAATTAAATCTGGTGTCTCTTGTGTTTATGTTATTTCTTTTATGCTTGCATGTTAAATCTTTGTGAATGCTTAATAAGTTAACTTACATCTACCAAGTTACAACATTTTTTGGGTGGCTACCGAGGGACAACAGTAACTAAGTTTTAAGACATCTAAGGGATCTGTGGATTTATTTTTGTTGTAAATGATTTACCACCCCCCCCCCCCCCCTCGAATTTACTCCATCTATATTTCCAACAATTTCATTTTCACTATTATCAAAATCTTTAATAGCCATAAAACAAGTCTTCTTACCTTTGTCTTTGATGGATTTGTAACTTTTTGGATTCCTTCTTGCCTTTGTATTTGTGGCTCTTCTTCTCATCCTTTCTTTCTCTATTTGGACACCTAGCAACAATATGACCACTTTCTTCACATTAAAAATAGATTAACAAAATTTAACCTTTATACTTTCTTCTACATCTAGAATATTTCTTTGCAAGTAAAGCTTCAGCAATTTCAATATCACTATCAGAACTTTCCTCTATTTCCTCTTCACTTTCTGACTGATTGTCCTTTATTTTCTTGCCTTTTTCTTTCAGTGAAAGTTTAGCTTCAAATGCAAACTCAACATTTTTGGAAGCTAGAACATAATTGTCAAAGTTGTCTAGCTCAAAAGCTGTCAATCTTCCTACCAGGGAATCCAAGCCTAGCTTGTTATTTGAATCACATCTCTTTTCTTGAATAGTGGATACTCTGATTGCATAGATAGAAAGGAATTTTTTGGGAAAATTTACTTATAATAGTTTCTTCCTTGATTTCTCCTCCAAAAGCTCTGATTGCACTGACATTAACTTTGATTCTTTCCACATATTTGGCAAAATTTTCATCTTCTCTCATTCTCATCTGATTAAAATTTCTTCTAAGGCTTTTTGCTTTGGCTCTCCTTACATTGTCATCACCACCATAGATATCCTTTAGCTTGTTCCACATATCAAAAGTAGTTTTATGGTCTTTGATCTAATCATAGCTGAGAGCAAATGCAATATTAGATATCATGATGTTATGGTTCTTTTTCTCAGCAAGAACTCCAATAGATAATGTACCAGTAGGAGTTTTGTATTCTTTATCGAGGTATTTGCAGCCTGAATCACTAATGCTAGCCAAATGAAGTCTCATGAGCCCCTACTATGCTGAAAAGTTGTCTCTATTTAGCTTTGGAATCTCTCTCTTGTGAGACATCTTGTTCTTTAATTTAGATCCTTCAAACCTTTCCTACAAGCACCAAAAGCTCTAATACCAATTGTTGAAAATAAAGAAGGAGTAACTGAGAGAGGGGAGGGGGGTGAATCAATCACCACTAAAATAAATCCTAGATCCCTTAGATGTTAACAATAAAATTTAGACTAAGAAAACTTATTGTTGTTGATGCTCGATAAACAAACATAAATTGTTATAACTCGATAAATGCAGAGTGAATTACTTTTAGTAGATCTTAAAACATTATTAGTAATTAACATGCAAGCATAACAGAAATAACATGAGCACATGAGACACTAGGATTTAACATGGAAACCAGATTTGGGAAAAATCACCAATGTAACTAGTTACTATTTTTAACTCTTTTGAAGTGACCCCTGTTAGGAGCCAACCCTATTAAAGGTTACAAAACACATTGTTAGGTGACCCTATTAAAGGATTTAATCACCTTGCTAGGAGTGTCCTTGCAACAGGTCTTAGAACAATTCAAATAGAATTACCACCTTGTTAGAGGATTTACAACTGGCTATTAAACCAACTCTATTAAGAGATTTTAGATCACTGCTACAATGGTTAGAGAGTATCAATAAAATGACCTGATTGTGATGCAACTAAATTACTGAATCTAGATCTATTTTTTGCTTAAACTTGATTTGTCCTAATCAAATATTACTTTTTTGCTCCACAAGGATACCTGTTTATCCTTCAAGTTCACTCCCTCTCTTTTCTTTTCAATTCAATCAACACACACTAGAAATCTCAACTTGACCTTTTATTTATACCTTCTAAATTGTCAAGTCAGCCTAAAATCAAATTACAATAACCAATATTCCTCATCATAGTTAGCTAGAATCAATACATAAAGTAATTAAGCTTCATGTGCCAAAATAAGAAAAAATACTTCGTAAGCCGACCCTGCTTGGTAGAAACTAACTTTGGAACGATTTCCTGTGTTAACCAACATAAGCTCAGTTAGCACTATGAACTTGTAGAAATCCTTTGGCAACCGAGTGAACTTGGTGAATACTAACTCTGTCCAAATTTTCCTTCATTAACCGAGTGAGCTTAGTTAAAACTCTTTCTGCCTAAGTTCTATTGACACTAGAATGAGCTCAGTAGACACTATAATCTGCTTAGAGTAAAATTGTGAATGCTTGGTAGACAAGGAAAGCTATCTTCACTAACCAAAAGAGCTCGATAAGCACTGTATGTCAATTGATATGACATTTGTGTAACATCATAGACAAAACACAATTAATCAATTGTATCCAACAATCTCCCTCTTTGGCATTGATGGCAACACAACATGTCATAGTATAATGAAATTTGAGAATAAGACTCTCTCTAACATAGATTTTCTCCCTCTTTGATTTTACACAAGAACTTCTTTATGTTGTATTCTTCCTTTATGAAGCAACTGCATAACTTCTTTTCAAACTTCTCCCACTGCAAAATTTCAAAAAGATAAAGATATGATAGAAAACTTCTCTCTCTTTGAAAACACATGCCAAAGACAACACATGCCAAATTTGTATCAATGTACCTTGAGTACTTATTCATATGCAATATTCTATTGATTACGCCACATCAACTGATTGATCTTTAACTTGGTTCTTGTTAATGCATCACTAAACTTTATTTAGTGAGCTTTAGATAGGAAAATGACCCCTAGCTTACTTCTTAGATACAATAATGCATCCTTAGGTAATGGCTTAGTGAATATGTCTGCAATTTGTTCTTTTGTATGGACTTATTCCAATATAATTTCTTTGTCCTGCACCAGTTCTCTAACAAAGTGATATTTTATAGCAATGTGCTTTGTTTTGAAATGCATTAATGGGTTCTTTGATATGTTAATTGTGTTGGTGTTATCACAATACATGACTACTGGCTCTTTGATGTCAACCTTCATTCCTTCCAGCAATTATTTGAACCAAACAATGTTACAACAATTTACTATTGTTGCCACATACTCTACTTCTACTGTGGATTGGGATGTGCAATTTTGCTTCTTGCTTGTCCAAGATACCAACCTTTTACCAAGAAATAAAACTCCACCACTAGTGCTTTTTATGTCATCAAGATTTCCTGCCCAATCAGCATTAGTAAATACCTTTAGGTCTAGGTTTCCTCCAAGTTTGTACCATAAACTCTAGTCTTCAATAGCCTTCAGATATCTCAAGATTCTTTTGATTTCCATCACATGATTTTCTCTAGGTTTAGCTAAGAATCTTGCCACTATCCCAACTGCTAAGGCAATATCAGGCCTTGTGTGAACTACATACTGTAATTTTTCAATCATTGATCTATATAAGCTTTGATCTACTTCTTTGGAGTCATCATCTTTGGTAAGCTTGAGTCTAGTACACATAGGGGTACAAACTTGTTTTGAATCTTCCATTCCAAACTTCTTGAGTATCTCTTTTATATGCTTGGATTGAGTGATATAGATACCATTTTTGTTCTATTCTATCTACAATCCAACAAAGAAATTTATTTCACCAAACATGCACATCTCAAACTCTTTGTTCATTTATTCTAAAAATCCTTTGCATAGGTCATCATTTCCTATCAATAAAGTATCATCCACAAATATCTCTGTCAACACAATTTTGTTATCTAGTCCTTCCTTGATATACAAACTATTGTTGTCATGTGTTCTCTGAAAACCAATCTCTATCAAGTAGTTGTGTAGTCTTTCATACCAAGCTCTAGGAAATTGTTTAAGACCATACAATGCTTGATGTAATTTATGTTAGAGTAAATAATTAATATCTAATTATTTATTCTATTGCTTAAGCTTACTTAGGTCATGCATTTATTTAATATTTCATATTTAATGCATGTAGTGGTTAGTTGTTGACAACTCGGGAGTTTGCTCCTTTTTTAGCATATTCCACTTTTTGTGGATATGTGCTGAGTTGTCAATCTTATCTTCTACCTCCTTCCAGCTTGTTCTACAAGCTTCCATGAGCTCTTTATATTCGGGCTCTCTCTCATTGTATTTTTATCAAGATCATATTGCATATTGTAAATACATTTCTTATTATGTTTGCATAATTTGCTCTCATGTCCGTTTAGGGTTTTTGCCCTTGCTCCATGCTCTTCCCCTTTCTTGGCTTCTCTTTGACAGGTTTTGCATGCAGGTGATTTTGGGCGTCTTCGAAGTTGGCTTTCCTCAACTCCAACATGGTATCAGAGCCTTCCTGCTGCAGCTTCGTTGAAGAAATTTTGAAGCCGTGATTTGAAGTCACAAACCCTAGTTTGTTTGTGCATTTTTTCTTCAAATCAGGGGATCAGCAATTTTTTGGAGCACTTTGGGACCAAACGGACATCACCATTGGATCTGAAAGGCCGTTTGCAGTCAGGATTCATATAAAACTTGTCGATTTTGGAGACAGAGCTCCGGGAGGCAAAAAAAATTCATTCCAGAGCCGTACGGACGCATTTATTGCGATTTTTGGCAAATAAAAAATAAAAAAGTTTTTTGCAGAGCGCGCCACCGTGGCAGCACCTAGCGGCCACCATGGGGCCACCCGCGGCTCCTCAATAACCGGCGGCTCGGCCGCTGCCTCGCCCGCCACTCGTGCAGAGCTCCGCCTCCACCGGCAGCTCCGTCCGCCACCGGTCTGCACACTCTCCGCCGAAACTCTCAGCCCCGCTCTGCCTGTGATAGCTCAGCGCCACCTGTGACAGTTAGACACACTGCAAGTGTATAGTCAGCGCCAGCGTGGAGGATCTGCCTCATCAACGTTGTTTTGAGCGTGACACGTGGTAGGCGTACCACGTGGCACATTGCCACGTGGCCCCCTACCACGTCATCATCCATACTGCCACGTGGCTATGCCACGTGGCACCGTTTTTTGTGGCGATGGCCTCTAAGTTGTCAAATTTAATCGTCTGACTTGCCGATGTCAGCGCTGTGTCATCAGACCTTGCATGCACCTCTCCCGATTTGCTTTTGGACCTACCTTTGGTTTTTTGGCCATAACTTTTGCATACGGAGGTATTTTTCCGATCCAAAAGAAGCGCCAAAAAGCTGGTTCTGAGACAGAGATTTTGGTGCAAGTATTTTTTGGTTTTGATTCTTTTTTATTGCTTTTTTTTCTGTTGAAGTCCGAAGTCCTATTTTTGACTCCGGCATGCATATCTTTTGCGTCCCATGCCTATTTTGTGAAAAATTTATATTTCTGAAAAGCTGGTTCTGTGTACTTTTTAGAAATGTAGTCCTTTTTCTTCATTTTTGGCCTCTAGTCTTTCTATCATAGTTTTGACATTTTTGCTCTATGGTAGATTTTTTGACTGTTTTAGGCCCGAGGATCGTTTTCTTGGCATGGTTTGCTTTATTTTTTGCTGTAATTTCTTTTGTCATAGCTCTTTTTCCATTTTGATCATTGTAGCTATCATTTTGAAGCACTTCTTTGTATCACACTGAGATAAAGTGTCACTTTTGCATTCTGGGAGTCATGAACGTTGTTTTGAGTCAGGTGTACTTGCACTATTTTCATAAAGCACCATGAGGGGGATTATTGTTTGCTATTTTAGGCATTCTCCCTTTGTCAAGTGAGTGTCCCTTCCATGAAATTAGCCCATGCAAAGTCAGTTAGACTGTGTCTTTATCGGTGTTTGTACTTATTTTCCTATCTCCTCGTTCTTGGTTCGTTTGCAGGAGATTTTGGCTCACCTTCTCAGTTTCCTGTCATCACACCCCGTCTACATTAAGGGGGGGTTATGTTGTTGTTCTAATGCATCCATGGTTCGATGGTTCGATAGTGTGAACTATGTATTCAGTGGTTGATCCTATATACAAGGCGATTGCAGTGGCTGGCTACCTATGCATTTTGGTGAGATGGATCATCTACCATATAGACATGCTCGGTTCGTGCCTTCTTCTTCCATGGAGTTTCTTTTGATCAGCAGTTTGACAGATTTGCAGTTCTTCATGCTTCAGTGATGCTGCTTCTTCATGATCATTCCTTGTTTCTGTTTTAGGGGACATTTTCCCTAGTTGGAGACTTCTTCAGCTCTTCACTGGGCTCTTACCTCTTTTTGGGGGAGGGTTTTTCCCACGTGGTTTTCTCTCTTTCCTCACTTACAGAGGTTGCATTCTTCTTGCATTGTACATGGGTACCTAACATGGCCTCATTGCCGGGACCCATTATGCATTTCATCTTTGTTTTGTGAGCTTAAGGCATTTCCCTAAGTTGCACTTAAGGGGGGGTGTTAGAGTAAATAATTAATATCTAATTATTTATTCTATTGCTTAAGCTTACTTAGGTCATGCATTTATTTAATATTTCATATTTAATGCATGTAGTGGTTAGTTGTTGACAACTCGGGAGTTTGCTCCTTTTTTAGCATATTCCACTTTTTGTGGATATGTGCTGAGTTGTCAATCTTATCTTCTACCTCCTTCTAGCTTGTTCTACAACTTCCATGAGCTCTTTATATTTAGGCTCTCTCTCATTGTATTTTTATCAAGATCATATTGCATATTGTAAATACATTTCTTATTGTGTTTGCATAATTTTCTCTCATGTCCGTTTAGGGTTTTTGCCCTTGCTCCATGCTCCTCCCCTTTCTTGGCTTCTCTTTGACAGGTTTTGCATGCAGGTGATTTTGGGCATCTTCGGAGTTGGCTTTCCTCAACTCCAAAAATTTATAGACCATGTCCCTTTTGTCAGGATCAACAAAACCTTTTGGTTGTTCAATGTAAACTTCTTCATCAAGAATTGCATTCAGGAATGTAGATTTAACATCCATTTGATATACTTTGAATTCTCTATGAGCTACATATGCAAGTAGGGTCCTAACAGCTTCTAATCTTGCAACAAGGGAAAAAGTATCGCCATAATCATTTCCTTCTTGAGAATAGCCTTTACACACTAATCTAGCTTTGTTTCTTGATATTTGTCCATCTTTATTCAGCTTATTTCTGAATACCCATTTTGTTCCAATCACATTTTTATCTTTAGGCCTAGGAACAAGAGTCCAAGTTTTGTTCTTTTCTATTCTTTCTATTTCTTTTTTCATTGCCTCAATCCAACTTTCATTTTCTAGAGCATCCTTAATACTTCTAGGTTCAAAATCAGCAAGTAAACATGTACCTTTTAATTTGCTTCTTGTCATAGTACCTTCTAATTTATCTCCAATAATCTGATCAAGTGCATGATGCCTTTTGACATACTTGGCCAATATAGGTTGTTTTCTTTTTGAATGAATTGCACTGTTTTCATTTTGAATTTCAACTTAAGGCTCGGGTCATTCATACTCGATAGCTTCAGAATGTGACTCGAGTCCCTATAACTCGATTTTTACTTCTTGCAACTCAATAACTGTGGAAGACTCGAGTCCCTATGACTCGATTTGTACTTCTTGCAACTCAATAACCGTGGAAGACTTGGGAGGTGAAGTATTCTTATTGTTAGATATGCCTAGAAATGTATTAGGTTTGAAGTAAACAAATCTTTTGTAATGTTCTGATTCCTTTTTTCTTTCTTCTTTAGTCTTTTCTGTAAACTCGTCAATTCTCACATGTGCACTTTCTATGGTTTTATGAATAGACAAATTCAAACATTTATATGCCTTACTTCTATTGGAATATCCTAAGAATATACCTTCATCACCTTTCACATCAAATTGGCCTTTTCTAGACTCTTTCAAGATATAACATTTACTACCAAATACTTTCAGGTAACTTACATTGGGTTTGTAGCCATACCATAATTCATAGAAAGTTTTACCTAAGTCCTTCCATTTGAGCAATCATCAAGATCAATATAGAATAGGTAACCTCTTATTTGTTTGCCTGATCCAATTAGATTCCCTTTGTCATCCAATAGTCTTGCCTTTCCATGCATGAATTCTACCTTGAATCCAATGTTGATTAGCTATGCCACACTTAGTAGGTTATGTTTCAGTCCTTCAACCTAATAGGCATTGTCACATACAAGTTCATTGGTTAATGAGATGTGACCTTTCCCTTTTATGTAACAAGGTTCATTGTTTGCAAACCTTACACTACCTCCATCATAGTGTTCAAAGTGTTCAAATTTTGTTTTGTCTCCAGTCATATGATGTGAACATCCACTATCTATGATCCATGTATCACTTTTACTAATATGAGAGATAAGTGCCATCTTATCTTCTTATTCATCAGATTCATCTTTTACAGCAATGTACACTATTTCATCTTCACTGTTATTAGAATCTTTAGCCATAAAACAAGTCTTCTTACCTTTGAAGGATTTGTGACTTTTGGATTCCTTCTTTCCTTTGTACTTGTAGCTCTTCTTCTCACCTTTTCTTTCTCTATTTGGACATCTAGAAACAATATGACGAATTTCTTCACATGAAAAATAGATTAAAGAAACTTTACCTTTGTACTTTCCTCTACCTCTAGAACATATCTTTGCAAGTAAAGCTTCAACAACTTCAAGATCACTATTAGAACTTTCCTCTATTTCCTCTTCACTTTCTATTTGATTCTCCTTTGTTTTTCTTTCCTTTTTTTTTAATTGAAATTTCAGCTTCAAATGCAAACTCAACATTTTTGGAAGTTGGAACATAATTGTCAAAGTTGTCTAGCTCAAAAGCCGTCAATCTTCCTACTAGGGCATCCAAGCATAGCTTGCTATTTGAATCACACCTCTTTTCTTGAATTGTAGATACTCTAATTGCATAGATGGGAATAAAAGTTCTAAAAAATTTACTTACAACAGTTTCTTCGTTGATTTGTCCTCTAGAAGCTTTGATTGTACTAACACTAGCTTTGATTCTTTCCACATATTTGGTGACATTTTTATCTTCTCTCATTCTCATCTGATCAAACTATCCTCTAGGGCTTTCTGCTTTGGCTCTCCTTACATTGTCATCACCACCATAGATATCATTTAGTTTGTTCCACATATCGAAATAAATTTTATAGTATTTGATCTCATCATCACTGAGAGCAGATGCAATATCAATCATCACGATGTTATGGTTTTTTCTCTCAACAAGATCTCCAATAGATAATGTACCAGTAGGAGTTTCGTATTCTTCATCAAGGTACTTGTAGGTTGAATCACTAATGCTGGCTAGATGAAGTCTCATGAGTCCCTGACATGCTGAAAAGTTTCTCTGTTTAGCTTTAGAATCTCTCTCTTGTAAGACATCCTGATCTTTATCTTAGATCTTTGAAACCTTTCCTGCAAGCACCAAAAGCTCTTATACCAATTTTTTGAAATATATAAAGAGTAACTAAGAGGGGGGGCTTGAAACAGTTACCACAAAAATAAATCCCAGATCCCTTAGATGTCAACAATAAAATTTAGACTAAGAAAACTAATTGTTGCCAATGCTCGGTAAACAAATAGAAATTGTTGTAACTTGGTAAATGCAGAGTAAATTACTTTTAGCAGATCTTAAAACATTATCAATAATTAACTTGAAGGTATAAGAGAAATAACATGAACACATGAGACACCAGGATTTAATGTGGAAACCCAATTTGGGAAAAACCACCAATGTAACTAGTTACTATTTTTCACTCTTTTGAAGTTAGCCATATTAGGAGCCAACCCTGTTAAAGTTAGGGTTGACCCTGTTAGAGGATTTAATCAACCTACTAGGAGTGGACTTGCAAGAGGTATTAGAACAATTCAAATGGAATTGCCACCTTCTTAGAGGATTTACAACTAGCTGTTAAAGCAACTCTGTTAAGAGATTTTAGATCACTGCTACAATGTTTAGAGAGTAACAATGAAATGACCTAATTCTAATGCAACTAAATTGTTGAATCCAAATCCCTTTTCTACTTAAACTTGATCCTTCCTGATCGAATATTACTTTTCTACTCTACATGGATACTTTCTTATCCTTCAAGTTTGCTCCCTCTCTTTTCTTTTCAATTCAATCAACACACTTACACACACACTAGAAATCTCAACTTGACCTTTTATTTATACCTTCTAGATTATCAAGTCAGCCCAAATTCAAATTACAATAACTCATATTCATCATCATAGTCGGCTAGAACCAATACATAAAGTAATTAACCAATACATAAAGTAATTAAGTTTCATATGCCAAAATAAGAAAGAATCCTTCGTAAGCTGATCCTACTTGGTAGAAACTAACTTTGGAATGATTTCCTATGTTAACCAACAGAAGCTCAGTTAACACTGTGAACTTGTAGAAATCCTTTGGAAACCGACTGAACTCAATAAATACTAACTCTGTCCAACTTTTCCTTCGCTAACCGAGTGAGTTCAGTTAACATTCTTTCTATCTAAATTCCTTTGACACCCAAGTGAGCTCGGTAGGCACTGTCATCTATTCAAAGTAAACTTGTGAATGGTTAGTAGATAGGGAAAACTATCTTCACTAACCAAGTGAGCTCGGTAAGCATTTTTTGTCAATTGATATGACATTTGTGTAACATCAAATACAACACACAATTAATCAATTGTGTCCAACAATCTCGCTCTTTGTCATTGATGGCAACACAACATGTCATAGCATAATAAAATTTGAGAATAAGACTCCATCTGACATAAAGTTTCTCCCTCTTTGATTTTACACAAGAACTTCTTCTTTATTTTGTATTCTCCCTTTGTGAAGGAACTACATAACTTCTTTTCAAACTTCTCCCTCTACAAAATTTCAAAAAGATAAAGATATGATAGTAAACTTCTCCCTCTTTGACAACACATGCCAAATTTGTATCGATGTACCTTGAGTACTGGTTCATAGACAATATTCTCTTGATTATGTTGCATCAACTAATTGATCTTTAACTTGGTTCTTGTTGATGCATCACTAAACTTTATTTAGTGAGCTTCAGATAGGGGAATGACCCCTAGCTTACTTCTTAGATACAAGAATGCATCCTTAGGTAATGGCTTGATGAATATGTCTATAATTTGTTCTTTTGTATGGACATATTCCAATCTGATTTCTTTTTCCTGCACCAATTCTCTAAAAAAGTGATATTTTATAGTAGTGTGCTTTGTTTTGGAATGCATTGTTGTGTTCTTTGATATGTTAATTGTGATGTTGTTATCACAATACATGACTATAGGCTCTTTGATTTCAACCTTCATTCCTTCTAGCAATTGTTTGGACAAAACAATGTTAGAACAATTTACTGTTACTGCCACATACTCTACTTCTTCTCTAGATTGGGATGTGTAGTTGTGCTTCTTGCTTTTCCAAGATACTAGCCTTTTACCAAGAAAGAAAGCTCCACTACTAATGCTTTTTCTATCATCAAGATTTTCTACCAAATAAACATCAGTAAATACCTATAGGTCTAGGTTCCCTCCAAGTTTTGTACCATAAACCATAGTCTTCAATACCTTTCAGATATCTCAAGATTCTTTTGGTTGCCATCATGTAATTTTCTCTGGGTTTAGCTGAGAATTTTGCCACTATCCCAACTACTAAGGCAATATCAGGCCTTGTGTGAACTACATACTATAATTTTTCAATCATTGATCTGTATAAGGCTTGATCTACTTGTTGTGAGTCATCATCTTTGGTAAGATTGAGTCTAGTACACATAGGGGTACCAACTGGTTTTGATTCTTCCATTCCAAATTTCTTGAGTATCTCTTTTATATTCTTGGATTGAGTGATATAGATACCATTTTTATTCATTTGTATCTCCAATCCAACAAAGAATTTTATTTCACCAAACATGGAAATCTCAAACTCCTTGTTCATTTGTTCTGAAAATGCTTTGCATAGGTCATCATTTCCTATAAATAGAGTATCATCCACAAATATCTCTGCCAACACAATTTTGTTATCTGGTCCTTCCTTGATGTACAAACTACTATTGTCATTTATTCTCTAAAAACCAATCTGTATCAAGTAGTTATGGAGTCTTTCATACCAAGCTCTAAGAGCTTGTTTGAGACCATACAATGCTTTGTGTAATTTACAGACCATGTCCCTTTTGTCAGGATCAACAAAACCTTTTGGCTATTGAATGTAGACTTCTTCATCAAGAATTCCATTTAGGAATGTAGATTTAACATCCATTTGATATACTTTGAATCCTCTGTGTGCTACATATACAAGTCAGGTCCTAACACCTTCTAATCTCACAACAAGGCCAAAAGTCCCACCATAACCAATTCCTTCTTCTTGAGAATAGCCTTTACACATTGATCTAGCTTTGTTTCTTGATACTTGTCCACCTTCATTCAACTCATTTCTGAATACCCATTTTGTTCCAATCACATTTTTATCTTTAGGCCTAGGAACAAGACTCCAAGTTTTGTCCTTTTCTATCTATTCTATTTCTTTGTTTATTGCCTCAATCCAACTTTCATTTTCTAGAGCATTCTTAATACTTATAGGTTCAAAATCAACAAGTAAACAAGTACCTTTTAATTTTCTTTTTGTCATAGTACCTTCTGATTTATCTCCAATAATTTGATCAGGTGCATGACGTCTTCTAACATGCTTGGCTAGTACAGATTCTTTGCTCTTTGAATGAATTCCACTGTCTTCATTTTGAATTTCAATTTAAGGCTCGGGTCCTTCAAACTTAGTAGGCATTGACTCAATAGCTTTAGAATGTGACACAAGTCCTTATGATTGGGTTTGTACTTCTTGCAACTCGGTAACTATGGAAGACTCTTATTGTTAGATATGCCTAGCAATGTATTAGGTTGGAAGTAAATAAATCTTTTGTAATCTCCTAGTTCATTTTTGCTTTCTTCTTTAATTTTTTCTACAACCTAATCAATTCTCACATGTGCACTTTCTATGATATAACATTTACTACCAAATACTTTCAAGTAACTTACATTGGGTTTGTAGCCATGCCATAATTCATAAGGAGTTTTATCTAAGTCCTTCAACTATACTTAGTTCAAAGTATGAACTACAGTGTTGATGGATTCCTTCTAGTATTTGATAGAAATATTCTTCTCAATCATTAGAGTTCTTTCACAATCCATCATGGATTTATTTCTTCTTTCAACTATTCCATTCTACTCAAGAGTGCCAAGAGATGATACTTGTCTTTTGATTCCTCTTTCAATGCAAAAATTATTGAATTCATTGGAGATGAATTCAACACCTCTATTTCCTCTTCATTTTCTGATTGATTGTCCTTTGTTTTCTTTCCTTTTTCTTTGAGTGGAAGTTTAGCTTCAAATGCAGACTCAATATTTTTCTAAGCTAGAATATAATTGTCAAAGTTCTCTAGCTCAAAAGCTATCAATCTTCCTACTAGGGCATCCAAGCCTAGCTTGCTATTTGAATAACAACTCTTTTCTTGAATAGTAGATACTTTGATTACATAGATGGGAAGCAAAGTTCTTAGAAATTTACTTACAACAGTTTCTTCCTTGATTTCTCTTCTAGAAGTTCTGATTGTCTTCACACTAGCTTTGATTCTTTCCACATATTTGGCAACATTTTCATCGTCCCTCATTCTCATCTGATCAAACTATCCTCTAAGGCTTTTTTCTTTGCCTCTCCTTACATTGTCATCGCTACCATAGATATCCTTTAACTTGTTCCACATATCAAAAGAAATTTTACAATCTTTGATCTCATCATAGCTGAGAGTAGTTAAAATATCAATCATCTTGATGTTATAGTTGTTTTTCTCAGCAAGATCTCCAATAGATAATGTACCAATAAGAGTTTTGTATTCTTCATCAAGGTATTTGTAGCCCGAATCACTAATGCTGGCCAGATGAAGTCTCATGAGTCCCTGACATACTTAAAAGTTGTCTTTGTTTAGCTTTGGAATCTCTCTCTTGTGAGGCATCCTGATCTTTAGCTTAGATCCTTGAAACCTTTCCTGCAAGCATCAAAAGGTCTGATACCGATTGTTGGAAATACAAAAGAAGTAACTGAGAGGGGGGGGTGTGGTGGGGCGTGAATCAATTACCAATAAAATAAATCCCATATCCCTTAGATGTCAACAATAAAATTTAGATTGAGAAAACTGAATGTTGTTGATGCTTAGTAAACAAACAAAAATTGTTGTAACTTGGTAAATGCAAAGTGAATTACTTTTAGCAGATCTTAAAACATTATCAATAATTAACTTGAAAGCATAAGGGAAATAACATGAACACATGAGACACCAATATTTTACATGGAAACCCAATTTGGGAAAAATCACCAATGTAACTAGTTACTATTTTTCACTCTTCTGAAGTGAGCCTTGTTAGGAGCCAACCTTTTTGAAGGTTACAAAACACACTGTTAGGTGTGACCCTGTTAGAGGATTTAATTACCTTGCTAGGAGTGGGCTTGCAAGAGGTCTTAGAAAAATTCAAAAGGAATTGCCCCCTTGTTAGAGGATTTACAACTAGCTGTTAAACTAACTCTATTAAGAGATTTTAGTTCACTACTACAATGGTTAAAGAGCAACAATGAAATGACCTTATTGTGATGCAGCTGAATTGCTGAATCTAGATCTCTTTTTTGCTTAAACTTGATCCTTCCTAATTGAATATTACTTTTCTTCTCCACAAGGATACCTAATTATCCTTCAAGTTCACTCCCTATCTTTTCTTTTCAATTCAATCAACACACTTGCACACACACTAGAAATCTCAACTTGACCTTTTATTTATACTTTCCAAATTTTCAAGTTAGCCCAAATTCAAAATACAATAACCAATATTCATCATCATTGTTTGCTAGAATCAATACATAAATTAATTAAGCTTCATATGCAAATATAATTAAAAATCCTTCGTAAGCTGACCCTGCTCAATAGAAACTAACTTTGGAATGATTTCCTATGTTAACCAACAGAAGCTCGGTTAACACTGCAAACTTGTAGAAATCCTTTGGCAATCGAGCGAACTTAGTGAATACTAACTTTGTCCAACTTTCCCTTCTTTAACTGAGTGAGCTCAGTTAACACTCTTTCTGCCTAAATTCCTTCGATATGCAAGTGAGCTCATTAGACACTGCCATCTGTTTAGAGTAAACTTGTGAACGGTCAGTAGGCAAGGAAAACTATCTTCACTAACCAAGTGAGCTCGGTAAGAAATGTCTGTCAATTGATATGACATTTGTGTAACATCAAAGACAACACATAATTAATCAATTAAATCCAACATATCTTGTACTAATTCTTTCAAAAAATGATATGTAATAGCAATGTGCTTGGTTTTGGTATGCATAACAAGATTCTTAGATATATTAATTGCACTGGTGTTATCATAGAACATAACCATTAGATCCTCGATCTCTATCTTCATACCTACCAACAATTGCTTGAACCAAATAATATTAGAAAAATTAACTACTATTTCCACATACTATGCTTCTATTGTGGAGTGAGAAATATAATTCTGATTCTTGCTTGTCCAAGATACTAGTCTTTTACCAAGAAAGAATGCTCCACCACTTGATTATTTTTATCATCAACACTACCTACCCTATCAGCATTTGTGAATGCTTTCAAATATAAATTGCCTCATTTTTTGTACCATAATCCATAGTCTTCAGTACCTTTCAGATATCTCATTATTCTTTTGATTGCTAGCATGTGATTTTCTTTGGGATTTGCTAATAATCCTTACACCATACCAACTATTAATGCAATATCAGGCCTTGTGTGCACTACATACTATAATTTTCCAGTCATTGATATGTATGTGGTTTGATCTACCTCTTTGGAATCATCATTTTTGGAAAGATTATATCCAGTAGACATAGGTGTTCCAATAGGTTTTGAATCTTCCATTCCAAACTTTTTTAGTATATCCTTGATATATTTGGATTGAGTAATATAGATGCCATCTTTCTTCTACTAGATCTACAATCCAACAAAGAATTTTACCTCTCCAAACATGGACATCTCAAATTCTCTACTCATGTCTTCTAAAAATGCCTTACATAAGTCATCATTTCCTATAAATAAAGTGTCATCCACAAATATTTTTGCCAACACAATCTTTGTGTCTGGTCCTTCTTTGACACACAAACTGTTGTTATCCTTTGTTCTTTGAAAACCAATCTTTATCAAGTAGTTATGAAGTCTATCTCTCCAAACATGGACATCTCAAATTCTTTACTCATGTCTTCTAAAAATCTCTTACATAAGTCATCATTTCCTTTAAATAAAGTGTCATCCACAAATATTTTTTCCAACACAATCTTCGTGGCTGGTCCTTCTTTGACTTACAGACTATTGTTATCATTTGTTCTTTGAAAACCAATCTTTATCAAGTAGTTATGAAGTCTTTCATACCAAGCTCTAGGAGCTTTCTTGAGATCATACAATGCTTTGTGTATTTTGCAGATCATATCTCTTTTGCTAGGATCTACAAAACCTTCAAGTTGTTCTATTTAGACTTCCTCATCAAGAATTCCATTCAAGAATGTAGATTTTACATCCATTTGATAAGCTTTAAATCCTTTGTGTGTTACATATGCTTGTAAAGTTCTAATAACTTCTAATATTGCAATAGGAGAAAAAGTTTCACCATAATCAATACCTTCTTCTTGAGAATAACCTTTACAAACTAACCTTGCTTTGTTTCTTGAAACTGTTCCATCTTCATTCAGCTTATTTATGAATAACCATTTTGTACTAATTACATTTTTATCCTTAGGTCTAGGAACAAGAGTCCAAGTCTTATTCTTCTCTATCTGTTCTATTTCTTCATTCATAGCTTCAATCCAAAAAAATTTCATTATTGAAAGCATCTTTAACCTTTTTAAGTTCAAATTTAGCAAGTAAATATGTACTTTTCAATTTGTTTCTTGCCATTATTCCATTCGATTTTTCTCCAATGATCTATTCAAGTGCATGGTGCTTTTTGACATATCTTGCTAGCATAGGTACTTTGGATTTAGAACATGTTCCATTAACCTCTTCATGATCTTCTATATCAAGCTTGGGTCCCACTACCTATGACTTTGGTCCATCTAACTTGGTTCGTTTAGGTACTAGCTCGATTGCTTAGATGATTGTGACTTGGGTCCTTTGGACTATGACTCAGGTTGCACTGGTTGTAATTCAATAGCTTTTGGAGATTTTGGGGACTCGGGAGGTGAGACCTCTTGGCTTCCAAATGGATTTGGCATTGTATCAAGTTCATATTAAATAAAATTTCTGTAATTCTCAAGTTTTTTATTGCTTCCTCTTTGCTCTTTTTTAACAAATTCATCAATTCTCATATGTGCACTTTCTATGATCTTATGAGAATTCAAATTCAAACACTTGTATGCTTTACTTCTGTAGGAGTATCCTAGTAATACGCCTTCATTACTTTTAACATCAAATTTACTTTTCCTAGATTCCTTCAAGATATAACATTTCCTACCAAATACTTTCATGTAACTTACATTGGGTTTGTAGCCATACCATATTTCATAAGGAGTTTGATTTCAGTCTTTCTTCAACCATACTATGTTCAAGGTATGTACTGTAGTACTAATTTCTCCCTTCCAGTATTTGATTACAACACTCTTTTCTATCATTAAGGTTCTTGCAAAATCTATGATGGATCTATTCCTTCTTTTAGCTATACCATTCTGCAGAGGTGTACCAGGGGTTGATTCTTGTCTTTTAATTCCTTTTCCAATGAGTTCAATGATGACTATTTGTTCCTTTTCTTGGTATCTCCTTCATCACCAAATTCATCTTTTACAACAATATAAACCATTTCCTTATCTTCACTACTA
Organism: Cupressus sempervirens; assembly: GCA_028749045.1. Lineage (NCBI taxonomy): Eukaryota > Viridiplantae > Streptophyta > Pinopsida > Cupressales > Cupressaceae > Cupressus > Cupressus sempervirens. The sequence goes on from CM053792.1 coordinate 429,530,472, forward strand.
TCTGAATCTTTAGCCATAAAACAAGATTTCTTACCTCTATCCTATTTCTTACTTCAAATGTTGTCAATCTTCTAACTAGAGCATCCAAAGTTATAGTGTTATTTGGATCACATCTCATTTCTTGAATAATAGAGACTCTAATTTCATAGATAGGAAGGATGGTTTTGAGTACTTTTCTTACCATAGTTACATCATCAATTATTCCTCTAGAGGCTTTGACATCATTGACACTGGCTTTGATTCTATCAACATATTTTGCAATGGTTTCATCCTCTCTCATTTTCATCTAATCAAATTGTCCTCTAAGACTTTCAGCTTTGGCTCTCCTTACATTGTCATATCCTCCATAGATAGCTTTTAGCTTGATCCACATTTCATAAGCAATTCCACAATCTTTGACCTCATCAAATTTGGCATAGTTGAGAGATGAAGCAATATGAATCATCATGATTTTACAACTCTTCTTTTCTGCAATTTCTTCAATGGTCATAATTCCAATAAGAGCTTTGTATTTGGCATCTAGATTCTTTGGCCTTGTATCTCCAATGGTTTTTGAGTATAATCTCATGAGTTCTTGCCATGCCTTGAAGTTATCTTTGTTCAACTTTGGGAGTTCCCTTGTGTAAGACATCCTGATCTTTAGCTTAGGTCCTTGAAACCTTTTCTGCAAGCACCAAAAGCTCTGATAACAATTGTTTGATATATAAGAGGAGTAATCAAGAGGAGAGGGGTGAATCAGTTACTACAAAAATAAATCCCAAATTCTTTAGATGTCAATACAAATCAAAACTTTGATTAAACTATATTCTGCTATAACTTGGCAAACACACATATGCTCAATTTACACTAGCAAATACTATAACTCGATAATAATTGAAATAATAGTGTAGTAACTTGGAAAATGCAAATCATAAGATGTTTTCTATGATTATCCTTAAGATTAACTTATTTTTATACACATAAAAGAAATAACAAGAACACAAGTGACACCAAGACTTAACGTGGAAATCCAATTTGTGAAAAACCACCAATTGTAAGTAGTTACTAATTTTCACTCTTCTGAAGTGAGCCTTGTTAGGATCCAACCCTGTTAAAGGTTACAAAACATGTTGTTAAGTGTGACCCTATTAGGAGTGGCCTTGTTAGAGGTCTTTAGACACTTCAAATGGAAATGACACCTTTTTAGAGGATTTACAAATAGTTGTTAAGCCAACTTGTTTAAGAGATTTAGATCACTGCTACAATGGTTAGAAAGTAATAATGAGATGATTTGAATTTTGATGCAACTAAATTGTTGGTTATAAATCTCAATGCTAGCTTATATATTTGATCCTTCCTAATTGAATGTATCTTTGCAGCTCAACAAGGATATTTTGCCTATCCTTGAAATTTGCTTGTAAGCATCATTAAATCTTCTATTCCCTTGCACACATTCAATGCTCAAATTGACCTTACATTTATATCTTAGATATTGTCAAGTCATCTTGAAAACAACTTAGAATACTTGATATTCATCTTCTTAGTTAGCTAGAACCAACAACTAAATCAATTGAACTCAATATGCCAAAACAAGAAAATCCTTGGTTGGCTGACCATGCTCAATAGACACTAACTTAGAAATGATTTTCCTGTGTTAACCAAGTGAACTCTATTAACACTACATATTCACAAAATTCCTTTGGTAACCAAGTGATTTCGGTTAACACTGGTTCTATCCAAGATATTTTTCATTAATTTAATGATCTTGGTTAATACTCAACTTCTACAAACTTTCCTTTGATGATTGAGTGAACTCAGTAGATATTGTCTTCTGAACTAGGCAAACTCTAGAATGCTTGATAGACATAGGAAACTATCTTCATCACACAAGAGCGCTCGACATACACTGACCAAAAATGACATGACATTTTGTGTAACATCAAAAAAAATACATAATATACAATTATTTTCAATACAATTATATGTATTATATATATTTGACTTCATAGATCATGTTATCACATCTTAAGACCAAGTTATATTTTTTACATCTGGTTATCATGCTAGTATATCCAGTATAGATTCTTATGCTATCATATTGTGACATATTTTATTCATGTTATGACACGTTTTGTTAGTATATTGTACATGAACAATAATTTTAATTAAATATAGCAACATTAATTTAAACATGTTTGAAAGTAAAAGTAATGGAAAAATATAGGAGGTCATTACTTGAATTGACAAAGAATTTAATATCAAGTGCACACCATTAACTTTCAAATAGAAGCGAACTCCTATATTTTACATAGTTGAACTCATATTAAAAATAAAAGTGAACTCATATATTTAAAACAAGTGAAGTCATACATATGTAACACAATGTGAAGGTCATAAATAGAAGTGCACTCTTATTTTTAAATGTTTAGAACATGTTTCAATTCAAATAAAAAACTGGTTGAACACATTTCTGAGAATGTGGTCCTACAAAATAAAATTTAAAAAAAAATACAAATTGAAATGTTAGTAAAAAAATAAATTAATAAGACCTATATGTATTATGTAAATATGTTTAATGTATGTACCCACTATGTGTGATTGCACAATATATTGCTGTTGGATCCACCTAAAACATTTAACTTTGCATGAGTTGTACTTGAGACCTAAATAAGAGGTATATATAAGTTCTATAATTTTCTATTGACAATACATACATACATTTAAATTATATAATTATATATATAACAGGAGCACAAAAAAGAAAAAAATTACATGTGTGTATTTTGTAGTCATCCTACTATACCGTCTACATCCTATCTATACCAAATGAGAATAGTGTAAAATCTTCTTTTCTTATTGGTAGTCTTCAAATTCTAGTAAACCATTTCTTCTTGGTAAGTATGTACATAGCCAGGTGCCAGGTACAATGACATATCCAATTAGATACTCAAAACCATCATCATCTATGTGATGACATATCAATTTTTATTAGGTTCAACAGATCTAACTAGCCAATACTTAGTCTGTTCATCATTATCATTAGGTGAAATAACAACATAAACATGTTCTGCAAGATAAGATAAAGAACATAAATAATAATGACATTTGTCCATAAATACATAATATAAATTAACGCATGATCACAACAAAATTTAATTAAATTGTGCATACTAGGTTGTATGATGTCTGAAATATGACCATAGTCTTCTGATGCAAATGTAACATTTGGGCCGTCATTTACTATGTCATCTTCAATATGTGTGTTAGTAGGTCCTAATGATTTATATTGCCAACCTATTCTGTATTCTCACATTCTTCCCATTCACCTAGGAGACAAAAATGGAACTCCTAAATGAATTCCATTTAGTTGACTCACTAACTGTCTCACAGTCATATCGTGAAAGGATATTCTTCTCTTCAACTAGGCAGAAGAAACATTTTGTTGTAGACTGACTTGATCTGGTGTATAAATATTTGTTACACCATTCCACAATGTCATGTTCTTTTTGAATTTGGTCGTTTCCTCTTATTTTAATTGCTCTTTACAAAGAGGTCTCTTCACACATGCACCAACATCATCATGTTCTCGTTTACCACATCCAACATCAAAAAACTCCACATATATTGGATATTAGTTTTCTTGTGTCCTACTCAACCAATAGAACATTCTAGCATTATTCAATTGTCTTTTACAATTATCTAACCATATCCAATGTTGTGTCATTTGAATGTCTATCTTAAATTATCATAAAAGACCTTGAAACAATATTGGACAAACTCAAATGAATGAATTTTATTATCACTCATATAGAAATGGTACTCTCTCAATATTTTTTGATCCTCCTCTATACAATCAAGTCTATGCCTATAAATTATATGAACAAAAGTTGCTACTTGCATTGAATTGTAATATTGTGTTTGTACCTCATCTTGGGGTGCAAGTATGTAGTTCTTTGCAAAGTCAACAATTAAAAGCATAGTACCAATTGGAAACTTATTCTTACATATGCAAAATTTTCCATCAAGCCATCTAGCACATTGAGAGTGTTTAATATATTTTGGTATGATCACACTCTTAAACTCATCCATAAATGCATGAAAACCAAGTTTATTTGTAAATAGATCACACCTTCTTCCAATCTTCCCATCCTTCAATAGATATTCAATACTTTTGAATCTTTTTACATTAACTAATTGTTGTCCAAAAGTACTCAAAGAATTTTAATGCAAACATTCATCTAACAAAGAAATATTATCACACATATTGTTGAAAACAAGATTGTTTTGATACGTGGAATTTGGAAACAATCATTACATTGTCAATGATGTCAAACTAATTACTTGTTGGTGAGACAATTTTTTGTTTGGTCTAAATGCTATCATTTGTTTGATTGATCAAATATACTAACAAGAGCACCTAGAGGAAAGGTTGAGTTATTTGTTATAAAAAAGGAGTAAGATTAAGTAAGACATAGATGATATGTTATATTGTTTATCTACTTAAAGTTGAAGTTGATGGATACACTAACTAAGTTAAGAAGAACAAGGAAGAAGAATTGTGTCTACTAAGCTTGACCAATTGAACAATTGGTGTCAAGCAATGTTAGTGCAAGTCGAGAAAAAAATTAGTTGGTGCCAAGCAAAGTGAAAATACAGTGTATGCCGAGTGAATTGTAGTATGTGTTGAGTAATTTCTAGACAGTGTTGAGTGACAATAAAATATTGTTTGTGCCAAGTGAAATTTTAGTGGATGTCGAGTGATGCAGTGCATTTTGAGCATCAAAGATTAGTTAATGCCAACTGACTACATTATGAGTTAGATCATGAATTTGATGAATTTGAGCCGACAAAGTTAAATTCTTAGATTGTGTGAAGTGTGTGGAAGATAAGCTTAATGAGATGGAGGCACAGAATTCAAGGTAAACCATTTTGAGGTTCAATAAATCTGACCTAATCCTAGAATGGATGATTTTGAATGAGCAAAAAAAAAAAAAAAATTATCTTTATAAGGGGATACAAGGCATGAAGCAAGTGTTGGAATGTGCAAGAACCCAAGGAAGACAAGAAGTCTAGGGTGTTGCTTCATATGGTGGTCGAACTATAGAGTCTACAATTTGAATGCAAAGCAAGAAGGCTTAAGAGGATGATTTGTTAATGGGTGAACAAGGTTTCAGAGCTAAAGTGAATGAATCCAAGCATGATGGAGGGCTAAAATAGAGATCTGTAATCTACAAGTGAGTTTTGATTTATTATTAGATCAAAGCCTTACTAGTAATTTCTAACCATTGTATCAGTCTAGGGTAAATCCTTTGGATTAAGGTTGATCTAATAGTTGTAAATCATTTAATTGGGTGACAATCTAATGGAATAGTCTAAATTCCTCTAACAAGGCTCACTCCTAATAGGGAAATTGAAATCCTTTAACTAGGTCACATTTAATAGTGTGTATTGTAACCTTTAATAGGGTTGGTCTGTCATAGGACATCACTTCATAAGAGTGAGAATTAGTAGCATGTTACTGGCACAATTTTTCCCAATTTGGGTTTCCATGTAAAATCCTCGCATCATATGTGTGAATGATTATGTTATGTTTTATGTTTACATTTCTACAAAGTGATTTTGACCTAGGATAGTAAGCTACAAGTTTAAGTTTTGAATGATCTAATGGATGCATGCCTACAACATTTCTTTACTATGCATCATACTACAAATAGATCAAAATACATCATAATGGTAATGAAATTAAAATGAGTTTTACAATAACATGTGATTCCTTCCTTGTTAATCCTTACATACCATGGTTTATGTCAGCCTCCCAATTAGATCAATAACTTGGTTTACAAACACAACTCATGGATTAGACATCCAAAATGAGCAGTTATATTTCTAATAGAGAAGGTTCATTTAAATTGTCAACCCGAGGATGTATACTTGAAAGAAGTATGCAAAGTATATGCACCATGAAACTCTCTAAGTTATTCTATTGTTGCAAAATAACAATGCTGGAAATAAACTAAATACACAGTAATGGTTGCGTGAAACTGCATAGTAGTTGCTGCAGGAACTGTATATTATCTAAAATTTTTACATATCTACCTCTACCTCTACCTCTCTACATCTCTCTCACTACTTAACAAGTTTCCCCATCATCCTTTTAAATAAGGAAGAATCTTATTACAAAAGTAATGACAAAGTGTTGAATTTCAGTTCCACATTTTCAACAGTCTACTTCAAATGCATGGTTCTCTTTCATTATTGTGAATTAGTTCAAACCCCTTTGCCATGTTATGATCCTCCATTTTATATTTCTATATCATTTTGAAAATATGAATTTCCTTAAGTAATGTGGAAGTTATGGTCATTTTTCTGAAAGTGGTTTTATGCTGCCTAAAAACGTGCCACTTTTTCCTCAACCAACTTCTGATCTATGTTGCTCATTAACTGCTTCGAACCAACTCAAACGTTCAAAAGGGTTTATGATCCTTTGTCTTATCTTTCCAAAATCATAAGACATTCTTAATTTCATTAAGAATTGAGCAAGATATGCCTATTTTTCTGGAACTGGCTTTTAACTTTTTCTTCATTTCCTGCACTTGCTGAATATTGACAAGTGTCAACTTTCTTTTCCTTCTTTCCAGCTGCATGAACAACCCAAATAACTCACATACAACATGTTAACCACCTCAAGAATATTATTATTCAATGTTAACCATTTTTCACAATAAATCATCATTTCTAGCATCAACTAGCTATACATGCAATTGTTAATCAATACATCATTTATCATAGTTAATGCTTCATAAACCAAGTTAATATGTGGAAATGGCTTGGATATATATTGAAACTATGGTTTAAAGTTTTATAACAAATGGATATAGATATGACATTTTATAGGTTCATCATTTCCCCCCTGCTGAAATCTTGCTTGTCCTCAAGCAAAGGATAGGCATTAGTTAGTCATGAAAGCTCTCAACATGGAATCTTGTGACAACTTTAATCAATCATCAAGAATTTCAAAGGTGGTATAAAAGGTATACATGAAAGGTCATCCTCCTATGGTCTGTGTCAATAAAATTAGGTATACATGTGCTCCCCCCAGCTAAAAGATTGTTTGTCCTCAAATGAGAATGTATGGATGAGGGTAGAAGAAAAAGCACCTATGAAGCATATAATTATAATAATGATAATTAAAAATTAAAATGTAATGCATAGATAATCAATTACTAAAAAATGATAAATATTATGAATAAATAGAAATCATAAACATAGTACCATTTGTGTTGTTGTGAGAAACTTCAAACTTTGCAAATCGCTGAAAGTACAGGTCCCTTTATTGATAAATATTTAGGTCCCTCCAAGAATGTTGCATATATAATATGATTATTGTCTTCATACTTTCTGAAAGTTGTCTTTTGGATCACATCGTAGTTGCTGCAGGAGTGTCTATTGAATCAAAGAGCAGTGGCTGCAGGACTGACTGTTACAACCAAATAGTAGTTGTTGTGGGACTAACTCTTACAACATGAAACTTACAAATAAGACCAACTAGACACCATCATTGAATAGAACATTCCTGACATCATGAAGACTCAACTACTCAATAGAGTGTTTGGAAACATATGCAAAGACTTTCTTCCACAAGTAGAAACTTGACTCACTCACACCCTTGGAAAAATGATTTGAAATATGAGCAACCAACCAACTATGAACTCCTCCAAAATAGTCATTAGAACAACTAGTAAACAAACTATACTAGACAACTACTAACTCTAAGACACTATGCAAGCACACTTATTGAATGAAAAACCTACCCTACACTAACCAGATTACATGACTTTCTGAAACAAAACCATTTACTGGTTCTTTGAAATATCTTCCTCTTCTCAAAGTCTTCCAATGCTTTACATGCTTATGCACAATGAGAAAGAGTTGCAGTAGCAGTTGAAACTTAATATGAAACAAAACTTTTGAAATGACATTAATAGACTCACTTATTACTTCATGTTGATAATATATATTGCTATACTGAAGTATATAAGTAAGCTGAAATGTGTCTCCTTTAGGTGCAGATGCATGTGTATCTTTGTCTTCAACTACAAGTTCTTCTTTCGCTGCAACCTTAGCTTGTGATAATATCTTTTCCTCCATATGAATGAGATGACTAATTGGACACCCTCGTGATAGTACAAATCTTGAACTCTCCTTGCTGGCTTGGTGTAGATGAGTTGTTTCTCCATCCTCTTCTTGACTTTTAAAAACCAAATTTTGTGGCTGATTTGATAAAAGTACAGGAATTTCTGCACCATCTTCATAGGGTTCATAGTTTTTCTCTACAAAAGATGTTGTTTTAACATCTAATGTTAAGTAAAACTCCTCTAAATCATCCCAAAATTGATCTTCTTCAATATCTTCTTTACTTTTATGCATGAAAGGACTGATTTTCACTTTATTGCAACTCTCTTCTTGAAGTAGGAGTTTTGATTTGACATCACATTCATCTTGAACAACAACCTTATGCATAGTGATTTCTTCATTTTGCAAAGCAAGGTTGTATTCCTTTTCCTCCTCATCAATCAGCAATTTTTCATCAATATGTGAACAAAATTCCTCTATTATGCTAGAGAACATATCTTCATTGATTTTCAAACTTGCTGAAAATGATATTGGATCTTCATTCTCATCCTCCATGGATCCAAAAACCATATTGTGTTACATGAAAACTTCTATAATCCTAAGTGCTTTGAAAAGAAACTAAGATTTTAGAAAAACTACAATGAGTAGCTAAAAATTCAGAGACTCTCATAGCTTGACTTGTCCCCGGCAACGATGCCAAAAATGTCAACCTCCTAATTAGATCAATAACTTGGTTTACAAACACAACTCATGGATTAGACATCCAAAATGAGCAGTTATATTTCTAATAGAGAAGGTTCATTTAAATTGTCAACCCAAGGACGTATACTTGAAACAAGTATGCAAATTATATGCACCATGAAACTCTCTAAGTTATTCTATCGTTGCAAAATAACAATGCTGGAAACAAACTAAATACACAATAATGGTTGCATGAAACTGCACAGTAGTTGCTGCAGGAACTGTATATTATCTAAACTTTTTACATCTCTACCTCTACCTCTACCTCTCTAAATCTCTCTCACTACTTAACAAGTTTCCCTATCATCCTTTTAAATAAGGAAGAATCTCATTACAAAAGTAATGACAAAGTGTTGAATTTCAATTCCACATTTTCAATAGTCCACTTCAAATGCATGGTTCTCTTTCATTATTGTGAATTAGTTCAAACCCCTTTACCATTTTATGCTCCTCCATTTTATCTTTCTATATCATTTTGAAAATCTTAATTTCATTAAGTAATGTGGAAGTTATGGTCATTTTTCTGAAAGTGGTTTTATGCTGCCTGAAAACGTGCCACTTTTTCCTCAACCAACTTCTGATCCATGTTGCTCATTACCTGCTTCGAACCAACTCAAATGCTCAAAAGGGTTTATTCTCCTTTGTCTTAAATTTCCAAAACGATAAGTCATTCTTAATTTCATTAAGAATTGAGCAAGATATTCCTATTTTTCTGGAACTAGCTTTTAACTTTTTCTTCATTTCCTGCACTTGCTGAATATTGACAAGTGTCAACTTTCTTTTCCTTCTTTCCAGCTGCATCAACGACCCAAATAACTCACATACAACATGTTAACCACCTCAAGAATATTATTATTCAATTTTAACCATTTTTCACAATAAATCATCATTTCTAGCATCAACTAGCTATACATGCAATTGTTAATCAATACATCATTTATCATAGTTAATGCTTCATAAACCAAGTTAATATGTGGAAATGGCTTGGATATATATTGAAACTATGGATTAAATTTTTATAACAAATGGATATAGATATGACATTTTATAGGCTCATCAGTTTACACTTTTCAAAAGATCTCTGACTAATGGTAATAGTTAACATCTTATCATCTAAATTTTTTCTGAATATTTCAATTTGAGTCATGTCCAAAAGATGTTTTGGATGTGGATCACATATTTTTGAGCCAACTCTCAATTTAAGAACATATCTTCAATTAGGTGATACTCTTGTAGTATCATGCCAACAATTTTCAACCAAACTTTTGACTTCAATAGTAAGTTTCATATCAAATCTCAGGAGTATACCACTAGAAGTTCACAAACTATTTGTTGGATCACATTCAAAATTAAACTGTCTCTTTATAGATCTTTCTAAAATTTTACGACTCACATTAAGATATCCACTTATGTTACTAATTAGTATTTTGTTAGTAGTTGATTTGTTAACTAAAGTTATTTTTATTACTTGCCATGCTACATTCTTATCTCTAGAACAACTTATCTTTCTAATAACATTAAACGCTCCAACAATAGTGGATACAACTTGTTTTAAGGACTCATTTTTACTCTTGGGTTTTGCATACATTCCCAACCTTTTCAATACTTTTTACATTTTAGACATTTTAATTAGTTATAAAATCAACTGATATTGAAACCCAAATTTCTTATAATAAAAAAATTATCTATATAATCTATTAGCATGTGTCCTAATCTATCTCCATGAAACCAATCCATCAAGATTATCTAGCACATCATTAGAAAAATGAAAATTATGTTCATGCACTTCAATATCATTCAGACATGTTTGTTCAATACTTGGTGTTTCCATGTCTACATTCATAAAATTGTTGTTTTCAAGTGGCATTTCATTTTTAATGTTATTTGGAATTTGAATCTCATTTTCATTTTTTCATGGTGTTTCTTTTGGGGCTTGTATTTCCATTGGAGTTTTCTTTGCATGATCATTTCAAAATCTATTCTCATGAAGAAAATGTAAATCGATTAAATTGTAACCTACTTCTACAAAATCACCAATTTCATCATGAGAATAAACTTGAGCATTTGGAGACACATACGTATTGTATTTTTGTTTACAACATGCATCTTTAAAAATATCCTTGTATTGGGTTCTCTTCTTCAGCCTCTTTATCCATCATGGTATTCTCAATGTCTTTCTCTTCTGAAACAATATTTTAAATTGAAGACCCAACACTATTCAACTCTCTAATTCTTTTTCTTCTCTCGTGTTGACATTGTGCTTCCTTCTCTTTGGTTCTTGCAATCTCCTCATTTGTCAAAAAAATTATTTTCTTCTGTCTTCATTATTTTGATCCCATGTTTGCACCAACTTTGAATTCAAATCAATTAGAGCTTGCAAATTGTAGAAGATGACAAGAAAGTAGAATAATATGACATAAATTTGTTATTGTAGTTTAAAACTATCAATCAATCATTGCAATGATTGTTAAGTGTTTTGTGGGTCATCTTTTGGGGCCCAATGGGTACTTAAGAACTGGGTGCTTGATTCCTAAATTGGATCTCCAATGTTTAAATAATCAAGTAAGTGATTTTAAGAATCAGGTACCCGATTATTTAAAAATTAGGTGCCCAATTCTTACAATGGCTAAATTTATAGAATTTGGCACCTCATTTTTGAATTAAGAATTGGGTGCTTAATTCTAAAGTCATGGGCCAAAATTTCCCTTTGGCATCAGGTTTTGCCTTGGGGAAAGGCATGGTATAGGCTTGGCGGGACCAGGCTTGTGACTTTATATATCAAATTTTGACTAAGGCAATTATTTGACAATTTTAGGCATTTTCATAATTTTTATAGGGTCTTCCTTACTGAATTTTTTGACAAAATGAAAACTCATCATAGGTCTTACTGTTCTAATTTCAAAAATGTAAATTTTATAGTGTTATGAGTTCATTTTCTATTTTTGCATTATTTATTAATCAAAAGTGTCACTTAAACGTAAAATACCGAGATTCGTTAAAACTTTAATAGCTTTTTTAATTTTTCATATTTATTATGTTAACTTAGATGTCATCAATCTGCACACAATTCTTTTGAAGTTAAACAAAAATCAAGAAAGTTAAATTTTGATTAAATTATGGTGTCTGTATAGGAGAGGTTTTAAAAATTAACTTAACCATCAATTAAAAATTAATAATAAAAAAATATTAAAAAATTAAAGAAATTTATTCTCATCATTCTTTGGTGTGTTGGGAAACTTATTTTGAAAGTATTCACAAAAAACATTTAGTTTTGTGAGATTAAGGTGTTTGTACATGAGTGTGGTACGGTCCAGAAACAAACATTTTTAAAAAGTGTTTTTAAAAGATCCATACCAAAAAAAATCTATCATATGGGTATACAAATAAATTACATATTAAAAAAGAAGATTTTGGGCACTACAATTTTTATTTCTAAAGTTTTTTATATATTTAATCTCTAAATGCCTCAACTTTTGGCATCAACTAACAAGATGTTTCAAAAAAAAAATCCACTTTTTGGCCAAAAGTGAGACCCAACTTCTTGCACTCACCCATATATTAGAAATGAACATTTCACTCAAAACATATTTTTCCAAACTAGGCATCATTGATTATTTTAATCTAAATTGAAAAGTGCTCATCAAAGAATATATCAAGATCCTTATACAATCTCATACAACATTGACCACATTAATTTGACTTTGGATATTTTCAATCTATCTTAGATGGAAAGATCTCAACTAATCTTTGCATGTTAGCTAGAAAGATTCTAACTGATCTTTACATGGTTTTTGAAATCTTCAGATGGATTATATTTTAGGAAGATGTTTCTGATGGATTAAGTCTCTAGCTAAAACATTGAATAAAATTCTAGCCACCTACACAATTGGAACATGTTCACACATTCACTCCTAGCACCCTAATTTTGATCAAATAGAGTCACTGGTTTAAATTTATTGTAATAGGCTATTTTCTTGAGGAAACTCTTTAGTACCAAATTGATAGTAAGACCCTCCCTATCATCTTATAAATCAATTCATTTATTCTTGTTGAGGGAGAAGACCATAAAATAGTGGGAAAATTTGGCACTTGGGTGGTAGTTATGTTGGACTTACAACAAACAAAGTTAACAAAGAGTGGATGTGGAAATGGGAAAATTTAGACTTTTTGTATTTAGGATTCACATACTTTATTCTCTCATAATTTGGTGTTAGAAGGACCTTGATAATCTCTACGAGTTGGTCGACCAAGATCTCTCTAGGAAACAAAGGATGGCCCAACAAAAGTTAAGAAAGAGCACAACCTAGTGACCACCTTTCAATGGCAGTTGTGTACTCTGTGGCACCTAAAAAGAAAGAGCTTAGGTGCTCAATGATATTATGAGGAATAAAAGATAAATTAGGTTCACTCTTGAATTAAATTTCAACACTGTAAAAGTCATAGAGCTTACCTTGATGAGTGTTTAAATCTAGATTTTCTTTTTGAAAGAACTAGTAATTTTCAATACATAAGAGATTCCTTAAGTAGTTATGAATACAAGCACTTTAGTTAGGGAAAGGAGATGAAGCATAAAACCACCCCTCATTCTTCCCATACATACATTCACCAAATAAGAGATAAGAAAAATAGTCACACAAAAGAAACCAATCAAATTACTTGCATGCTCGATATCTTGCTAACACTCCAATCTATATATATTCTTCCTCCATAATCTTCTTGTCAAGAGCCTCTAGGAGGTATGGAGCACTAATGTTCCAATTTTATTTTTTCCTTCCATGTCTTGTAGTTAAAAATCATAGATCAACCAAATTGAGAAGTTGAATTAGATGTAGTTTCTATAGAGCTACCTGCACGCTTAAAGAATAGAGACACGTGGGAGCCAAATCTCTTTGGAGAGAGGGTATTTTTGTGATTTTAGTTGGTGTAACTACCATCTTGATTGACTCCTAACTTGTGTGGAAGGAGGAAATGTAATGTCAACTACATAAATTTATTGACAAAGATATCATAGGAAACCCACTATATTTGGTGCTTGAAAGCAATTTGGATTCACAAACAAATCATGTGATATGTTTGGAAGAATGCTTAGAGGACGTGAAGTCTGGTACCTTTCTCTCTCCTAGTAAAAAAAAAAGGAAAATTTGAGTCTCATGTATGATATAGAAAACAAAAATAATAAGATATTTCCCCCCACTAATATCATCTTTTCTTTCCTAAATATACGTGTATTATATGCAAAAGTTATTGGAAAAATAGAAGAAAAAATTTAAAATAGAGAAAGAAGGAAATTCCAACTTTTTTTATTGAATAATAGGTACAAATTTATACAATATCTTGACCCAAAAACATTCCTAATGACTACTAATTAGATTGACAACAAACTACTTCGTGTTTGACAACACACACAAACTTGAAAACTAACTGAAACTTATGAATACCTGACCCAAACACATCTACAATAAGAACTTGATTCAAGCTAGAACTCTTTGGCTCATACCTAAACTAAACTTGTGCTTCTAGTAACTCAACAAGGCTTTCCACATGTGCAATAATTATTTATTGACTAGTTGGAAGATTAATTCCAACAACACCACTTAATGAGACAACTAAAGGAAACATTATGTAGAAATTATGCTTTGAAAATATGTCATAGAGGAGTAAGACTTTCTCATAGTTATGCAGCTATCATCCAACTTTGAAACACCATTGGCCACACCATCTCCACATAAAATTTATCATAACCCTCTGTAGTAGGACCAGAAAATAGGCTAATGTCTAACATACCATGAGCAAATCACAAACTCAATAAACATACATTGAAACCTTCTAGTCTACCATGAAATCCAAATAAACAAAAGGAAGAACACAAAGTTAAAACTCCCTCTTTCACTTGTAGGTCCTTTTTCCTTCTTTATTCTCCATGTGATATAGGTCTAGTTGCCTATAGTGCACACAATTTGAAAGAAAAGCCTGTGGTAATGATAATGCTAGAAGATGTGATTTAAGCTTGAGAGAGAGAGAGAGAGAGAGAGAGAGAGAGAGAGAGAGAGAGAGAGAGAGAGAGAGAGAGAGAGAGAGAGAGAGAGAGAGTAAAAAGCTAGGGACTTGAAGGACTTAATTAGAGACTCAAGGACTTGAAATGAGAGGAAGAATGCTCATTTTAAAATCAACATGAAAGATGAGAGCATTGGACTTGTCACCTTGGATATGCGACTTGGCAAGAGATTCCTTTGAGAATCCATGACACACATGACACAAGATGCCAAATGTAGGATTGTATGACACTTTGGAAGTCAAATGTGGCTATAAATGGAATAGGACCTATGATGCATCATATGACACCTCAAACTCACTTAAAGCCAAGAATCTATGACAATGGAAGCCAAATATGGATGTGCATAAGGAATAAGAATATATGGATTATGACATATCTTAGCCAAGTGTAAATGGAGATTCCTCGATGTGTCATTCCCATGTATCATGATGATGTCAATATTATGTGGAATATTTGAATTAAAAATCTATTATTCCACACAAATAGAAAATAGTTAAAAACAAAATTAATGGTGGAAAATATGGCTTAGGAAATTGAGAATTTCCATGGTTCGTGAATAATGGATCAATTAATTAATAAAATTAATTAATTGATAAGGTTAGTTAGGAAAAATAATTAGTAATGTGAGATGAAAAATGATTGGAATTGACATAGGATTAAACTATGGGTTATTTAATCTTGTAGAGAAAGTTAGTAGATGATTGGCCAAACTGATTAAATAAGTGTGACAATATCCTTTGATGAAATGTGACAATAATGGAGATTGACTAAGATGATGATAGATAGACAAAATTTATCAATTGATTGAAATTGATAACATGCTAAGGACACATGACATGAATTAAGGACGCATAACATTTATCTGACATTGTAAAATGCTACAAGATTGAGATTGGTTGATAAATAACATCAACGAGCACTTTCAATATTATTGAATGGTTGAAAATTCTATGATCCAACACTGAGAAACTCAATAATGTCAAAGATCAAATGATGTGAATGACAATTTTACCTAGCACTAAGATCCATGATAGTACTAAGGTCAAATTGATAACATTTGATAGATTGATAGGTTTCTAAAGCACTAAGAGCCATGACAATTCCTAGGGTTAGACAAATGATAGATTTGGATGTTGGACCCATTCTCGATCGATTAAGACTGATTCTAAGTGATTGTAGGTTGATTTGGGGTGATTCTAAGTTGATTTGATATGATTCCAAGTTGATTTGATATGATGTGAAAGAGGATATGAATGATGAGATATGATCAAGTTGGCAAAAAGATCAGAGTTAGTAGAACGAGAAAATGGGATGAATTAGTATGAAAATGTGTAGATGTGAACCATTTTTTAGCGTATACACCCTCATAAAGGTATGATGCCAAGCTTCCAGACTTTTAGATCTCTCTAAACTATTAGACACACCATCTCCACATGGAATGCCACATAACCCTCATAAAGGTATAGCTTCTTTGATCCTATATGTAGTGCCTACTCCTAGTTTACTTTTTTGTATTATATTGTCGAACTCTTTTAGGCTAGCTTTACGATTATGTTTGATGATTAGTGACATTTTTTTCCTAAATTGTTGGATAGTATTTCATACTCAATTGATTATCTGATGAGTTACTTTGGTATAAGTTATTTCATGTGTGCATGATTATTCTTCAATTATGATGATTGTATATAGTGATTTTAATTATTTCATGATGATAGTTAGATGGATGATTTATATGTGCTTTCTATGGATACTTACCCCATACTTGCATGTGTATGTTGTGCATATATGTTTTTCTTTATGTATGATGTTTTTGATGTGGTTGAGGGAGGGATTCGTAGTAACCTACTAGTTAGGATCTACACAATGCACCACTTCGAACCATCATTGCCTATTTAATTTAGAATATATGAGTATGTACATACATAAATTTTATGCAAATTGCAGGTACCAAGTATCGACTTCCCTAAATTACCAGGATGACCGTACCCTATCATAGTATCTCAATGGTAAAAGAGGGGAGATAATTCTTGAGTCTGAATCCTAACCTTAAACCAATTGTCCTAAAAAGTGGACAAGTATCGAGTTGTTTACCCTTTTCAATTCGTCAAGCGATGTAAACTCATGATTTTGACCCTTGAGTTTGATCTAGTATTATGTACTTTATGATGGGTTTTCATAGTTCATCTTGTGAGTCTATTGTGATTTTCAGTTATAGTTAAATCAAATCAAAAGAGCATTTAATGATTTAATTTAATGAAATTTTTATAAAGAAAGCTCAATATTTAATTATATTTAATTAATTAAAAAATAATTAAATAAAAGAATTAAATTTAAGGATTTAGTTAATGTTCTAATCTATTTATTTAATTTAGTAATAGTATATTTAAGAGTTTCATTTTTTATAATAAACTCTAAATATGATTATTTGTTAGATTAATTTATATTTTATGAAAAATGTCTCGTGAATTAATAAAAGAGGGAAAGGAATTGATTTAAATAAAGTTATTTTAATTTAATTGCAAAAGGTTGCACATGAAAATTAAAATATTATAAAATAATAAAGGGAAAAGGGTTTCACATGATTGCACAATTGAAGCCCTAATTTGGGGAAAAACACTTTATTAGGAAATTAGAGTTCATCTCTCCATATCAAGATTCAGAGGAGCAAGCGTCTAAGAAGAAGGTTTTCGGAAGAAGGGGAATTGCTTGCAAGCTCTATGTATTCATTATTTTAGCATTAGATTCAGGTAGGATCTTGTGGTTTTTGCACAATAGTTTTCATTCTTTGACTTCTTTGTCTTCTCCGTGTTTGTTGTGAAATTATTTTCAAAATTTTCAAATTTCATTGTTATTTGTTTCGAGATCGTCTGTGTATGAATTTTGAATTAGAAACCCTTGTTTTGTAAAATTTTAGAGAACTATATTTTGATACAAGTAGGGTTTGGAAAAGAAGTCAAGATTATTTTATGCAGATTCGATTGACTATCCATATTTCTTCTCTCAGATTTAATTTGGGAAAT
The DNA here is from genome assembly GCA_028749045.1 of Cupressus sempervirens. Lineage (NCBI taxonomy): Eukaryota > Viridiplantae > Streptophyta > Pinopsida > Cupressales > Cupressaceae > Cupressus > Cupressus sempervirens. Next base: position 429,548,400 of record CM053792.1, read on the forward strand.
ATTTAAAACATATATTTATATATAATTATCATAGTAATTAGTAATTACTATTATAATTATTAAATTATATATAATATAAATTTTTAAAAATGGAATTGAAAATTTAGAGAAACTTTAGGTTAATTTCTTTTGGGTTCCCTCACAAGGTGTTACATCTGGTATCAAAGCCCGAGTTTCCACATTGGGAGCTCTAGGCATATTGTAATGTCACTAGATGACAACTAGTTGAACTAAAAAAAAACTTAAATTTTTATATGAATATTTTCAAACTTGAACACTTGAACTTCAAAATTGAAATTTATTTAATCCTAAAATAGGCAAAACTGGATTGGATCTTGTACTGTATTCAAAACATCTTTCATATGTGTATGCTTTACAGTAGAATGTTCATATGGATATTATAGCATCTTGTTGTTCTTGAATATTATTTTAGGATGGTATTTGAGATGAGATTGATAGTTAGAGGTCATAGCTTAGGTTGTAGTAGAGGCTAAGGGTGAGGCAGGGATAATAGTGTGCATGAGCTTGTTCCAAAAAGTCTTGGTCGGGAGGAGAACAAGGAAGAACACAATGGGGGCAATACAGTTAGATGGATGATTTATATATAGTTTCTATGGATACTTACTCCATACTCACATGTGTATGGTGTGCATGTATGTTTTTCTTTATGTGTGATGTTTCTAATGTGGTTGAGGGAGGGAGTTATAAATATAATTTTAAAAAATGTTTGGAAAACTTAGTGAAACTTTAGGTTAATTTCTTTTGGGTTCCCTAGTGGGGCATTACATCTGGTATTAGAGCCTAAGATTCTACATTGAGATCTCTAGGTATATTGGAATGCCACCAGATGACAAGTAGTTGAACTGAAACAAAACTTAAACTGTTATGTGTATATTTTAAAATTTGAACACTTGAACTTCAAAACTAAAATATACTTAAACCCAAAATAAGAAAAGCTCGATTGGATCTTGTATTGCATCAAAACGTGTTTCTTATGTGTATGCTTTATAGTAGTATGTTCTTAGGATATTATAGTATCTTGTTATTCTTAGATATTATTGTAGGATGGTATCTGAGATGAGATTGACAATTAGAGGCCATAGCTCTAGTTGTAGTAGAGGTCGAGGGAAAGGTAGGGATACTAGTGTGCATAAGCATGTTATAGATGATGAGGACCATTATGGATTTCCTACCTCCTCGTTGAGGTGTTGATCATCAAGAGTCACATTATGTAGGGAATGAGGAGAGGCATAGGTCCAGGAGTCCTCAGAGATACCTTAACAATGATAGGCAGAGGTTTGTTGTGGCTTCTTAGATGAAAGACCTTCAAACATCCAAGATCAAACATTTTAATGGATTGGGATTAGGATATATGTTCGAGCAATGGCTAATTGCTCTAGATAGGTTTTTTTCTATACAATACTTTGACTCTAATGTCAAAGTAAGGTTTTCCATCACCCACATAGAACTTTTTTTGGGCCACATGGTGAAACATTGAAGAGAAGAAGTTGGTGTCAACATGAAAACTGTCACATGGGAGTTATTTCTAAAAAAATTCCATGAGTGTTTCCTACCAAAGGAATGACATCAAGAGAGAGTAGATGAATTTTACAACCTAAGATAGTTCACTATGACAGTAGTAGAGTATGAGCAAAAATTATATGAACTCATTCCCTATGTAGGGATTAGTGATAGCTCACATTCATGGAACATCATTTTATTAGGGGTTAGAATAACCATCTAGTTGAGGGTGTTAAGGTGTTTCAACCTAAAACCCTAAAGGATGCAGTACATCAAGAAATGCTGGTAGAGAAAAGTGTTATTCTAGGACATGGTGGCTTTGTTGGAGCACCTACAACATCAAGATCCAAGGGTAACTAGAGAATAGGTGGCAACAAGAAACCCCTTTATCCTATGGGAAATAAGAACCAACAACAACAATCGCAACAACACCAACAACAAAAGGGATCCTATCCTCCAACACAGAGTGGTGGCAATAGTTCCAACTCTAGGAACTAGCTTAACTCACAAAATAATAGGAAGAATCAAAACACTCAACCTACGTAGAGAAACCAGTCTTTTGCTAGTAGGGATAGCAACCAGTAGTAAACAGCACCTTCAGTAGGGTGAGGATCTGGCAAAGGTGTGGGATGCTATTCGTGTGGATAGTTTGGGCACATTGCATCCAACTTCTCACAATGTACATCTGACTATTCAGGACCTAGGTCAACTACATCTAAGCCTACAATTTGAGATGTAGATAGATCATATAGAGTGGCAGATCATTAGGAGACCATGATTGAGACTATGGGAGATCTATGAGGTACACCTCTCCATATTGTTTGATTTAGGTGCTATAGAATCTTTCATTTCACCATCCATAGTTGTTAAATATAATCTAGAGGCAATGAAGTAGGGCTTGGGTTGGCAAGTGGAACTAGCTTTAGGAGCTAGGTTTCCTATAAATTCCTTAGTGCAATAGTGTAAACTAAACCTAAGAGTGGTTGTTACATCAGTAGACCTTTAGGTCATCCCTCCTAGTTCTTATGATGTAGTTTTGAGTATGGATTGGCTTGTCTCTCATAAATCTAGTATTGATTGTAGAAAGGAGATAATTTTGTCTAAACATGATCAAGGGAAGAACTTGGAGATTGTGGGTATCTAGAGACCTATATCTCTATGGATTATCTTTGCTATGCAATTAAAGTAGAGCTTTCATAAGTGATGTTAGGTGCTTTCCAATGCTATAAGAAAACTAGAGGAAGAAGACACTGAAGGGAATTAGACTCTAAACCAACCTATCTTACAAGAATATGTGGATGTCTTTCCTAGTGAGATTCTGGGTATGCCTCCAAAGAGGGATACCAATTTTGGCATTGATCTTATTCTATGAGTGGAGCCTATCTTTAGAGCTCCTTATCGGATGACCACTCAAGAGTTGAGTGAGTTGCACCTATAGCTTGAGGACATTCTAGCCAAGGGTTGTATTCAACCCAGTATTTCTCCATGGGGAGCACTGGTGCTCTTTGTGAAGAAGGATGATTCCTTATGCTTGTGTATTGACTATAGGTAGTTGAACAAGGTGATGATTAAAAATAGGTATCCTTTACCAAAGATTGATGATTTATTTGATCTAATCAAGGGATCCATAGTGTTCTATAAGATTGATCTAAATTTAGGATACCATCAACTTTGCATTCAAGATGTTGACATTCACAAGACCGCCTTCAACACTTGCTATGGACACTACGAGTTCACAATGGTCCCATTTGGGTTGATGAAAGCTCCATCAATTTTCTTTTTTTTTATGACTGGAGTGTTCCATTCTTATCTTGATCAATTTGTGCTTGTTTCCTTGGATAATATTTTGATATATTCTAGTCCCAGAAGGAACATGAGGAACATATACAATTGGTTTTGCAATGCTTGAGAGATAATAAAATTTATACCAACTTAGCAAAGTGTGATTTCTTTCAATTAGAGATACAATATTTAGGCCATATCATATCGGGGGATGGTATTTTAGTAGACTCTGCAAAGATCCAGATAATGCTAGATTGGCTTGTACCTACTATCATGTCAGAGATTTGTACCTTCATGGGTCTAACCAATTATTATCATAGGTTCATCCAGAATGTTTCAAGAGTGGCATATCCCATCACTTCCCTTCAAAGGAAAGGAGAGAAGTTTATTTGGATAAAGAAATGTGAGGAAGTATTTTATAATTTCAAGGAGCTTCTGACCAGTGCACTAATATTATTAATACCTAATCCAGCAGGTGACTTTATGGTGTGTATAAATGCTTCCCTAGAGGGGATTGGAGAAGTATTGATCTAAGATGGATAGGTGATTACTGAAGGATCATGAGTTGAATTATCCTACACATGATCTAGAGTTAGCTACAGTAGTTCATTCCCTAGTGAGATAGAGGGACTTCTTGTTGGGACACTATTTGAGCTTCATCACAATCATCACAATCTACAGTATATATTTACGTAGCCTAATATGAAGGATAGGAAATGGAGTTGGATGGAGTTTCTTTGTGAGTATGACTTTGAGGTGAAGTATATTCAGGGAAAGGGGAATGTGGTAGTTGATGCTTTGAGTCATAGGAGACATGAGACACTATGTCTTAGGATTAACCTCAGACAGAAATAACAATTACATGAAAATATAACCAATATCATAAAATAATAGATTGCACATAAGAGAACACAAGACACCAAGATTTAATGTGGTTCACCCAATCCCTGGGCTATATCCACCAATAGCAAGTCTGATATTATTATTATCTAGTGATTATAATTTGATTACAATCTATAATCCCTTACAACTCAATATAGCTGCAAGAACCAAACTTTGCATCACACATTATGAAAATCCCTAAGTTTAAGCCTTTTTATACAAGCTTTTTGCTGCTTAAAAATTAGGGCTAGAGTAATAGAAAAATAGTAGCTGAAGCCTTTTACAATATAAGGTCATTTTTTACTTCAAAGGCGTTGTCCCCCAAAACCCTCGAAGGGGTGTTGCCCCTTGGCCCCACCCTATATTACAATAGGGAGCTCACCTAGGGCACTGCCCCTTGACCCTATCTTGGGGGCACTACCCCCAAACCACCATAGAAATAATATGGGGAGAAATTTTCACCTAATAAACCTCCAAGTCTAATTAGGCTCCACATCACAACAATGTCCCACTTAGAGACTAATTAGGCTCCACAAATGTTAGGATTAAACCACAAATAGAAATAACAAATACATGCAAATAACAAATAATAGAAAATAATAGATCACACAGAAAAGAAAAAAAGGCACCAAGATTTAATGTGGTTCACCCAATCCCCTGGGCTATGTCCACCAAATAGAAAGTTTGATATTATTATGATCCCGTGATTACAACCTAATTACAATCTGTAATCCCTTATAGCTCAATACAAAGAACTAATTTCACATCACAACTTAATGAAAATGCCTAACCCTAAGACCTTTTATACAAGTATTTTATGCCTTTTTAGGGTTACAACATGTTGGCCATATGTTGATGATATGTTGACTACAATGTCGGCCATGGCCCAAAATAATTTATGAAGTATGTACAGTACTTTTTTTGATCAATCACCACAATCTAACAATCTCCCACTTGGGGATTGATCAGGCTCCACACTCAACAATAATCTCGCACTTGGAGACTAATCCTATAGCAATAATACTATGACATTGGGCTCCCACTAGATCAAACCACCCTGGGTTCTGTTGTTCTTTTATTCATATTCAATCTAGGAGACCAACCAAACCTAAAGAGGAGTTTAGCTTCTCCCTTGTTACTACCTTTGTCAACATATCCATTGGATTGTCATTGGTATGTATCTTCTCTAGTTTTAACTATCCATCTCCAAAACTAACCAAATGAAATGATACCACAGCTGTATGTGTTTGGTCTTAGAATGCAGAGCTGAATTCTTTGCAAGATGAATGACACTTTGACTATCTGTAAACAAATAATTATCCCTCTAAGGGTGTCCCAATTCTTCTAAGAAGAATTCAAGCCATATCATCTCCTTGGCTATATCTGTAGCAACAACATACTCTACCTCTATAGTGAATAAAGCATTAACCTTCTGTAACTGAGAAACACAACTCACGACTACCCCACCAATAGTAAAGACATAACCTATAGTACTTCACCTGGTATCAATATCCCCTACCAAATCTGAGTCAACATAGTCCTATAAATCAGTAGTAGAGCCCCCAATGTGTAAACACTTATTAGATGTTCCTCTCAAATATCTGAGAATCCATTTGACGGCATTCCAATGCTCAATTCTTGGATGACTCATATACCTACTAACAACTCCTACTGCATGCACAATATCTGGCTTGGTACATACCATAGCATACATCGAGCTTCCTACAGCTAAAGCATAGGGTACCTTTGACATCTTATCCTCCTCATCCTGTGTCTTGGGACACATCTCCTTAGTCAACTTCAAATGACCAGGTAAAGGTGTGCTGACATCTTTAGCATTCTCCATATAGAAATGTTGCAACACTTTCTCCACCTAATCAACCTGAGATAGTGTCAATGTTCTGTTCTTCCTATCTCTACAAATCTTCATACCAAGGATTCATTTTTCTGCCCCCAAATCCTTCATAGAAAATGCACGTGCTAATTTTATTTTTAGCCCCTTAATGTGATCCATGTTAGACCCAACTACAAGCATATCATCAACACATAAACATAAAATAATGTAGCTATCATCATCCAACCTCTTGAAGTAGACACAATGATTTGAATGACACCTACTGTAACCATGCTCATGCATAAAACTATCAAATTTCAGATACCATTGCTGAGGTGCTTGCTTCAAGCCATGTAAACCTTTCTTCAATTTGCACACTAAGTTCTCCTTACCTTTGACTGCAAATCCCTATGGCTGAGCCATATATATCTCTTCATCCAAATCACTATGAAGGAAGCTTGTTTTAACATCTAGCTGCTCTAAATGCAAATCTTCAGTAGTCACAAGACTTAAAACAGTATGAATAGAAGTCATTTTAACAACAAGAGAAAATATCTCATCAAAATCAATTCCTTTTTTCTGTGCAAATCCTTTTACAACTAACGTGGCTTTAAATCTTGTCTTACCCCCTTCCTCTTCTTCCAACCTGTAAACCCACTTATTCTGTAAAGCACTTTTCCCTACAGGCAACTTGCACAAATCTCATTTCCTATTCTTTAGAAAAGATTCCATTTCATCTTTCATTGCATACTCCCACTAAATCTTAGTATCCACCTACACAACTTCATCATAATTTTTAGGTTTACCAGCATTTGTAAGTAAAATAGAATACAAAGAGGGAGAGAATCTTTCTAGAGGTCTAATTAGCCTTGTTGACCGTCTAACATTCATCAGTGTGTGTGGCATTTTTTGTTGTGGTTGTTACACATCATGAAGAATGGCTGGAACATCAGCTTTTGGAGTATCATCTAGCACCACATAATCATCTTCTTTCTTCTCATGTTGCTGCAACAAATCTTTGTACAACACTTTTGTGAGGCCTCACCCCAACCCTTCGTAGCCTTAGATGTTACTCTATCATTTTGATACTTATGACTCGAGATGTCGAGACATTATCAGATACTTGAACATATTATATTATCTTATGTTGTGTGATGTTATGTTTAGATATTTGATGTCTATTATTTAATGCTTTATGTATATGTATGTTGATGAATTAAGTAAAATGTAGGATTAACACATTGATTTTGGAATCATTATGATTAAGGATATTAGTAGGATGCAAGAAACCCTGATGATGTATGTTTCAATTTATGTGAATTTCTGATACGTATATATGTACATGTGATTTTTGGGACTACTGATGTGTGTAATGAGTGTGCAAATATTTTAGTCAAGGCAACTAACGGAGGAACAGAACTGATCTCTATGTGTTAATTTTGGAAACCTTGTTGTTCGTAATTCAAGTATTGTACTGTGAGATATGTATCTCTTTGTGATTAGTAAATGTTAATGTTCGTAACTATGTTCTTTTAAGTGTCGCTTGACACTCGTGAATTGTGTATGCTTTTCAACGTGCTGATTAGGGTTAGTTGTTCAACCTTTGGACCTTAGTCAATTTTAGTTGGTGTCAGTTTGCTAATTTAGTTGTTAATTGAGTTTAGTCATCCCTAATTCGGATTAGTGCTTAATTTGCATTTTAGAGTTGTTAGTTGGTCCTAATTAATTCTTAGCTTTTATTTGGCTCTAAACCTTTTCATAAGGCTTTAAAACATGAAATATTTATACCCAAGGGATATGGGTATGGGTTAGAGGTCTTTTCCAACCCCTAAGCCCCTTTTGTTGACTTTTGAGATCATTCAAAAAGTCTTTTTTTGCCTATGTGTGAAAATTGCAAGTGGTTATCTTGAGTTGTCTTACCCCACCTCCTCTTAGTGTTTAACCATAGTGTAGGTTGAGTTAGGAGTTTCTAGAATTGTAAGTGGGTGGGAGAAGTTATTGATCTTTTTAGGTGGTTGAGTTTGAGGCTTATTTAGAGGCCTTTCTTGGCTAGTTGAGGTTGTTACCCAATCTCTACATTTAGAGAGGAGTTTTGAATATTGAAGCAAGGAAAGGGAAACTCTACTCAAACTTGTTCATTACCATTACCTCTTGTGAAGGTAGGAAATTCTCATCTCCCTTGTTCAGTTTCCATGTTTGTTTCATGCTTATGCTACCTTGTTGTTGTTTCAATGTTTGTATGTTTGTGGGTATGTTGGGAAGCTTTGAAAACAATGTTATTTTTGGATGATTTCCTTTCATGTTTATGTTGCAATTTTTGAGATTTTTCTTGCATGGGTGTTTTGGTATTACTCACCCTTGGAGAGGGCAGAAGTGACCAATTTTGGGAAAGGTCTATTTAGTCAGACTCTAACCAGTGTAGAGTCTCTTCTCAGGATGATAAGAGGGAGAAAGGGTAGGGTGTTATGGGCCCCTACCTATCAGCACAAACCTTGTATGATTATGGTATGTTGAAATGGAAGAACAGAAGTTCTTGGTATATAGCCCTGATTGGGCATTTGTTTGGTGTTGTGCTTGACTTCTCCTAGTTGGAAGAATCCACCTTTCCCTAGTGTTGATGTATTGTGAATCTTATGGTGATAACCTTGTGTGAATATGCATGGTTGAATGGTTCTTGGTCATGCTTGTTGTCACCTGATCAGAATTATGTTCTCTCCACGGTTCTTAGAAATGTGTTGCAGAAAATGATGTTGATCCCTTGATAAGGGACTTGAAGGAAATTTATTTGATTGTTGTAATTGGGATTGATTTCCTATGTAATTTGTAATTTTTCAATTTTGTTGTAGTGGCCACGACGCCGAGTTTTCTTCCTGGTTCTTTCCCGACTGAGCCCTTGAATCAGGTTGTTAATAAAATAAGTGATTGAGTAATCTTTGGTTCTCTTGAAGTTTTTGTATTTTATTTCGTCACTTGAATGTATATTAAAGATAATATGAAATGATGATGTTCAATTCTGCAAGATTCAATTTGTAAACGTATGGTATCTCCTTTGAGTTTGATATGATTTAGTTCATGGTTGATTGTGTTGAAAGTAAATTAGCAAGAACATGTAGGAAAGAATTATGTCAAGATATCCAAACTTAAATTTGAAACACGATAGAGGAAAGAACTCAGTGTGTTTTGATACTCCCTTCAAAATGAATAGAGCATTATCATTTTGATCTCTTTATTTTCTCAATTTCCCTAAGATTAGTTAGTCACTATGTTATTCAAATTGTGCTCCATCAGTTATAATAGATAGTTAAATGAATATTTAGATGATTATTCCATGAAATGTGGGCATCATTGAAATGCATATAATTTGGGTTTCATGGGAAATTATTAACCAGGGATTCATAAGAGATTTACATAGATTTTGATGATCTTGCAATAGTTGTTTTGTTGAGCATGATGTTTAATAAGATTATAAGTTAATATCATTAAAAAAATTAAAACATCAATCCTATAAGACTCCATAGTAAGACTTAAACCAACAAGAGAGTTTCATAATGCATGTAAAAAGGCCTGTAGTAGCACATATATCATTCTGGAAATTGTATGGAAAACACAAATATAGTTGATACTATTACAAACTAATAAAATAATAGACGCTCAATGATTTAAAACCAATACTTTATAAAAATCTAAATATCCTAGCTACTAATATCTTTTCCTACCATATAAACTTTATGTCATTAATGTTTTCCCTCACCTTGGTGGACGTCACTTTGGAAGGAGGTTTTTAAAATGTGTTAAATCTTGCAAAGTCAAATTTTACTACCACTTGGTGACATCACCGTACCTCCACCCTGTTCTTGGTTTGCGCTAGCCTTGTCTTGTCTTGGCTAGATTGCTTTTGGTATGGTTTGATGTAACCCTTTGTTTTCATTGCCATTTTTATTGGCTACCTTTTCCCTTAAAAAGGTTGGCCTGCGCATGACTAAGGCTTGGTCAATGCTCATGATGATTGGGCAGAGTGTTGTCCCAAGGACAGCGCTTGGGAAGCGCTCCTTGGGAAGCGTTGCCCATGTTTGAAGAGTGATGTTAGCATAGAGTAGTGTAGAGTAGGTTGTTGAGTAGATAGATGTTAGGTTAGGTTAGTAAATTTGTTTATTATAAATTAAGTATGATTAGTTTAATATTAAATTTAGAATTGTGTTAGTTTTATAAAGTAATGTTAAAAGTAAGTTGGCATTAAATATTATAGTAGTGTTAATAAATTTGCATATTAGTTGTAGTTTTAATTGAAATTGTTTAGGTATGGTTGTTTTAGAATATAGATCTTAAATTTAGTGTAATTTAGATTTAATTTAGTTAAGTATTTTAATATACGTAACTTAGTTTAGCTTTGAAGATGATATTTAAATTAGAGTTAGTTATTTTAGTTACTAAAAAGCTTTAAATTAGTTAGAATTTAGTTAGTTGTTAATTAATATTTAGTAAGATTAGATAGTTAATTTTTTTATGTTAAGATAGTCGAAATGCTTTAAGTTAATAAATTTTAGACATATAAATTCAATTTTTAATTTTAGTTAATTGTTTTTCTTAAAAGTGACTTTACAATATCGGTTAGATTGTCAACCGATAATTGTCTAAGAGATTTATAGTTGTTTTTGATTAAATATTTTCAAATAACTTCGAACGAACTCATTTAAATTGTTATTTAAATAATTTTCATGTATTGTTATAGAGGAAATATAACTATTGTTTTAAGATTAATATGAAACGAAATAAACGTCGATATTATTTTAATGATGAGAGCATCAAAATTTTAATGATTTATGCCTTTACAAGATATGTAACTTAAGATGTAATGAAGAGAATCTTTTCATGCACTGTGATCAAAACATATCGAACTTGTGCATTCTTATTATTAATTTATTATTGTGTGTTTTTGCCCTCGTAGTTTGGGCATGACAACTTTCTCATTGAATATGACATCCTTGCCTGTTAAAATTTTATGATTTTCAAAATCCCAAAGCCTATAACCAAATTAATTAATGCCATATCCAAAAAATACACATTTCTTTGACTTAGCTTCCAACTTGGTTCTATTTTCAAAGTCTATGTGAGCAAATGCTAAATAGCCGAAGGTTTTGAGAAAAGAATAACTCACCTTCGTACCAGTCCATGCTTCCTCTAGAATACAACAGCCCAAAGGAGTAGAGGGACCTCTATTAATCAAATATACAATAGTATTGACAACCTCTACCCACATGTGTAAGGGCAACCCAACATGCAACCTCATGCTTTTTGCACGCTCCATTATAGTCCTTTTCATGCGTTTAGCCACTCCATTTTCCTGTGGAATCCTTGGAACGGTTTTCTATCTATGAATGCCATTAGTGGAGCAATAATCTTCAAATTCATGACTGCAATACTCACCGCCATTATCAAATCTGAGACATTTTAATTTCTTACCAGTCTCATTTTCAACCAAGCATTTCCATTTCTTAAAAGTTTGAAATACATCAGATTTCTGCCTAAGGAAATAAACCCATACTTTTCTAGTTGCATCATCAATAAAGGTAACATAATAATGAGAGCCTCCAAGGGAAGATACCTAAGCTGGTCCCCATACATTGGTATGCACAAGCTCTAATTTCTCCTTTTTGTTTTCCTTCCCAGTCTTCACAAAATTCACTCTCTTTTGTTTTCCAAACACACAACTTTCACAGAAATCCATATTAACACATTTCAGACCTAGTAAAACTTTCTTTGAATGAAGTACTTTCATACCTTTCTCACTCATATGCCCAAGTCTATTGTGCCATAGCATTGTATTAGAATCTACAACAGCTATTTGTTCTCCATGCTCAACTACAACAATTGTTCCTGAACATTCATTTTTCTCTAAAAAAATTAAAGTAGAAGGAACAATATGACCTACACAAAGATATAAGGTGCCTACTTTCACACCTATTGCTACTACAACAGAACCTTTTGAAACCTTCCAATTTTTATCATTAAAAGTAACTAAACAACCCTCATCACCGAGCTGCCCTGTTGAAATTAAATTCCTACTTAGCCTTGGAACATGTCTTACCTCACGTAGTAGCCAATGATTCCCATTTTGCAACTTAATCTTAATTTTTCCCTTTCCAACAATCTAACAGGGTTCATTATCCCCCAAATAAACAAGCCAGAAATCCCCTTGGACATAATCAATGAAATAATCTCTATGAGTTGTAGCATGAAATGAAGCACCAGAATCTAAAACCCATGAATCATCAACACTTTCTAAAGATAGAAGCAAAGCATCCTCTTTGGATTTGTCACTTACCACATTTGCCTCCTTGTCTCCATCTAATTTATCTCTTTCATTTTTCTTTTGATTCCAGCAATTTTTCTTTTTATGACCTAGTTTCCCACAGTACTAGCAATCGTTTGGTCCTCTTGATTGAGACCTCCTCCCCTTTTACTTTCCTCTTGATTTCCCATGATTTCTAGAATTGCTTCCTTTCTCAGTCGTTCTGCCCCTACTTTGTGCATTCAAAGCACTTCCTAATGTAGATCCACCTAAGGATTTCCTACGAGTTTCCTCACTCAAAACAACACCGATCACATCTTTACATTTCAGGGTACTAGATCCAGGAATAGAATTACTCACAGCCATTACCAAGCCATTACAGCTTTCACGCAAAGAACACAAAATCAAGAAAGCCCTAATTTCTTCATCAAAATTGATACCCATAGAAGATAACTAACTAGTAATAGTATTAAACTCATTTGAATGATCTACAATAGATCCACCTTTTTCCATTTTCATATTAAATAAACACTTCATGAGAAATACCTTATTTGAAGCAGAGGGCTTTTCAAAAAGTTTTGCTAGGGTTTGCATCAATTCTTCTATCGTCTTCACTTTTGAAATATTAAATGCCACTGATGGTGCCAAGCATAATTGAATGCTTCCAATTACTTTTGTGTCCAAAAGATCCCATTCATCATTTGACATAGATCCCTTATTCTTGGCTTTCCCTTCCAATGGCTTCCATAAATCCTTCTAATAAAGATAGTCTTCCATTTGCATCTTCCATAACTAGAAGTTCTACCCATTAAACCTGTCAACCCTCAGCTTACCCTCGTCTACCATTGCTCCCACTCAACCGTGAGACTTTCCTGTAGAGGATAACTGAAAAAACAACCTCGCTCTGATACCACTTGTTAAGATTAAACCACAAAAAAAAATAACAATTACATGCAAATATAACCAATAACAGAAAATAATAGATCACATAGAAAAGAACACAAGACACTAAGATTTAACGTGGTTCATGCAATCCCCTAGGCTACATCCACCAAACAACAAGTCGAATATTATTATTATCCAATGATTATAGCCTGATTACAATCCATAATCCCTTACAACTCAGTACCGCAACAAGAACTAATTTCACATCACAATTTAATGAAAATACCTAACCATAAGCCCTTTTATACAAGTATTTTATGTCATTTTAGGGTTACAACATGTTGGCCATATGTCAGCTACAACATTGGCCACGGCCTGAACCCCAAAGAATTTATGAAGTATGTATAGTACTTTCCTGATTAGTCACCACAATGTAACAACAAAGATAACCTCCCACTTAGAGACTAATCATAGCACTGCTAAACATGTAGTTCCCATTGGAATATCAAACCACCCAAGACTCTACTATTCTTTTGTTCTATTCAATCTAGAAGACCAACTGAAGCTGAAGAGGAGTTTAACTTCTCCCTTGTTACTACCTTTGTAAACATATATGTTGGATTGTCATCTGTATGTATATTCTCGAGCTTTAATTTTACTATCATCCAAAATTGATCGAATGAAATGGTACCACAACTATATATATATATATATATATATATATATATATATATATATATATATATATAGTCTTTGAATGTAGAGCTGAATTCTTTACAAGATGAATGGAACTCTAGCTATTTGTGAACAAATAGTTATCCCTTTGTGGATGTCCCAACTCTTCCATGAAGAACTAAAGCCATATCATCTCCTTGGCTACTGTTGTAGTAGCAACATGCTCTACCTTTGTAGTGGATAAAGCATTAACCTTTTGTAACCTAGAAACCTAGCTCATGATTGCCCACCAATAGTAAATACATAACCTATAGTACTCTGCCTAGTATCAATATCCCCCACCAAATCTAAGTCAAGAAATATCTATAAATCAATAGTAGAGACCCCAAAATGTAAACACTTACTATATGTTCCTCTCAAATATTTGAGAATCCATTTAACTGCATTTCAATGCTCAATTCATGGATGACTCATATACCTGCTAACAACTCCCACACCATCTACAATATCTGGCATTGTACATACCATAGCATACATCAAGCTTCCTAAAACTAAAGCATAAGGTACCTTAGACATCTTATCCTCCTCTTCTTATGGCTTGGGACCATCTCCTTAGTCAACTTCAAATGACTAGGTAAAGGTGTGTTGATAGCTTTAGCATTCTCCATAGAGAAACATTGCAACACCTTCACAATATAATCAACCTGAGATAATGTCAATTTCATGTTCTTCTTATCTCTACAAATCTTCATACCAAGGATTTTTTTTTCTGCCCCCAAATCCTTCATAGCAAATGAATGCGTTAACCATTCCCTTAACCCCTTAATGTGATCCATGTTAGACCTAGCTACTAGCATATCATCAACTTATAAACATAAAATAATGTAGCTGTCATCATCCAACCTCTTAAAATATACACAATAATCTGATGACAACTACTATATCCATGCTCATGCATAAACCTGTCAAATTTCAGATACTATTGCCGAGATGCTTGCTTCAAGCCATATATACTTTTCTTCAATTTGCACACTACGTTCTCCTTACCTTTGACCTCAAATCCCTATGGTTGTTTCATATATATCTCTTCATCCAAATCACCATGAAGGAAGGTTGTTTTAACATCAAGCTACTCCAAATGCAAATCTTTAGTAGCCACAATACTTAAAACTGTGTGAATAGAAGTCATTTTAACAACAAGAGAGAATATCTCATCAAAATCAATTCATTTTTCCTATACAAATCCTTTTACAAATAACCTGGCTTTAAATCTTTTCTTACCTCCATTTTCTTCTTTTAACTTGTAAACCCATTTATTCTATAAAACCCTTTTACTTGCAGGCAACTTGCATAAATCTCATGTCTTATTTTTTCAGCAAAGAGACTATTTCTTCTTTTATTGTAGACTCCCACTAAATCTTAGCTTAGGTCCTTGAAACCTTCTGTGTAAGTCGATTCCTCTTTTTCTTTCTCATTTTTCATGTGTCCATTTCATTTGAACTATTATTTCTTTGGGGATATTTTGTAATATTGGATTCATTTAATGTAGGATACGATGAGGACATTCTTGGATGTACTTGTGTTAGATGTACGAAAATCACTAAAGAATTTCTTGTGAGCAATGAAGATGGACTTCCCCTAAGAGTAGCAGGAGGTGATGGGGACATTCCAAGTACTTTAAATATTGATCATTTCTTAAATATTTTAGATGTTAACGAGGAATTAAATGTTGAGGGGGTGGGGGATGGGGCCAAATGAGCTTCCACCTTCACATGGTTGGCCCTAAATAGTAGAGAATACTAAAATATTCTTGAAATCAAATGAAGCTCAACCTTATTCTATGATTGCATGACAACTAACTGCATGAATCTATTGGTTTCAGGCAGTGCAGTAGGATGCCATAGTTTAATATGTAATCTCAATTCATATGCATATGACATCAGGTGGAGCTAAAAAATGCAACAAGTTTTCATTTTTGTTAGAGGTCTTTAATTAGCTATTTTAAGTTATAGACAATCATGAAAATTGTAATTTTGACTCTTATAGGAAAGGTTAAGTCCTCAACATGCAAGTAGATCAAGACTTTCTATGTGATGTCTTGTTGAGGACATTCTCTTGGCCATAGCAGCTAGAGTTCTAATGTTCATGATGGTCTATAATTTTAAAAACTTAATAGACCTATTAAATAAATATAATTGTGATGTGTTCTGCCATCTTCACCTATTGTCCATGCATATAGAATGTAGTTGCACATGCATTCTTGATTCAGAGTGGCAGAATCTTATTTTGGATGTGATAGAAAATGACATGCACCGGATCTCTAAAACTGTAAATCATATAACTATAAATCATATAATTATAAATCATATCTCTCTAAAACTAAAAAATACATGAATTAGGCCCAAAAGAGTTTGATAAATTGAACAAAAAAGAAACACACGGGTGCGCATTAAACATTAGTTGTTTTAATGTAGTTCACAAAAACATTAAATCTGCAAAATCTAGATGTATTCCCCAAAATATTTCAATTATAACATGTAACAACTCAATTTCCGCACCTTGGTCCCTATTGATTTAGTTGCATTCTATAATCTTTGACTATGTGTCCAAAATTGTTACATTTGTAGCATGTGAGACCACGGTTGATAACATTGTTCATCCAAAAAGGTCTTCTTGTTTTCATGTTAGGTATTTCATTTGTTCTTACGTTTGATCTCTATTTAGATTTCACACATTCATGGGATTTATTTCCATTAAGACAACAATTGAAACAATATTTAGTAAAAGGTTTTCTATCCATGTTACCTTTGCAATCTTTCTTCATGTACCCATATTTTTTGTATGGATAACATTTTCCCTTGAATGATTTCCTTTCTAGTTTGTTCAATATTATCTAATTTTTTATTAGGTTCCTATTCAGGTTCTTGCTCAATCAATATATCAGAATCCTTAGAACACTCTCTTTCTACATACCCAATACATTTCATGTCTCCTTTAGGATTATGTATCATTAGTTGATCATCAAGTTTTTTAATTTTTGTATATAACTGATAAAGATGCAACTTAGTTTGAACAATTTCACCTTTCACAATGTTGTTATACTTCTCAAGTTCCTTGTGCTTAATATTTGAATCATCGAGTTCTAATTTTACCTTCATTGAGTGCTCAAATTATTACATTGAATAGTGTTACCTTTCAAAGATTCTTCAATCTTTTTTTTTTCTCTAATTTGTTCTTAGTTCAATTTTTGATGAACTTGAGTGATTTGGTTTCAAGTTCATGTTTAAGTGCTTGATTCGCCTTCTTCAATTTTGTAACCAAATCTAAGTCCTTGATCTACTTGGCTATCTCTTTTCTTTTGGATCTAGAAGCATCCATTTGATCTATAAGCTTCTTGATATAATCTTTTCCATCCTTGAGCTTAATTTTCAATATTTCCTTCGCATCATTTGCCTAATCTAATTCCTTAAGTGCAGTTTCATAGTTCCTTCAAAAATATGTTGAATCCATTTTGATCTCCAACACTTTTTGTCCAAATTTGGATTTCATCAATTAACCATATACTTACATAAATTTAAAAAGTAAAAAGTAAAGTGCATAATACAAATAAACTCATAGTACCATTTTTTTTAACTACGAAAACCCTGGTGTGGATGGTACCCACAAAATGATGTACTAATCAAATATACCATGTAAAGAGTGTCAACCCTATTAGGAGTCTATTTCATACAATTATTACATTTTTACTTATTAGAGGATTAGACCCTATTAAAGGCCTCAACCCCACTAGGAGTTGTATTGTAAAAGGAGCCCGCTTCTCATATAATAAATTGTAATATATATAAAAGAGAGATATAGATAATATACCAAAAATGACTATATGGATATCTTCATTATCTAATTAGTCCTTGTGGGTTCCTTGCATCTGATCATTCCCATATAACCTATGATTAAATATGACCATCAAATCATACACATACCAACATATAAAAATCTTACATAACATAATCATAACATAGCATATAATGGGTGTATTTGCATAACAAAAAAGTCTTATTATATACCTTTTTTTCATTTTACTGTATCCAGTTGGACTAAATAACTTCACATGTAAGACTTATCAAATATTTTTATCATAATTTTCTAAGTGAGAGTAAACATCTAGGATGTCATTCCTACATTACTAAGTTCTTTAATTGCCAAGATAATGAAATTCCTTAGCACAATTATCCATTCTTTACCTTATATTTTAACTTTGTTATATCAAATTTTCAAGTCATGCTTTTCATTCAAAACTTACTCCAATTGTCATACTAATATGATCAAACATAGATATATCATATATACTCTTAGTTATACCATACAAACACTATGGCCATACATGTGCTTCCAATTAAACACCTTGACTAAATTATTGCTCTGTAGATAGACATTCCCTATGATAGACAATTTCTTCATCAAAATAAACCAAAAATTTATCTTTACTCCATGGAACCTTATTTAATAATAATTTTTCCATAAATTAAAACATCCTTGCATCTATATTAGCCAATCTGCCAACAATAGATTACATCTATATAACAATACATTGATATTGTGTAACTGGTACCATGAAGATTTAGATTATGATATGTTCAAAATCATATTAAGGCTTACAATTATGTCTACTCTAAATCTATATCTTAAGGGCAATACCTTTAAATTTTTACTCATGATCATCCCACCTTTTTAATTCATCGATTCATTTTTACCTTATATGGCATAAACTCACACGTCTCACCCTACAACATGTAATAACAAGTTTCTCCCATATGTAGTTTATATTTTCACATTTAGGTATTCTCATATAATTTATAGACATAATCAGACAACAAGACTGAATATATCATAGAAACTTCAATGCTCATGTATGATATGCTAAGAAGTACAAAACATAATTAGTTTTTGCTTAGAACTAATAATCTATTTATCAATATGTAACAAAAAAATAAATAATAAACAATATCTAATGCCCCTTCATTAAAATACATGTAGCTTTTATAAGTGGTAACCTGGGATAGTCATATGTCTTTTAGCACTAGTGATATAATAACATTTTTATTTTCCCCAAGTAGAGAAAGACTCTATTTTTATTATAAGTTAAAATGTGGTCACATATCTTGTAAATGATACTTATAATTATTATAATACAACATGATCTCATTGCTATATTAACATCACCATATTGCAAAATGAGATTCTTGTCCAGTGTCATAATAAGATCAAATAGAATAAGGATTTTATATGAATCAATTAAAAATATCAAGATTTATTGAAGGGAACCAAATGCCTATCATGCAAGAATCTATTATATTGCCTAAATATTTTAGAATGTGGAATATATTTCTAGCTAAAATTACCATTCTAGATATATACAAAAATTAGTCATATTAGTGAACAAGATGAGAATCATCTAGTTCATACTTCAAATATACCTTCCTCATAGTCTTGGTTGACTTGAATTTTTCAATCTCCCTTCTTCCTCCATGCTTTTCATCCACTTTTCCATGTTATTGTTTAATTTCCATTTTTGGATAATATTTTCAATAGACTTTGGAAAAGTGCTTTGATATATTCAATTAATGTACAGGATTCACAAAGAATGTATTGGAAGGATTGCACAATCCCATACAATTGTAGAAGATAGAGAATAGTTGTATTCTCTTCTAGTGTCCTCTATGAATTTTCCAAAATGGAATATTTTGAATAGGGTATGGATGCATGAAATAGCATAGACAATTTATGTGAACTTATTGATAGAATGCCCAATATGTTGGCCATAGTGTAACCAGAAATGGGTTTTTTGAAAATAATTTAGAAAGTTTCAAGAAAATTCAACCAAACTTTTTACCATAATCCTTCTTGTGTGCACAAAAGTAGGAGGTTTTAATAGTGTATGGGCTTCCAAGAAAGCATACAGGATAGTCAAATTTTTAAAAAATGTTGTAGTTTTAGGAATCATCATAGTCATATAGGAAAAGTGTTGAAGCATAGACTAGACATGAAAATACCCCTAAAAGAATCAAGGTCTTAGGGACTATAATGATTGTAAGGTTTCTAACTTTGTTTTCCAATTCTACGAATTCTCTTTCTTTGTAAAATCATCACCTTCACATAAATTCTCTAACTTAACTCAAATATCATGTGCTAGGTCTGTTGGAAATATAAGAGGAGTAATTCAGAGGGGAGGGGTGAATTAGTTACTACAAAATAAATCCCAGGTCCCTTAGATATCAGTACAAAATGCAAATAAATAACTAAATACTATTGAAGCTTGGTAAACACACAGGATGTTGTAACTTGATAATAACAGATTAGCTCGATAAATGATTGACATATAAACCTTTAGATGTTATCTCTGATTGCCATTACTTTAACTTAGTTGCAAACACATAAAAGAAAATAGCATGAACACATTTGACACTAGGATTTAATGTGGAAACCCAATTTGGGAAAAACCGCCAATAGCAACTAGTTACTAATTTTCACTCTTCTGAAGTGAGCCCTGTTAGGAGCCAACCCTGTTAAAGGTTACAAAACACACTGTTAGGTGTGATCCTATTAAAGGATTTAATCACCTTGTTAGGAGTGTCCTTGTTAGAGGTCTTGAGAACAATTCAATGGAATTGTCACCTTGTCACAAGATTTTCAATTAGTTGTTAAGCCAACTCTATTAGGAGATTTAGATCACTGGTACAATGGTTAGAGAGTAACAATGAGATGACCCGGTTTGAATGAAACTAAATTGCTGATTTTAGATCTCTATTATGGCTTGTATTTGACCCTTCCTAATTGAATATAGCTTTGCTGCTCCACAAGGATATTATGCTTATCCTTCAAATTCGCTTCCTCTGCTCATCATTAGATCTTCAATAAAATCTTCATTATTTTCACACTTACACACTTTTTAAATCACAAGTTGACCTTATATCTTCCACTTTGTCAAGTCGACTCAAATACAACTTTAGAATAATCAATATTCATCACCTTAGTTGGCTGGAATCAATAAGTAAATCAATTAAGCTTAATACAAAAAAATAAGAAAATATTTCGTTAGGCGACCCAGCTCGATAGAAACTAACTCAGAAATGATTTCCTTTGTTAACCAACAGAAGCTCAGTTAACACTAAAAACTTATGAAAATCCTTTGGCAATCGAGTGAGCTTGGTTATCACTGGTTCCATCCAACTTTCCTTTGTTACTCGAGTGAGCTCGGTTAACACTCACTTTTTGCAACTTTTCCTTCAACACCTGAGTGAACTCGGTAGACATTGCCTTTTGAACTAGGAGAACACAGGAACACTCGGTAGACACTAAGAACTGTCTTCACTACCCAAGTGAGCTCATAATATTCTGACATATAGTGATATGACATTTGTGTAACATCAAAGACAACACACAATTAATCAATTGTATCCAGCAAGGTCAAGTTCCTTAACCTCCATAAATTTTGATTTAGATAGGGTGTTGATATGTGCATCCCTTGCAATCATGTCATGTTGGAATATCTTCTTCTCCTCATCAACACAAGAAGATAGATATCTCTCAATCTTTACAACAACTTGATCCCTTTTGATTAATTAGTAGTTAATTCCCATTTAGATCATATATGTCTTCATTTTGTTCTTACAACTTTCATAGTTATCACCATCAAACTTAGGACTCTCCTTCTTGTAGGCTATTGATTTCCTCAAGTTGTTAAGCTTCCTCCTCAAAGAGGATCTGATTCTAAGATACCGATTGCTAAGCAGTAAATTCCACACACAACAGACGAGGTGGGGGGTGAACTAGTTGTGACCAAATATAATTAAAACCAAACTTATAAATCTGGTCTTCAATAACTAAAATAATGATGAACAATAACAAGAAAACATACACCATAAAAAAATGATTTGTTGACTAGGGAAACATTTTATAAGAGGGAAAACCATGGTGGGGATGACACCCAAAAAATAATGTACTAGTATATATGTTCCTTGTGAAAGGATGTGACCTTGTTAGGAGTCAAATACAATGCATTTAGTACACAAGTCCATACCAGAGGACATATCCCTCTTAGAAGTCCTTTGAACCCTTACTAGAAGGTTCCAAACCTATTAAAGGCTGAAAGGAAACAAGTAGACCTACCACCTAAATGCTCTAGCAAGTGTGAAGAAAATCTTTTAGGATAACATATCCATAATTATGAATTTACTAATCTATAGTTACTTATCAAAATAATTCCTTGAAGCTCACTTCAATCATCCAACATTACCACTACTCTTATTTGATCATCTAGCACAAAATATCACATCCACATCAACTAATATGATTCATGCATTACCTAATATGATACCCAACTAAGGAAAACATATTTCCTTTATAGGCTTTACATATGACTAATTAGCTCAACCTGGTAGAACTTCCCCAATGTACATTAAATTATATAGGTTCATGCTAAGGTATGCTTTCCTTCATAACCATCATTACAATTATTAAAATAAAGTTTCCACAAATTAAAACATTAATATAACATTTTACAATGAAAAAGAACACCCTTCATCGACATAGTTGGCTTATAGTAAAATATACCACATGTTACATGAGAATGACCTTTCCAAAATTACCCAAATGCTTATCACTCTCAAACATATGCACACAAATAAGTCTTCCATGTATCCCAAGCTCACTAACATTGATTCATTCTCATCGATAAGATATAGAAAAGATACTACCAACTATCATTGTCATCATTCCCTGGACATTGGTTTGCTACCAGTTTTCACCAAATAAGTTGTAACTTATCTAAAACTCAACATAAGACTCATCAAACATAGTCATGATGTTTATACTCGTCTTTCCATACAAATCTAATCTTGTATATATAATACTATCACTAACTAACTTTTTTGTATTGATAATCAACCTACAACATACTTAATATGTGTCCTTCCTGATCATACAAGCATATGTTGTCATCAATGACAAAACTAGTCATCAATACAACATCTTAGTGACTCGCCCAAGTGCTAACAAAGACCTCAACTCCTAACTCCTTCAACCCCAAACCACCTTATTTCTTATCCATGGTACATCAGTTCCATCTCACCAAATGTTCTTTTTGATTGCCTATCCCATCTGACCACAAGTATTTCCTAATTTTTTTGAATCTCATAATTTGGTACCCCACTAAAGAGCCACATAAAGAGTAATAGATATTGTGGAAAGAGATTATTTTTTGACACCTTGGATCTTGATATGTAGGAGATATTTTACATAACAAATCAAATTGTAATATAGCTATTAAGAATCAATTATGTAGTTTTTAAAGACAAAATCATTGTCCCATGTTTTATGAGTAGTGTTATTTATGAACCCGTCTCTCATAATAATGAATGCAATACTTGACACTCAATACAATCTAGGTGATACTTGCAAAGGTGAAGCACCAAGACTTCTTGTAAGGTCACCCATCTCAATACTACTCCACCTTGAGAATTCTTAACTTCATATTTTCCTCCATGGATAAACCCACCCTTCTTGCAGATCTCACTTTGTTTGCAATGGATTTGCAAGAAAATTGGTTTAACCATAGATGAAACTTTGCAACTTGTGCACTTAAACTGCAATAATACTAAGATAGGTGGCCTCGTAGGAAGTCAGAGTACCTCTATGATCATCACCTATATGCAATTAGTGTCATGTATTCTATTCATTCTCATGGGAGACAAGTTCATGTGAGCTACTACTGATGAAACATGAGTCAATGAGTTTGATTCAAAAAACTACACAGTGTAATTTAGGATCAATCTCTCACTTGGATCTTACCAAAAAAAGATGATTGTTACTTATTCCATTTATTGATCTTATTCTTAATCTTGCCTTTAACTTGTTCCTACATATAGGTAAACTTAAGACATGGGTTAATGGTGACGCCTAGATATCTAACAAGATTAGAAGGTCCTCCCTAGACAAAATCATATTGAGAGATCCAAGGAGGAGGATTATTTTGCTAACTTAACATAATGGACTCAATGGACTCAGTTGAGGCCAACTCAGCATTTGATGGCCATAAAATTTAATTGTTTTGATGAGGTGTCTCAACCCATATTATTAAAATAATTACATTTAAATTAAGAAGCTAATTTTACTAATATTTGTTCTGACATGAGGTCATAATTGTTAGGGAGAGTGATGCCTTGGACTCTTGGAGATGCGTTTTCTTCTCCAACACAATAATGCAACACATTTAAAGCAAACACAAAGGGAGAGGGCTAGTGGGAAACCTTATCAGATGGACCTCTCCAATATAAAACTGTGAGGTTTATACTCATTAATATCAATATGTGCTTCAACATCCTTCAATAAAATCATCACCTAATTACCATGTATGTAAATGCATATAAGCAATGGATTCGTCAATTTTTTTATTTTTTTAAGAGCCAAACATGTATTGATATTGTTGATAATAATTAGTTAAAATTTATTTTTATGCATTTTTTAATAGATAATTTTACATCACAATAGTCCATTTTGATATCTAATATAATATGATAACATGAGCTTATATTGATGCCTCAAAAAGACTAGCAGAACTCAATTTGGTTTGAGCATATGACTCCAACCTCATTCCTTACATCATATTCTTTAAATTTTAGTTTTCACTAAATATATTTAATTAATTATATTATAATCTTTTAATTATATTTATATTAAAAAAATTCTCCGTCTATTTAACCTAATATAACAGTTTTGTTTTAGGTATTCTAAATGTATTCCTAAAAAAAATGGTTGTCATAATTTCAAACAATTACATTTCAACATTAAGCTTATCATGTAGATGGAAGACTATTGTAACATAAACCATAACATTCAAACTTCTATTCATACCCTTAAATTTATGTCGTTTGCTGGATAATAATCACTTTTGCTGTTTGCTTTCTTACAAATAAGATTTAAGATCTGAAGCAAGAGGGATCTTTATTTCCAACATATTCTCTCAAGGATTACAACCAACTTAATTACTTCTCTTTAAGAAGTTCAGTTGCAGATGAGATCCTGGTCATCCCCGCAAACTTTTTCCCTCGTCGTCTTTATAAGTAATCTTTGATTAATATTTATCACAGTTTTAGCTACAAATTTATATGTTCCGTATCAGTTCAACAATGTTTTAGCGCCAATCTTTCTGTTGAGATCAGAAGTGAAGACTTAAAGCTTACCCCTGCAGTTTTGTGAGGAGAACAAATATCCAGTCTCATTTTTGTGAGGAGAACATATATATCCAGTCTCATCATAAGTTAATGCTAGCCTTTAGGAGCTCATCAAACACCATTCTTTTAGTTATTTATACGGTAGCATCTTGGGATTCACTCGAGAAATTAAAAAACAGAAAGATGAATGTCATGAAAATTTTGTAAACCAATCTTTTCAAGAAAATACTAGGATATGGACAGAAGTATTTAAAAGCCTAGTTGATATATTAAATAGCAGCAATAATTACGAAAGCTCAGATTGGCCGGACCCATTGCATTTTATTGTATGGTAAGGTCATTCTCCTCTTCACCCTCTTCGCAGGTCCAGAGGAAATGAGCATAAGATGCAATCACATAGCTGCAACACATATGGTGGACTATTATTAGATAGAATTTCAGGGTTCATTACTAAAAATATATGAGAGGCGTGGAAGGGCCTAAGAAGAGAGTGAAAAGGACATGGCAAGAGCTTCTTACCAGTCTTGAGGGGCATCTTCCACTGCTCTTTCAAAG
This sequence comes from Cupressus sempervirens, assembly GCA_028749045.1. Taxonomy (NCBI): domain Eukaryota; kingdom Viridiplantae; phylum Streptophyta; class Pinopsida; order Cupressales; family Cupressaceae; genus Cupressus; species Cupressus sempervirens. The sequence continues at coordinate 429,574,051 of CM053792.1, forward strand.
TAAGTTTGGGCCCGAGTTAGATCCTTTTGTGTGTCCCATATGAATTTGGCATACAGTGACAGGATCTCTCCATCCTTAGGACTTTCCAATATGGCCCTGGTATAGTACTCTTCTGCTCTCTTCATGTCATGTTGAACCTGAGAACATCAATCCAAACAGGGCATAAAACAACTTCATATCAATACCAATACAATATCAAAATTCTCTCAAGATCAACAAGTTTTAATAACAGTGATGCATGACCACCCAGACGAATATTGGTGTCCTAGTAAGAGCCGGAACCCTTCCTAGAGGCTACTCAAAAGGAAATGGAAACAAAAACAAGGAAATCCCGCCAGAAACTATTATGTGGCTCTGGGTATTAACGGATTTTCTTTTATTCAAACCAGCCACATCCTCATGTGGTAGAAAACATGTATTACACTGTAGTCCTCTGATTGTCATTGGAAGCCCATTTGAAAGATATCAGTAAACATACAATTTCCCTCTTGACATAATCTACCAAGTTGTTTAACTTAAAAAGAACAGATTCAACATCCACCTCGTGCAAAAACTTGGCATAGTTCCTCAGCAGCAGAGAATTGTGAGGGTTTGCTTCTAACATATTTTCATAATACAAATCTGTAGTGCTGATTTCCGTTCCAGAGCTTTTGTCTTCCCCTGTACCACCATCTTGAACGTCATAGTCTTCCTTTATTTCATATACACGGGCAGGAGCACATCCTCTTTCAGTGCACACCAAAGCCATTCCATTCCATCCAACCATTAAGCTTCGCAATTTCTCTGCCATCACAGAATTCACAGACATACTTTCACCATTCATAGAGACAAAAAAATTGTGGGTCATTTGGTTTTTATGTTCTTGTAGAGGACACTGAGGATATAAGATCATATCCCTCTCGGATTGAACTTCTCTACAAGGGGACGAATTCTCATTATGGCTTTCCTGATTGAGAGAATTCACCATACACATCCTATTGAATTCAACTATGTCATTTGGAGCAACTAATAGCCCATTCTTCCTTGACCGCATTACTCTGCAAAAATGACATGCTGCAATTCTATGATTGTTTTCTTCATTCCCGATGAGAGGGTGCATCAGATTAAGTGTAGCAGATAGCTTAACTGCAGAGGCATTCCTATCTTTCAGAATAGAGCACTTCTTAAGGCTAGCACACTTAGAAAATTTGTACTTACATCTGCTAAGATTAGAAGGCTCTGAAAGAAGGCCAGGATGATCCATCAAACAGGAAGGAGGTCTTAACATGATTCCCCCTTTAAAATTTGGGCTGGAGAGCCCTCTTTGGATACTACAGGAAAGTATCTCCGACTCAACAAGATAAATAATGTGACACCGGAATATATGGACTCTACAGATGCTCTTTCTTCTAGAGGGATCCTATGGGAGATAACCATGGGTTGGAATTTTTACTGAGCTTTCATCTTCAGAATTATAAGCAATGAGCTAGCTTTCTCAGGACAGCAACACTAGCGTCTTTCTCTTCCCTCACAGGAATATGCTGCAGTTCAGAAAAGTAATGAATTTGTTGTCTTTTGAATTCATCCCCATCAGTCAATCTGGAATTAGTGTGAATGGAGAAAGTTGAAAACATCTTTTAAAAATGGGCAATGGGCTTGGAACATTTGTATGTACTGTGTTAACTATTGGAAGGAAATCAGATTGAAAGATAATGACTGTACAGAAAGGAAAAGTAATAAGAAAAATACAGTATATTTCAAATTCTATTTTTCTTAGAAGGAAATGAAAGTTTTAAGTAATTTTCTAGAGTTTATGTTTCTGATCATGTATTTGTTAAGAATTTTGAATGAGTAATCTATAGTTTTTGTTATAATTTATCTTCAAATAAAACTATTAAGGATTTTATTTTTAGACTATTAGTATAATTGATTCCCCTCTTCTTACCTGTCATACACCATTAATATATAAGGCAAAAAAAACCTTATCAATCAGTTCGTTGATTGAATGAGAATTTCATAGTCTCTTTTTTTTTTAAATTAAATAAAAGCATATAGAGATTACATCAAAATAGATACAATAACAAAAAAAACAGTCATACAATGACTTGGACAGCAGCTTGAGACTCAAATTCTAGAAACAACCGTTGTAGTTGAGAATTGAATAGTTTTAGCTAGAGGTCTTCAGAAGTTGATTTTATAGTTGTATTTCTCACCTCAAAAAATGATTTACATATTGAAATGGGGTTCATTACCTGGTTAATTTTCTCCTTTTGATCTCAAAAGCCTAATTGTTAATTGAATTGAAGAGACGAGATTTCTTAAGCAGAGTTTTATGGATCTTGGTTTGAAAGATTTGGATTGATGGATTCTATTGGTTGTGTGGAACTTTCTTCCTCTATTGGTGTGGGGATTGTACTTCCCATTTCAAACCTTCAAAAACTTTTAAGGTAGAATATTTAATTTTTTCCTTTGTAATATGAGTGTAAGCTTACTTTCAATTTGATTTTTTCTATTTGAACAATTTTATATGTTTCCAAAATTTGAGGTATGAGATCATATGCAAAATGATATCAAAATTTTATTGGTTGTATAAAATGACATTTTCAATGTATTTTTGTGATGTTGTGTAGTAGGGGGTGAAATGGTTTAATCAAATTTTGATTTCTTAAATTTTAATTTTTCAGTTTTTGGAGGTCTATCACTGGTAGATGGCCTCTAAATATGTTTTTAATCTGAATTGACATTATGAGAAAAGTGGATTTTGATTATTCTAATATAATATTATTGTATGGAATAAGGACTTTATGTATAGAATTTTTAGTGTAGGATCAAATTGGATGCATTCTCTTAGTATTGAGACCAATCAACTATGTCTTGCATATGAATGGAAATATCAATATATAAATGAGATAAATAATGTTATTGAAATGTTTTGCATTTGATATTGGCATGAGCCTAGGTTTAGGTCCTAGAGTGAGTACAAGGAGTGTCATCTAGTAGGTGTTCAACCCTTTAGTGACGTGCAAGCAAGCATGTTAGAAGTATTAATCAAGGGGTAACTTAACATGAAATTTTGGCTAGACACATAATAGAGATTCCTCAAGCATGTCATGGACACTATCATGAGGCTATGGGGGACTTAAGAAGGCATTCCCACAAATAGAGCACAAAGACTTTTCTAGAGAGACATATTCACTCATGTGGTGTTGGCTCTTGCATGATTGACATTCTCACTAGTATGGCAGAATGCTCGATTTTGTATGGTGCATCTTCTTGAGCACATACAAACGCACTACCTACATCTACTAACATTATAAGGCTCTAAAAGAAAGCCATGATGATCCACCAAATAGGAAGAAGATCTAAACATCATTCCCCCTTTATAATTTGGGTTGGAGAGCCCTTTTTGGATACTTCAAAAATGTATCTCTGATGACTCAAGAGTTTCTTTCAACAATATTAATATTGTGACACCAAAATATATAGACAATGCAAATGCTCTTTATTTAAGAGAGAACCTATTTTTATTAGTAAGTATTGGGAGGTAACCATGGGTTGAAAATTTAACTAACTTTTCATCTTTAGAATTATAAGCAACAAGCTAGCTGATTAGGACAACACTAATGTCTTTGTCTTCCCTAAGAGGATCATATGCTACTATTAAAGAGAGCAATGAATTTGTTGTCTTTTGAGTTAACCCCCATTAGTTAGGCTCAAATGAGTGTTTTGGATTGCATGAATGGCTCGAAAGGTCAAAAACATATTTTAAAAATGGGTAGTGAGCTTGGAACATTTGTATGTATTGTGTTTACTATTGGGATGAAATCAGATTTAAGTGAAGAGTTACAATGAATAAATACAATAATTCTAAGATAAAAGTGTAAAGGAAAACTAATAAGAAAAACACAGTATGTAAAGAATAGGTATGAGACTCACCAAATTTCACAGTTTATTTTTTTAAGGAAACAAAAGTTTTAAGTATTTTTCTATAATTTTTATTTATGATCAAGAGTTTTATTTAAGGGATCTATTGTTTTTGTTATAATTTATCTTCAAATAAAAATGTTCAAGATTTTAATTTTAGACTACTAGGATAATTGAATCCCATATTCTTGCATGTTATATACCATTAATTTATTACGTTCTATTTCAACTAATCCTTGTATGGAGAGGCAAGAAACCTTATCAATGAGTTCTTTGCTTTAATAAGAATTGAATAGTTTTAGTTTGGAGGACTTTTAGAAGTTGATTTTATAACCATTATATTTCCCATTCAAAAATTGATTAATATTTTGAAATGGGGCTCATTGCTTGGTTAAGTTTCTTCCTTCGAATATCAAAATCCTATATGTTAATTGAACTAGAGAGATTTGGAGATTTCTTAAGTAGAGTTCCATGGGTATTGGTTTGGAAGATTTGGATTTGGAATATTTGGATTGGTAGATTCTAGATCGGTTGTCTGAAATTTTCTTCCTTCTGATGTGTTCATTGCACTTCATATTTCAAGCCTTCATCAAGGTTTGAGGTAGGAGATTTAATTTATTTTTTCTTTGTTCATTTGATTTTTGATAGTTACAAATGATTTGTAATGTTAATGTAATCATTCATTCAATTCAAATTTTTCTATTTGAATTTTTTTTATATGTTTCCAAAATTTGAAAATATGGAATCATATGGGAAAATGATGTCAAAATTTTATTGATTGGATAAAATAACATTTTCAATGTATTTTATGATATTGTGTGATAAGGGATCAAATGGTTTAATCAAATTTTAATTTATGAAATTTTATTGTTTTGACCTTTTAGAGGTCTATCAATAGTGGATGGCCTCTAGATTGATTTCTAGTCAAAATTGGCATTTTGAGAAAACTGGAATTTAATTGTTTTGATATGATATTCTTATATGAAATAAGGACTTCATATATAGAATTTCTATATTATGGAATCAAATTGGATGCATTCTCTTAGTATTGAGACCAATTGAGTATATCTTGCATGTGAATGAAAATGACAATATATAAATGAGATCATTGATTTTACTGGGATGTTTAACAATCAATGTTTTCATAATCCTAAGTTCAGGTCTCAAAGTGAGTCTAAGGAGTGGCATTGTATTGGTGTTCAACCCCTAAGTGACATGCAGACAATTATGTTGGAAAGTATCAATCAAGTGATAACTTAATATGAAATTTTGGCTAGACACATAATAAGAATAAATAGATTCCTCAAGCACACCATGAACACTATCACGGGGCTATGGGTGATTTGGGAAGGCATGCCCACACATAAAGCACTAAGACTTTTCTAGAGAGCAATGTCCACTCATGTGGTGTTGGTTCTCGCATGATTGTCATTCTTGCCTATATGATAGAATGCCCTTTTTTTTTGGTGTGTCTTCTTGAGCACATGAAAACAAACTACCTACACTACTCTCTAGGGTTTAATGTCTTGTTTAGATTTGAGTAATGATCCAATATGATTTGGATTGCAATTGCAACTCTTGTTTCTAATGTTGATCATGCTTGATGTGTATGCTTTGTGTCTTGCATGAGTGTTAGTCATCCACCCCCCTCGTGTATTCTATATAATTTTATGGGCCATGTGACAATCTCCAAGGGCATGGTAGGGTAGACCTACACGTTTGGGTGGATTTCAAATGACCATCGGGGACAGATGAAGATGGTACATGATTGGAATGGAGAGCTCTTTCTACAACTTCTAGACTTGCATTTCATTTCTTGATTTTTCTTAGCTATAGTCTTGATTCTATGTATTTGGAAATTAATATAATCTCTATAATCATGAGATATGTTAGTAGTAGTTTGTGTGCACCAGTATTGGTACGAGAAATGCTTGTTATATATTCTTTCATAATGAGCTCATGTTATAACTTGATAATTATCATAGGAAAAAAGAAATTGGAATGTAAAATGAACACAATTGTTGTCTTCTAGTATTGTAGAGGATATTTAGGTTGCCATCTTCGTTTCTCATTGTTATCATGTGAGTTTGGTTGAGTTTAAGTAAACCTAGGTAGGATTTGCAAGTGTTAAGAGTTCTTCTAAGTCCTTTTTGTACATCCTAACATATCTTGTAAATTATCATAATGCACTTCTTAAAGAATTGATATGTATTTGAGTGTGAAGGGAGTTTAAAGGGAAAACTTGGCATTTTCAAGATCAACTCAAATTTGTCCATGGTTGTGAAGGTCACCTAGTGAGCTTGAGAGAACTTTACACAGTTTATTCCAAGAGATTTTTAATTAATTATCTCAATCTAAGTATTGTACTTGTATTTTAACCTTTTCTATAGTTTTAGAGTGTTCTAGGTGTTGCAGTGAAGTGTAGAAACTCACAAGTTAGGATATATGGAAAAAATGGAATGATAGTGTGAGTATATCAATCTAGAAAACTACAATGTGAAAATGGGACACTTGCATAAAAGTTCAATGTGTGCACAAAAATAAGACTAATTTGATAATGTATAGAGTTTCCTTCATAGTCCTTTCTATGTGCTAATGTCCTTTGTTGACACCTTAGTCCAACAATCTAGTCTAGCAAAATTTCCAAGAGATCAAAGCATTTATTTGACCTTGTTTAATTTTACATAGTCAAGTTTTGAAAATTTGGTGAGGGTCTTGGGTGAGTCTAGATACCTCATGTATCTTTCCTAAGGAACTAGAAGACGTTTCCCATTTTTTGTTTGAGTTTCATGTTTTTTATTATGCAATGTTGTGTAACGTCTTTTTGACTTAATCTTGAGGCTTGAACTCAATATTTTTATAATGCATGTTTAATGTAGATATTTAAGAAAAAATCATTCCATGAGTTCTTATGCTTGTTTATATCATATCCTTATAATTCCTAAATGAGGTATTATACACTCATTATTGAACAACTCTTTTCTCCATTACTACATCCCTCAAGATCTCATGTCATTTCATATAGTCAACCTTAGACACCTCATAATTCACCATGTGTTCCATTATGCCCTCCTAATCGCATACCATTAAACTATGATACATCATCCAATGTTCCACTATCTCATCTTAGCCCATCTCATTAATCTCAATTAGTCCATCCTTTGTTCGATTATATGGTCTTGTCCCATTATAAGCTCATAAAGTTCACCCTATATTCCTTGATTCTCTCTCGGTCCCATCTCATTTTTTTTAAACTAAAAGAGGGGTAAAAATTTTATTGAATAGCAAAGAGAGTTGACAACACAAGAAACAAAGAGAACTACATAGCTTTATCCTGGTCCACAAGTTGATCCAGCATCTGAGGTAAATCAAGGGGAAGCATCCTAGGATCAAGAATGTTCCAAGCCGGCCCCTGCTCAGAGGCCCAATTAGCCAGACAATCAGCCACACCGTTCCACTCACGAGGGATATGCATAAAGGACACAAAATCCAGAGAATTGCATAACTAAATGATCTGTTGAATAACCAGAGCCAAATGCCGGTCCACATGCACAAGGTTCCTATTATGCAATAAGTTCACAACCACCTGCAAGTCAGTCTCACAGATGATTCTTTTCTAGCCACGTAGACAACACTGTTCCACTACAACCAAGATAGCCAAGGCTTCCATGAGGTTATTAGTATGGTAACCCTTATATATAGAAAACAGAAACTGGATATCACCAGGACTATCACGCCCAACTCCCCCAATACCATCCGGACCAGGATTTCCCCAAGAAGAACCATCAGTGTTGATTTTAAGAGTGCTTGCCTCAGGAGGACACCAACGTCCCTGACAATTAACACACTGAGGGGGTTGCTTAGCTCTATTCCCAGAGCGGGTGTGGGGGATCGAGGGAGAGAAACCCTGAAGAGGAAAGGAGAGGCGAGAGTAAATACCAGCATCAATAGGATCCAAACCCCCACCGATGTCACATTTAGCAAGGAGTGTTTCCTGAAGAGAAGTAACAATTCTCCCCCACAGGTGGCTGATCTCAAACTGCAAATCATGAAAGATCCTTCTATTCCTCTCAAGCCAAACATGCCATAAAATAAGGGAAGGGCCGATAGTCCAAGCAACTTGAAGAAAAGAAGTCTTCGAAGGGGAATGGCCAAAACGGTCCTAGAATTCAGACAAAGAGGACACATGCTAGCACGTGCATCCCCACACACTCCACCAGAGGTGCCATAAAATTAAAATTTCATTATCATAGATTATTAAATGATATTTTTTCATAATTATTAACTTTAAAAACCAATTGACTTGATTAAACAAAATTTATTATAGTAATACTAAAAAATTATAACAATATGAGTAACATAAATATTTGAAAATACAATATAAACATATTAGGTAATACAGTTAAAAAGTTTACGGTGAATGAGATGGCAGACATATTGCGGGGACAGTGAAGTGACTGGCATATAAACTGACATGGCAGAATGTGTCAGAAATGCATGGGGACATGGGAAACAAACGGAAGGTCCATTGATGGAAAGGCTAAATGGCAGTAGCCGGTGCCATTTCTATAGTAGTGAAATTTCAGCAATTCTTGGGGACATGGGAAACAGACGGAAAGTCCATTGACGGAAAGGCTAAATGGCAGTAGCCGGTGCCATTTCTATAGTAGTGAAATTTCAGCAATTCTCGTCTCTCGAAATGCACTTGTGCCTCATACCAACTACCAATCCCAATAATCTAAAATCCACTCCCTTGTACTTCCCCATCTCCGACCTCGCCTAGAATTTTTCTTTGTCAACCTTGAGCCCCTTTCTCAACAAAAGAACGGAGAGAAGTTGTTATATTAAATATGTTCTACGGAATGCTGCTAGGAGCTCAAACAATTTAATTTAAGCTGCTAACTTATCATGGAGATGGAATGCTGCTATGATATAAGCCATACCAACATTCAAATTCGTATTTATAACCTTTAACTGATAAGATCCATTTTTGCTCTTTGCTTTCTTATCAATGACGTTTAATGTTTGAAGGAAGAGGAATCTTTGTTCCAACAATTTCTCTCATGGTTCACAGCCAACTGATTATTTTTCCTTTAGAAGTTTGGTTGCAGACAAGATTCTGTATAACCAATCTTTGATTAATATTTATCACAACTTTAGCTACAAATGCACATATTCTGTGTCAGTTCATCAATGGTTTACTACTGATCTTATTGCTGAAATCGGAAGTGAAGACAAATCTTACCCCTGAGGATAATATATATCCAGTCTCATCAGAGGCGAAGGCTGTCCTTTAGTAGCTCATCAAACTCCATTCCACTAACTTAACTTTTAGTTATCTACACACTAGTGTCTTGGAATTGACTTGAGAAGAAATTATAAAATAGACAAAGATAAATGCCTGGAAAATTTTGTAAACCAATCTTGTCAAGAACACACTATGTTCGGGACAGAACTACTTAAAAGCCGAGATGAAATATAAAGCAGCAACAGCAGTAATTACAAAGCCCAAATAGGCCGATCCCATTTGCATTTTACTGTATATTAAGGTCATTCTCCTCTTCATCATCTTCGCAGGTCCAGAGGAAATGAGCATAAGATGCAGTAACATAGCTGCAACATCAAGCCCAACATGGTGGGTTTTTATAGATAGATTTTTAGGGTTTGATGCTAAAAATAAATAAGAGACACAGCAGGACCTGAGAAGAGAGTGACAAGTACATGGTAACAGATGCTTACCAGTCTTGAGGGGCAGCTTCGACTGCTCTTTCAAAGTAATTTTGGGCACGAGACAAATCCTTGTGTGTTTCCCATATGAATTTGGCATACAGTGACAGAATCTCTCCATCCTTTGGGCTTGCCAATATGGCCCTGCAATAGTATACCTCTGCTCTCTTCGTATCATGCTTTTCCTGAGGACATCAATCCAAACAAGACATAAAACAACTTCATATCAATGGTATATCTTATTAAAAGTCTTTCGAGATCAACTAGTTCTAATAACAGTGATAAATTACTACCCAGATGACTAAATATTGATACAAGTGTCATAAACTCAAGGTTACTACATGGCTAATAACAGTGGCTCACAGTTGGACAAATACATAGTTTATCGAAATTCACTAGTGATCAGCAACTGTACGGTTCTAGTCATATGATTTCTACAATTCATAAGCTTACTGTGCTTATCTTTTAGTATAAGCATATAGATTTACTTTCTCAAGAATATCTATCAAACTCCTTAATCCATCTTTCAATTATATTCTCTAACATCTAAGAAAATAAATTCAGCAATACCAAAACCAATAGACACAGTAATCCATGACTACCCAGATGAGTAAAGAAAGATAGACAGCCTTTATGTTCTAAGCCCCTTGCAGTTAGAAGGAAGGGCTTGCTGTTCAGTGCTGGGTTTGGTAGAGTGGGATGATTGTTTTAAACTTTTGTAAATCATGTCATAGAGAGGGTAAATCTTAAACCACCATTACGTGATTTTTTATTCTGGAAAGCTTAAAGGTACTTTTAGGCATTGGAAAGCTTAGCAATGAAAATCGACGTCCTGGTAAGATCAGGATCCCTACCATGGGCCACTCAAAAGGAAATTGAAAGGAACAAAAAAGAAAACCCCACCAATAACTCTTTTATGCGGTCATGTGGTAGATAACCAGTTTCTGGAACATGTATTACACTTTAGTCCTCTGATTGTCATTGGAAAGCCATTTGATTGATATCAGTAACATACAAATCCCTACTTGACATAATCTACCACGTTGTTTAACCTAAAATGAAACAGATTCAACATCCACCTCATGCAAAAACTTGGCATAGTTCCTGAGCAGAAGAGGATTGTGAGGGTTTGCTTCCAACATCTTCTGATAGTACAAATCTGTGCTGCTGGTTTCTCTTCCAGAGCTTTTCTCTTCCCCTGTTACACCATCTTGAATGCCAGAGCCTTCCTGTATATGCTCTCTTTCATCTACATGGGCAGGAGCACATCCTCTTTCAGTGCACACCAAATCCATTCCATTCAGTCCAGCCTTTAAACCCAACAATTTCTCTGCCATCGCAGAATTCTCAGACATACTTTCACCATTTACAGAGACAAAAAAATTGTGGGTCATTTGGTTTTTATGTTCTTGTAGCGGACACTGAGGATATGAGATCATATCCCTCCCGGATTGAACTTCTCTACATGGGGACGAATTCTTGTGATGGTTTTCCTGATAGAGAGAATCCATCATACCCATCCTATTGAGTTTAGCTCTGCTATTTGCAGCAACTAATAGCCCATTCTTCCTTGACCGAAATACTCTGTAACAATGACATGCTGGGGTTCTCTGACTGTTTTCTTCATTCCTGATGAGAGGGTGCATCAGAATACCTTCTGAAAGAGCCCTTTTAAGTTTAACAGATATCTCAACTTTAGAGGGACTCCTACCTTTCTGGCCAGAGCACCTCTTAAGACTTGCACACCTAGATAGTTTGTAGTTAAGTCTGCTAAAATTACAAGGCTCTGAAAGAAAGCCGGGATGATCCATCGAACAGGAAGAAGATCTAAACATCATTTCCCCCTTAAAAATTGGGCTGGAGAGCCCTTTTTGGGATACTACAGAAAATTATCTCCGACTCAAGGGTTTCATTGAACAAGATAAATATTGTGACGGCGGAATATATAGACACTGCAGGTGCTCTTTCTTCAAGAGAGAGCCTATTTTCATTTGTAAGTAATGGGAAGTAACCATGGGTTGAAAATTTAACTGAATTTTCATCTTTAGAATTATACGCAATGAGATAGCTGATCATGACATTGCTAACGTCTTTGTCTTCCCTGAATTTGAATTTGTTGTCTTTTGAGTTCACCCCCATCAGTCATTCTGGAATGTGTGCTTTGGCTTGAGCGAATAGAGAAAGATACAAAAACGTCTTTTAAAAATGGGCTATGAGCTTAAAACATTTTTATGTATTGTGTTTACTTTTGGGAGGAAATCAGATTTAAAGTGAATAGTTACAATGAGTAAATACAGCAAGATAAAATTGTACAGAAAGGAAAAGTAATAAGAGGCTCGCGAAAGTAATAAGAAAAATACAGTATGTAAAGAACAGGTATGAGGTTCGCGAAATTTCAGAGTCCATTTTTTCCGAGGAAATGAAAGTTTTAAACACTTTTCTATAATTTTTATTTCTGATCATGGATATGTCAAGGGTTTTGTTTAAGGAATCTGTTGTTTTCGTTATAATTTATCTTCAAATTAAACTGTTAAAGATTTTAATTTTAGACTCCTAGTATAATTGATTCCCCTGTTCTTGCACGTCATACACCATTAATATATTGCGTTCTATTTCAACTGATCCTTGTGTGCATGGGCAACAAACCTTATCAATCACTTCTTTGCTTTAATGAGAACTGAATAGTTTTAGCTTGGGGGATTTTTAGAAGTTGAATTTATTGCTATAATATTTCTCATTTAAAAAGTGATTAATAATTATTACTTGGTTAATTTTCTTCGTGTTGATATCAAGATCCTATATGTTAATTGAATTGGAGAGTTTTAAAGATTTCTTAAGCAGAGTTTCATGGGTATTGGTTTGGAAGATTTCGATCAGTACTTTCTATCCAGTTTCTGAAATTTTCTCTCTTTTGGTGTGTATTCCATTCCATATTTCAAGCCTTCATCAAGTTTTGAGGTAGGATATTTAATCTCTCTTATTTTCCTTTGTTCATTTGATTTTTGAAAGTCCAAATGATTTGATTTGTAATGTGAATGATATTCCTTGAATTCAAATTTCTCTATTCCAAAAGATTTTATATGTTTAAAATTTTTGAAAATTTGGAATCATATGGGAAAATGATATCAATCTTTTATTGATTGGATAGACATTTTTTCAATGTATTTTTATGATATTGTGTAGTAAGGGATCAAATGGTTTAATCAAATTTTGATTTATGTTTTTTTTTTTTAACTTTTAGAGGTCTATCAATGGTGGATGGCCTCAAATTGATTTTGAGTCCAAATTGACAATTTGAGAATAGTGGATTTTGATTATTCTAATATGATATTCTTGTATGAAATAAGGACTTTATATATAGAATTTTTATTATGGGATCAAATAGAATGCATTTTCTTAGTACTAAGACCAATTGAGTATATCTTGTATGTGGATGAAAATGGCAATATATAAATAGGATCATTGATGTTATTGAGATGTTTAGCATTCAATTTATGCATAAGCCTAAGATTAGGTCCTAGAGTGAGTCTAAGGGCTGGCATTTAATGGGTGTTCAACCCTTAAGTGACACGAGGGCAATTATGTTGGAAAGTATCAATCAAGTGATAATATGAAATTTGTGTTACACACATAATAAGATAAATAGATTCCTCAAGCACACCATGAACACTATCATGAGGTGATGGGTGATTTGGGAAGGCATGCCCACACATAGAGCAATGATACTTTTCTAGAGAGGCATGTCCACTCATGTGGTGTTGGTAATTGCATGATTGTGAATCTTGTCTATATGAGAGAATGCTCAATTTTGTATGGTGCATTTTATTGAGCGCATACAAACACACTACCTACATTACTCTCTAGGGTCTAATGTATTTTCTAGATTTAAGTAATTATTCAATATGATTTGGATTGCAATTGCTCCTCTTGTTTGTGATGTTGATCATTCTTGATGTGTATGCTTTGTGTCTTGTATGAGTGTTAGTCATCTACCCCTCTTGTGTATTCTATATAATTGCATGGACCATGTGACAATCTCCAAGGGCATGATAGGGTAGACTTACATGTTTGGGTGGAATTTCAAACGACCATTGGGGACCGATGAAGATGGTACATGACTGGCATGGAGAGCTCCTTCTACAACTTCTACACTTGTGTTTCATTCATTGATTTTTCTTAGCCATAGTCTTGATCCTATACATTTGGAAATTAATATAATCTTTATAATCACGAGATATATTAGTAGTAATTTATGTGCACTAGTTTTGCTACTAGGCACACTTGTTACACATTCTTTCATAATGAGCTCATAGCATAACTTGATAATTGTCATAGCAATAATTTGTTTGGAACATAAAATGAACACAATTGTTGTCTTCTAGTATTGTAGAGTGTATTTAGGACGCCATCTTGCCCTCTCATTGTTATCATGTGAGATTGGTTGAGTTTAAGTAAACTTGGGTGGAATTTGCAACTATTAAGAGTGCTTCTAAGTCTTTTTCAAACATCCTAACATATATTGCAAATTGTCCTAATATGCTTCTTAAATAATTGATATGTATTTGAGTGTGAAGGGATTTTAGTAAAAACTTGGCATTTTCAAGGTCAACCCAAATCTGTGCATGGTTGTAAAAGTCACCTAGTGACCTTGAGAGCACTTTGCATAGTTTATTCCCCAACATTTTCAATTAATTATCTCAATATAAAAATAATTTTAGAGTGTTCTAGAGGTACAACAATGAAGTGTAGAATCTCACAAATTTTTATACATGGACAAAAATGTAATGATTGTGTGAGTCTATTAATCTTGAGGATGATAGTGTGAAAAAAGGACACTTGCATGAAAGTTTGACGTGTGCACAAAAATAGGACTAATGTACAAAATTTATTTTGTAGTCCTTTCTACGTGTCAATGTCCTTTGTTGATGCGTTAGTTCCACAATTATGTCCAATTGAATTTCCAAGAGATCAAAGCATTTATTTGACCTTGTTTAAGTTTTCATAGTCAAGTTTTGAAACTTTGGGAAGGGTCTTGGGTGAGTCTAGATACCTCATGTATCTTTTCAAAGGAAATATAAGATATTTCCATTTGTTTGTTTGAGTTTCATGACTTTTAGAATTTTGCTTGTGCAATGTTGTGTAATGGTTGTTCAACTTAATCTTGACGCTTGAGCTCAATATCTTTACAACACATATTAAATCTAGATATTTATTATAAAAAAATCATGAGTTCTTATGCATGTTTTTCTCATATCCTTGAGAGTTCCCAAGTCAAGTATTATACACTCATTGCCAACTCTTTTCTCCATTACCACATCCCTCAAAATCCCATTCATTTCATAAAGTCAACCCTAGACACCTCCTAGTTTCCCTTGCATTCCATTATGTCCTCCTAATTCCATTCCATTAAACTGTAATACAACATCCAATGTTCCACTATCCCATCTTAGCCCATTCATTAATCTCAATTAATCAATCCTTTTTTCTATTATATCATCTTGGGCTTGTCCCATTATAACCTCCTAAATTTCACCCTATATTCATTGATTCCCTCTTAGCCTCATACATTAACTATTAATAGTCAATCCTATTACTTGTGATCCCTTCTCAAACCATCTCAGTAATTTATACTAGTCCATCTTATGCTCCATTAGCATCTTTTACTACCATCCCATTATAGCCTTTCTTATTTTACTTTATGTTCCCTTATCCCCTATTGGTCTTATCATTTCTCTTATATATGCTAGAACACCTCATCCATATTTCATTCTACACACATACTTTATCCTACTTCTTTTGATAATCACAAGAAAAATCATAAATGAATCCCCAAAGTTTCAAAATGCTAAAAGATCCACAAAATTCTAGATTTAGATTCTATATAATATTTTTACTCAATAATTCATATGTTCATAATATTTCAAACTTTTTAAATTATCCATACATATATACCTCTCCTACTAATCCCAACAACCTACTTAAACCCTTACTTTATTTTATTTATATATCAAAGTTTCACATCCTTCAATACCATTCTCAACCCTCACTCAAACCTCAAGCCTCAAACATCCCATTATAAAAATTTCATTTTCCTTTTCCAAACTCATCAAACTCATAAAAATTGTGTTCTATTTCAACTGATCCTTGTGTGCAAAGAAAACAAATGTTATCAATCACTTCTTTGCTTTAATGAGAACTGAGTAGTTTTAGCTGGGGGGGTTTTAGAAGTTGAATTTATTGCTATAATATTTCTCATTCAAAAAGTGATTAATAATTTGAAATAGAGCTCATT
The DNA here is from genome assembly GCA_028749045.1 of Cupressus sempervirens. Lineage (NCBI taxonomy): Eukaryota > Viridiplantae > Streptophyta > Pinopsida > Cupressales > Cupressaceae > Cupressus > Cupressus sempervirens. The sequence goes on from CM053792.1 coordinate 429,589,973, forward strand.
ACTTGGTTAATTTTCTTCATTCTGATATCAAGATCCTATATGTTAATTGAATTGGAGAGTTTTGGAGATTTCTTAAGCAAAGTTTCATGGGTATTGGTTTGGAAGGTTTCGACTTTCTATCTGTTTTCTAAAATTTTCTCTCTTTTGGTGTGTATTCCATTCCATATTTCAAGCCTTCATCAAGTTTTGAGGTAGGATATTTAATCTCTCTTATTTTTCTTTGTTCATTTGATTTTTGAAAGTCCAAATGATTTGATTTGTAATGTGAATGATATTTCTCGAATTACAATTTTTTTGGAAAATGATATCAATCTTTTATTGATTGGATAGACATTTTCAATGTATTTTTATGATACTGTGTAGTACGGGATCAAATGGTTTAATCAAATTATGTTTTTTCAAAAAAAAAAATAGAGGTCTATCAATGGTGAATGGCTTCAAATTGATTGAGTCCAAATTGACAATTTGAGAAAAGTGGATTTTGATTATTCTGATATGATATTCTTGTATGAAATAAGGACTTTATATATAGAATTTTTATTATGGGATCAAATAGAATGCATTTACTTAGTACTAAGACCAATTGAATATATCTTGTATGTGGATGAAAATGGTAATATATAAATAAGATCATTGATGTTATTGAGATGTTTAGCATTCAATTTTTGCATAAGCCTAAGGTTAGGTCCTAGAGCGAGTCTAAGGAATGACATTTAATGGGTGTTCAACCCTTTAAGTGAAATGAGGGAAATTATGTTGGAAAGTATCAATCAAGTGATAATATGAAATTTGGGTTACACAAATAATAAGATAAATAGATTCCTCAAGCACACCATTAACACTATCATGAGGCAATGGGTGATTTGGGAAGGCATGCCCACACGTAGAGCAATGAGACATTTATAGAGAGCCATGTCCACTCATGTGTGTTGGTTCTTGCATGATTGTCAATCTTGTCTATATGAGAGAATCCTCAATTTTGTATGGTACATTTTATTGAGTGCATACAAACACACTACCTACATCGCGCTCTAGGGTCTAATGTATTTTCTAGATTTGAGTAATGATTCAATATGATTTGGTTTGCAATTACTCCTCTTGTTTATGATGTTGATCATTCTTGATGTGTATGCTTTGTGTCTTGCATGAGTGTTAGTCATCTACCCCTCTTGTGTATTCTATATAATTGCATGGACCATGTGACAATCTCCAAGGGCATAGCAAGGTCGACTTACATGTTTGGGTGGAATTTCAAACCACCATTGGGGACTGATGAAGATGTTACATGATTGGCATGGAGAGCTCCTTCTACAACTTCTACAATTATGTTTCATTAATTAATTTTTCTTATCCATAGTCTTGATCCTATACATTTGGATATTAATATAATCTTTATAATCATGAGATATATTAGTAGTAATTTATATGTGCACTAGTTTTTCTACTAGGCACACTTGTTATACATTCCTTCATAATGAGCTCATGTCATAACTTGATAATTGTCATAGCAACAATTTGTTTGGAACATAAAACAAACACAATTGTTGTCTTCTAGTATTGTAGAGTGTATTTAGGATGCCATCTTCCCCTCTCATTGTTATTATGTGAATTTGGTTGAGTTTAAGTAAATCTGCATAGGATTTGCAACTCTTAAGAGTGCTTCTAAGTCTTTTTTGGACATCCTAACATATATTGAAAATCATCCTAATATGCATTTTCAAGGTCAACCCAAATTTGTGCATGGTTGTAAAAGTCACCTAGTGACCTTGAGAGCACTTTGCACAGTTTATTCCCCAACATTTTCAATTAATTATCTCAATCTAAGTATTATATTTGTATTTTAACCTTTTTTTAAATAATTTTAGAGTGTTCTAGAGGTACTACAGATAAGTGTAGAATCTCACAAGTTTGGACACATGGACAAAAATTTAATGATTGTGTGAGTCTATTAATCTTGAGGATGGTAGTGTGAAAATAGGACACTTGCACGAAAGTTTGACGTGTGCACAGAAATAGGACTAATGTACAAATTTTGTTTTGTAGTCCTTTCTATGTGTCAATGTCCTTTGTAGACACCTTAATTCAACAATTGTGTCCATTTGAATTTCCAAGAGATCAAAGCATTTATGTGACCTTGTTTAAGTTTTCATAGTCAAGTTTTGAAACTTTGGGAAGGGGCTTGGATGAGTCTAGATACCTCATGTATCTTTTCTAAGGAAATATAATATATTTCCATTTGTTTGTTTGAGTTTCATGGCTTTTAGAATTTTGCTTGTGTAATGTTGTGTAATGGTTGTTCGACTTAATCTTGAGGTTTGAACTCAATATCTTTACAACACATATTAAATGTAGGTATTTTAAAATTAAAAAAAATCACGAGTTCTTATGAATTTTTTTCTCATATCCTTGAGAGTTCCCAAGTAAGGTATTATACACTCATTTTCAACTCTTTTCTCCATTGCCAAATCCCTCAAAATCCCATTCATTTCATAAAGTCAACCCTACACGCCTCCTAGTTTGCCTTGCATTCCTTTATGCCCTCCTAATCCCATTCTGTTAAACTCTAATACAACATCCAATGTTCCACTATCCCATCTTAGCTCGTCTCATTAATCTCAATTAATCGATCCTTGGTTCTATTATATCATCTTGGGCTTGTCCCATTATAAGCTCATAAAATTCACCCTATATTCATTGATTCCCACTTAACCCCATACATTTACTATTAATAGTCAATTCTATTACTTGTGATCCCCTCTCAAACCATCTTAGTAATAAATACTAGTCCATTTTATGTTCCATTAGCCTCTTCTACTACCATCCCATCATACCCTTTCTTATTTTACTTTATGTTCCCTTATCCCCTATTGGTCTTATCATTTTTCTTATATGTTAGAACACCTCATCCATATCTTATTCTACACACATACCTTATCCTACTTCTTTTGATAATCACAAGAAAAATCATAAATGAATCCCTGAAGTTTCAAAAAGTTAAAAGATCCACAAAATTCTAAATTTAGATTCTATATAATATTTTTACTCAATAATTCATATGTTCATAATATTTCAAACATTTTAAATTATCCATACATATATACCTCTCCTACTAATCCCAACAACCTACTTAAACCCTTAATTTTATTTATATATCAAAATTTCACATCCTTCAATACCATTCTCAACCCTCACTCAAACCTCAAGCCTCAAACATCCCATTATAAAAAATTTGTTTTCCTTTTTCAAACACATCACCCATCATCTCCACTCCTAGAGCTCTGATCTATTTCATCATATTTTAATCAAATTATCAAACTTCCCTTATGTGCATTGCTTTCTCCATTAACTAAGGTTGCTTTCTCCATTAACTAAGGGTCTGTTTGGTAGCATGAATACAAGTGGAATGACCATTTTAAGGGTTTTCCTAATTCATTGATCAACCTTCTTGTGGCTTGCAATCAATTCCTTGGAGATTTGAATTCTGTTAGGAGGTGAATGGCAGTTCCATTTTGTAGCATGGACATTTTCTTTGCACAATAACCAATAAAGGTGACGTACGCTTGACCTAGGTTTTGAATGAGGTGGGGGATTTGGGGCTTCTATTTTAGAATTTGGCACCTATAGATTACTTTGATCTTGGTATCTGGTCCAAAATTTGTTTGCTAGGCTCTCATGGCTATGAGCAGGGTCTCCAAGAATCTCATTCTTGTTGGAGCCTTTGTTTGTGATGGATCTTCTCCTAGGGTGAGTTCACAGGAGAAGGAGCTATTTTATGTTAGCGAGCGCTTGAAGTTAAATAAAGTTAATGGATGCCTTCCATGTAGTCAGTATCGACCTATGTTGGTTATCACTCGGAAAGTAGCAATGGAAGATGTGGACTATTTGGCCTCACATGCGTTGATATGCAAGTTTCTTGGTATCTAGATTTCCCTGTCAGCTCTAGAAGCTTGGATTCACCATTCGTGATAGGTGGAAGGTAATATGGATATTATGTTAGATGTAATAGCTACATTTTGGTAGCTTTCTCTTGCATGTCAAATCAGAACTGGGTCTTTGAGGGAGGCCCATATTTTTATGACTGTGTGGGTCTTTTTGTCAAAGCCTGGCATACAGGGTTCAATTCTACTGAGGATCTACCTTCAAGGGTTCCTATTTGGGTCTACCTACCATGGTTTCCTTTGGAGTTCTGGTACATGGATATCCTTCAACAGATTGGTGTTGTGCTTGAGAAGCCGATTGCTATAGCACATCAATCACTGGATAAAAAGGTTATTTCTTATGCCCATATTTGTGTTGAAATTGATTTGAATAATCCTTTGCCAAATTCTTTGGAAATTTTCCTAGGCTCTTCTTCTTGGATTCAATAGCTAGACTATGAATCTATTCCCTTTTGTTGCCTCATTTGTCATGCGTATGGTCATTTATAGCGCCAATGCCCTCAAGCCTCTAAAGGCAATGGTACCCTTGGCGAGCTCACTAGCCGAAGGATGGTCAATGATGGTAAAGGGAAAGGTCAAACTGTTAGTACTGGAAAAGGGAATGCTTAGAATGATAGTAGTGGTAAAGGGAAATCTCAAAGGAACACTTCAAGTTAGGGGCAAGGGTCATCCAATACTACCAGTCCTGATAAGGATGGTTTTATCTTGGCTCAAAACTGTGCTAAGGGGTGGGGTCAGAAGTGATCTCATCTAGATCAACAAGTGGACTCAAGGTTCAATTGTTTTGAGGTGATCGACAACATGGTCACAGAAGAAGGCATTCCTATAGAGGCTTAGTGTGGGGCTACTGGCTTAGAGGGGAGGAGTTCTATTCTTAGTGGCAATTAGGATGTTGTAGTTCAACAGAAACTAGAGACCTCTATTGGCCCTAAGTCTGGTTCCCTTGTGGTTTCTCCTACTCCACACCTAAAAAGGATATTCTTCTAGCAGATTTGGCTAAAGATGTGTTTGCCTCTGGTAAAGGGAAGGGATCTTCTCTTGCTTTGGGCTTGATGCAAAGACCATTTTAAAAAGTCTCTTTTCCTACTCCCTCAGGAGTTGGGTGAAAGCAAGATAAGCAAAGAATTAAACTTACAGGAGATTTACTGGTAGAGTTTGGGATTGTAAGGACCATGGATGAACATTTTCCCCACTCTACTCAATGAATGTTCTCTCTTGGAATGTGAGGGGGGTGAATAGCATCCCTACACAAAAAGCTATTCACAAGCTAGTGGATGATCATTCTCCAGATATCCTTTGTATCTAGGAGACCAAGCTTTTGGTGGACTCCATGTTTAGATGTGCTCCTAAAATTTGGTTTCTGGGGAAATTCCAATGTGGTTGTGCTTTGGGGAGCTCTAGTGGTCTTGCCATTTGTTGGGATCCTAGGAAAGATAAGCCACTTTACTGGGTCTCTTGTCTCTTAACTCTCTCAATGGTGGCATCCTCTCTAGAAACTAGAGAGATGATTCTTGTTACTAATGTGTATGCCCCTATTGATCTCTGTCGCAAGCTCAAGCTATAGACACATATTAGGCATGTCAGAAGTTGTCACCCTTTCTTGCCTTGGATCGTGGCTAGAGATTTCAACTTTGTTCTCAATCTGGAAGAGAAAATGGGTGGGTTGGCTTGCTTGGGTCCTTCTTCTGAGCTTCTTTAGGAAAATATAGATCTTTTACATCTCTTTGATGTCAAACCTCTTAATGGGCTCTTTACTTGGAACAATCGAAGGGTTGGAAATGATACCATCTCAGAATGCCTAGACAAGTTCCTGGTTTCTTGCTTTTGGAATTATGTCGCTCTTTCTCTCTCTTCTGAAATTCCTAATTGAAGAGGTTTTGACCACTAACTTATCAAGCTCATGAGTAGTTATGTTGCTGTCCCAAAGAAGCCTCACTTTAAGTTCCAACTGATGTGGCTTTGAGACTCTTCTCTCCATGATTTAATCACTCATTGGTGGAGACAAGGAGGCCTTGCCTATGGCACTGCTATGTTCTCCTTCTCTTAAAAACTATAATATGTTAAAAGTAAGTTGAAGCATTGGAACAGGAATTGTTTTGGTAATCTCCACATTATGAAGAAGAGGGCTCAAAATCGTCTTGATGTTATTATGAGGCAGATTCAAGATTTGGGTTTTTCTGAAGCTCTTAGCATTGTAGAATCCCAAGCTTCTAGTGATTTAGCTGAGTGGGATCTTAGAGAAGAATTTTTCTTGGAAACAAAAAGCTCGAGTTGATTGGCTTTAGGAAGGGGAAAAAAACACCACATTTTTGCATAAATCTGTGTAGGCTCAATGTAACAAGAGTTACATTTCTTCTCTTGTTACTTTTGATGAGACGCATCTAGCCTCCTCTAAAGCTATGTTCGGGGAACCTATTTAGTTTTACTCTACTCTATTTTTAGATGACTTGCCTATAGTAGAGATTGAGGAGAATACAATCTTGTCCTGTATTCCTATTGTTGTGACCAAGGAGATGAATGACTCTCTTATGAGGCCAATTTGTATGTCTAACCTAGAGGGGGTGGCCATCAAATTGCATAGAGGAAAAGCTTTGTGGCCTGATGGATTCCATGTTGAATTCTTTCAAGTATTTTGGGATATTATCAAGCATGACCTTCTAGATGTGGTTAAGGAGTCCTATTCCAACAAAGATATGCTTTGGGCCTTGAATGCTACTTTCTTAGTCCTGATTCTGAAGAAGGAAGAGACTAATCAGCTCGACTTCTTTAGGCCCATTGCTCTTTGTAATGTGGTTTGTAAAATAATTACTAAGCTCCTAGTGGAAAGGCTTAAATTTTGGCTTCCCATGGTTATCTCTAAGGAACAAGGGGGTTTTGTGGCAGGAAAACAAATTTTGGATGGGTGGTTATTGCTTTCGAAGCCATTCACTCTATGTGTTCTACCAAGGAATGCACCATGCTCATCAAGCTTGATATGTCTAAGGCTTATGACAGAGTCAACTCAAGTTCCTTACAAAAAGTTCCTTTGGCTTTTGGCTTTAGTTAGGAATGGGTTAGATGGGTTTTGAGCTATGTTACTACTCCTTCCATCTCGGTCCTTCTTAATGGTGAACCATCAAAGTTTTTTGGGTCATCTAGGGGTCTTCTCTAGGGAGAACCCCTCTCTCCTTATTTGTTTATCATTATGGTTGAGGGACTTGGTAGACTTATCAAGTCTCGTGTTCCTCAAAATCTGATTCAAGGATGGCAATGGGGAAATGGTTTGCCCAATCTTTCCCACCTCCAGTTTGTTGATGATACGACCCTTGTTAGGAGAGCTCGAATTCAGTAAGTTAAAGCCTTTCGACTCACCTTGGATACTTATTTGGTTGCCTCTAGGAAAAAAATAACAACCACAAGTCCTCTATTTTTTTGTTCAGCACTCCTGAACCTATCTAGCGAACGATTGCTAATATCTTGAGATTTCATATTGAGTCTCTCCCTCTGACTTACTTGGGGGCTCCTATTGTGGTGGGAAGGTAGCCTAGGCCCTTTTGGTAGAGCTTTCTCAACAAGCTTCAACAAAAATTCAATCATTGGACTCATAGGTGGCTCTCTACTGCTAGCAGGGTGACTCTCCTGCAATCTGTGATTCAGGCCCTTCCCATATACAAAAGCATGATTCAAGCTGCCCCGACATATTTTCTTAAGGAATTTGATGCTCTCTCACTAATTTATTTGGAGTGACAATTTGCAAAATACCAATTGGAGCCACATCAATTTGGATATTTTTTGTAGGCCTAAAAAGGAAGGAGGCCTTGGCCTTTGTTTTGCTATCTTGTGTAGTCAAGCTCTTGCTACCAAGCTCTATTGGTGCTAGTGTTACAGCCAGTCTCAGCTTTGGGCCTGTATCCTACCACACAAGTATTTACCTGGTGCTGAACCTTCAAATATTTCCAAGTTTTCTCTTGAGGGAAGAGGCTCTATGGTGTGGAATACCCTAAAGATTGGTGCTCACCTAGTGAAGAGAAGACTTTTTGGGATATGTAACAGAGGTGATGAGGCCCTATTTTGGAGTGATTCCTGGAATGGGCATCCTTCTCTCTTATCCTCTCATCTGCACTTGCAGCCTCTTTGTGATTTTTTCCTTTTTGCTAGATGGAATAAGGTGGCTCATTATAAGGAGGCTTATAACCTAGGCCTTGTTGTTGGTTAGAGATGGAAGAATTATTCTAATTGGTCGTTGGGTGGTTCTCTAGGGGATTGGTTAGAACTTTCTTAAATATTGGCTTCTAGGGAGTGCAAATCTCTGCAGGAACCTAATGTTTTGGCTCGGGGAGGTGCCTCTTCTGGCAAGTATTCTATTTCTTCAAGGTACCTTGTGTTGACTAGGCAACTTTTTGATGGGGTGGAGGTCTCTTGGTGGAAGAAAGTTTGGACTAGCTTTTCTTGGCCTAAGTGTAATTTTTTCCTCTAGATTCTAGTTTACAATTGTTGTCTTACTTGGGGGAATCTCTACAAGAGAGGCTTTCAGGGGCCTTCCATCTATATCTTATGCCGCAATAGTGAAGAGACTGTTTCTCACCTTTTTTTCTAGTGCCCCTTTGTCCAACAGATTTGACACTTCTGGTGGAGTGTGTGGGGGTGCACAGACTGGCATGTCTCCTCCTTGTCTATGTTCTGGGACCGTTTAGGCCATCCCCCTTCATAAACCTCTTTTCTTTAGGTTTCTTGGACTATTGGCCCTTCCCTTATTTTATGGCATATTTGGCTTGAGAGAAATAGGAGGATCTTTCATGATGTGCAGTTTGAGATCATACACGTATGGGGGAAAATTGCTAATTCTCTTCATGAAACACTCCTAGCTAAATGTGGCATTTGTGGAGGTTTGGATCCTAGTGATGCTGGTATTTACTCATGCCTTTCATTTCCTCTTCATGGAGGCACTCCCTTGTTCCCCCATAAATGCTCTGGGAATAGAGCTAGGCAATGCTCTTAGCGTGTTAATCGTGAGGGGCATTGGACTCCTCCTGAGGTTTGAGTTCTTAAAATCAACACTAATGGTTCTTCTCGAGAAGATCATGGACTAGTTAGTATTCAGGGAGTTGGGCATGCCAACTTTGGAGATATTCAGTTTTTGTTTTCTATATACAAGGGTTACCATACAAATAACCTCATAGAAGCCCTTGTTATCTTGGTTGCACTGGAAAAATGTTGTCAAAATGGTTGGAGAAGAATTATCTGTGAGATGGACTGGCAGGTGGTTGTGAATTTATTGAATAGACAGAACCTTGTGGATGTGAATTGGCATTTGGCTCTAGTTATTCAACAAATCACTCAATTATGAAATTCTTTGGATTCTTCTCTTTTGTGCATATCCCTCATGAGTGGAATGGTGTGGCTGACTGTTTGGCTAAATGGGCCTCTAAGCATGTGTTAGATTGGAACATTACTGATCATAGGATGCTTCCCCTTGATTTATCTCAGATGCTAGATCAACTTGTGGATCGGGATAAACCTTTGTATTCCTATTCCAGTTTTATTTATTTTAGAAAAAATAAATTTTTGGATTTGTGAATTTCCCATCAAATTATGGCTGAACCAAACCGTGAATAGGAATATGTACCCCCATTTTTTATTTCAGAATAACTATACCTATTCCCATATTTTTATAAATTTGCTCCCTGTTTCTTTAGGGCACCGGCTATGGTGCAACTTATTTGCACCGTGCCATTTAGCCTTTTTGTCAGTGGGCCTTCTGTCTGTTTCCCATTCCCCCATGCATTTTTGACACATTCTACCATGTCAGTTAATATGTTAGTCACTTTACTTTCCCCACAATACATCTGTCATCTCATTCATGTAATCTTTTTTACTGTATTACTTAATATGTTTATATTGTATTTTCAAATATTTATGTTACTCATATTGTTATACAAATTTTTAGTATAGTAATAAAATAAATTTTGTTTAATTAAGTCAATTGATTTATAAAGTTAATAATTATGAAGAAAATATCATTTAATAATCTATGATAATGAAATTTTAATTTTAAATGAGAAAAGTTAATCTTATAAACTTTCAAATAAAATCATTTATAATCTGAAGGAGAAGAATGTATATATATCTTCAAATCTTAATATCTTTTATTTTTTAAAATTATTATCTATTTTTAAATTTCTTGTGGAATTGATAGATAAAATGCAAATTTCTATGGTTCAATCATTTAGGTCTCTCCATGGTGTGATCTAAAATGTTGATAAAAATTTTCAAACATGCAATCAAATAGAGAAACAAATTATACAAACTCATAGATTATAGAAATTTATTGTATGTTATGTAGAATATATAACATGAATAAATCAACAAGATAAAAGGTACTACAACACTCAAATACACAACATAAGAAAATAAATTGGAATGACACACAAGTTTTCATTATATTATATAAAAGAAACTAAATTATATATATATATATATATATATATACATATATATATATATATATATATATACATATATATATATATATATATATATATATATATATATATATATATATATATATATGTGTATACATATATATATATCTATATATATATATGTATATGTATATATATATATGTATATGTATATATATATATGTATATCTATATATATATATGTATATGTATATATATATATGTATATATATATATATATATGTATATATATATATATATATATATATATAATCTCTTGAATTTTTCATCCTTATATTATCAAAATCAAATAATCAATACACTTATTAATTAATTCATATTACATTTTTAACATTGATCGATTAGATTACGTCATCATTGTTACGTTAATTTCCTCAAAATTACTTAATATCCGATCATTTATGTAAAAAAATCTCCTTCTTGCACATACATTTAATACGTTACGCTATTAAACATTTGTAATATGTTTCACCTATAACATACGGCACGGACTTAAGCTCTTCGAGAGCTATTGTTTTCGTTATAATTTATCTTCAAATTAAACTATTCAAAATTTTAATTTTAGACTACTAGTATAATTGATTCCCTTGTTCTTGCATGTCATACACCATTAATATATTGTGTTCTATTTCAACTAATCGGTGTGTGCAAAGGCAACAATCCTTATCAATCACTTCTTTGTTTTAATTTGAACTGAGTAGTTTTAGCTTGGGGGATTTTTAGAAGTTGAATTTATTGCTATAATATTTCTCATTCAAAAAGTGATTAATAATTTGAAATAGGGCTTATTAGTAGGTTAATTTTCTTCATTCCGATATCAAGATCCTATATGTTAATTGAATTGGAGAGTTTCGAAGATTTCTTAAGCAAAGTTTCATGGGTATTGATTTGGAAGATTTTGATCAGTACTTTCTATCTGTTTTCTGAAATTGTCTCTCTTTTGGTGTGTATTCCATTCCATATTTCAAGCCTTCATCAAGTTTTGAGGTAGAATATTTAATCTCTCTCATTTTTCTTTGTTCATTTGATTTTTGAAAGTCCAAATGATTTGATTTGTAATGTGAATGATATTCCTTGAGTTCAAATTTCTCTATTCCAAAAGATTTTATAACTTTCAAAATTTTGAAAATTTGGAATCATATGGGAAAATGATATCAATCTTTTATTGATTGGATAGACATTTTCAATGTATTTTTGCAATATTGTGTAGTAAGGGATCAAATGGTTTAATCAAATTTTGATTTTTTAAAAATTTTTAAAATTTTTTTAGAGGTCTATCAATGGTGGATGGCCTCAAATTGATTTTGAGTCCAAATTGACAATTTGAGAAAAGTAGATTTTGATTATTCTGATATGATATTCTTGTATGAAATAAGGACTTTATATATAGAATTTTTATTATGGGATCAAATAGAATGCATTTTCTTAGTACTAAGACCAATTGAATATATCTTGTATGTGGATGAAAATGGCAATATATAAATAAGATCATTGATGTTATTGAGATGTTTAGCATTCAATTTTTGCATAAGCCTAAGGTTAGGTCCTAGAGCGAATCTAAGGACTAGCATTTAATGGGTGTTCAACCCTTAAGTGACACAAGGGCAATTATGTTGGAAAGTATCGATCAAGTGATAATATGAAATTTGGGTTACACACATAATAAGATAAATAGATTCCTCAAGCACGCCATGAACACTATCATGAGGCAATGGGTGATTTGGGCAGGCATGCTCACACATAGAGCAATATACTTTTCTAGAGAGGCATGTCCACTCATGTGGTGTTGGTTCTTGCAAGATTTTCAATCTTGTCTATATGAGAGAATGCACAATTTTGTATGGTGCATTTTATTGAGTGCATACAAACACACTACCTACATCACTCTCTAAGGTCTAATGTATTTTCTAGATTTGAGTAATGATTCAATATGATTTGGTTTACAATTGCTCCCCTTGTTTTTGATGTGATCATTCTTGAGGTGTATGCTTTGTGTCTTGCATGAGTGTTAGTCATCTAGCCCTCTTGTGTATTCTATATAATTGCATGGGCCATGTGACAATCTCCAAGGGCATGGCAGGGTAGGCTTACATGTTTGGGTGGAATTTCAAACGACCATTAGGGACTGATGAAGATGGTACATGATTGGCATGGAGAGCTCCTTCTACAACTTCTACACTTGCATTTCTTTAATTGATTTTTCTTAGCCATAGTCTTGATCCTATAAATTTGGAAATTAATATAATCTTTATAATAATGAGATATATTAGTAGTAGTTTATGTGCACTAGTTTTGCTACTAGGCACACTTGTTATACATTCTTTCATAATGAGCTCAAGTCATAACTTGATAAATGTCATAGCAACAATTTGTTTGGAACATAAAATGAACACAATTGTTGTCTTCTAGTATTGTAGAGTGTATTTAGGATGCCATCTTCCCCTCTCATTGTTATCATGTGTGTTTGGTTGAGTTTAAGTAAACCTGGGTAGGTGTAGTGCCTGCCCTCATTTACATTTTTTTTTCTAGTTACATTGTTGCTATCATGGTCGAACTCTATTAGACGAGTTTTATGTTAATAGTTAGTAGCATTGTTTTGAGACTATCAAATATTGTGTTACAGATTCAGTTGATATATGTCGTGATTATTTAGACTTTACATTTCATGTATGCATGATGATTATTACATTATTCTTAGTATTAATGATGATTAGTTAGATGGTTTATTATCACATGTGTTTTCTTATGGATACTTACCCCATACTTGCATGTGTATGATGTGCATGTTTGTTTCTTATGTATGGCATTTCTGATGTGGTTAAGGAAGGGAGTCGTAGTCACCTGCTGGTCGAGATCTACATGATGCACCACTTCCTGCCATTGCCTATTTAGCTTAGCATATATATTGTATGTACGTGCATGGATTTTATGCAGGTTGTAGGTACTGCGTATTGACTTCCCTGAATTGCCAGGATGAGCATACCCTATCGCACTATCTCAATGGTAAGAGAGGGGAGATAAATTCTCAAGTCCAAATCCTAAACCCTTAAACCGATTGTCCTAGAAGGTAGGACACGTATCCGAGATATTTTACCTTCTGAATGTGTCGGATGACATAATTTGTGATTTTAACCCTTTGGACTGATTTTGTATTGATTGTTCTATGAAGGGTTTTCATATTTTATCTTGGAGGTCTATGGTGAATTTTCTATTAATTAAGTCATTAAATTAAAAGATTTAATTATTTTGGGAAAAATTAATATAATGTCATGATCTTTAGATATCTTGATTTTAATTAATTAAATGAAAATTAATTGAGAGAAGAATTAAATGAAAGAAATTAGAATTTAAAAATTAATAATAATAAAAATAATACTAAAATAATAATTAAATAATAATAATAGAAATAATAAAAGAATTAAAATAAAAGTTATAAGTCTATCTAGGAGTAAGTGAACCTCTTGAATGCACATATGTCTACAACACATGAGTTAGCGCACAAATTAAGCACATTGTGTCTACAACCTTGTGACTCATCTAGAAGGTTGGAAAAAGCTCGTGCTTAGTTGTTAACGCTTAACTCATCTTCTGGTTGTTTCTAGAGACATTCTAGGTGCTTCTTGAGAGTTCTTTATATTCAGGCACTCCTAGAAGCTCAGGGAGGGTGTTCGAAGGACCCAAGAACGTTGTAGAAGGAAGGAGATTGCTCTATAGATTCTAAGGAGAAGTGATTTAGCATCAGTGTCCAGTTAGACACTTGTGGATTTTGCATATGTTATTTTCACTTTTTGCACTTCCTGTCTTCTTCGTGTCTTCTGAATGCTTTCTGAAGATTTTTCATATGTTGAATATCTTGGCTGTATGCATTTTTGTCATGGGTAGTTAAATTCTATATAAGAAATTCTCATATGCGTAGATCTGAGGAAACTATGGGGCTAGGGTTTTCAGATGCTTATGGACAAACCTATTTAAAGAAATTAATGGGTAAATTTAGAGAACAATTATTCTAAAGGGAATTTCTTAACTTATAGAATTGGAAAAACCCTTTTTGTTTAAAAACTATGTCTATGTTCTCTTTTTTTTTTAAAGTATACAAATTTGCATATATATATATATATAGACACACACACACACACACACACACACATATATATGTTTATTATTATTAAAAAAACAATGTTGTAATGCTTAGTAATAATCTGTGTGTATGTATATATATATATATATATATATATATATACACACAGACACAGACACAGACACAGACACACACACACACACACACACACACACACACATACATATACATATACATATTTGCTCATTAAATCGCAGTGGAGAATCATTATAATTCGTATTGCACATGACAAAAAAACCATTTTGAAAGATGTTATATTATTAAAAAAAATCATATAAATATGGTGGAAGGGGGGGTTTTACCCCACCCCGTTCCCTCTTTATGAGACCGCCGATAGTCTGTGCCTGTTGTCACAGGTACTACGACTGTTGTCGCAGGCTCTACGACAGAGGCAGGCCGCACGACCATTAATATAAGAAAAGCCATCGGCCTTGTGAACGAATTGATGTGTGTGTTATTTTAAATTATTTTTAAAGAATTTTGTTAATTATAATGTTATTTAGATATTAATAAATATTATTAATTTTTAAATATTAATTAATATGTATATTATTAAATATTAATAATATTAATATATTTATTATAAATAAAATTATAGTAATAGAATATTTCTTTTGAATTAATCATTTTATAATATTTTAGTCTAATGTTATAAATCTAATTTAATCAAATTTAAATGAAGGATGGATAAATGAGGATGAATTATATTTGTTGACATTGAATTTTCTATGTGTTTTATTGGAACATGATGGGGGTCCTTTTTAAATATTGTATAATATACTATTGAAACATCTTAAAATATTGATTTAATGGGTTATAGGGAAAGTACTTTTATCTATCAAACAAATACATGGGTTAGGTAAAATGTACAAATTTCTCCACTCGAGATCTAAATTTGAAAACGAAAACTGAGACCTCCACACTTAATTCAACTATGTAATTTTAGCAAACCAAAATATGTGCTGGCATTGTGTTTTCTCTATGCTTCTTGTTTTGTGTTTTTGGGTTGACTAGATTGTTGACCAGTTATAGGACGTTTACCAAAGGTTTGGGGGTTATGATTGTGATGTCATGATGATGTCTTTTGACCTCGACCTTTATAAAACCCAACCATGGTTAAGTGATGGCATGCTCTATGGTGTGTGTGTGGTTTACTGATTGATATTGTTTCCGGTCTTCTTGTGTAAGTTGTGACATATGTAACCATTTATGAGTATCGATCAATTGTATTTGGATTACTTTCCAGTCACCTTGATGGGATTCAATTGTTTATCTGATCTTGATGATGTCATGTTGTGACATGTTTTGACTCAACCATTTTGGAGTCTTCGATCAATATTACTTTGAGATACTTTTTGGTTGCTTGTTAGAACCAATGGAGCCTCATCAATTGGGATATTGTTTGTAGGCATAAAAAGGAAGGAGGCCTTGGCCTTTGTTTTGCTATCTTGTGTAGTCAAGCTCTTGCTACCAAGCTCTATTGGTGCTAGTGTTCTAGTCAGTCTCAGTTTTGGGCCCGTATCCTACCACACAAGTATTTACCTGGTGTTGAACCTTCAAATATTTCTAGGTTTTCTCTTGAGGGAAGAGGCTCTATGGTGTGGAATACCCTGAAGATTGGTGCTCACCTAGTGAAGAGAAGTCTTTTTGGGAAATGTAACAAAGGCACTAAGGCCCTATTTTGGAGCGATTCCTAGAATGGGCATCCTCCTCTCTTGTCCTCTCATCTGCACTTGCAGCCTCTTTGTGATTTTTTCCTTTTTGCTAGATGGAATAAGGTGGCTCATTATAAGGAGGCTTATAACCTAGGCCTTGTTGTTGGTTATAGATGGAAGAATTATTCTGATTGGTCATTGGGTGGTTCTCTAGGGGATCGGTTAGAACTTTCTTAAATATTGGCTTCTAGGGAGTGCAACTCTCTGCAGGAACCCAATGTTTTGGCTTGGGGAGGAGCTTCTTCTGGCAAGTATTCTATTTCTTCAGGGTACCTTGTGCTGACTAGGCAACTTTTTGGTGAGGTGGAGGTCTCTTGGTAGAAGAAAGTTTGGAACAGCTTTTCTTGGCCTGAGTATAATTTTTTCCTTTGGATTCTAGTTTACAATTGTTGTCTTAATTGGGGGAATCTTTGCAAGAGAGGCTTTCAGGGGCCTTCCATCTGTATCTTATGCCGCAATAGTGAAGAGACTGTTTCTCACCTATTTTTTCAGTGCCCCTTTGTCCAACAGATTTGGCACTTCTGGTGGAGTGTGTGGGGGTGCACATGCTGGCATGTCTCCTCCTTGTCTATGTTCTGGGACTGTCTAGGCCATCCCCCTTCCAAGACCTCTTTTCTTCAAGTTGCTTGGACTATTGGCCCTTTCCTTATTTTATGGCATGTTTGGCTTGAGAGAAATAGGAGGATCTTTCATGATGTGTAGTTTGAGATCAAACACTTATGGGGGGAAATTGCTAATTCTCTTCATGAAACACTCCTGGCTAAATGTGACATTAGTGGAGGTTTGGATCCTAGCGATGCTGGTATTTACTCACGCCTTTCATTTCCTCTTCATGGTGGCACTCCCTTGTTCCCCCACAAATGCTCTGGGGTGAATGCACAAAGTTGGGTCGCAATTTCGCAGAAGTCAAATCCGCGAAGTGAGACCTCTTAGAAACGGGCACCTGATTTTAAAAAACGGTCACCCGTTTTTGGCTTGAGTGCCCAACCCTAAATTTAAAAAATGGGCACCCGTTATTTTTTAAAATTGGGTACCCGTTTCTCAAAAAATTAAAAATTTAAATTTTTAAGAAATGGGCACCCGTTTTTTAAAAATCGGGTACCCATTTTTTAAAAGTAAAAAACGGGTAACCGTTTCTTAAAAATTCAAAATTTTAAGTTTTCAGTAGATTTTACATGCCGCTTTTAGCTTTTCAAAACGAGTACCCATTTTTTGAAATTCAAATAACAGGTGCCCGTTTCTTACAACATGAGGCAGGATTTTTTTTTCCTGCCTCGGATTTTGGTTTGGGACAGGCTTGGTGAGACCAAGCCTATGCCTTGGCCTCTCAAGATTTGGCTAAGGCATTAAACTGACAAATTCATGCCTTGCCATAATTTTTAGAGGGTCTTCCCGATCAAATTTTTTTATGAAAAAAAAACCCATTACAGCGCTCACTTTCCTGATTTCAGAAATATAAATTTTATAGAGTTATGATTTTATTTACTTTTTTTTTTTAATCAAAGGCGGTACCTAAATGTAAAATAGCAATGTTCACTAAAACTTTAATAACTTTTTTATTATATATTTTTTCTTAAATTAATTTATATGTCATCAATCTACATTCAATTCTTTTGAAGTTAAAAAAAAAAATTGAAAAAAGTAAAATTTTGATCAAATTATGGTGTCCATACACGAGAGGTTTTAAAATTTTCTTTTATATCCAATTAAAAATTAATAATAAAAAAATATTCATTAAAAAATTCAAGAAAAATATTCTCATCAATCTTTGGTGTGTTAGGTAACTCTATTTAAAAGGATTTGCAAAAATTCATTCATTTGTGTCAAATTATGGTGTCCGTACACGAGCGTGGTATGGTCTTGAAATAGGCATTTTGAAAAAGTGATTTTTAAAGATCCATACCAAAAAAATAATATATCATATGGGTATACAAATAAATTACATATTCAAAAAGAAGATTCCAGGCACTACAAATTTTATTTCTGAAGCTTTTTTATATTTAATCTCTAAATGGCTCAAATTTTGGCATCAATTGACAAAATATTTCAAAAATAGGAAAAACAGTTCCACTTTTTGGCCAAAAGTGAGACCCAACTTCTTGCACTAACCTAGAGGAATAGAGTTAGGCAATGCTCTTAGCGTGTTAATTGTGAGGGGCATTGGACTCCTCCTGAGGTTGGAATTCTTAAAATCAACACTAATGGTTCTTCTCGGGGAAATCCTGGACTAGCTAGTATGGGGGAGTTGGGCGTGCCAACTTTGGTGATATTCAGTTTTTGTTTTCTATATACAAGGGTTACCATACAAATAACCTCATGGAAGCCCTTCCTATCTTGGTTGCACTGGAACAATGTTGTCAAAATGGTTGAAGAAAAATTATCTGTGAGACAGACTGGCAAGTGGTTGTGAATTTATTGAATAAACGGAACCTTGTGGATGTGAATTGGCATTTGGCTCTAGTTATTCAACAGATCACTTAATTATGCAATTCTTTGGATTTTGTGTCTTTTGTGCACATCCCTCATGAGTGGAATGGTGGGGCTAATTGTTTGGCTAAATGGGCCTCTGAGCATGTGCCAGATTGGAACATTACTAATCATAGGATGCTTCCCCTTGATTTATCTCAGAAGCTGGATCAACTTGTGGACCGGGATAAACCTCTATAATTCTCTTTGTTTCTTCTGTTGTTCTATTCTTTTTGGTATTCAATAAAAAATTTACCCCTCTTTTAGTTGAATACGAGTGGAATAGGCATATGTAAATTCTTAAAATTTTGAATTCTTCATTTGGATGCACCAAATTAGCATTAGAATAGGAAATGAAATAGGAATATGTATTCTAATTTTGGCCCAAAAATGAGCTTTTGCAATTCCACCTAAATAGGTGGAACTGGAATACGTATTCCTATTCCTATTTTATTTATTTTAGAAAAAATAAATTTTTGAATTTGTGAATTCCCCATCAAATTATCGCTGAACCAAACCGTGAATAGGAATATGTACCCCCATTTTCTATTTCAAAATAATTATAGCTATTCTCATATTTCTATAAATTTGCTCCCTTTTTCTTTAGGGCACTGGCTATGGTGCAACTTATTTGCACCGTGCCATTTAGCCTTTCTGTCAGTGGGCCTTCTATCTGTTTCCCATGCCCCCATGCATTTCTAACACATTCTGCTATGTCAGTTAATATGCTAGTCACTTTACTATCCCCACAATACATCTGTCATCTCATTCATGCAAACTTTTTTACTATATTACCTAATATGTTTATATTGTATTTTCAAATATTTATGTTACTCATATTGTTATAGAAAAAATTAGTATAGTAATAAAATAAATTTTGTTTAATTAAGTCAATTGATTTATAAAGTTAATAATTATGAAGAAAATATCATTTAATAATCTATGATAATGAAATTTTAATTTTAAATGAGCAAAGTTAATTTCATAAACTTTCAAATAAAATCATTTATAATATGAAGGAGAAGAATGTATATATATCTTCGAATCTTAATATCTTTTGTTTTTAAAAATTATTATCTATTTTTAAATCTCTTGTGGAATTGAAAGATAAAATGCAAATTTCTATGGTTCGATCATTTAGGTCTCTCCATGGTGTGATCTAAAATGTTCATAAAAAAATTCAAACGTGCAATCAAATAAATCAAATAGAGAAACAAATTGTACAAACTCATTGATTATAGAAATTTGTTGTATGTTATGTAGAATATATAACATGAATAAATCAACAAGATAAAAGGTACTACAACACTCAAATACACAACATAAGAAAATAAATTGGAATGACACACAAGTTTTCATTATATTATATAAAAGAAACTAAATTATATATATATATATATATATATATATATATATATATATATATATATATTCCTTAATTTGTATTATCTTGAAATCTCTTATCATAATAATTAGAAAACTTAAATGTGTTAAAATGTATTATATTATATTATGAATTTAATAAATAAAGTGCAAAATTGTTGATTAGATTTATAGATATAAATGAAATAATTCAATAAAATTAATGTTATTTCTCATTTTTTCTAATATTTGTAACTTTGAATTTATTTAAAAACTTTTTATTTATAAAAAGAATAAATAATATTTATTTTATTAATATAACTAAAAAGATAAATTATAATCATATTATTAAAGAAATTATTACTAAGTAAAGTTATACTAAAAATAAAAATATTACTACTAATATAAGTTACTTACACTATTATCACTCTGAAATAAGTTGATAGTGGACACTTGGCAGAGTAGTACTGTACTTGTTTCAAAGTGGTAATAGTGTAAATAACTTATATTAGTAATAATATTTTTATTTTTAGTATAATTTTACTTAGTAATAATATTTTTAATAATATGATTATAATTTTATTGTTTTAAATTCTCAACTCTTATTATATAATTAGAAAAAATAATCTTTTTAGTTATATTAATAAAATAAATATTATTTATTCTTCTCATAAATAAAAAGTTTTTAAAATATTAGAGAAAATGAGAAATAACATCAATTTTAATACTATGGAAATTTTAAGTTTAGTGTAAACATGTAAAAAGAACTACTATCCATCCAAAACTGTAAATGTTCATTTAATCTTAATTAGCTAAACAAACAATAATTAACATCAAATCATACTCCAGAAGCATTATCCACAATCTGCGCCCAACTGACCTGTATTATTTCTCTAGAATAATGGTGCTCTTACTTGAATCAAGATTAGTATGCCAGTAATTAAATGATATGTCCCAACACTGACCCCAATGCCCCTTTCTCAACAAAAGAAAGGAGAGAAGTTGTTATATTAAATGTGTTCTACGGAATGCTGCTAGAAGCTCAAACAATTTAATTTAAGCTGCTAACTTATCATGGAGATGGAATGCTGCTATGATATAAGCCATACCAACATTCAAATTCGTATTTATAACCTTTAACTGATAAGATCCATTTTTCCTCTTTGTTTTCTTATCAATGACGTTTAATGTTTGAAGGAAGAGGAATCTTTATTCCAACAATTTCTCTCATGGTTCACAGCCAACTGATTATTTTTCTTTTAGAAGTTTGGTTGCAGACAAGATTATGTATAACCAATCTTTGATTAATATTTATCACAACTTTAGCTACAAATGCACATATTCTGTGTCAGTTCATCAATGGTTTACTACTGATCTTATTGCTGAGATCGGAAGTGAAGACAAATCTTACCCCTGAGGATAACATATATCCAGTCTCATCATAGGCGAAGGCTGTCCTTTAGTAGCTCATCAAACTCCATTCCACTAACTTAACTTTTAGTTATCTCCACACTAGTGTCTTGGAATTGACTTGAGAAGAAATTATAAAATAGACAAAGATAAATGCCAGGAAAAATTTGGAAACCAATCTTGTCAAGAACACACTATGTTCGGGACAGAACTACTTAAAAGCCGAGATGAAATATTAAGCAGCAACAGCAGTAATTGCAAAGCCCAAATAGGCCGATCCCATTTGCATTTTACTGTATATTAAGGTCATTCTCCTCTTCATCATCTTCGCAGGTCCAGAGGAAATGAGCATAAGATGCATTAACATAGCTGCAACATCAAGCCCAACATGGTGGGTTTTTATTAGATAGATTTTTAGGGTTTGATGCTAAAAATAAATAAGAGACACAGCAGGACCTGAGAAGAGAGTGACAAGTACATGGTAACAGATGCTTACCAGTCTTGAGGGGCAGCTTCGACTGCTCTTTCAAAGTAATTTTGGGCACGAGACAAATCCTTGTGTGTTTCCCATATGAATTTGGCATACAGTGACAGAATCTCTCCATCCTTTGGGCTTGCCAATATGGCCCTGGAATAGTATACCTCTGCTCTCTTCGTATCATGCTTTTCCTGAGGACATCAATCCAAACAAGACATAAAACAACTTCATATCAATGGTATATCATATTAAAAGTCTTTCGAGATCAACAAGTTCTAATAACAGTGATAAATTACTACCCAGATGACTAAATATTGATACAAGTGTCAGAAACTCAAGGTTACTACATGGCTAATAACAGTGGCTCACAGTTGGACAAATACATAGCTTATCGAAATTCACTAGTGATCAGCAACTGTACGCTTCTAGTCATATGATTTCTACAATTCATAAGCTTACTGTGCTTATCTTTTAGTATAAGCATATAGATTTACTTTCTCAAGAATATATATCAAACTCCTTAATCCATCTTTCAATTATATTCTCTAACATCTAAGAAAATAAATTCAGCAATACCAAAACCAATAGACACAGTAATCCATGACTACCCAGATGAGTAAAGAATGATAGACAGCCTTTATGTTCTAAGCCCCTTGCAGTTAGAAGGAAGGACTTGCTGTTCAGTGCTGGGTTTAGTAGAGTGGGATGATTGTTTTAAACTTTTGTAAATCATGTCATAAAGAGGGTAAATCTGAAACCACCATTGCGTGATTTTTTATTCTGGAAAGCTTAAAGGTACTTTTAGGCATTGGAAAGCTTAGCAATGAAAATCGGCGTCCTGGTAAGATCAGGATCCCTACCATGGGCCACTCAAAAGGAAATTGAAAGGAACAAAAAAGAAAACCCCACCAATAACTCTTTTATCTGGTCATCTGGTAGATAACCAGTTTCTGGAACATGTATTACACTTTAGTCCTCTGATTGTCATTGGAAAGCCATTTGATTGATATCAGTAACATACAAATCCCTACTTGACATAATCTACCACGTTGTTTAACCTAAAATGAAACAGATTCAACATCCACCTCATGCAAAAACTTGGCATAGTTCCTGAGCAGAAGAGGATTGTGAGGGTTTGCTTCCAACATCTTCTGATAGTACAAATCTGTGCTGCTGGTTTCTCTTCCAGAGCTTTTCTCTTCCCCTGTTACACCATCTTGAATGCCAGAGCCTTCCTGTATATGCTCTCTTTCATCTACATGGGCAGGAGCACATCCTCTTTCAGTGCACAGCAAATCCATTCCATTCAGTCCAGCCTTTAAACCCAACAATTTCTCTGCCATCACAGAATTCTCAGACATACTTTCACCATTTACAGAGACAAAAAAATTGTGGGTCATTTGGTTTCTATGTTCTTGTAGAGGACACTGAGGATATGAGATCATATCCCTCCCGGATTGAACTTCTCTACATGGGGACGAATTCTTGTGATGGTTTTCCTGATAGAGAGAATCCATCATACCCATCCTATTGAGTTCAGCTCTGCTATTTGCAGCAACTAATAGCCCATTCTTCCTTGACCGAAATACTCTGCAACAATGACATGCTGGAGTTCTCTGATTGTTTTCTTCATTCCTGATGAGAGGGTGCATCAGATTACCTTCTGAAAGAGCCCTTCTAAGTTTACCAGATATCTCAACTTTAGAGGGACTCCTACCTTTCTGGCCAGAGCACCTCTTAAGACTTGCACACCTAGATAGTTTGTAGTTAAGTCTGCTAAAATTACAAGGCTCTGAAAGAAAGCCGGGATGATCCATCGAACAGGAAGAAGATCTAAACATCATTTCCCCATTAAAAATTGGGCTGGAGAGCCCTTTTTGGGATGCTGCAGAAAATCATCTCCGACTCAAGGGTTTCATTCAACAAGATCAATATTGTGATGGCGCAATATATAGACACTGCAGATGCTCTTTCTTCAAGAGAGAGCCTATTCTCATTAATAAGTAACGGCGGTAACCAGGGGTTGAAAATTTAACTGAATTTTCATCTTTAGAATTATAAGCAATGAGATAGCTGATCATGACATTGCTAACGTCTTTGTCTTCCCTGAGAGGACTATATGCTACAGATAAAGAGAGTAATGAATTCGTTGTCTTTTGAGTTCACCCCCATCTTTTGAGTGAATGGAGAAAGGTACAAAATCGTCTTTTAAAAATGGGCAATAAGCTTAAAACGTTTTTATGTATTGTGTTTACTTTTGGGAGGAAATCAGATTTAGAGTGAATAGTTACAATGAGTAAACACAGCAAGATAAAATTGTACAGAAAGAAAATGTAATAAGAGGCTCGCGAAAGTAATAAGAAAAATACAGTATGTAAAGAACAGGTATGAGGTTCACGAAATTTCAGTCCATTGTTTTCAAGGAAATGGAAGTTTTAAATATTTCTCAATAATTTTTATTTCTGATTATGGATTTGTCAAGAGTTTTGTTTAAGGAATCTGTTGTTTGTTTGTCTGAAAGGCAGGGAACTATTGTTTTTTTTAACTTTCTATTAATTTTTTTTTCCAGACAAGTCCAATAGTCCAAAGTTAGTCTAAAGTTTAAAATGTCAAATTTTATAAATCAATTATTTTCTACTATTTCCTAATTTTAAATTGGTCAACATCCAATTTGCTGAGGTTTATAGGTATATTAATAATTTGAATAATCAGAAAAATATTAAGAACTGATAGTGAGATGCTTAGGTCATACCTGATTTGACAGCGATGCCACATTATTTTCAGTGCCAGCCGTAAACACATTAAATTAGTTTGTTTCTGATTTTGATGAATACATTAAAATAAATATCTCCTAAAACTCATCAGCAAGTGCATTCTCTAAGCTTGTTTCCAACGGTATTAAATTAATATTTTTTATGTCTTCGTTTATGCTTAGTTTTAAATGTAATTGTTAACGTATAATTTTTAACATTTTGGGTGTTGCTTTTTAATTTTTAACATTTTCTAGACTTAAATTTGAATTAATTAATTGTAATTATCAAGAAATTTAATTTTCTATTAAAATTAAATTTAAATTTCAGATTTAAGAAAGTTAAAAATAAATATAATTACAGAAATAGTTCTATATTAACTTTCAAAATTTAGTGATTAAATTAATTGTAAAAATGGAGTCAAAATTAGAGAAAGTTTTTAAAACTTACAACTTAATTGCTTTTATAATTTTATTTTTAATTCAAAATTCAATATAACATGTAAATGCAAATATTAATTTATTTTCTTCATAAATTATTTATATTTATTATTAATCTCTTGAATTTTTCATCATTACATTATCAAAATCAAATAATCAATACACTTATTAATTAATTCACATTACATTTTTAACATTAATGGATTAGATTAATTTGTTATTGTTACGTTAATTTCGTCAAAATTACTTAATATCCCATCATTTATGTAAAAAAATCTCCTTCTTGCACATACATTTAATACTTTACACTATTAAACATTTGTAATATGTTTCACCTATAACATAAGGCAAGGACTTAAGCTCTCCTAGAGCTATTGTTTTCGTTATAATTTATCTTCAAATTAAACTGTTAAAGATTTTAATTTTAGACTACTAGTATAATTGATTCCCTTGTTCTTGCATGTCATACACCATTAATATATTGTGTTCTATTTCAACTAATCTGTGTGTGCAAAGGCAACAAACCTTATCAATCACTTCTTTGCTTTAATGAGAACTAAGTAGTTTTAGCTTGGGGGATTTTTAGAAGTTGAATTTATTGCTATAATATTTCTCATTCAAAAAGTGATTAATAATTTGAAATAGGGCTTATTACTAGGTTAATTTTCTTCATTCTAATATCAAGATCCTATATGTTAATTGAATTGGAGAGTTTCAAAGATTTCTTAAGCAGAGTTTCATGGGTATTGGTTTGGAAGATTTTGATTCTGTTTTTTGAAATTGTCTCTCTTTTGGTGTGTATTCCATTCCATATTTCAAGCCTTCATCAAGTTTTGAGGTAGGATATTTAATCTCTCTCATTTTTCTTTGTTCATTTGATTTTTGAAAGTCCAAATGATTTGATTTGTAATGTGAATGATATTCCTTGAATTCAAATTTCTCTATTCCAAAAGATTTTATAAGTTTCAAAATTTTGAAAATTTGGAATCATATGGGAAAATGATATCAATCTTTTATTGATTGGATAGACATTCTCAATGTATTTTTGCAATATTGTGTAGTAAGGGATCAAATGGTTTAATCAAATTTTGATTTTTAAATTTTTTTTTTTCAAATTTTAGAGGTCTATCAATGGTGGATGGCCTCAAATTGATTTTGAGTCCAAATTGACAATTTGAGAAAAGTAGATTTTGATTATTCTAATATGATATTCTTGTATGAAATAAGGACTTTATATATAGAATTTTTATTATGGGATCAAATAGAATGCATTTTCTTAGTACTAAGACCAATTGAATATATCTTGTATGTGGATGAAAATGACAATATATAAATAAGATCATTGATGTTATTGAGATGTTTAGCATTCAATTTTTGAATAAGCCTAAGGTTAGGTCCTAGAGCGAATCTAAGGACTAGCATTTAATGGGTGTTCAACCCTTAAGTGACACAAGGGCAATTATGTTGGAAAATATCGATCAAGTGATAATATGAAATTTGGGTTACACACATAATAAGATAAATAGATTCCTCAAGCACGCCATGAACACTATCATGAGGCAATGGGTGATTTGGGCAGGCATGCTCACACATAGAGCAATATACTTTTCTAGAGAGGCATGTCCACTCATGTGGTGTTGGTTCTTGCAAGATTGTAAATCTTGTTTATATGAGAGAATGCGCAGTTTTGTATGGTGCATTTTATTGAGTGCATACAAACACACTACCTACATCGCTCTCTAAGGTCTAATGTATTTTCTAGATTTGAGTAATGATTCAATATGATTTGGTTTGCAATTGCTCCCCTTGTTTGTGATGTGATCATTCTTGAGGCGTATGCTTTGTGTCTTGCATGAGTGTTAGTCATCTAGCCCTCTTGTGTATTCTATATAATTGCATGGGCCATGTGACAATCTCCAAGGGCATGGCAGGGTAGGCTTACATGTTTGGGTGGAATTTCAAACGACCATTAGGGACTGATGAAGATGGTACATGATTGGCATGGAGAGCTCCTTCTACAACTTTTACACTTGCATTTCATTAATTGATTTTTCTTAGCCATAGTCTTGATCCTATACATTTGGAAATTAATATAATCTTTATAATCATGAGATATATTACTAGTAGTTTATGTGCACTAGTTTTGCTACTAGGCACACTTGTTATACATTTTTTCATAATGAGCTCAAGTCATAACTTGATAAATGTCATAGCAACATTTGTTTGGAACATAAAATGAACACAATTGTTGTCTTCTAGTATTGTAGAGTGAATTTAGGATGCCATTTTCCCCTCTCATTGTTATCATGTGTGTTTGGTTGAGTTTAAGTAAACCTGGATAGGTGTAGTGCCTACCCTCGTTTACATTTTTTTTCTAGTTACATTGTTGCTATCATGGTCGAACTCTATTAGACTAGTTTTATGTTGATAGTTAGTAGCATTGTTTTGAGACTATCAAATATTGTGTTACAGATTCAGTTGAT